>OX596075.1:129120989-129793304 GCA_951394005.1 Protophormia terraenovae | reverse complement strand
TGAAAACTAAAATCCTTTATAACTCGGTAAATACTGCGTTTTTTGAGAAAAATAAGCGAATTTCGTGATCACTTGTGTTTCTTACCAAAAATCGAATTTTGAGTCAAAATTGATATGAAAACTAAAATCCTTTATAACTCGGTAAATACTGCGTTTTTTGAGAAAATAAGCGAATTTCGTTATCATTTTTATTTCATAGCAAAAATTGATTTTTGGGTCAAAATTTATATGAAAATTAAAATTCTTTATAACTCGGTAAATACTGCGTTTTTTGAGAAAATAAGCGAATTTCGTGATCACTTGTGTTTCATATCAAAAATCGATTTTTGGGCCAAAATTGATATGAAAACTAAAATCCTTTATAACTCGGTAAATACTGAGTTTTTTGAGAAAATAAGGGAATTTCGTGATCACTTATGTTTCATTCCAAAAATCGATTTTTGGGTCAAAATTGATATGAAAATTTAAATCCTTTATAACTCGGTAAATACTGCGTTTTTTGAGAAAATAAGCGAATTTCGTGATCACTTATGTTTCATTCCAAAAATCGATTTTTGGGTTAAAATTGATATGAAAATTTAAATCCTTTATAACTCGGTAAATACTGCGTTTTTTGAGAAAATAAGCGAATTTCGTGATCACTTATGTTTCATTCCAAAAATCGATTTTTGGGTCAAAATTGATATGAAAATTTAAATCCTTTATAACTCGGTAAATACTGCGTTTTTTGAGAAAATAAGCGAATTTCGTGATCACTTATGTTTCATATCAAAAATCATTTATAAGTCCGTAATCGCAGCGTTTTTTAAAAAATAAGCGAATTTCGTGATCACTTATGTTTCATAACAAAAATCGATTTTTGAGTCAAAATTGATATGAAAACTAAAATCCCTTATAACTCGGTAAATACTGCGTTTTTTGAGAAAATAAGCGAATTTCGTGATCACTTATGTTTCATATCAAAAATCATTTATAAGTCCGTAAACGCAGCGTTTTTTAAAAAATAAGGGAATTTCGTGATCACTTATGTTTCATAACAAAAATCGATTTTAAGGTCAAAATTGATATGAAAACTAAAATCCTTTATAACTCGGTAAATACTGCGTTTTTTGAGAAAATAAGCGAATTTCGTGATCACTTATGTTTCATTCCAAAAATCGATTTTTGGGTCAAAATTTATATGAAAACTAAAATTCTTTATAACTCGGTAAATACTGCGTTTTTTGAGAAAATAAGCGAATTTCGTGATCACTTATGTTTCATATCAAAAATCATTTATAAGTCCGTAAACGCAGCGTTTTTTAAAAAATAAGGGAATTTCGTGATCACTTATGTTTCATAACAAAAATCGATTTTAAGGTCAAAATTGATATGAAAACTAAAATCCTTTATAACTCGGTAAATACTGCGTTTTTTGAGAAAATAAGCAAATTTCGTTATCACTTGTGTTTCTTACCAAAAATCGATTTTTGAGTCAAAATTGATATAAAAACTAAAATCCTTTATATCTCCGTAAATATAGCGTTTTTTGAGAAAATAAGCAAATTTCGTGATCACTTATGTTTCATCCAAAAATCGATTTTTGAGTCAAAATTAATATGAAAACTAAAATCCTTTATAACTCGGTAAATACTGCGTTTTTTGAGAAAATAAGCGAATTTCGTGATCACTTGTGTTTCATATCAAAAATCGATTTTTGAGTCGAAATTTATATGAAAACTAAAATCCTTTATAACTCGGTAAATACTGCGTTTTTCGATAAAATAAGCGAATTTCGTGATCACTTATGTTTCATCCAAAAATCGATTTTTGAGTCAAAATTAATATGAAAACTAAAATCCTTTATAACTCGGTAAATACTGAGTTTTTTGAGAAAATAAGCGAATTTCGTGATCATTTGTGTTTCATATCAAAAATTGATTTTTGGGTCAAAATTTATATGAAAACTAAAATCCTTTATAACTCGGTAAATACTGCGTTTTTTGAGAAAATAAGCGAATTTCGTGATCACTTGTGTTTCTTACCAAAAATCGAATTTTGAGTCAAAATTGATATGAAAACTAAAATCCTTTATAACTCGGTAAATACTGCGTTTTTTGAGAAAATAAGCGAATTTCGTTATCATTTTTATTTCATAGCAAAAATTGACTTTTGGGTCAAAATTTATATGAAAATTAAAATTCTTTATAACTCGGTAAATACTGCGTTTTTTGAGAAAATAAGCGAATTTCGTGATCACTTGTGTTTCATATCAAAAATCGATTTTTGAGTCGAAATTTATATGAAAACTAAAATCCTTTATAACTCCGTAAATACAGCGTTTTTGGAGAAAATAAGCGAATTTCGTGATGACTTGTGTTTCATTCCAAAAATCGATTTTTGGGCCAAAATTGATATGAAAACTAAAATCCTTTATAACTCGGTAAATACTGAGTTTTTTGAGAAAATAAGGGAATTTCGTGATCACTTATGTTTCATTCCAAAAATCGATTTTTGGGTCAAAATTGATATGAAAATTTAAATCCTTTATAACTCGGTAAATACTGCGTTTTTTGAGAAAATAAGCGAATTTCGTGATCACTTATGTTTCATTCCAAAAATCGATTTTTGGGTCAAAATTGATATGAAAACGAATTTCGTGATCACTTGTGTTTCATAACAAAAATCGATTTTAAGGTCAAAATTGATATGAAAACTAAAATCCTTTATAACTCGGTAAATACTGCGTTTTTTGAGAAAATAAGCGAATTTCGTGATCACTTATGTTTCATTCCAAAAATCGATTTTTGGGTCAAAATTGATATGAAAATTTAAATCCTTTATAACTCGGTAAATACTGCGTTTTTTGAGAAAATAAGCGAATTTCGTGATCACTTATGTTTCATATCAAAAATCATTTATAAGTCCGTAAACGCAGCGTTTTTTAAAAAATAAGCGAATTTCGTGATCACTTATGTTTCATAACAAAAATCGATTTTTGAGTCAAAATTGATATGAAAACTAAAATCCCTTATAACTCCGTAAATACAGCGTTTTTGGAGAAAATAAGCAAATTTCGTTATCACTTGTGTTTCTTACCAAAAATCGATTTTTGAGTCAAAATTGATATAAAAACTAAAATCCTTTATATCTCCGTAAATATAGCGTTTTTTGAGAAAATAAGCAAATTTCGTGATCACTTATGTTTCATCCAAAAATCGATTTTTGAGTCAAAATTAATATGAAAACTAAAATCCTTTGTAACTCGGTAAATACTGCGTTTTTTGAGAAAATAAGCGAATTTCGTGATCACTTGTGTTTCATATCAAAAATCGATTTTTGGGTCAAAATTTATATGAAAACTAAAATTCTTTATAACTCGGTAAATACTGCGTTTTTTGAGAAAATAAGCGAATTTCGTGATCACTTGTGTTTCATATCAAAAATCGATTTTTGAGTCGAAATTTATATGAAAACTAAAATCCTTTATAACTCGGTAAATACTGCGTTTTTCGATAAAATAAGTGAATTTCGTGATCACTTATGTTTCATCCAAAAATCGATTTTTGAGTCAAAATTAATATGAAAACTAAAATCCTTTATAACTCGGTAAATACTGCGTTTTTTGAGAAAATAAGCGAATTTCGTGATCACTTATTTTTCATTCCAAAAATCGATTTTTGGATCAAAATTGATATGAAAACTAAAATCCTTTATAACTCGGTAAATACTGCGTTTTTTGAGAAAATAAGCGAATTTCGTGATCACTTGTGTTTCTTACCAAAAATCGAATTTTGAGTCAAAATTGATATGAAAACTAAAATCCTTTATAACTCCGTAAATACTGCGTTTTTTGAGAAAATAAGCGAATTTCGTTATCATTTTTATTTCATAGCAAAAATTGATTTTTGGGTCAAAATTTATATGAAAATTAAAATTCTTTATAACTCGGTAAATACTGCGTTTTTTGAGAAAATAAGCGAATTTCGTGATCACTTGTGTTTCATATCAAAAATCGATTTTTGAGTCGAAATTTATATGAAAACTAAAATCCTTTATAACTCCGTAAATACAGCGTTTTTTGAGAAAATAAGCGAATTTCGTGATCACTTGTGTTTCATAACAAAAATCGATTTTTGGGCCAAAATTGATATGAAAAGTAAAATCCTTTATAACTCGGTAAATACTGCGTTTTTTGAGAAAATAAGCGAATTTCGTGATCACTTATGTTTCATTCCAAAAATCGATTTTTGGGTCAAAATTGATATGAAAATTTAAATCCTTTATAACTCGGTAAATACTGCGTTTTTTGAGAAAATAAGCGAATTTCGTGATCACTTATGTTTCATTCCAAAAATCGATTTTTGGGTCAAAATTGATATGAAAACGAATTTCGTGATCACTTGTGTTTCATAACAAAAATCGATTTTAAGGTCAAAATTGATATGAAAACTAAAATCCTTTATAACTCGGTAAATACTGCGTTTTTTGAGAAAATAAGCGAATTTCGTGATCACTTATGTTTCATTCCAAAAATCGATTTTTGGGTCAAAATTGATATGAAAATTTAAATCCTTTATAACTCGGTAAATACTGCGTTTTTTGAGAAAATAAGCGAATTTCGTGATCACTTATGTTTCATTCCAAAAATCGATTTTTGGGTCAAAATTGATATGAAAACTAAAATCCTTTATAACTCGGTAAATATTGCGTTTTTTGAGAAAATAAGCGAACTTCGTGACCACTTGTGTTTCATACCAAAACTCGATTTTTGGATAAAAATTAATATGAAAACTAAAATCCTTTACAACTCGGTAAATACAGCGTTTTTTGAGAAAATAAGCGAATTTCGTGATCACTTATGTTTCATATCAAAAATCATTTATAAGTCCGTAAACGCAGCGTTTTTTTAAAAATAAGCGAATTTCGTGATCACTTATGTTTCATAACAAAAATCGATTTTTGAGTCAAAATTGATATGAAAACTAAAATCCCTTATAACTCCGTAAATACAGCGTTTTTGGAGAAAATAAGCAAATTTCGTTATCACTTGTGTTTCTTACCAAAAATCGATTTTTGAATCAAATTTAATATGAAAACTAAAATCCTTTACAACTCGGTAAATACAGCGTTTTTTGAGAAAATAAGCGAATTTCGTGATCATTTATGTTTCATATCAAAAATCATTTATAAGTCCGTAAACACAGCGTTTTTTAAAAAATAAGCGAATTTCGTGATCACTTATGTTTCATAACAAAAATCGATTTTTGAGTCAAAATTGATATGAAAACTAAAATCCCTTATAACTCCGTAAATACAGCGTTTTTTGAGAAAATAAGCAAATTTCGTTATCACTTGTGTTTCTTACCAAAAATCGATTTTTGAGTCAAAATTGATATAAAAACTAAAATCCTTTATATCTCCGTAAATATAGCGTTTTTTGAGAAAATAAGCAAATTTCGTGATCACTTGTGTTTCTTACAAAAAATCGAGTTTTGGGTCAAAATTGATATGAAAATTTAAATCCTTTATAACTCGGTAAATACTGCGTTTTTTGAGAAAATAAGCGAATTTCGTGATCACTTGTGTTTCTTACCAAAACTCGATTTTTGAATCAAAATTAATATGAAAACTAAAATCCTTTACAACTCGGTAAATACATCGTTTTTTGAGAAAATAAGCGAATTTCGTGATCACTTGTGTTTCATTCCAAAAATCGATTTTTGGGTCAAAATTGATATGAAAGCTAAAATCCTTTGTAACTCGGTAAATACTGCGTTTTTTGAGAAAATAAGCGAATTTTGTGATCACTTGTGTTTCACATCAAAAATCGATTTTTGGGTCAAAATTGATATGAAAACTAAAATCCTTTATAACTCGGTAAATACTGTGTTTCTTGCCAAAAATCGAATTTTGAGTCAAAATTGATATGTAAATTAAAATCCTTTATATCTCCGTAAATACAGCGTTTTTTGAGAAAATAAGCGAAATTCGTGATCACTTGTGTTTCACATCAAAAATCGATTTTTGGGTCAAAATTGATATGAAAACTAAAATCCTTTATAACTCGGTAAATACTGCGTTTTTTGAGAAAATAAGCGAATTTCGTGATCACTTGTGTTTCACATCAAAAATCGATTTTTGGGTCAAAATTGATATGAAAACTAAAATCCTTTATAACTCGGTAAATACTGTGTTTCTTGCCAAAAATCGAATTTTGAGTCAAAATTGATATGTAAATTAAAATCCTTTATATCTCCGTAAATACAGCATTTTTTGAGAAAATAAGCGAAATTCGTGATCACTTGTGTTTCACATCAAAAATCGATTTTTGGGTCAAAATTGATATGAAAACTAAAATCCTTTATAACTCGGTAAATACTGCGTTTTTTGAGAAAATAAGCGAATTTCGTGATCACTTGTGTTTCATTCCAAAAATCGATTTTTGGGTCAAAATTGATATGAAAGCTAAAATCCTTTGTAACTCGGTAAATACTGCGTTTTTTGAGAAAATAAGCGAATTTTGTGATCACTTGTGTTTCACATCAAAAATCGATTTTTGGGTCAAAATTGATATGAAAACTAAAATCCTTTATAACTCGGTAAATACTGCGTTTTTTGAGAAAATAAGCGAATTTTGTGATCACTTGTGTTTCACATCAAAAATCGATTTTTGGGTCAAAATTGATATGAAAACTAAAATCCTTTGTAACTCGGTAAATACTGCGTTTTTTGAGAAAATAAGCGAATTTTGTGATACAGCGTTTTTGGAGAAAATAAGGGAATTTCGTGATCACTTGTGTTTCATAACAAAAATCGATTTTTGGGTCAAAATTGATATGAAAACTAAAATCCTTTATAACTCGGTAAATATTGTGTTTTTTGAGAAAATAAGCGAACTTCGTGATCACTTGTGTTTCATACCAAAACTCGATTTTTGGATAAAAATTAATATGAAAACTAAAATCCTTTACAACTCGGTAAATACAGCGTTTTTTGAGAAAATAAGCGAATTTCGTGATCACTTATGTTTGATATCAAAAATCATTTATAAGTCCGTAAACGCAGCGTTTTTTTAAAAATAAGCGAATTTCGTGATCACTTATGTTTCATAACAAAAATCGATTTTTGAGTCAAAATTGATATGAAAACTAAAATCCCTTATAACTCCGTAAATACAGCGTTTTTGGAGAAAATAAGCAAATTTCGTTATCACTTGTGTTTCTTACCAAAAATCGATTTTTGAGTCAAAATTGATATGAAAACTAAAATCCTTTATATCTCCGTAAATACAGCGGTTTTTGAGAAAATAAGCAAATTTCGTTATCACTTGTGTTTCTTACCAAAAATTGATTTTTGGGTCAAAATTGATATGAAAACGAATTTCGTGATCACTTGTGTTTCATAGCAAAAATTGATTTTTGAGTCAAAATTTATATGAAAGCTAAAATCCTTTATAGTCGGTAAATACTGCGTTTTATGAGAAATCAAGCGAATTTCGTGATCACTTGTGTTTCATATCAAAAATCGATTTTTGAGTCGAAATTTATATGAAAACTAAAATCCTTTATAACTCGGTAAATACTCGTTTTTGGAGAAAATAAGCGAATTTCGTGATCACTTGTGTTTCTTACCAAAACTCGATTTTTGAATCAAAATTAATATGAAAACTAAAATCCTTTACAACTCGGTAAATACATCGTTTTTTGAGAAAATAAGCGAATTTCGTTATCACTTGTGTTTCTTACCAAAAATCGATTTTTGAGTCAAAATTGATATAAAAACTAAAATCCTTTATATCTCCGTAAATATAGCGTTTTTTGAGAAAATAAGCAAATTTCGTGATCACTTGTGTTTCTTACAAAAAATCGAGTTTTGGGTTAAAATTGATATGAAAATTTAAATCCTTTATAACTCGGTAAATACTGCGTTTTTTGAGAAAATAAGCGAATTTCGTGATCACTTGTGTTTCTTACCAGAACTCGATTTTTGAATCAAAATTAATATGAAAACTAAAATCCTTTACAACTCGGTAAATACATCGTTTTTTGAGAAAATAAGCGAATTTCGTGATCACTTATGTTTCATTCCAAAAATCGATTTTTGGGTCAAAATTGATATGAAAACTAAAATCCTTTATAACTCGGTAAATATTGCGTTTTTTGAGAAAATAAGCGAACTTCGTGATCACTTGTGTTTCTTACCAAAACTCGATTTTTGGATCAAAATTAATATGAAAACTAAAATCCTTTACAACTCGGTAAATACAGCGTTTTTTGAGAAAATAAGCGAATTTCGTGATCACTTGTGTTTCTTACCAAAACTCGATTTTTGGATCAAAATTAATATGAAAACTAAAATCCTTTACAACTCGGTAAATACAGCGTTTTTTGAGAAAATAAGCGAATTTCGTGATCACTTATGTTTCATATCAAAAATCATTTATAAGTCCGTAAACGCAGCTTTTTTTTAAAAATAAGCGAATTTCGTGATCACTTATGTTTCATAACAAAAATCGATTTTTGAGTTAAAATTGATATGAAAACTAAAATCCCTTATAACTCCGTAAATACAGCGTTTTTGGAGAAAATAAGCAAATTTCGTGATCACTTGTGTTTCTTACCAAAAATCTATTTTTGAGTCAAAATTGATATAAAAAATAAAATCCTTTATAACTCCGTAAATACAGCGCTTTTTGAGAAAATAAGCGAATTTCGTGATCACTTATGTTTCTTACCAAAAATCGATTTTTTAGTCAAAATTGATATGAAAACTAAAATCCTTTATAACTACGTAAATACAGCGTTTTTGGAGAAAATAAGCGAATTTCGTGATCACTTGTGCGTTTTACCAAAAATCGAGTTTTGAGTCAAAATTGATATGAAAATTTAAATCCTTTATAACTCGGTAAATACTGCGTTTTTGGAGAAAATAAGCGAATTTCGTGATCACTTGTGTTTCTTACCAAAAATCGATTTTTGAGTCAAAATTGATATGAAAACTAAAATCCTTTATAACTCGGTAAATAATGCGTTTTTTGAGAAAATAAGCGAATTTCGTGATCACTTATGTTTCATATCAAAAATCGATTTTTGAGTCAAACTTGATATGAAAACTAAAATCCTTTATAACTTGGTAAATACTGTGTTATTTGAGAAAATAAGCGAATTTCGTGATCTTTTTTCGTATAAAATTTCGATGAAAACTAAAATCCTTTATATATCGGCAAATACTGCGTATTTCGTAATCACATAACAAAAATTTATATTTTGGTCGAAATGTCGATGAAAACTAAAAACCTTTATAACTCCATAAATACTGGCAGGAGTGGGAAAAGGTAAAGCTTACGTCTCAAATAACACTTGCTTTTTAAAAGCCCTTTAAACTTATTGCATTTTTTTTTTTTTTTTTTGCATTTACCAGCTAAATATTAATCCCTGTTGTTGATCTCATCGTCTCATCATGGTGCAAATGATCGTTTTGTAGCACTGTTTGTTGCATGCCTCACATCCTCAACAAAAACAAAAGGCAATAACTACAATAAAAACAACCATGTTCAACAATATAACTAACTATTCGTATAATACCAACCATTTTGTTGTTATTTTTTCTTTGAAATATCGTCACGTTTTAGCCATTTTATTTGGCAAGCAGCAACAAAAAAATAAAAAATACTAAAACAAAGAACTAATAGATACGCAGGGCTTTGTTATCTTGAGGAATTTTATTGGACACGCTCAAGTTTAGAGCGAGGAGTATTAACAACAATAGCGGTATGAAAAAAAAAACGAAAAACCTTTTGCTGTTCTGGAGCTAGTTGGTTGGTGGCTTAGTAAAGATGTTTTAAAGTTAAAAATCAATTTGACGGGATTAGTTACTTAGACAATGGCAAAGAAAGAATGTTAATAATTATAGAAAACAACTTTTTTTAAAAACTAATATACTCATGGTATAATAAATGTAATATAACTACATGTTTTTTTTAGAGGATTATTAAAAAGAATTAGTTTAGAACTGGTAACCGGTATTATAATTATAACAATTATTTTATGGAGTTGCCAAGGGTTAAATGTTGATTGAAAAAAATAGAATCTACTTACTTCAAATTTGGTCTCCCCTAAATTTCAAAGCATTTAATAATCAAATTAATTGATTTTTATTATTTATTAAAGCAAGGGTCTAAAACCCCTTTTTACTAAATTTTATTTAAAATCTCCCCTTTTAAAATTTGCATTTAACACAAAAATTGTTGCTTTTACAAAATGATCTCATTGAAATGGTTAAAATTCTCTTGCAACACGTTTCATTTTTTTAATCTAGTTATCCTTAACCTAAATCAATACAGAACAGCAATAAAAACCCCTTAAGGCTTATGAAATTAATTGTCGTACTTTACTTTTTCCCTATGACATGCCCCCACTACTATATTTTACACAAAATCAGCTTAAACTTGCAAATATGTATTAAAATAAAATACAGCCTTTATCAACATTCGAGGCAAAGGATATTTTTGCATACACTTTTAATATTCGTCATTGTAGTGCTTTCTTTTTTTTGCAACCTTAATTTATAGCAATATTTTTTTAATTTATTTCTTCATCTTTTCTTTCTTTTAATGATTTCAGAAAACACTCGGATTAATTCAACGTCCCTTACTAATAATACTACGCTTGAAGGAGCTTCAAGTGGTGGCAGTAGCGGAAGCGGTGGTGGTGGCCTTAGTAATATTACTTTGGAAAATCAAGCAACATTGTCAGCACCAGTTGTAATACAACAAAATAATAGACATCGTTTTTCAACATTGAGTTGCATTAGTGGTAGCAGCAATGTCAACAATGGGGATGAAGGCGACTTTAATGTCGACAGCAATAACCAATTTATTGTAAATCGACAGCAGCGACAGGATACAGGAGAACAACATCAAAATCAACGAAGACGACCCTTTTTGTGTCGTACACCACCACCAAATTATCATTCATTACCATCAACACCACCTCCTTCATATACACAGCATCCACAACAACTCCAACTGCCAAGCATTTCGTATCAAGAGCAACCAACACTACGTTTGCAGGAAAACTCTAGAGACGACGATAACAATGTGAACAATAATGAACAACAGGAACATTCGCCTGAGCAGCAACAGCAAAGTAATCAGCATACTCATCATCCACAGCAGCAATTGCAACCTTTAAGGCTTTTTCAAATACCGGAAGCACTTGCTCAACCTTATAACGTATTAAATAGGCAAAATGTTGCAAATAATAACAGAAATGAGCCAGTGGTTGTAAATAGACAACAAATAGTGAGATTAGCTAATGGAAGATGTGCCACCAGAAATGTGGCAACAGTGTCACAAAATCATCATCATCATCGTCAGCAGCAACAACTACAACTGATACAACAAAGAAGACGGAAACAACGTAGACGTAATCTTCATCTAATACAACAACAGCAGCAGCAACTACAACTACAACAACATCAACAAAATAATCTAAGTTTCGGCAATCATAACATAGACTCGGAAAGCTCTACAAGTTTAACAGACGCCAGTGAAAGTGACAATGACATAATTTGTATTGGCACCACCAGAGATCAAAGAAGACGTCGCCGGCAACGTTTGCTTAAATTAAGAGGTTAGTTTTTTAGTATTTTTTTATTTAAATTTAGTTTTGCGATCCAAATGCACTTCTACTTTCTTTATTCGACATTAAAGTGAAGAGCAAAGTTTTATTAAGGCCTTGGATTGTTAAGGAATCTGAGTTATATTTGACTGTACTTAATATATAATTACCTCGACACGAGAGTTGTTCCCCAACCCAACGACTGATAAAAAAAATAAATAATGAATCGGTCGAATTTATTTGAATTTTCTGTAGCCCTTATTACCAAAACGAAATGAAACAGGTGAACTCACTTAATGAGCTGGTTATTTTTTCGGTACTTAGAACTATCAAATTCCACATAAGTATGCAAAATTTTCGCTTACCCGCTGAAGTGTCAAACTCCATGAATAATCAAGTTCTACAAAAACAACAATACGGATTTTTGTAGAACTTTTGCCAGCTGTTTTACTTCGCCATTCCTTATTAAATTATAATCGATCCCAACCAAAGCGAAATGGATCAAGTGGTAGCAGTTCTACAAAATCAACAATACAACAAATTCATCGATTTTTTTTACAAATGGAGTTTGGCACTTCAGCGGGTAAGCAAAAGTTGTGCTATATGGAGCTTCACAGTTCTAAGAACTAAAAAAATAATCAGCTGATTAAGTGAGGTCACATGTTTGAATTCGTCTTGATCCCAACTATAGGTAAATATTTTTACTGTAAAATATACAGGTCGAATTCAAAAGAATCTAGCATTAATTATTATACCCACCAACAAAAAGATGGGGGGTATATTGATTTTGTCATTCCGTGTGTAACATGTCGAAGGAATCATCTAAGACCCCACA
This sequence comes from Protophormia terraenovae, assembly GCA_951394005.1. Lineage (NCBI taxonomy): Eukaryota > Metazoa > Arthropoda > Insecta > Diptera > Calliphoridae > Protophormia > Protophormia terraenovae. The sequence goes on along the minus strand of OX596075.1, from coordinate 129,780,866 downwards.
AAGTATATATTTTCTGGGTCCTGGTTAGATTATGAGTCGATCTAGCTATGTCCGTCCGTCTGTCCGTCTGTTGAAAGCAGGATAGGGCTCCAATGAAGAAGTTATGGGCTAAAAACTAGAAACACAGGGTGTCCGTTTTATACTTTTCTGCTGATATTACGAAATTTTGTACGTATAGTTCGGGGATCGATGTAAACTCGGAAACAAAAAATGGGAGTGGTCCGCCCACTTTAACGCCCACCTCCCATATAAGGTGAGAATCAACGAAATTGTGTTCAAATAGTTCAAGGACCAATGTAAACTCGGAAACAAAAAATGGGCGTGGTCCGCCCACTTTCCCGCCCCCTCCCATATAACGTAAAATTTGAAAAAGTTGATGGTGGGTATATAGATTCGGCCGGGCCGAATATAACATTCGCGCATGTTATACCCACCATCAAAAAGATGGGGGGTATATTGATTTTGTCATTCCGTGTGTAACATGTCGAAGGAATCATCTAAGACCCCACAAAGTATATATTTTCTGGGTCCTAGTTAGATTATGAGTCGATCTAGCTATGTCCGTCCGTCTGTCCGTCTGTTGAAAGCAGGATAGGGTTCGAATGGAAAAACGTAGGGGGACGAAATTTGGCACAAATGTTTGTTTTATATAAGATTTGATTGGGATTGAAAATAGGCAAAATCGATTAATAAACAAAGAAGTTATGGGCTAAAAACTAGAAATACAGGGTGTCCGTTTTATACTTTTCTACTGATATTTCTTCAACAAAAGCATGTACGACAACGAAATTTTGTACGTATAGTTCGGGGATCGATGTAAACTCGGAAACAAAAAATGGGATTGGTCCGCCCACTTTACCGCCCACCTCCCATATAAGGTAAGAATCAACGAAATTGTGTTCAAATAGTTCAAGGACCAATGTAAACTCGGAAACAAAAAATGGGCGTGGTCCGCCCACTTTACTGTCCACTTTCCCGCCCCCTCCCATATAACGTCAAATTTGAAAAAGTTGATGGTGGGTATATAGATTCGGCCGGACCGAATATAACATTCGCGCTTGTTTTTTAAGTGTATAAGGTGTCTTCTTTGAAATAATTTCCGTAAGGATATCTTTTAGAAATTTATACCGTCTTTGTTTGTTTCTAAACTAAATTTTTATTTAGAAGTCATGGAGGATACCCTTTCGGTTCACAAAACAAAATCATTTTTTACAACAAAATAAATATTATGTAGTTTTGAACTAAAGTAAGAAATTTTGATAAAATCGGAAAGTTTAAGTACTGTTTTAAAATTTATCAATTTGCACAAATGATAAGGTAAAATTGTTTAATTATACTAAAAAATAAAGCTAAACTTCAGACGGAAATAAACAAAATTCAAATTTTAATTCAAGACAACGCCGACAGATAAAAACAATTTATAGTTATTTCCTATTCAAAAACATTATATCTAAACTACCACCAATCACTGAAGCTCTTCACACTAAAAACTAACTAACCCATCTACTTATAATTTAAGCTTCCATACCTTCACTTACTCTATTAAAAAAAAAAAAAAAAGGAAATTAAACAATATTTTCCTTTATTACAGATGCATATTGTCCGGATCTCTTAAATGCATGTTCATTGATTTTACTTCAACAACAGACAAGTGATTCTACAGTAGGTAGTTTTACTGATACCCCACCACCGCCAGCCGAAGAAGAACATATCAATGATTCAACCGATTACGTGGAAATCGATGAATTTCAGCATACAAATCGTAGGCGTAATGGTGAAGAAAATAAAAGCCAAAGTTTATCGCAAATCAATGAACAAATCTATCCATGCGAAGCAAATACATATTCATCACACAACAATAGACTGAATGGAGCGAGAGAGGAACGAGAAAGAGACGAGAGAGCAGACGAAGAAGAAAACCAAAGATTATACTATAATAACAAACAGGAAATGGGTCAAAATTTAAGTATACGAAGGCCAAGAATATCACTAACCTGGGTATTAAGAGAGCAATCACAAAATCAACAACAACAGCAACAAAACGAGCAACAACAAAATACCAAAAAGGAAGAAGAGAAATCTATAAAGGAAGAGAATAAAAAAAATAATATAAGCGATATAAATAATGTTCTCAATAATAATCAAATTGTAAATAATCGTGTCAATAAGTTAGAGCACTCGAAAGCTGTAGAGAAGAAAAAATATCGTTTGAAACATATACCAGGTAATAGCGAACCGCTTAATGGTTATGCTACTACTCCCACGGGCTACACTAACACCCCCAACGCCTTGGGCTCACAGAAATTCTTTAGTAATCAAAATTTATTGGAATACCACAAAGATGAGGTCAACTGCAAGCCAGCCTCCAAGGATTTATTATTTGTATGTACCCCCCAAAGAGTACCGGAAAGTTTTGGTGGTTCCACCATGGATGTCTTGGCATTGGCTAAGAAACGTAATGAAATACGCAAAAAATTGGCCTCGAAAATGGCCCACTTTCGTTCCGAATCACAAACACCCCGATTAGTCAATAATATTAGTAATGATGTGCAATTGAAAAAGGACACCAAGTCCTCTCTCAAATCAGGATCCTATTCAGAACCTAGTCTTATAGCTGCCTCTGAGGGCAACTCAAGGAGACATCGTCATCGCAAACGTCGTGAAAGAAATCGTAGCCAAAAGTTTGGCTATGAAATCAAAAATGTCGATGAGTTTTTAAATAAATGTTCACTGGCCTCGCCGGGCAATATACCCATGGTTTTATCTACCTCATGCATACTGTATCAAACGAGACCGGGGGGTTATCAAACAGAAATTTCACTACCCTTGGGAATGGTGGTGAATGCAGTATTTAAAAATCAAAATTGGCTGTATGTGCAAACACCACATGCGGAAGAGGGTTATGTTAATTACAACACCTGTTTACCGCTGGGTATTTTACCGCCCGAAGCTAGAAAGGAGTCTTCCAATCACACCAAACCTACTCCCTGTTGGGAGTCTAATGGTGATATTTTCCCAAAACCTTGTGGCAATATGACCGACTCCGAAAAGGAAATCCACTTAAGAGTAGGTTCACGCAGTGAAGGTGCTCGTACACCCCATTTGAAAAATCCTCCCACAGACAATGATAGCGCCACGGTGATATCAGTGAAGACTGAAAATACCGATTGTCTTAATGGTAATGCCACCTCCTCGATATATGGTGAACAACAAGTAGATAAATTGTATTTGAGGGCAGCTTCTCAACCCAAACTTAATGAGAAGACTTCATATGCTCAATTGAAAATTATACGTAATCATTCATCAGCCAAATCGCAATCATCAGCACATACTAATGATGAATATGTTACATTACAACAGCAGCATCAGCAACAACCACACCAAATTAAACAAAAACATGTACATACAAATCATCATCAGCAACAACAACAACAACAATCCATACAAAAAACTTATATTACACGCACTTTCATAACCAATGGCCATAATGGTCAACATTTGCATCCAAAAGATATGAAAACAAATTTACAGCATCAGCAGCAGCTACTATTACAGCCTACAACTAATTGTAACCTTAAAACTTCAAACTCGACAACAATGCTTCAACAGCAGCAACAACAACAACTACAACAAATTAATTCTCCAACAACCATAACAGTTACTTCTTCTTTATATGCAACCAATAACAAGCAACAACTTCAAAATCCCCAACAACAGCAGCAGCAACATCAACATCAATCTCAATCATTACAATTACAATTACAACAACAGCAACATCATCATACTTTAGTTGCCCCACGTTCTGTATTGAATGCCATACGCCGTTCAACAGCCCACTGTGGTCAACGTCAGACATTGGTGGCCATAACCACAGATTATACAACAGATGCTTTAACGCTACACAAAGGTGATATTGTAACGTTGTGTGAGTGCCGTGAGACCAAAGATCATCGTCAATGGTTTTACGTGAGAACACGTGATGGTCGACAGGGTTATATACCAGCAGAAGTGGCGGGACATGGTTATTTGTAATTAAATTAAACTTAATCATCAATCAATGGAAAATCGACACAAAGGAAAGAAAATTCTTTGTATTCTTTTTTAAGGGAATAATCTATGAAAACAAAAAGTTTAAATAAGGAAAAAACTTTTTTCAGTTAATAGAAAAAAGTTATTGAGAAAAATTAAAAACAAAAATTAAATTCTTGCCTACTTTGGGGCATATTTTAGCTAAATTAATAATGTTAATAATATTTTTCTTAAGTTTGTTATTTATAATTTAAAATCTTTCTAAATTGGTTAAATATTTCAAAAGAAATTGAAAACTATACAACTTTTTAGAAGCTCCAAAATAAAATTGTATTATTAAAGAGATCTAATCTAAAAAATCAACTTCAAGAGAAGATTTTCTAAACATTCAAATTTTGAAACATATCTTATATTCTCTATTCAAAATTCATATACAGATTTATATATAATTAAATCTTGGACCATATCGATATTCATTTAGTTTCAAAGTCTGACTTTAAATTATATTTTCTTAAAGCTTTTTTTATATGGCAAAAGCTTTTAACTTTGTCAGACTTAAAAATTACTCATCAAAAGGTTTTAATACATTAGTAACCTTAAAACTAATGATAATTCAAAACTTCTTTAAATTAAACGGATTTACGACCAATTTTCATTTTATATTTATGGTTTAAATTTATACTACAAATTTAAACCTTAAACTATAAAGAGAAAACGAAATAAAATTAAAATTTCATATAATTTGTAATTAAAAACTTGTTCAAAAATTAGTTTGTAGTACATATATTTTTTTGTATATTATTTTGCAAAGCAATCGAGTCGCTTAGTATTTAGTACATTTTTTAAGTAATAAGTAAGAGATTTAAAAACTAAGCAAAAAAAAATATTTTTTAATTATAATTTTTTTAATTATTTATGTTGAACATAATTAAATTAAATTCAATTTGTTACCTCACAAAAAGGGTACTTAATAAAGACGTAAAAAAATATAAAAGAATATTAAGTCATTATTAAATTTAAATAAAATAAAGAATAATTAAAAAAACATTTATTAAATAAAGTTGTTTAAATTTTTATAAATCAACAAAAACTAAGGTTAATATGATGCAGGATAAGTTTGTTTTCTTTATATTATAAAACATCCTTTTTTCAATTATATATTAAAACTTCCCCCTTTTTCATTTAATAACAACAATTTTACTTATAAATTTATGTTTTATTGCTCTTTTCTTTTGTTATATTACTAATTGTTTAACAATTTATTTTGCTTGTTATAAACTTATGTAAATATATGATTTCAAATTTTCTTTTGATTTTAATAATGTAAATATTTTTTATATGAAGGTATTTAATTTCTTTTTTTGAGCTTTCATGTTTTGTTCAGGTTTTAGAATAGTCTGTGTAAAAAAATTTGTTCACATTTCTGAGTCGTTCACGTTTTCGCGAGTTCACTGTATTACCTTTTGCTCTGTTCTATTGCGGGAACAGTGCAATACATTACCTAAAATGCAACCAACATACAAAACATTTTGTATTTATACATTATTATTTACATATTTATAAAGTTATAAATTTTCAATTAATATTAAGAGATTTTACGAGAACTTTTAATATCATTGATAAAATTAACATATATTTTTTATTTAAACAGCTCTCCAGTCTTTAAAATGTTAGAACTGGTTGCATTTCAGATAACGAATTGTTTAATAGTAGAAATTAAGTATAATAAGTAATTCACGTCACCAATTTAGTCTTGTGAAATTGCAAAAATGCCTAAATTTTCTAAAGTTAACGTGAGCACCAATTTTATCAAAAAGAACTTGTAACAATTAAAAAACTCCTAAATTTAATGAATTTCAGCTCTATTTCCATTATGATTTTCACTTTCTTTATGCCGTTTTCATTTTAATATAAAAATATTTGTGTATTTGTGTGTTATATTTAAAAACAAATTGCACACTTGGTCTTCCGCAAGACTAAAACTGGTGAAATTAATTAATTGATTATGAATATTTTTCTGAATTTTTCCAGTTAAAAATTTAATACCTAAATGTTAACTTATTACCAGAGCAACAAAAAAATATTCTCTAAAAAGTTATATGCGCATGAAGTATGCTCTTAAAATCTAAAAATTTGCCAACAAAATAATATGATATTAAAATATTAAGTTATATGGCTAAATTTTAAATTATCTACTATTCTTGCTAAAAATAACTTTATTTTCAATAGCAATTGCGAAAAGATATTTTCTTATTAGGGAATCAATCGGATTTAGAAAACGTATGTGACATTAAAATGAAATTTTTACTCGTGACAAATTCTGTAAAAAATTGTATTGGGTGCAAAATATGCAAAATTATGCTCTTTATTGTTATATGCCAAATTTTTCTCTTAAATATAAAATATGCAATATGTAATTGACATTTTTAAAAAAGAAATAAGGATTTTCTATGTAAATATTACAAAATATGATGAAAAGCCAAAAATATATAAAAAATATGTTTTATAACCAAAAAGTATGCTATAAAAAATCGATGACAAAATGCTTAAAATTCTCCGAAACAAAAAAAAAATAATAATTATAAATTTGGTTCATTTTTTAAGCCCAAGAAAAAATATGATTTTGTATATTTTTGGTTGCCCTGTTTATTACTTAGTGCTCATTATAAAATGTGAAAATATAAAAAAACTACTTAAGTAACGAAATTCTTACATATCTTTAAATAAAATTTATCAATATGAGAATCCCAGCAAAAACTTGGTAATGGCATGTAGTTACTGATATAGTTTCTTTTCAATGACAACAATATACCACTTACATTCCATAGAAGTATTTTAGTGACTACTTATTTGTAACCCAGTATGTAACTACTTATTTATGATCAGATTCTAAAATAGTTTTTAAAATATTATTTTAACTTCGTAGCTATCCATTGTTCCAAAATTTGGTACGAGAAATAAATTAAAAACAACTTTATTTTTAGGATTGAATTATTTATAATATACTGATGAAATTTAATCAAATTAACAAACAAATGCTAAAGTAATCTATTGGAGCGAATATGTAAATCTTAAACTCAATTCAAATGAAGTGGCCAAAGACTTTCCAGCATTTTTTTTTTTTTTAATTTGTGAACTATTAAATTGTTTTCACAAAGTTTAGTTTTATAAAAAAAAAATATTAACTTTAAGAGTAAAAATTCAAAAGAAATGAATAAGCATCATTAAAAATTCAATTTTTTTTTTGCAAAGACGTAAAACAATTGATTTACAAAAATTACAAGCGACAACAAATTAGAAGTTTACAACAAGAATAACAAGTAGCAAATCCTTCTAAATATGAACTTTATCATTTAAAGCAGAGCTATGCAAACTTACGCAAATATGCAAATGCTCTCTTAGTTTTTCACATCGACATACTCTTACTGATTAACAAAATCACTGCCTCGCTTGAGCTTTCTGACAGTAAGGTTGTGCTGTCGCATGATTTTCAAAAAACATTGCTTAAGTAAGATTTATATGCCTTATTTTGCGCTAAGAACAACCTTGCTGGAAGTAATTTGACATATAATATACCGCGTAAACCATTAATAGTGCCTTAAATATTTGCTTGCCACCTACTATTAGTTTTTTCTTAAAAGACACTTATTATATTGTCTTCAAATTAGCACGACGCGCAATTAATTTATTATAATACAATTTTAACTTCTAAAGAGTGTTCCTTCTACGAGGTAACATTCACCACTAACATTTTTAAGAAAATTTTGTCAATATCCATTTATAGTTTTCATTATAGAAAATAAATTATTCTAGAGCAATAGCTCTTCTAAATTCAAAATATCAATTTATGATATTGAATATTTCTCAGTGTACAATATAAGAGCAGGACAGTAATATATAACATATACAAATGAGAATGAAATGCGTTCTCAGAGGGCAGAACGCTGATTAAAAGATACTGGAATTATATTTTATATAAAAATCGATATTTTGTAATATTATCGTCTCGTTTAATCACAAAATTAATAAAAATTTCCTAGTGCCCGAATCAAAAAATTTTGCACAAATTAAGGGCCTGATTTTGTAAATGAAACAAAAATTCGTTTCGACAATTTGTATTGAAAACAACAAATAAATTTGAATTTTGTTTTTATTTTCAATATATGTAAAATTTTGAAACGAATTTTCATTTCGTATATGTCCTAACAATTTTCTATTAAACTTTTATATATTTAAAATTTGATTAAGAATAAGGCCTTCACATTTTTATATTTAAAACTTTTATCAAATATATTTTATTGCATTTAATCTATATTTACCAAAATAAGTGTATAATAAATTTCGAAAAACTTTTAATTTTCCATCAATTGTATTTCTTATATGTTGATTTGTTGGCCACTTGATTAAATTCTTTTACTGAATATATTCTATATTTTAACAAATACTTCAAATGATCACTAATTCATTAAAAACTATGTATTTTGCAAATGACTTTTTTATTATATTAAAATATTTTAAGGATTTTCGAAAATCTTTTAATTATATTATATTTATATGGTAATTAAACAATTTTTCAGGTTGTAATTCATCTACATTTTCTTAATAAATTTCTTTTACATATATATTTTTCATATTTTATTTTATAATTATTATTTTTTTAAAAAATGTATAATTGGTATATGTATGTATGTATTTTTTTCTCACTCAAACTTACAGCTAAAAAAAATGTAATATTCGAAGATCTTAAGATCGACTTATATTCATAAAATATGTGTAAATATGAATATGTTAAAGTGTTTTCAGGAAGAGGTACATTGCTTAATTTAATTATTGCTAGAATTTTAATTTTGATTTGTTTTAGAAATAAATTTATTAAAATCTAAATAAAAATTAAGAAAGAAAAAATATACAAAATACAAATAAAAATATACAAATATATAAACATTGAGCAAATTACTTATAAATATATAAAAAAGTGAATGACAAAAAATTAGTTTTATCTAAGAGGAGCAAGAAAAAATTATATAAATAGTTTAAAATATAAATTTTAAATACCCTAATTAAAATTAATAATAAAATACTTAAAATCCTGATTAATATTTTTACAATAAAAACATAAAATTACAATTAAAAAAAAAGACATATTTTTAAAAATAAATGACAGCGCATAAATATATATAAATAACTTGATTAATAATAATGAAATACAAATTAAAATTAAAAAATATATGTAGATATTTTTTTAATCCAAATAATCCTTATACTTTATTAATTTATAACCTTAAGATCATTTCATGTTTGTAGGTATTGGATATATTTTAATTTTCTTGTATATAATATTGTCCTTATTATTTCTATGACACTATTTTTAATTTTTATTCAAAAAAATCTTGAGCAAATTTCTTTGTATTTCCAACAGACTTTTCATTCATTTTACTTGATATGTTCTGAGCTAGTTGAGGGTGTAGCTGTTGAGGCATTGTCATCACAAATGCTGTTATTACAATTTGCATTATCTTCATTTTCTGTTTCGTTGCCATTTTCCAAATCACATTTTTTCATTAGAACTTTTAAATTACTGGGTTTTTCTTCATCACGATTTATATTGAGTATGGTTGAATCATCCATGCGATGATAATGAGGCTTTTGTGATGTACTGGGTCTGGAGTAGTCCAAATGATCATATTCATCTAAAGTGTAAATAAAAAAGATGAGTAATAGGTAGTTGAAAATATGATAACAAATGCATACATAACATAAAATAAAAAGTTTGAAAACTATTAAAACAGTATAAAAAGATTTGAGAATGACAGTTTTATAAGAAAAAATAGTTTGCTTAAAATAGAAATAGTTTGCTCCGTCATATTTATATCATAGTCAAAAAAATTATCTTTTATATTATGACTAGAATAATTTAGAATTATTCAAATTACAAAGAAAAAAAAATAAACTCTGAACAACAAATTTATCTAATTTAAAAAAATAAGCAAAGTAGAAACAAATTTCAGTTGGAAATGAACCCAGCAAAAATTTTTTGCTGACTTGGATTCAATACAATTGATAGAAGCAACATATTGCTTACTTAATTGCATATAGCTTCCAAAAATGCAATAGTTATTGATGTTGTTCGAAATACACTTTCCCGATTTCGAGATGAGCCACCTAGAAGCAATATAATGAGATTTTGTTGCTTCTCTGGAGCACTATGGTAGGGAATAGTGTTTTTTGTGCAGAGTCCATAATTTACTGTATTGCATTTTTGAAGCTTTATTTAATTAAATAAACAATATTTCGCTTATGTAAGCAATGCTATTGCTTCCAAGTAAGCACCAGTTTTTGCTGGAAAGTACCTGCTTTCAGTTTTTTTCTATCAGTACTGATTTTTCCCATTTGGATAAGTGAAACCCCAAAAGATGCGGACCAAAATTGTCTTCTAGTCATCTTAAGACTATTTTTTTTTATCTGCTAAATAATTTCGGAGTTATTCAGAAGTTAGAGAAGGACAAAAATTTTAATTCAATATTGATGATGATTAATATCGTCGTTATGCCGTATTTTGTGTTCTATTCTGAAAAAAATGGATCAGATGTTCTTTTCTAAAAGTTTAAAAAATATGTTACATGTTTTACCCTCAAAATAAGTAGAGGGTGGACATGCTGCACCTAATAACTGGAAACTGAAATTTTTAGTGAGAAGACATTATTTTTAGTATTTAGAGCTTTAAAATTTATGTTTCACAAAAATTTTAAATTTCATCAAAAATACGAAATTTTAATAAAAATTCAAAATTTCACCAAAAATCAAAAACTTCACAATTTCACAAAAAAAAAAAAAAAAAAATAAATTTAACAATAATCTAACATTTTACCAAAAATCCAAAATTTAATTTAACACAAAATATGTTAAATTAGTTTCTAGTCAGATTTTTATATTTTCTTCACAATAATTTTTTCGCGACTGATTTCCGAATAACTCCAAAACTATTGAGCGAATAAAAAATGTTAAGATAACTTTAGTCGACATCTATTTATCTAAATTGGACAAACAGTTCTTGAATTATACTAGTGTCTTCGTCATGTTCATAAAAAAAAATCATCACGTGATAGAAAAAAAAAAAAAAATGCAGATTCTTGTTTAAAGAAGAATTTCTATGTCGACCAGTGTAATCAAGTATTTGAAATTCAAATTTTAAAACAAATTTTTAAATATATAACAACTAACTACGACAAAATAATTAAACTAAAGCATAAAAAACCCAAATAACTTTAAAAGAAACAAATGTTTTTATTAATGATATTTTCTTACCCTCAGGAAATAAAGTTTTGTTATAAATTTTGACTTAGTTTTTTAAAAAAACAGTGAAGAAGACATTTAACACAGAAAAGAGACAAGTATTACATATTAAATTATCATTTGTTTACTAACAAAATTTACTTACCAGGATCTTTATTATAACCTTCCTTTTGTTTAATTTCATCATAAACATGTTCTTCCTTTAAACCCTCTATAGAATTATAAACATTGGGGTTGGTTAAATCGGCATTTAAATTCTTGGCCAACATATCATGATTATAATTGATAGAATAAGTGCCCGCTAAATTAAAAATAGAATAAATTGAAATTAATATAAAAAAATTAATACCTATGAAAACAATTTTACCTCTACTACTGGCATTAGAATCATCTGCATACATATCACTGCCCACCAAATTTAGATTGTTAATTTTGGGTCTTAGATTATTTAATAATCTGGTCTCTGGATTAGTTTGTTGCATGCCATATACAGGATTATCGAAATTATGACGATCAGGCCATCCCTGGGTAGGATCACTTATATATTGCACATGGGCAATTTCTGTTTTTAAATTTGAAACTCGACGTCTATAATAGAATATTACAGCTATAATCACGGAAACAAATAAAATGGCCAAAGATAAACCCCAAGCTAAACCAGCACGACCTGCTGGGAAAATCAAAAATACTTTATAGTTTAGAAAAGTTTAAATAAAAGTATAACAATTACATACTTTCGACTTCTGCTTCTTGTATACGCTGTTCTGCTTTGGGTATATCACAATTTTCTCCGGTAAAACCTTTACGACAAACACAACCTTCGGTGGCTTGACAAACAAAATTGGGTGAAGCACACTGACAAGAGCGCATACAATGTTCGCCATAGAAACCCTCGGGACAAACTATAATTAATACATAAAATTAATATTTGTTTTAAAATTCGTGTTTATCTCTAAAACTACCTTCATCACATCTGGTACCCATCCAGCCAGGTTTACAAATACACAAACCATCATTCTTACGACAACCATTATCATTTTGACAATGACATTGCTGTGAACAATTCTGTCCATAGAAACCTTCATCACAGGTGATATTACAACTTAAACCCGTCCAACCGGGCATACATTGACATGTACCCGTTATATGATTACATTCACCTCCATGTTGACAATTACATTTGCGTGTACATCCTGTACCATAGTAACCTGGTGGGCAAGGATGTTCACAGGTTAAACCAATATAACCATCACGACATCTTATTTCTCCAGTTATATGATCACAACTCTTGTTGCCATGTACTATTGTGGGACACTTTTCCTTGCAGCCATTACCATAAAAACCATAATCACAGGGTTTAGAACAATCCTCACCGGTCCAGCCGGCCGAACAAATACAACGTCCCGTATCGGGATCACAGGAAGAATTATTTTTACATCTGCAAACTTGATCACAAGATTCACCATAATAACCCGTTGGACAGTTAGTTTCACAATGAACGCCTTCAATATTTAGTTTAATTCGTAATAAAAAATCAACCAAAAAGCACAGAAAATAAAAGAAACGAAATTTAAATGCAAAAATAAAGAAAATGAAACGCAATAAAAATAAGAATTTGTAATAAATAACTTTAAATCTCAACTCAAACATGCTACAAGATTTGGAGAAAATTTTAGAGAGATTTTTGTTAAAAAAAGAAAGACATTCCCTACCACCTGACAAATAAAGTACTCTGACTTATCTTTTTTTATACCATGTTTAACAGTTATTTAGAAAATATCAATAGAAAAGAGGATTTTCCATTTTATATATGGAAAAGGCTAATTGAAAATGACAATCTTCATTTAAAATTTGGAAATGAGCAATTAAAATAAACATTTTCCAATGTGATTTCAGAAAGCAACAATTGATAATACGACTTTCTAATTCGAATTCAGAAAATCAATTGAAAATAAAACTTTCCTTTTAGAATTTTGAAAAGCAAAATTTTTAGAATTGAATTCAGAAAGAACGATTCAAAATGAGAATATTTAAATTTGGAATTTAGAAAAGAACAATTGATATTGAGATATTCTATTTAAAAATAAGAAAAGAACAATTCAAAATTTTAAAAAACTTTATCAAATTGAGAACACAATCAAAAATTTTAAAAAATTATACAAACTGATCAACATGAAGGCTTAAGTGATGATGCTTTTACGCAAAAATCAGTTGGCGATTGAAGTAGAGCAGTCCATAGCACGATAATTCAATTCTTGACAAATAAATGTCTTTTACAATTTAATTTCTAATTAAATTCAGAATTTCATTTTAATTTTTCTCAATTTTCTTTTCTGAAACCTAAACAGAAAATCGAAATTTCAATTCACCTTTTCCAAATTCTAAATCTTTTCAAAAACTGTTTTCTTAATTTGATTTGGAAATTAATTTTGAGTTAAAAATTGTGTAGTGTTTTACATTAACATTTCTTATATTTACAAAACAACTCATGCAGATAGAGAAATATTCGAGCATAACTTTCTTTGAACCTCAAGTCAGAATATTTACAAACAAATTTTTTAAGAAAATAGTCTAACAAATAGTACTATGTCCAGATTCTATTGTATATAAACATGTTGAATTTGGTCTAAATGTTCTAAAATTAAAAAACTGGCATCACCAAACAGAACTCAGTTTTAGATCCCCAATGTTTTTTTAGACCATAAAAATGGTCTTTATGGCAAAAGTAAAAAAAAATTATTCTTTTTCTACCAAATCTTGTTTTAACTAATTCTTCTCTAGAAAACTAATATTAATGAATAATTACATGCTCATGCAAAAATGTGTTCGAATTTGTTTTAAATGTAAAAGAGTATGTATATATATATATATATATATATGTGTGTGTGTAAATGAAGGAGTGTAAAGTTGTGGAAAGAGGTTCATATTATATGAAATGTTTTGAAATTTGTTTAATTTATGCTGTATGAAATAACCCATTACCAAGATGATTAGAAAATGTTCTTATTAAGATATCAAGTAATTTTTTTTTTCATTTTATACCTCCCCATCCCTGTTTGCAAATACATTTGCCATCGGTAGACTCACAAGCGATGGTATTGTTAAAATCACATTCACACTGTTGGCCACAGTCCAGCCCAAATGTACCATAATCACATTTCTGTTCACATTTTTCTCCTTTAAAACCGGCAGCACAAGTACAAGCACCATTAGTAGGATTACAGGCAGCATTATTCTTACAATCACAAACACTATTACAATCTTGACCATAATGATTCAAATCACAGGGACGATCACATTTTATATTTTTCCAGCCAGGCGTACAGAAACATTGACCCGTTTCTGGAGCACATTTTGCACCATTTTTACAATCACATTTATGAGCACAATCTTGACCATAGAAACCCTCGTCACATTGTTCTTCACAGGTTTCACCTTTGTAGCCAGGAGCACATATACAAGTGCCATTAATGGGATTACATTTGGCATTATTTTTACAATTACAATTTAATTCACAATTTGGTCCATATTTTAGGAAGGGGCAAGGTCTATTACATAGAGTGCCACTCCAGCCTACTTGACATATACATTTGCCATTTTCAGGATGACATAGTTCGGTAAATTGCATTTCACATTCACAAGATTTGGTGCAATTTTCACCATATTCATTGGCGGGACAAATACGTTCACCACAATCTTCACCCGACCAACCGGGACGACATTTACAGGCTCCAGTGGCCTTATCACAAGTGGCATCATTTAAACATTTACATTCTTGGGTGCAATTTAAGCCAAACAAATTACTAGGACACTCATCAAAACAACGATCACCCATATAACCGGGAGGACATTCACATTTGCCAGTAATATGATGACAGGGGGCTCCCTTAAAACATTCACAGGGTTTCTCACAATTTGGTCCATAAGTGCCCGTAGGACATTTATTGGCACATACATCTCCGGTCCAACCATCTGGACATAAACATTCACCATTTTGAGGATCACATTTGCCATCATTTTGACAGCGACAGTCTTGGGTACACTGAACACCATGTTTGCCATCAGGACACTGATCTTCACATCTTTCAAGTGATATTTTAAACAAAAAAGTTTTTAAATAATAAATAACGTTTATTTTAACGTTTTCTTTTTTTCAAACAACTTACAATGGTCCTGTAAAACCGGGTGCACAAATACATTCACCTGACACATGATGACAAGTGCCACCATTCTCACAACGACACTCCTCCATACAGCCAGCACCATAATAACCCTTAGGGCAAATATCTTGGCATTTTTCACCCGTATATCCTTTGTCGCACTGACAGGCACCCGTATAGGGTTCACATGTGGCATTATTATAACAATCACATTGTTTTTTACAATCTACATCCCAATAGCCAGTTGGACAATCTAGTTTTCGAAATTAATTATATATAATTATTTGAATTTCCATTCCAATTAAATAGCTAAATTTTTACATAAAGCTTTGTTAAGGCTTTTTCTTATCCTGTTTTAGTTAGACATATAAAATATTTTTGAATTACACTGTTTGAATTTTTTTCAAATTTTGGTGTGTATACGGATATACATGTGTATATTGGATTAGATCTCATTAACATTTACATTACATTGAATTCAGTGCTGGAATTTTAATACAAAAACTATGTGTGGAAGGTGGGATGTAGTGTTATTTAATTTTTAATAGGAAATATTTAAAGGGCATTTGTGTTAAATAAGAGAATTTATATAAGCAAGGTTCATATAGTGGCTGTTTTGATAAGCAAAAAGCTGATAAGTTTTAACTACTAAAAGCTAAAATAAATTGTATTAAATTTAAAGCTTAACATTTAGAATAATTGTAAATTTAAGATTAAAAGTAAAATAAATTCATAATAAAGCAAGATTTTATAACATAAAACGATTTCTTTTATTTTAAAAAATATTTAAATGACAAGTATATGAAAAATGTAAGATTTCTTTTAAGGAATTAAGCAAATGAGAATGTTATATTCGACTATGCCGAATCTTTAATACCCTACACTTATCACAAAATATTTTAAAAACTTTTTATTTTGAAAGTAATTTTTTAAATTGCAAAATCTAATTTTAATCCACTATATCAATTTGTGTGTTTTATTCGATTCAATAGAAAACATTTATGGACAATTCTCTTTTTACGTTTGCCTTTATGAAACCGACATTCAACCTCAAATATTTTTTTAAATTCAGACTTTTTTAAAAAACTTTTGATGCAATTATATTAACAACACTTTTTGCTGTACCAGAAAAAAATTCAAGACCTGATACGGTTCCATGTGGTGCTGACAAGCATCCAAAGTCAAAAATTCCAAAAAAAGTGTTTGAAACCAACAAGTTTTTTTATTTCTTTTTATTGCTGTAGTCGCGGATTTAAACATAAGAGTTCAATTCTTCTAATGTAGACTCTAAACACTTGTAGAAAAGGACCAGCATAACTTTAATTAGCGTGCAATTAACCAGTGTCAAATTGTGTTGTGCAAAAGTCGTGAAACCAAATTTTAAGAAAATTCAAAATTTTGCAGTTTTTTCACTGGGGATTTTACGCCGTTTCGGATATTTCAAAATTCAAAGAAGAGCCCAATAGCTCTTGAATTTGTGCATCGTTCGACATCGACATATATCTCGTTAAAGTGCCCTCAACAGAAATGCTGTAGGAGGTACCCAAACTTGGAGAAAAAAAACGAGAATGGCTCCAAGAGTGCATTTTTCGCTGTTGTAGAGGCTGTTGTAGAAAATCGTTTCAATACCAAGATTTTCTAGACTATATTGCACATATGTGTTGAAAGAGAAATGTATTTATTGGACTAAGAACTTCCAATAATCCATTTCAACAAACAGACGGACTGTTATAAATTCTCAACAGTGATTTTTAATCATAATAATTACGAATACTTTTCAATTTGAGGTCCTTGATTTATATTTTAAAACTTAAGTAATAAAATTTTAAATGGCTGGTCCAGATTTTGTTCTATATGAATAGTGAATCAGCTAAATTATTTTAAATAGCTAACTTCTTAGCAGAACCACAAACAATCTGGTTGAATTTTATTTAATTCAGTTTTGTAGTTGGGATAGACGGACTGACGAACATCGTAAACTCAAGTTATACTTTATGAGGTCCTTAATATTTTTTGCTTGATATTAAGAAACCTCTTTTCCAACTATTGGTGGTGAAAGGTATAAAAAAGAAATTTTTGTAAAATTTTTAGTAAATGGAATTAATCGTTAATGTTATAAAACCCAAGCCATTAAGCAATTAAAATAAATTTGTTACAAATTAAATCAAATTAAAATTAAAACAAATTCTAACAAAAGCAACAAAAACGAACAAAATTAACTGCAAAAATTCAACATTGAAGGCTTTCAAGTGATTTCTTATAAATAAAATTATTAAAAAAGAAAAAAAAACAAAAATAAATACAAAAAATAATTATACGAACTTATATCACATGTCGGTCCTCCATAGCCATGTTCACATTTACATTTATTTGGTGCCACACAAGTACCATGGACACATTTATCTTTACAATCAGCTATACAGCCAGTTCCAGAGGGATTTAATTTATAACCATCTAATAAAATAGGATAATAGATTTGTAATGTAAAATATAAATTTTAAAAAGATTTAATAATATTCTAAAAATCTTACCACAGCAATCATAAACAATACGTTCTTTGGTCAATGTTGTTGTCTTATTAATAACCTTTTGTTTGAGCTTGTAAGTAGAACATCTTGGTGGCACATTGAAACACCAAATATTTTCACGTACTTGATAGTTTTGTAATTCAGTTGTAACAATTTGTACGGGATAACTGAAAGTGAAGAAATAGTTTTAAATTATAATTAAGAAAAGTGGTTAGCTTTCAAAATTCAAAGGATTAAACTTAAATTAGTCTACTTACGTTTCTTTCTTTTTACAAACATTAGGACCCTTAAGATCCTGTTCATATAATTCGGCTTTTGTATTTGATATCAAGGTTACAGTCAAAAGACTGCAACTTAATATTAAAAGTAAATGTATGCTTAACATTTTCTTTTTATATCTATTTGTAATAAATTTAAATGATGAGTTTTTTTATTGACGTTCACAAAAACACTCTAATAAAGGCAGTGCTATAAAAAAAAGAAATAAAATTTAATTAGCATCAATTTAAATGAAAATAAATTAGCAAATATATATATATTTACAACTTACATTAGCATATGTACGTACGTGTATATATTTTTGCATATGTAAACATATGTATATTAAATTAAATATGTATTAAATACATAATTTATTCTTTTAAACGCATCTGTAGTTTATTTACATTCATTCAATAAAACAGATAAAACTAATTCCTTTGTGTAAAAAAAGTTTTAAATTGTTGATTTCTTGATGATTCAATAAAAATTTTAGTCGTTTTATTCCAATTTTTATTATTTATTTATTCCGCTTGTTTATTTTTTTTTTTTAGAGAAGTTACTTATTTCATGGAATGATTATTTTTTTTACAAAGTTCTTTATCATTCCCATACACAAGAAGCCTGGTAGTAAGTAGTAGCGTTTATAGAAGTAGTTTATATTTATAAACGACTGGAGAAATCATAGTATGTTGTACTCTTGAGCTGATATCGAATTAAACAATAAAACCAACTGCAAAGAAAAAAAATAAATAAACAAATAAATATATTTATTAAATTATGGACGATATTAAATTATTGTTGTAAACAAATTGTAGTTAAAATTTATCTTAATTATTAGATTTCAAATTCGCACAAAATAAAAGTGAAATTAAAATGTTTACAAATAATTAAATATTATTTTTTTTTTATACCCACCATCAAAAAGATGGGGGGTATATTGATTTTGTCATTCCGTGTGTAACATGTCGAAGGAATCATCTAAGACCCCTCAAAGTATATATATTCTGGGTCCTTGTAAGATTCTGAGTCGATCTAGCTATGTCCGTCCGTCTGTCCATCTGTTGAAAGCAGGATAGGGCTCGAACGGAGCAACGTAGGGGGACGAAATTTGGCATAAATGTTTGTCTTATATAAGGTTTGTTTGGGATTGAAAATGGGCAAAATCGGTTAATAAACAAAAAAGTTATGGGCTTAAAACTAGAAACACAGGGTGTCCGTTTTATACTTTTTTGTCGATATTTCTGCAACAAAATCATGTACGACAGCGAAATTTTGTATGTATAGTTCGGGGATCGACATAAATTCGGAAACCAAAAATGGGCGTGGTCCGCCCACTTTACCGCCCACCTCCCATATAAGGTGAAAATCAACGAAATTGTTCTCAATTAGTTCAAGGACCAATGTAAACTTGAAAACAAAAAATAGGCGTGGTCCGCCCACTTTACTTCCCACTTTACCGCCCCCTTCCATATAACGCAAAATTTGAAAAAATTGATGGTGGGTATTTAGATTCGGCCGGGCCGAATATTTGCGCTTGTTTTTTTCTAAATAAAACTAAATGATGTAACGAAATTGTGTAGTTATACATTTGTTTTGCAGTAAAATTAAAAGTATCATTTCACTTTGGTACATATTTTATAAATTTAGAAACAAGCACCCGAAAACGTTTTATTTTTATTTTTCAATCAAAATAAATATCATTAATGTTCAAAATATTTTTTCATTTGTTGAAAAAAATATGTGAGGGATTTTTATTTTTAAAATAAATATCCATCAATGATGAAAAAAATAAATATCTTTAACGATAAATATCTTTAACGATAAATATCAGTTCGAAAAAAATTTAAAATGATTGTTTTTTTTATTCATACTTTTGCTTTGTTTTCAAAATATTTTTTTATTCAAATGAAATTGTTGTTGTTTAGAATTTTTTCCATCCGATGAAAAAAGTTCAAAATAATTTTCAACTTTTGAAATAAATATCACAAAAGATATTTATATTTTTATTTTCATCATGATGAAAAAAATTTAAATATTGATGAAAATATTAAAAATCATGATGGATTTTTATTATTTTTTGAACATTGAAGATTGTTTTTCGATTGAAATAAAAATAAAAAGATTGTTTTTTTAGTATTAAAATCCGGTGGGTATTTAGATTCGGCCGGGCCGAATATTTGCGCTTGTTTTTTTCTAAATAAAACTAAATGATGTAACGAAATTGTTATACATTTGTTTTGCAGTAAAATTAAAAGTATCATTTCACTTTGGTACATATTTTATAAATTTAGAAATATATTAATAAATTATTTAAACTTAATTGTTTCTCATGTTTGTATTATGGCCAAAATTTTTGCGAAAAATTTTGTTTATATATATTTTTTTTCATAACTGTCTGTTTTTATACCCATTTCAAGACAAAACTCAAAAATTTTTTTGGACAAAATGTTCTAGACTCGTGACTTTCAATCGCTAGTAGGGAACTGAAGATCAATTATAACATTTTTTAAATATTTGTTCCCTATTAACTTAGTACATTAATACGCATCGTATGAGGGGTCTTCTACAAAATTTTTTTCTACGGGACACTAATGTATATTGATCAATTACACTGGTCGGCAAAAAATCCTCCCCTCAAAGACGAATTGTTGGACTTTATGGATTTTGATATCCTAATACGAATCTGCTTGTAGATTTTTTCCATCAAATCTGGATTTTTTTATGAGCGTGTCTAATATTTCGCCCATAATAAGGCCATTACTCTATTATACGGTTGACACAAGTGATACAAAAGATATGGACTAAAAATATCTTCAAGTTACTCCAAATTCATTTTTTTGCTCAAGTTTCGAGTTATTTTGAAATTATTTTCCGAAAAAAAACCTTCAAAATTTAAGATTTTTTTTACTAAAATTTCTTTTGATAAATCAAACCTGAACAAATTTTTCAGTTTATCATAAAGCTTGAAATGCTGCGAATAAAATAAGGCATGTATCATCAAAATTGATGCACAAATCTTGATTTTGTGACAGTTTAGTGAAAATACCCACGTATACCTACAATTAAAGGGTGGTTTGAAGTGCTTTTTGTGATTTTTGAACCGCTATAAAATAACTAGTATTTACACTATGGAAAAACAAATGATACCCAATAAAAGGTAAATATCTATACTTTTGATCCAAATAAAAATTAATGTTGAGTTTTTATCCACTATGGAATAAAAAATAAATTCAGTTTGTACAATATTAATTAAAATTATTACTTTTATAGCAATTGGTTTATATTCGAATATCATATTAAATTTTCGAAATTTATTAAAATATTTAAAAATGTATTTAAACGATTTTTTTAAAGTTAGCAAATTCGAAATTTGTTAAAAATGTTTAAACTTATTTAACACATATGTACATACATATGTAGTTCGAAAATCATTTAAAATTTTTAACGAGGGTATAACAAAAACTAGAAAAACTAATTCGAAATTTTCGAACATAACTATTTAATGTGCAAATGTCATAAATATACAAGTTTATTAAAAAATTTATTTTTATAACTTTTAGGATGTTCGAAAATTCAAATTTTGAAATATACATTTAAAAATATACAAATTAAAGTTATCATTTTTATATCAATGTTCGAAAAATTCGAACTTTTTCAAAATGTTTAAATTTTGAATATGAGAAATAAAATCTCATAAATATATTAAAAAATTGTTTTTACAAGTTTTAGTTAAGTTCGAAAATTAGAACTTAATTGAAAATTTATTGTTAATTGAGAAATTCTTGGTTTTCACAACCTTAACGAATTCTGGAGGCAATGTAAAAATTAAAATAAAAAATACTTTTGAAAATTGTCTACTTTATTTTTAAACATTTCGTAAAGGTCTTACAATTTGTACATGAATCCTAGATTAAGAGTGAAAAAAATCAAATCGAGTTTTTACAAAACTGCTGATTTCAAAATTGTATATTAAACGTAATAGAAATTTATTATCGTTTACAGGCTAATTAGGAAAAAAAATAATTTAACTGTTCTTGTAAATTTAAAGATTTCCTTTAATCCTTCAAAAACTACAGTATAAAACAAACACATATTTTTTTACAATTTAAATCATTTTTACTTGTACAATATATTTGCTTTATTATAAACAAAAAAAACCTTAAAATAAAACATTAAATACTACAGTTATAAAAATAAAATTCATCAGCTTCTAGCCTTTAAAATAATACAAATTATACTTTAACAATAAAAAATAAACTAAAATAAACTAAAACTATGTTTATAAAATAAAAGTCCATTATTAATTAGCGGCTACTTTAAGGGAAGCAAATTCAGTACTCAATAATTTCATAACATCAGCATGTTTAAGATCATCACGTTTAAATTTCTTATAATTGTCCTTGACAAATTTAGCAAAACCAGTGGGTTCTTTAACGGGTGTAGGCATAATATTGCCATCCTTATCTTTTTTATTTAAAAATATTTCAATGGCACCATGACAATAAGAACAGCGTATATTTTCTACTTTTTTCGATTTCGAATGGGCATGCGATCTGAAATAATTCATAAAAACATCATACAAATAACTCAAATTATTTAGTTCTTTATTAAAAGAGCAAAAAAAACATACTTGGCAGCACATAGAGTACATTTGTAGGTATATTTATACTCTATATCATATTGATGACATACACCAATTTTAGGTATCTCCGGAAAAGTGGCATTTGCTCTACGAGCCCATTCTTTCCAAGTGCTACCATGACCTCCCTCACCATTAAATATCCAAGTGGCTGCATGACATAACTCATGTATGAGAGTACAACGTAAACGATCGGCACTTGTTAATACTTTATCGCTTAGTTCTATAACACTTGTTCGAATGCCCATTCTAAAAATGTAAAACATTTAAATGAATTAGGGGTTTTTGTTTTAAATTTAGTTTTACTTTACTTCTTTTTATTCAAACATCTGCCAGCAGTATTCGAAAGTTTTTTATTCCATGTTATGGGAACATCTAATTTGTTTTTAAATAATTTTTCATTGTACATGTCATAAAGTATTTTGGATAAATCTTCTTTCTTTAAGCGATAATTTTCACGATAATACAAAGCATCGGGATGACAAAAAACTTTACTAACAGTGACTAATATTGAAAGAAACATAAGAATTACATTTAATTTTGTTTTTGTTTAAAATTAATAGCAGATAAAATTTACCATCTAAAGATTTCAAAAAACTATATTTATAATCTGGAGTTTGATTTAATTCCCTTAAGGTTTTTGGTGGTGCTTTAGATTTTACCGTTGAGGGAGTTTTAAATTTAACTTCATTATCCGAATTAATTTTAGGTGTATTGACACTAAGGCCACTTTTAGTATTTTTATCATTTTTTGTAGTCATAGGTGTCGTTGAGCCTTTCTTTTTGGGTGAAGGTGTTAATTGAAATATTGGTTTTCCCGTTTTAACCGATTCTAATTGTTTATTAACCAAATCTAATACTTTGGGCCTTCCTTGACTATCAAACGGACAATTGCCATTGTCATCTAACAACTCATCGTTATCATTATTGTTTTTATTTATGGTTTTAACTGAATTTTCTTCATTTTCTTTAGGCAAAGCCATTTCAAATTCATCATCTCCAAAATTGGGTGTAAATAGTTTTCTTTTTGTTTTCTTAGTAGAAGAGGGTAATTTAGCTTTGTCTTCATGACGACAAGTTTTCAAAATATCTTGTAAACGTGAAGCAAAGGTAACATCATGATTTGCTGGTGGACTTTCCGGTACTTCATCCTGTACTTCAACTTCTTCCTTAGACAAATCCAAATAAACTAATTCACCTTCTTTAGATTTATTTAGTTTTTTTGTTAAAATATCTGATTTATTGCTGCGCCCTTGACGTTTAGTAGTATTATTTTTCCTGTTTCTGGTTTTGGGACGAGGAGAATTTTCAAAATCAGAATCAGAATTATCTTGCTCTATTTCGGAAGCATTTTTACTCCATGATTCATCGGCATCATCATCGTCAGAGGCATTATCACCTTCAGAATTTGAATCGTTATCAATTAATTGACGCCATCTGTCATTATTGACACGGCCTTTATTAATGACCACTTTAGCCACCGGAGGACGGAAAGGTTTTCGTTCTGTTTGTGGCATTAATTTTGTATCCGTTTTTTCTTTTTGTATTAAGGTTTGTTTGTTATTTCGCGGTTCAGTAAAGACTTCTTTGTTTTGTGGAACAGTTTTCGGTGTGGCAAGTCTTGTGGAATCCAAATTAGTTTTGACAATATTTCGGCGAACTTTGTTAAATGGAGGTAAATTTAAATTACATAATATTATTAAGAAAATGTGATATTTGAAATATTAATAATAAATTTTGAATGATATAAATAAAAGCTTAAAATAGCTACACAGAAAAAAGTTTGTACATAAATATAAAAATTTTGTTTCATAGATTTTAGTTCATAATATTTAAGAATAATTTTTTAAATACTAAAACTTTTTTCTATATGAATCAAAAGTCAAAAAGACTTAAATAAATTGTTTAAATTTTATTTAATATTTTCGTTTGAAATAAAATGTTTGAAATTTTCTTAGGAGAATTTTTACTTTTTAATTATTTTTAGCTTCATATATATTGGGATCATTCAACAGAACAGAAGCTCTCTTCAATGAAATTAAGCTGCAGAATGGTATCAAATTTGTGTAAATTTCTTAACATTATTTCCTAGCAACTTTTTATTGGTAAATTACCATTTATTGCTAATATTTTCTCTTTTAACTATTTTTATTTAGAATTTGCTTTAAAATCGTATAAAAATACATCAAAATTTATGCAAAATTTTTGAAAAAATTCCTAAAATTTTCATAAAGAACAATTTAATAATATCTATGAAAAAAATTTTATTTTTTATGAAAAAAGTTTGGGAAAAAAGTCATGTTCGATTCATAATATTTATGTACAAATTTTTTAAATATATGTACTTTTTTTCTGTGTGTATTTTAAAAAAAAATTCAAATCACAAAAAAAAATTTTATGGTCGAATTTAAATTTTGGTGAATATTCAACTTTTTGATGAATAATCGACTTTTTGTTAAATACTTTTTAAAAAACTGTATTTTTTAAATTTCGATTCAAAAGTTAATTTTTAGGTGAAAAATATAATTTAAGTTGAAAATAAAATTATTACAATTTCTATATTAACAATAAATATTTATGTAAAAATTGAATTTTGGGAGTAAAAATAAATTTTTCTATGTAAAATAAATTTTTAATCAATATGATGAAAATTAAAATTTTATATATATTTTTTTAAATAGATTTTTGATTTTGAGATTTAGGGAAAAATATTTCAAAATGTATTTTATATATTATTATTTTTTTTTTTCAATTTCCAAATCTAGATATTCATTACAGCTTCTGCTATCATTCAAAATTTTCTTAGCAATTTGGAAAACTTACATATTGAAAAATCATCCAACATACTTTCTTCTACTTTTGATTTATTATTAGACTTCGCCTCCTTCGAATTCTTAATATCATTCTTTTTTCTTGAAGAAGAATTAGAATTTGTAGTTGGTTTTTTTTCGCCACTTTGACTACTGCGCTTAAGTGTTCTTATAACATCGGGAGTTTGCCAAGATTTGCCATATAATTGTGTAAGAAGTTTTTCTGCTTCTGTAAGAAATTTTGGATCTTCAACAATTTCCACAGAATCTGAAGATTTATTAGGAGAATCGTTAGTTTTACGAGCAGAATCAGAAGATTTGTTAGGAGAAAATAAAACATTTGCTGCAGGAGGTTTTAACTGTAATTGATTGTATAATTTCTCAGGTTTATCGGATTCCATACTTTGATCACTAGTTTGAATACTTTTATCACTAAATGGAATACTTTTATCACTAGATTGTATACTATGATCATTACTTAAAGATTTTTCTTCTGTTTTATTTTCTGTTTCTGTTTGACCCTCCGACAATTGATTTGATTCTATACTTCTCCTTTCATCTTCTCTATTATCTGCCTCATAATTTTGATCATCTTCACTGGTTTCAGTGGATGTGGTATTGGGTATGTGTATTTTTATATTAATTTTTGCTGATATATTAATATTGGCCATAGACATTTGTATTTTTGATATCTGATCATCATATTCCGAATCATCACTTGAATCTTCCCGGTGAAAACTATTAGAAAGTTTTTTATCATCAGAATTTTCACTTTTGGCAGGAGATTTTTGTTCAAGACTTTCATCATCAGTTTCTAAAATGGTTATAGAATGTTCTGGAGCTGTGGCATTTAGTTCAGTTGAAGAGTTTATTACAGAGTTAAAGGAACCTTGTTTGTGCCCCGAACCGGCCAAACTTACTGGTGTCGAGTGTATAGATATAGAGGAATTATTTGTAGTTTCATTGTTTGTTACAGTTTTACCACTTTTTTTAGGTGTTGTATAATCTTGAGAATAATTATAAACTAAAGATTGGTGTTGTACATCAGTCATTATGGAATTGGCCAGGGTGTCATCATTAACTAATCTATGGGGGTTGATTTCTTTATTCTTATTAGGTGTTAGTAAATTATTGTCTGTTAAAGAAGCTTCAGTATTAGCTTCTGTTTCCATTTGGGCAAATCTACGAGCAATTTCTTCATTTTGTTGATTTTTATTTTTGAAATTAGAATGTGATTTGGGTGTTTCATTTCTGTCTTCATTCATAGAGTATTCAGTATTGCACTGAGTTTCATCATGGGCCATTCTGTAGGCATAATTTTCATTTGTTTTACAACTAACAGGTGTATTTTTGTTTTTAATGTTAGTTGAAATTTTTGGAGTTTTTTCTTCTTCACCTTGATTCTCCTCCACATCGGACATTATCGTATTATCTTGCGTTTCATCATTAGCCAGTCTGTGCACATTTTTACTGACATTTCTGTCTGACTCATCTTCTGTTAAAATTTCTGATTTATTGCAAGTTTCCAGTTCTTTATCCAATGCTTCTTCTAAAGCTTTAAGGCGTTTTTCTCTATCTAGCAGAGCTTTGGGAGTAACTTCTTCATCTACATCTGGAGTCATCGATTCAGTATCTGCTGTAGCAATTTGACGAGATTTAGCTAATGATTCTTGTATTTTGTCAATTTCTTTATTGTCCAAAATTTGATCTACAGTGTCATTAAATGCTACATGACCTTGCTCTGCCATAGCACGTCTTTCTATAGAAACATCTCTTAGAAAGGCAGCCACTCTTTCAGCCTTATCATCAGTCAGACAAGGAAGTTCTAGACTTCCACATGTTAGAGATGTTGAGGGCAAACTAGATGTAGCCATTATATCTTGATGTTGTTGTTCGTGATTACTTTCAGAAGTATCGGATATAGTTATGACTTCATCTTCCTCCTCATCTTCCTCCACATCGTCATCTTCATCATCAGTCATTTCATAGGTTTTTTCAAAATTATCCTTATTAGTGGAGGAAGTTAAATTAAGAGATATAGTTTCCTGTTTAATAGCTTCCTTTACATTTATGGGTATATTATGCACAATGTGTATTTTATCGATCTCACTAGTACTAGAACATTGACTTTCTGTAGTGGACAACAATTGAATATTTTCACTTAAATTGTCAGTGGAACCAGAAGATAAGGAGATGGGTTTGGGTTCCACAACCATTGAGGCAATTTGTTGTGATAACAATTCTAAATCATCTCCCAATTGTGTGGGATTATCACAATCTTGAGACACCTCCAAGGCTTCCATAGTAATTTCTTCATCATCACTTATAGAATTATGACATTCCGTGTCTTTAGAAGATTCACTACGTAATAAAGGATTCTCTACTGATTTCTGTTGATTTTCTTTATTTTCAGTCTCAAATTGTTTTGAAATATCCCGACTGACACTATCACGTTTTTCTTGTTGCCTTTTTAAGACCTCATCCTGTTGTTCTGGTTCATTTTGTTGTTGTTGTTTCTTTTTATTGGAAGACAGTGTTAATTTAGCAAAGCCTTGAAATATACACCAACACAAACAAATAAGAAAAATCAGTATACAAAAATGTACTTTTTAAGGATGATTTTTTTTAACTTACGATCACTTATGGGCACTTTAATTTTTGTAGGATCAATTGCTTGTAATAAATTATAACTAGGTAATTGTTCCATTTTTAATTGCGATTAAATTTCATTAAAATATAAATTAAAAATTGCAGCTTTCTTCAAATTTAATTGAATTTTAAATGGAATTCAAAGTCGATCACAAAAAGGCACGCTTAAATTTATTAGAAACTTCAAAGTTGTTATATTTTAGGTAACGCCGTTTGCAATTCATTTAAAAAGCTGTAGCATACTTTAGGGGTTTAGTAGAAAAATACTAAACATAGCTAAACAGGGTTGTAATTTAAAAAAAAACCGTTTAGTTTAAAACGCACGCTATCTTAACAATAAAACGCGCGTTATCTTAATCTATTGGTATATTTTCAGATATAAACGAATATAATTTAAAAAAAAAACTGAATTATAATTTAAAAGATATTTTTGAAAAAGATATTTTTAGAAAGATATTTTTGGAAATATTATTTTAAATTTTTCAATAAAATTTAATTATGTATGCTTTAAAAAAATCCCATTAAAACGACTTTATTAAATTTATTTTTAAATACAAAATTATTAATTTAAAAAAAAAACTCGTTTTTCAAAAAGGTTAGAATTTTCTAAACAAAATTTTTATTTTTAAAATTCTCTAATAATTTTACCGTTTTAAAAATAAGAATTTAAAAAAAAAAATTAAATTAAAAAAAAAAAGTACTAATTTGAAAAAAAGAACCTGTTTTCAAAAAGGAACCAGTTTAAAAGAAAAAATATATATATAATTTCTAAAAATAGTACCAATTGGAGACTGCCAGCCATTTGAATGTGCCATTATTCTAACAAAAATAAAAATTTAAGAAAAAATTTGTGTTAAAAATATTTACCAAAACAAAATTTATTAAAAACAAAAAAATGTATATACAGCGCAAGCTCGGTATTCGCAACTACCCATTAACGCAGCGGCCCGTTTAACGAGACTGCTTAATTTTTAAAATTGCAGTTTCTATCAAATTCATCAAAAAAGTGTTAATATACAAAAAGACGTGGATTTCCAATTTTAAAAATTAAGCAGTCGTGATAACCGGGCCGTCGCGAATACCGAGCTTGCACTGTATATAAAAAAAGCAAAATTAAAAATAATAATCGAAAAAAATTAACAAATTTTTAAAAGAATGTAAAAAAGTTTCTTATTTTTAAATCATTTTAATTCTCTTTAGAATTTTTTTTTTTTTTAAATTTTTCGAATTTATTAAATAAAGCCTATTAAAAAAAAATAATAATAAATAAATTTCCAAAATAGAGACAATTTAAAAACAAGTGATAAAAATAAAATTTAAGAAAATTACTCATTTTCTAAAAAAAAAATCCCTTAATTTTTCCTTAAAATCGATATTTGTTATAAAATATAAGTTTTACACAAATGTAGTTTTTGTTTGTAATTCAATAAATATTTTAAACGAAACAAGCGAGAATGTTATACACTAAGGGAAAAAATTCGATTCAAAATCAACAACGGTTGTGGTCACATTGGTAATTTACGGTAACAGTTTTTTAATACCTTTCGTTAACAAATTTAATACAAAACATATGTAAATTAAAAATTTGATACCGAAATGGTTTCAACTTGGTGACAATAAGGTATCGATTTTCAATAAGAATTGAACACGCAGTGTTTAATTTAAACACATACGGTGTAGATTCACTATTGACACAGAATGGTATCGTTTTCAACACGTATGTGATTGATATTTCTCTGGGTGTATATTCTATATACCCACCATCATCTTTTCCAAATTTTATGTTATATGGGAGGTGGGCGGTAAGGTGGATGAACACGCCCATTTTTTGTTTCCGAGTTTACATTGATCCTTGAACTATTTGTACACAATTTCGTTGACATTTCAAATTATATTGGATGTGGGCGGACCACGCCCATTTTTGGTTTCCAAGTTTATATCGACCCTCGAACTATCTGTGCAAAATTTCGTTGTCGTCAGCAGATGAAGCTACAACGGACACCCTGTGTTTCTAGTATTTTAACCATAACTTTTTTGTTTATTAACCGCCCATTTTCAATCCCAAACAAACCTTATAATTGAGCCAAATTTCGTCCTCCTAGGCGGTTCCGTTCGAGCCCTATACTGCTTTCAAAAGACGGACAGACGGACGGACATAGCTAGATCGACTCAGAATCTAACCAGGACCCAGAAAATATATACTTTATGGGGTCTTAAATGATTTTTTCGACATGTTACACACGGAATAACAAAATCCCTTTTTCTCCTCGCCTTAAATTTTCTTTATAAAATCATTTAAAAAGGGAAAATCCCTTTAATCCGGGGTAGATGAAACATTGAACCTATTTCAGCCAATTTCAATAGGATTCTTCTATATAAAGACCACATACTAAATTTTATCAAATTATTTTAAAAATTACGACCTGCAGTTTGATTACAAGGCTTGCATGGACGGACAGACATGCGGACAGCTATGGTGATGTAGGGTATAAAAAAATATATATTTTTTAAACTATTAAAGTTGGCAACATTTTCCGAAAATCTAAACATCAAAACTGAATATTAAACAAAATTGTAAAAAATTCTCTTACACCTGAAAACATTTCAACATTTTATTATATTTTTTAAATATTTTGTTAACTTTTAAAAAAGTAAAATATTATCAAATGGATAATAAATATCGCGAAGGTCTTAATTATGTGCCTTTATTAACACAAAACTCCTCTCCACCTTGTAGTGGTAGATCACGCTTGAGTCTCAATAAAAATAGGTAAAAAAGTTGATGTATAAAAAAAAAATTAACAAAATTAATTGCCTTTAAAAAAAATTTAGAACCCAACGTTCAATAATCTACTATAATGGCAATTATGAAGGTGACAGCAGCATGTTTAAAGACAAAGGATTTGAATTGGAACGTTTAAGTCTGGTAGATACAGAAAGTGATACTGAATTTCAAAACGAAACCACTACACCGCGATCTACCTTTATACTAAATGAACAAGCCAGTCATGAAAACTCATCTTTAGCAGCACGTTTATTGCAATTTTGTATGCTGCATCTTTTGAAACCAGAGTGGAGAGAACAAATTTCATATAATATAGAAAAATTCAAAGATACAACTTTTTACAACAAATTGGCGAAATGTTTAAAATTTCTAACAGTTTTATGGACTTATATAATCTATTTAGCTCAACTCCTATGTTACCGTTTATTAACATTGGGTCATTTTTTCTGGCGTAGGCGTGTTATATTTCGTAATTTACTTAGACGTTTGTTATGGTGGCTAACTTTGGCTAAATGCAATGATTTATCCTTATTCCTATTAATATTAATTAGCTTACCGCTTTTGTTTATTTTGGCATTATTTGGTTTAATTATATCATTATGTGGTGGCCTTAAAGACGCTTTACATCAAGGGGGATATTTAATGAAAAAAAATTAATAGCATTTGAAATTAAATGAAGTGAAGTGGTTTTTAATATTAAATTAATTTAATAATAAATCTCGGAAATGCATTTGGTATTAAAGCACAAATATAAAATGAACCTAATATTACAAAAGAATTTCATAAAAATCAAGTGAACAACAACAACAACAAAAGCAATAATAAAACAAACATTTCCGCTTATAATGATGATAATGATCAGTCTCACAAACATCATTATGACTATAAGAGTGAGAGATGGAGATGTTACTGTTACTAATCATTATTAGCATTTTACTTGAAATGTAGATACATATTCCAACTGACCGAGCGATCGTCCAATTCACAAGAACGGCCACACCATGAAATGCGTTCAATTATCATAAACTCAAGTACCATTCCCCCATTTTCCAAAAATATAATAAAAAAAATTAAAAGTATAATTTTATAAAATTGTGTGTGTGCGCATTTTTTTTAGTTCCGTCTCGTTTTGTCTTCTTGCATTTTAGCGGAATTTATTAATCATATAATATCATTCATACCATTTATTTATATTTTGCTTAATTTGTATTTTATTTTTAATAAACAAAATTATATATTTAACATTTTAGTAAATATAATAATTTTATATCTATATTTTGATAACAATTGTTTAAATATAAATTTTGTGAAGCCCATTTTACTGCTAACCACTTCTACTTTTTAGTACCCCCTTGTTTCCAAACAAGTGTCACAACAAAGAGTTGTCTTTTATTTATATTTTTTATTTTACTTAATGGTTCAATAAACTATTAAAAAAATTAATTTGATTACATTATTATTTGCAATATTTGTTCTAGCGAAACAGTAATATTAATTCAATGTAAAAGAAAATGTTGAAAAGGTTTTTATGATAAAAGTAAAATATAATAATACTAATATTATAATATAGTAATATTGATACTTTATTTCTGTATTACTTCTACATCACTTCTCCCAAATGATTTTCTAGCTAGAACTGTTTAAAAAATCCTTAAAATTTTCAAAAACAAAACTAAATTGATTAGAAGGAATAAGATATTCTCAGGATAAAAATTTGTCTAATGTAGACTGAACTTGTCAGTCTTATTGCAGCATTAATACAAAATAGTCAGCGATCGAGCTCTGACAACTTTGTCTTGACGTTCATGAAATATGATGAACACTATGCTTAAAATGATGAATGCAAAATTTTCTTTTCAGCTAATATAAAAAATATATCAATATATAATTTATTCATGCAAAATTTCAGTTTTAAAAATAGTTTAGAAACAAATTTATTTCATGTTTAACTCAAGTGTATTTTTAAATTTGTGAAAAACGTTTTGAAAATATTTGAGAAACATTTGTTTGTTAAAGAAACTTCCAGCTTAGTTTTAAATTATGACAAATACAATTGTTATATTAGAACCCTTTTGTTGGAGAAAGGCATAGTTTTGTATTTGAAATAATATGAATTTAAAGCCTTTATGAAATTTCAAAGGTTTGTGCTTATTGGGAAATTTTATTTTTATAATATTTAGGAAATGGAATAAGTACATAACTCAACATATTCCTAATATATTTTAAAATTCCATTTTGGAAAAAATGTTTAACTTGAGATATTATTTAAACAAAATATAATTTGTATAAAAGGAAAAACAACACCATTACTTTATTGCTATATTATTCGATAACCAGTATACACATCGGTTTCAAAAATATATCCAATATTTTTTATACTAATTGCGAATATATTTACACGGAAGGTAATTTAAAATTATATACCTATGACCTTTAATTTCAATTTTAAACCTTAAAAACGGTCTCCTGAAAAGTAGCAAAAATGAGTTATGTAGTTTTTTCTTTTTGTCACAGAATTGATAGAGATACAAAATTATCTGTAATTCAGACACAAATTTAAAGTTTGTCTTGATAAAAATTTCTCATATATAGACTCAACGTAATAGAAATAGTTCTGAATGGGTCAAAATCGAAAAATATCATTAATCATTAGTTCAAAAACCTTTCAATTTCGAACAAAAATCATTGGTGGTAACTTCAATCTAGAATGAGTACAGACTATTTTCCTGAATTCTGGGCTGTAATTTTCACATTCGTATGCAAACGAATTCTTATATGAATGTGCGATTTTATTTTACTTTTGGGATTCTCTTATAAGACGTATCGAAATTTCTAATGATGGCATTAGATAACGAGCGAACATACGAACGCAACCTTGAGACTTTTTACTCGTAAGCAACAAAGCATTCGAATTACCTTTTTTCTTTGCGAAAAAGTGTATAAATAAGAAAATATAAGTTCAAATTATTTGTACATAATAAAAATTTAAGAAAACGTAGTTTTATAGTATTTTTTTTTTTTTGCTTAATATTATATACAAGATATACAAAAAATACGATTCTAGGAACATTAATGTTAAAGCATGCAGATTTAGCCGAGGGCTTATCTCCGAATAGGAAATTAAGGTTTATTTCGAACATGAATGCGAGAATAACCCCTCTGGAACTAGTTTTGAAACTAATACATTTTTTAATTAATTGTAATTGTATTTTAGAAATTTCCAATTATATTCTAGAATTTCTAATAACAGAATCCGCATAAGCAAAGCTAATTTTTTTCAAAAAGTAACAATTAAAAAAAATCAAAAAAGAAAAAATACAGGTTAAATCAAATAACACCATTGAGTATATGGGTCAAAGGTATTTTCGAAATTTTTGAAAATGGACCTTGTTAAGGACCTATGGGTAATTATGGGCCGATCCTTAATAAATTTGATACCATATACAAAACAAAAGTATTATGTCGAATTTACTTACGTTAAAATGATTTTTGGAAGTTATGACAGTTATGACTTAATATAGACCGATCTTCGTGAAATTTTGTGTTCACATTATAATAATTTAGTTCATACACAATTTGTATTTTTATTTAAGACATTTGTGAGCGTTAAACCCTATTCCGGAACTACATTTCCATGGTGGCTAGGTAAAATAATAAACGGATCATAACCAATTTCAGTTATCTTTAAAATTACATGATTTACATGAACAAACGGACGGACGGTCATGGCTAAATCGACCGGAAATTTTTTTGATTGGATTGGTGTACTTTAATATATGTAAGCGTAGGACAAATGAGTGTGTAAGGTATAAAAAGAATCAATTTAAAAAAGAAAATAAAACAAATTTATTTTTTAAGGACAAATATTAAAATAAAAAGTTCAAATTTTCCAAAAAGTTAAAATAATAATTTTCAATTTAAGAAAAGTACCAACTTTAAAAAAAAGTTACAATATTCAAATGTTTCCAAAAACTTATACATACTTGAAAAAAGTACAAATTTCAAGAAATAAAAAAAGAACAATTTTTCTAAAAATCAATAATTTTTCAAAAAAGTGCCAATTGTTACTAAAGTTTAAAAAAAATCTAAAGAGAGACTTACAACTTCCAAAAAGGTACCAATTTTACTGATTTTACCTTTAATATGGTTAACCGATAAAAAAAATTTTAATTTAAATTTTCATTTAATATTGCAAGAACAAAAATATATTTTTTAATTTCAGGGGACACTGGACCACTATAACTTTAAATTCAACTTTCCACAGACATCCTTCCTTTACAAAAACAAAAACAAAAAATATATTTCATTTAACTTCTAGCACAATTTAAGTTTATATTAAATTCAAATCATTCTCAAGTATATAAAAAAGCGTTCTTTAACTGATGTTTCTCACACATAATTTAAAGAATAAAACCGCCTTGTAATCACTTTCTTATGCTTGACATATTCATGGGATACGATGAATATCTTGATACATTCATCTTTTTATATTACGAATAACTTATAATATTAGATTAGACTTTATTTGTTTGGTATACATACACTCAAAAACCTATTAGATATTTAGAATATCTACTACATATAAATAAGTGGATGATTGTTTTTATTAAAATATTTAAAGTGTGTCTTAAATGACAACCTTGGCACTGTTCTAATTAGATATTTATTTACATGAGGGGGGTTGCTTTGCAACAACTACAATAGCAAAATCAAAAATATAAAAAAATTAAAAAAAAAAAAAAAACTAAAAAAATCTATATAAATATAGATGAAACCTATACGTTTTGTATTTACGTCTTATATTTAATGAGCCTAAAAAATATAATTAAAACTGCAAGCGACAAGTTTATAAAAAATTTCTTCAAAATTGTTCTAACTATAAAAATGAAACAATTAGAATTTGAATAGTTTTTAAAACAAATTTATTCATATTTATTTCTAAACACAACTCTGAAGCCTTACAATGTTAAGTTAATAAAAATTATTTTATTTTGTTTGTGCAGTTTGTGGTTTTAAATCTATTTCATTTAAAATTAAAAATACTTTTTGGTCACATACATATTAGCAAATAGACAATTATTGCATAAAATATTAAAATTTTTTTAAACACGCTACTTTTTCTGGAAAATTTAATAATAAAAAAAGTCTTTTATACAAAAGTTAAATTTAAATAATTGTTAAAAAGAAAACTCTTGCATGTGTATTATTTTTAATTAGATATAATTAAGTATTTTTTAATAACATAAAATTATCTTTTAATAAAGGTGTTTAATATAGAATTAAAAAAAGCAGCATGACATATCAGGCACCCACCTGTATGCTTACTATACACAAATAGTTCAATTATTGTAGATGTTTTAGATTTTGTTTATTATTTTTCCAAATATGTAATTCATTGTCAATGTTAATGTCTAGGTCATTCTGTATGTCACAATAGTTTGATTAAACTCTATTAATTATTTATTTAAATGACAATTTCTCTACAGTTTAAATAGTAAATTAGTTACAGTTATTCAGTGTTCTGTTAGAAAATTTAACGTAATTAAAGTTATTTAGAAAAATAAATTTAACATGATGTTTATAATTACTTTTAAATTTTTAACTGTATTATTGATGTTGTAGAGATAAAATTTATTTTAAAATTTCTCAAGCCTTTAGAAACAGTTTACCTTTTGTATGGTAATGCCTTAGATGCAAATCAAAATGAGATTAATTAATAAGCCTATGTAAAACTGGGCATTTAACACTGCAACAAAGAGTAACAAGAAACGAAACTAATTGTCAAAAACCTAAAGCGGTTGTCATAAACCTAACTCAAGCAAC
Source organism: Protophormia terraenovae (assembly GCA_951394005.1). Taxonomy (NCBI): domain Eukaryota; kingdom Metazoa; phylum Arthropoda; class Insecta; order Diptera; family Calliphoridae; genus Protophormia; species Protophormia terraenovae. Next base: position 129,743,889 of record OX596075.1, on the reverse strand, counting down.
AACAAAATACATGTAATCAAATACAGTTTGTTGTTGCTAAAAGAAAATAAAAACACATTTTTTTTACAAAACAAAATTTTTTTCAATTTTTAATCGAGAGTTTCGCCTCTATGTGTTACTCTATGCCCTGCAAGGCTACATTTCTTCGAACCGACGACGCATTTTTCAATGCAACAGTTTTTTGTTTTTTTAATGAAGAATTATTTTGAAACCATAATATGTAATGTCAAAATAAAGAGTAAAAAGATATTTTCAAATTTTATTTCACTTGTATGTATACAAAATAAATACTTAAAAATGTTAAATTTTTAATTTTTTCTTCAAAAATTTCCCACATTATTACTTTAAAAATCGTGTAGTCGATTCGGCGAAGTGTAGCTTTTTCGTCATAGAAATAAGTGTAGCCTTTCAGAGTTAAAAAATCTTAATAAAGTTGTTATTGAAAATATGGTATTTTAACTATTCCTTATTAAAATTTATTTAATAAATTTATTTATTTAAGGTGGCTTTACATTTATAAAAATTTTAAATGTAAAGTCGCGAATTATATTTTAATAAGGGATTTAATTCCACAAACACAATAATATAAAAAATTAACATTCTAAAATTTTTTCACAAAATTGAATTTTTTAATTTGTTTATTTTCATACACGCACACTTATGAAAAATTGACTTTTGGAAAAACCTAAACAAAAATCAGCTGGGTTAACAACTTCACCTTTTAAATACGTCTTGAAGGAAAGTATTATTAAATGATATATTTTTTAATTATTAAAAAATTAAAAACAAAAAATTTAACAGAATTGAATACAAATAAAACTACAAATAAAAAATTTTACAGAAATTTGCTTTAAAGATACAATTACGCTTCAAAAATTTCAAGATTTCAACATACAAAGTATTGAAGGTATTTACATCATGATACATTTAAAAATATTTTTAGTATTAATACAAAGTATTATAGTGTAAAAGCTCCATTAATAATAATTTAACAAAATACACAATTTTATATTTCTGCATAAGAAATTATGAGTGCAAATAAATTATAATCGAAAACGGAAGTGGACGGAGCACACACATTTACGGTTTCCGAGTTTATATCAACCCTTGAAATATTTGTACACTATTTTGTTGTCGTACATACTTTCGGTTAAGAGCTATCGGCGGAAAAATATGAATTGAAGTTACGGCGGACACAAAGTTTTTATAGTATTTGAACCATTTGGTTTATAAACCTATTTTCCCCTTTTCAATACCAAACAAACTTTATGTGAGAGGAATATTTCAGCCAAATTTTGTGATCCGCCCGAGCCCTATCCTGATTTCAACAAACAGACGGACAGATATAGATTAATCTAGTTATGTATATTTTAAGGAATATAATCTGACATTCACATTTAAAAACTCAAAAATATTGTTGAAAATTGCGTATCTTTGAACCGCCATAACATTGTATTGGAAACGACTTTTTCCATAGTAGCATAGCTCTTATTGTTCTTCCTAACATACTGTCTCCACGTTGATATAATATGTGAGATAACGCCGGCAGAAGAGAGTAACCATTTTCTTGATATTATGTTAAATCTTAAACAAGGGGTAAACGTATTCTAATAAATCTTATAAGATTTCATTATTTTCACTCAGTCACAGAGTAAACATATACTTTTTATTTAAGAAATTCAAAATCTTTTAGCACAATTTTAATAAAAATATGTTTAAATGTAGAACAACCAATAAAATAAAACAATTTTACAAAAAAAAAAAAAAAAAATTGTTTTTAAGTACTTTTCAAAATACACATGCACATACAGAAACGAACTTTTGTATACGTGTATTTTTTGACAGTAAATCTTATAAGATAATTGTGTAGAAAAATCTTATCACAACAGCCTCATAATATTTCTTATAATACTAATATTTTAGTAAAACACGTGAGATAATTCTCTCAGAGAACGAATTTGACACTCTCTGTTACATATTATGATATAAAAAACTCTCGTGTAGACCCAATGTAAGTATAAAATCCCTCTGAGATATTGGTGAAAATTCTTTCAATACCACGGGTTCCAAAAGTTGCAATTGAATTTTAAAAAGTAAACAATATGTGACTTTTTTTATACAAATTTATATTATATTAATCAACACAAACATGTTCTCTTGGATTAGTTTTGAGATCTGTCTCAAGGTTGCTAAATGCCATGTTAAAGTAATAGGTCCTTTGACATGTTTTGTGTTAAATCCCTATAGCAATTATTTACAATTTATCTTAATTTTTTTTATTATTTCTTTTATCTTAATGTCTTTATCATTTTATTATCTTTATTTTTAACAATTTTATTTTAAATAAAAATGACACATTTTATTTATTTGATTGTTTAACTTGTAAATAAATTTAATCTTTAAAAATCAAAAACCTTAATAATATCTATAAATAATACAATTATTAATTCAACAAAGCCGTTTATCAAGAATCTAGTGTTCTGTTTTAATAATTTCTTAATTCAATATCAATTATAAAAAATTGAAAACAGACTCTAATTAATCGCAACAATATAATGCTTCAGTTAATCTTGTTTTTATTAATTCTGAATAAAAAAAAAAAATATGGATTAAAAAGAACAGAGATTATTTAAGAAATGAAAATTGTTTATTTATAGTACATAAATTTTAGTTAGACTATACTATATAAATATATATCCTTATCTTTACTCAAAACTCATTTAAGTTGAGATAAGAAAAATGTTTGCTGTTTGTAGTAAATTTGTATTAAAAAAAGTAAAAACATAAATGAGACATAATTCAAATTAAAGAAAAACACCCTAAAAATACAAAAAAAAAAAAGAAAAAAAAACTAATAAAAATATCTTAAATTTGTATTTAAGTAGAAAATAAAACAATACGGAAACATATTTCAAGTGGATGGATAAATTTAAATAAAAATAGATATGTTATGGCTCTTAAATATTTTATTTTTAATCACCTTAAAGTAAAATAAATAGATTTTATGAAGCATTAACGAAATTTGTAGTCCCTACAAAGCGAATTACATTTGTCTCATTCCCTTTGTTGTTCACAAGTGATTAAAACATAATTTATACTTGCTTTAATTGTAATTTGTTATAATAATTTTAAAATCCGATAACGTTTGTTTAAATAAATTTAAAAAATTTAATTAATTTTGGAATATAAATTAAGTTCAGATTAGGCAAATATTTGATACGAATTATTTGATCGTTCATATTACGCGATTTATTTGAACAAATATCGTAAAATACGATTAGTTGAAAAATATTTTAAGCCTATTCAGATTAGATGCAAAATATTTGATCAAAATTATTTTATTAAACACAAAGTACCATAAATTTATTTGATATCAAATAATTAATGAATTTACATCAAAAGCATATTTTTGGTACATTATGGTTTTAATAAAAATATTAAAGGCCTTATTCATAATTAAATTTTAAATTTATTAGAGTTTGATAACTGAATTTCGTATGAAGAATTTGTTTTATCAAAATTTTAAATTTGATTATGAATAAGGCCGTAAAAGTTTCATTTGAAGAACTGTATTTTAATGGATAAAACATAAAATGTCCACTTAATTTTTTTTCAATTTAAGTAATACATAAAAACAACAACCTTTTCATCAGCATCAGCTGTTTTTTACCCTTATTTGATCTTACATTTCTTTTGTAAGTTCAAACAAAAATTCGTTAGAAATAATGACAAATATTTTACGTCGTGTGTTCAGACAATGTTCAGACTTGCCAAATTTTTGACTTAAAGAAAACATTTTCATTTTACCAAAATCAGTTGGTGTTAACATTAAGCAAATCAAATTTTTGCAAAAATCGACAGATATTAGCCTAATGTGAAAATAGCTTATAACTTTACTAATAAACTAATAATACCTGCTGATTTTTAAAATACTAGACAGATAATACTAGAGCAGATAAAAAAAAAGCAACAAATTCAAAATAATCTTTGACGTAGCCACACAATAATCAAACAAACGTGTAAGTACTCGCATAAATACGGAAAACATTTTCCATTTCATTAGAAATTTATTTTAGTTTATTTTATTGTTTTTTTTTTTTTTTTTTTTTTGTCGTTGCTGCTGCTTGCTGCTTTGTTGATGATGTTAATATTATTAGTTTATAATGAATAGATTTATTATATTCTATTTTATCTCCATTACTATATATTTAATAGTTTCTTTACGAATGACTCATACTAAAATAGAATTATAGACTTTGGAAAGTATGTATTAACAAATTTTGTTTCTAATGTTGTAAATTATAAAATATATATAAGTAATTAAAAAAATACGTTTAGCAAAAAATTAAGAAATTATTTTCATTCATTACTAGGAATTAAAAAGTGTTTTCTTTTTTTTATAATTAATTTGGTCTAAATGAATTTGTTATGAAAACAGTTGTTTATTTAATTTCAACTAAAAAAAGTATATAAACAAATGAAATAGTTAAACAAATGGAAAAATATTAGAAATGGAGAAACTAAATAAATAAATAACAAACAATATAACAAAATTAGTCACTTTAAATAATTATAGAATTTTTAAAATTGTTGTTAAATAAAATACAAGAGTAAATGTTGTTAACATGTTTTAATAGATAAACATAAAATTAACTTGTTCTGAAATAAGAAATTAATAAATTAAATTAATTATGTAACTCCTATAACAGCATTAGTTCTTTTTTTTTAATTAATATTTTACAATTTCCATCTCTGCAATATTTAATTTATTAAGCTTTGGTCATTTATACACACAAAAACACATACAAACATATGTACATATGTTTTGACTAATTTTTTTCTTTTCTGTTCTTTTTCTTTTATTCTCCAGATGACATCTATTGTCTGAAAAAAATTTGTTTTGCTCTGAATTTCATAATTTGGCAAATTATGAAATTCAGAGTAGTACCCGCATAAACATCAATCACACATGCACACACTGTATTTGGGTTTTATTTTTTTTTTTTTTGTGAAAACAGAGATGCCAAATCTTAATGATATTTTGCATTATGGTGATAAATACCTTTAGGTTGAATAAATAATAAAATAGTTTTTATTTTCTTTAAATAAAAATAATCCTTATACATACATATTTGTAGCAAACATTTAAATCTCAAATATAATTGTTAGTTATTAATTTTTTGGTAAAGATCTGAAAATAAAATTTTATATTTTTGACTGTACAAGAAATAAACAATAAAACAAAACAAACATATAAGCAACCTTTTTATCATCAATCACCTGCATCTCAAAATATTAATAGAAAACTGGGTAAGTATTATTATGAATCTCGGTTCAAAATTTGCTCGAAAAAAATATTGAGAACTTAGTACAAAATTTGTCAAATAAGAGTAAAAATTGAGTAAAATCCAGGGTTCCCAGATTTTTTTCGAGTCATATCCCCAAATAGCGAGTTTTCATCCCCAAAAATCCCCAAATAGCTATTTATTATATCCCCAAAAATCCCCACTAAAATAATACCTTACTTTTAGAGATTAGTTTAAACTCCATCATGTTTTATTAGTGTTTCAATACATTTTTTTCCAAATAGTCAATAATATAAAAGAAAATTTCATAGAAATTTTCAAAAAATAAGATTTTATGGACATTTATTTAAAATTTTTATAGTTAATGTAATGAAAATTACATTTTTATTTAAAATTCAAAGCTATGAAAATATGATTATCCAAATTCCATTGAGTCAATTAATTTTGATACACTTCAACTTTTAAATAACTACTTGTTGAAGACTGAATATTAAATTATTTAATTTTTTTTACTACTACAATAACAATAATGGAACATCATTAAATCAAAAAATTGGAATTTATGGTACCAATTCAGTATTACAATTATTTTTTATTGTCGTCAGGACACTGTTGTTGAAATAAATATAGTTTTATCTTACCTAAAACTTCATATCCAACGAAAAATATGTTTTTTCTATTGTTTTTAACTAAAAAAGGAAGATTTATTAATAAAATAAAAATCCCCAAGCCTTTAAAAATGTCCCCAACAAATCCCCTAATCCCCAAATCAAATTTTTTATCCCCATTTCCAAAAATAAATCCCCAATTTGGGGATAAATTCCCTAATCTGACAACACTGGTAAAATTAACTTTACTCCATTAAAATAGTTTTTGATTTTTATGTTATGTTCACATATACATGTTTTTTGAAAAATGAGTCGTTTTATTAAAAAACGCAAACAAATTGACATTTTTTTTTTTTTTTCATATATTTCAAAGCCAGAAAACATCTCGATTCGAGTTGTTTAATTATTTAACACAATAAAAACATACTAAATTTTCATACAGGGAAGAAATTTTTAATATTTTTAGTACACAGAAAATTGTTGATAAAAGAATTTGTAAAAATTGTCAAACAGTTTAAAAACTATGAAAAATTATGAATGAAATTTATATTTGTTCATAAATTTTATTTATTTAAAAATTTTATTTTTTCAATTAGAAAGTGTTTGTGTGTGAAATTTTTATTTAAACCAAAAATTTGTGAAAATATTTTGGCAAACGAAAAACAGGATAAAAGGAAAAACACAATAAAACTATATGTAAACAGTGATGTTTAAACTCATTGTGTTTTCCAAAAAAAAAGTCGAAAACGAAAATGTGTGAACATAATATTAAATAGAGTAAAAACTACTAAAAACGGACTAAATCTAGTCCGAAAAGGGCTAAGTTGGCATCACTGGTCCATTATTAGCTGAGTTATGAGCAAAAACAAAAAAAAACTGTTGAAATCCTGAAATCAGTTACGGAAATCAAAAAGAAAACAAATTTTCAACAAAAATTTTGAACACAAATCGGATTTTTCATTAAATAAAAAAAATACCAGTATTTACAAAAACAAAAGACACAAAATATGGGTTTTCATTAAAAAAATCAAGCACACATTTTTACCAAAAAATATTCTTACAAAAAAATATTTGATCAAAAATTTCTTTAAAATCATTTTCTTAAAAAAAATCGCAAAAAATAAATTAAATAAAATATTATTTAAAAAATCACCAAAAACCTTCATTTTTACCAAAAAACAATGTCTACAAAAATCCGAAAAAAAAGAAAACACTCATACAATTTTTCTTTACCACAATATTTAGTGCGTTTTCACAACGTTTACTCAAATATAGTTTTCTTAGAAATTGGCAACCCCTATAGAAAAACAACCAGCATCTTTAGAAATTTGTATTGCAATTGAAATGTTAATTAATATAAGAATGCGACTACACAGTTATTTTGTATGTACCCTATAGTTTTAAAATAGATTGTAAAATTTCTACATCCTGCTGCTTAAAGGTTATACTAACTAACCAACTTTTTTAGCCATTGGTAGTGTACAAGACAGTTGTTATATTTTGCCACTAATGAAAGTTGATAAATAATCTAACGTTTTTTTTACATATCTAACGATATATAATAGTTATTTTATCGCTACTACCCAGCAAAAAACGATGAAGTTCTTCCAAAAAAAGAACATTTTTACGACTTCAAAAGTGGAACAAAGTGAATATTTTTAACATTTTTGGAAGTTCTTAATAATTACTTCCAAAAAAGTGAAAATAAATGAATTTTTAGCGGGAAAAAATGGTAATAATTTCTAACAAAATTTAAATTTTATAATTTTTTAATCATTTTTATGATTATTTAATAGGACAAAAACAGAATTTTTATTAAAAAATTGGATAAACATAGTTTTAAGGAAAGTACATCCAAAGGAATGAAAAAGAAGTATAAAAGAATAACATCCTACCAATGACAACCATGGGTTAAAAAAAGAACTTCTGCAGCTCTTTTTCACCACTAAGTACTTCCTTCCAATGACAACACAATGTTAAAATCATGGCTTTTTCAGTTCTTTTTTTGCTGGGTAGTAATGCAGATAAGGGACAATTGTTATTACACATGACTTACAAATCAAATTTTACGTTACGAACCAAATATCATTACATTAAAGAGAAACTTGTAGCGAATGTTAGGGTGTTTCATATTCGTCATTACCTACTAAAACCAACTAACTGCAAAATATTTTTACATATGTTTATATGCAACCATTTAAAATATGTAGGTATACGTGTGTAAATCCATATTTATGCCTCAAATGCATCAAAACATGTTTGACCAGCTTTTGTTTTTTCACTTCAAAACTCATTCATGGACTAATTTGGCATAAGCCATAAAATTTAAAAATCACAATAACAATAAAAATGGAAATTGTACATATGTATGTAAGTAAAATAAAATTACTTATTATATGAATTATTTAAAACTAAACAAACGAGTGTTGATTTATTCACATCTGTAAACTATTTCCGATCCTAAAATGACATTACGAGATTAGTACGATCAATGAATGAATGTTGTTATGGACAACACCTCTTAACTATTGATAACTAAGTATTGATGACGTTTTGAGAATGTAATTAAAAACAAAATCAAAACATGTGACTGATTAATTAATTCATCTTAAAGTTGAGTATATATGCACTGTAAATTACACTATTAGAAATAGTAAAAGGAAAAAGCACTTTGAAAAAGTGAATAAAATAATTGCGATTTTAAACGATTTATAGGTTTTTCTGGAAACAAAAATATTTTTAAAATATTTTTCCATTTTTCATTCATATTTCAGTAATAGGATTGTAGCAATAGTTGAAATCCCATTTTTCTAAATTAATAATTTTTAGATTTTTGCTGGTCTTCCTAATTTTGCATTAACATTGTTTAATGTTAGATAGAATCTAAAGCATTTACAAATAATAATGGTTAATTAAAATTTGTAATTGATTTTTTATGGCTTTTTTTTTAACAAAAATTAAATACTTTTATACAACTAAAAACTAATTAATGATAGCAAACTAAGCTAAATAATAGAATTTAAAAAAAATTAACAAGAATTTTTGTCTAAACTTCTTAAATACATTTTCCTATTGCAACAGTGTCATTTTTCTCTACACAACATCTGTTGTCAGATAGGAAACATACAAACATACATAAACACATACGTATATAAACTTTAAGAGCAGTGCATTAGATGAGTAATTGAAAACAAAACAAAAAAAAACTGCTAGGTATACAAATTCCGTTGCCAAGTACAACTGATGCCTTTTCGTTGCATTAAATACGCCTAATACTTATTTTCCATGTCTGATTCTAATCTAAGATTTTTTTGCTTTGCACATTTAACAACAACTACTGAAAACAAAAAAAGATATTTAACTGATGACAATGACATTTTACTATTTACTGAACGTAGGAAAAAAATAGCATTGTTCATATTATAATTAAAAATAAAACTCAGACTGTGTTGAAAATCCCTTTTGCTAAACGGGAATAAAAGGCAAAGAGTTTGAAATAATAGTTGTTTGTAATAAAAGAAATATTGATTTTTTCTTGTTAGAAAAATTAAACAGTTTGAATCTTTATAAGGATAAAAATGTAAAAAAAAAGTTTTAAATTACCAATTTACTATGAAAGGTTTCATTTAAAACCGCAAAAATAGTTTAAAATACAATAAAAATATGATTTTCTTGCGTAAATGTTTTTTATAGACATTTTTGCACTTGGCGATGATGAATGAATGGAATTTTCCTATTTCCAAAATACATTTTATTGGTAATTAGCAGATTAATGAAAACCTGGCAGCTTGTGCAATATTTGGAAGTATGTAAAAAGCATTTGATGGGATGTGTGTAAGATAGCTCCGATCAAGAATATCAAACATAGTACAATTGTACTTCTTTGGTACAATTTAAAGGAAGAGCTAAAAGTTTGTACAAAAAATGTCATAAATGTGCCTTAAGTTAGCCGAGACAGCATCATACTTCCGCCATTCTATATTAAACTCAACATAATAAAACAGTTTGTGAAGGCGCTTGACAAAACTGACGAATGTTTAAATTTTCTTTCCAGTATTAAGTACAGAAAAATAGAAAACTGGTATTTTTGAAGGGTGTGAAGATAAATATGTCAGTTAAATACGTCCTACACAAATGTTAAATACGCTCCAAATGCTGTTGATTTTGATTTTTCAAAATAAACAAATTTTTTTTTTTAATAAAAAAACTATATAAAAATGAAATTTTGATTAAAAAAATCTAAATTTATTTATAAAACATAATAAAATATAAAATTATAAAAAAAATTTCTCGAATATGTCACTTTATACATAAAATATCTTTAAACAAAAATGGAAAATTTCAAGTGGCTCCAATGGACACAAGGAGCAGACATGAATCGGGTAAGCGGAAGAGTGGGAGTAGCCTAGGACTAGTAGATTCCAGAAATGTATATTCTACGTCCAGATTCCATCTGTGATCAGAGATATATAATTTTGAAAAATTTATTTTTTCACTATGCCAATATGGAAAAATGTGGAATTTTCAAGTGGCTCCAATGGACACAAGGAGCAGACATGAATCGGGTAAGCGGAAGAGTGGGAGTAGCCTAGGACTAGTAGATTCCAGAAATGTATATTCTACGTCCAGATTCCATCTGTGATCAGAGATATATAATTTTGAAAAATGTATTTTTTCACTATGCCAATATGGAAAAATGTGGAATTTTCAAGTGGCTCAAATGGACACAAGGAGCAGACATGAATCGGGTAAGCGGAAGAGTGGGAGTAGCCTAGGACCAGTAGATTCCAGAAATGTATATTCTACGTCCAGATTCCATCTGGGATCAGAGATATATAATTTTGAAAAATTTATTTTTTCACTATGCCAATATGGAAAAATGTGGAATTTTCAAGTGGCTCCAATGGACACAAGGAGCAGACATGAATCGGGTAAGCGGAAGAGTGGGAGTAGCCTAGGACTAGTAGATTCCAGAAATGTATATTCTACGTCCAGATTCCATCTGTGATCAGAGATATATAATTTTGAAAAATGTATTTTTTCACTATGCGAATATGGAAAAATGTGGAATTTTCAAGTGGCTCCAATGGACACAAGGAGCAGACATGAATCGGGTAAGCGGAAGAGTGGGAGTAGCCTAGGACTAGTAGATTCCAGAAATGTATATTCTACGTCCAGATTCCATCTGTGATCAGAGATATATAATTTTGAAAAATGTATTTTTTCACTATGCCAATATGGAAAAATGTGGACACAAGGAGCAGACATGAATCGGGTAAGCGGAAGAGTGGGAGTAGCCTAGGACTAGTAGATTCCAGAAATGTATATTCTACGTCCAGATTCCATCTGTGATCAGAGATATATAATTTTGAAAAATGTATTTTTTCACTATGCCAATATGGAAAAATGTGGAATTTTCAAGTGGCTGCAATGGACACAACGAGCAGACATGAATCGGGTAAGCGGAAGAGTGGGAGTAGCCTAGGACTAGTAGATTCCAGAAATGTATATTCTACGTCCAGATTCCATCTGTGATCAGAGATATATAATTTTGAAAAATTTATTTTTTCACTATGCCAATATGGAAAAATGTGGAATTTTCAAGTGGCTCCAATGGACACAAGGAGCAGACATGAATCGGGTAAGCGGAAGAGTGGGAGTAGCCTAGGACTAGATTCCAGAAATGTATATTCTACGTCCAGATTCCATCTGTGATCAGAGATATATAATTTTGAAAAATGTATTTTTTCACTATGCCAATATGGAAAAATGTGGAATTTTCAAGTGGCTCAAATGGACACAAGGAGCAGACATGAATCGGGTAAGCGGAAGAGTGGGAGTAGCCTAGGACCAGTAGATTCCAGAAATGTATATTCTACGTCCAGATTCCATCTGGGATCAGAGATATATAATTTTGAAAAATTTATTTTTTCACTATGCCAATATGGAAAAATGTGGAATTTTCAAGTGGCTCCAATGGACTCAAGGAGCAGACATGAATCGGGTAAGCGGAAGAGTGGGAGTAGCCTAGGACTAGTAGATTCCAGAAATGTATATTCTACGTCCAGATTCCATCTGTGATCAGGATATATAATTTTGAAAAATGTATTTTTTCACTATGCGAATATGGAAAAATGTGGAATTTTCAAGTGGCTCCAATGGACACAAGGAGCAGGCATGAATCGGGTAAGCGGAAGAGTGGGAGTAGCCTAAGACTAGTAGATTCAAGAAATGTATATTCTACGTCCAGATTCCATCTGTGATCAGAGATATATAATTTTGAAAAATGTATTTTTTCACTATGCCAATATGGAAAAATGTGGAATTTTCAAGTGGCTCCAATGGACACAAGGAGCAGACATGAATCGGGTAAGCGGAAGAGTGGGAGTAGCCTAGGACTAGTAGATTCCAGAAATGTATATTCTACGTCCAGATTCTATCTGTGATCAGAGATATATAATTTTGAAAAATGTATTTTTTCACTATGCCAATATGGAAAAATGTGGATTTTTGAAGTGGCTCCAATGGACACAAGGAGCAGACATGAATCGGGTAAGCGGAAGAGTGGGAGTAGCCTAGGACTAGTAGATTCCAGAAATGTATATTCTACAATGGACACAAGGAGCAGACATGAATCGGGTAAGCGGAAGAGTGGGAGTAGCCTAGGACTAGTAGATTCCAGAAATGTATATTCTACGTCCAGATTCCTTCTGTGATCAGAGATATATAATTTTGAAAAATGTATTTTTTCACTATGCCAATATGGAAAAATGTGGAATCTACTAGTCCTAGGCTACTCCCACTCTTCCGCTTACCCGATTCATGTCTGCTCCTTGTGTCCATTTGAGCCACTTGAAAATTCCACATTTTTCCATATTGGCATAGTGAAAAAATACATTTTTCAAAATTATATATCTCTGATCCCAGATGTAATCTGGACGTAGAATATACATTTCTGGAATCTACTAGTCCTAGGCTACTCCCACTCTTCCGCTTACCCGATTCATGTCTGCTCCTTGTGTCCATTGGAGCCACTTGAAAATTCCACATTTTTCCATATTGGCATAGTGAAAAAATACATTTTTCAAAATTATATATCTCTGATCACAGATGGAATCTGGACGTAGAATATACATTTCTGGAATCTACTAGTCCGGCTACTCCCACTCTTCCGCTTACCCGATTCATGTCTGCTCCTTGTGTCCATTGGAGCCACTTGAAAAATACATTTTTCAAAATTATATATCTCTGATCACAGATGGAATCTGGACGTAGAATATACATTTCTGGAATCTACTAGTCCTAGGCTACTCCCACTCTTCCGCTTACCCGATTCATGTCTGCTCCTTGTGTCCATTTGAGCCACTTGAAAATTCCACATTTTTCCATATTGGCATAGTGAAAAAATACATTTTTCAAAATTATATATCTCTGATCACAGATAGAATCTGGACGTAGAATATACATTTCTGGAATCTACTAGTCCTAGGCTACTCCCACTCTTCCGCTTACCCGATTCATGTCTGCTCCTTGTGTCCATTGGAGCCACTTGAAAATTTCACATTTTTCCATATTGGCATAGTGAAAAAATGCATTTTTCAAAATTATATATCTCTAATCACAGATGGAATCTGGACGTAGAATATACATTTCTGGAATCTACTAGTCCTAGGCTACTCCCGCTTTTCCGCTTACGCGATTCATGTCTGCTCCTTGTGTCCATTGGAGCCACTTGAAAATTCCACATTTTTCCATATTGGCATAGTGAAAAAATACATTTTTCAAAATTATATATCTCTGATCACAGATGTCTGCTTACCCGATTCATGTCTGCTCCTTGTGTCCATTTGAGCCACTTGAAAATTCCACATTTTTCCATATTGGCATAGTGAAAAAATACATTTTTCAAAATTATATATCTCTGATCACAGATGGAATCTGGACGTAGAATATACATTTCTGGAATCTACTAGTCCTAGGCTACTCCCACTCTTCCGCTTACCCGATTCATGTCTGCTCCTTGTGTCCATTGGAGCCACTTGAAATTTTCCATTTTTTTTAAAGATATTTTATGTATAAAGTGACATATTCGAGAAATTTTTTTTATAATTTTATATTTTATTATGTTTTATAAATAAATTTAGATTTTTTTAATCAAAATTTCATTTTTATATAGTTTTTTTTATTAAAAAAAAAATTGTTTATTTTGAAAAATCAAAATCAACAGCGTTTGGAGCGTATTTAACATTTGTGTAGGACGTATTTAACTGACATATTTATCTTCACACCCTTGTATTTTTGATGGGCCACAGATTAGGCAACTCGTAAAGGATCCTAATTTTGTCAAGTCTAATCCAAAGCATGGAATTCATTTGTTTTGATTATTGATCCTCTATTTTCTTACCATCTAATTCTACACTATTAGTTTAGAAATTATCATACCGATCCCTGACAGCCAAAATATCTTAACCGACACCATTTTTGAAAGTCGTGTTTTGATGAAAATCTATAATTTTGAATCATTTAGGTCGTCTGTCAAAATTTCATCGATGTGTCAAGTGTCATTTCAGATTTGTTATACATATACCCAGCAAAAAACGATGAAGTAGTTCCAAAAAATAACATTTTCATGACTTCAAAAGTGAAACAATGTGCATATTTTAAACTTTTTTGGAAGATCTTAATAATTACTTCCAAAAAAGTGAAAATAAATTAATTTTTATGGGGATAAAATGGTAATAATTCCTAACTATTTATTAATTTATCAATTTTTTTTTTTTAATCAAATTTGAAAAACATTTTATAGTGTCAAAATATGCTCTAAAAGGGTTAAATATGCACTAAAAGTAACAAAATATGCACTAAAAATCGCCAAATGGAAAAATATGCCGTTAAGTGTAAAATATGCAAAAATATGCACTAACCAATCGTTGCTAAAATGATTTATTTGTTCTGAAACGGATAAATATTTTATCGATGGCTTTATTAAACGTCCGGGAAAAAACATGCTTATGAGTAATTTCCTAGGCAAAAAGTAATCTGACGAACCAGTCGAGCTTGTCGAGTGTATGCTATCGAACTTGCAAGAGCTAGGATGCAACATGAGCATAAAAATCCACTTCCTACACTCGCATTTAGACCGATTTCCACAAAATCTGGGTGATTTAAGTGAGGAGCAGGTAGAACGATTTTATAAGGATCTTCGAACAATGGAAGAGCATTATCAGGGAAGGTGGGACTCACATATGATAGAAGACTATTGCTGATTGTCAAAATAATAAAACTATATATTTTTTAAAAAAATAAAGCTGTTAGCAATCTCCCCGTATTTTTTTCATAGTTAGTCGGGTTAAAATCGTCTTTACATTATATTATTTAATTTATTGTTGCTAGATGGTCGAAAAGTCTTAAAAGTCAAGTCGGAATAATTTACTTTATTTAAAGGGAATAGTTACTTCGCAGTTTTTATTCCAACAACATCATCTATTGGAAATACTTGTTTATATATATATATATCTTGGTAATTTTTTAGAGTTCAATCAAATAATTTCTAAAAATTTTTTGGTGAGAATTTTGAGTTTATTGTAAATATTGTAAAAAAAAATAATTCGGAAGCGTCAAATATGATACTTAAAATTAAAATAGTTATATTTTTATAAACATCGAAATCTATTAGAGATTGAAAGTTAAAAAATGCATATTTGTGCATATTTTCTACACATTAATATATGAAAATGCATAAATTCGTTGGTTTTTATATACATATTCATGCTATTTTTGCATATTTCTGTGCATATTATAACATTTTTTCGCGCTTTTTCAAGCGCATATTTCAATTCTTTTTGTGCATATAAAAACTTGCCCTGGTCATAAGTAATAATGAAAATTTTATTTTTATTAACTGATCTCGATAATTTTAAAGGCATTTCTGAAGTACCTTTATGTGTAAGTTATGTAAGAATTAGTACTTTAAAGGTCGGTCACTAATACTTTAACATAAATATATAATGTAGAAACTACAAATGAAATAAAAAATCTGTGAAAACCTCTTATAAAATATGGATCAACAATTGTAAAACGTCATTTTATTTAAAGCAAAATATTTACTTCCGGTAGCTCTGTATAGTAGAAATGCGAATTTTTATCAGTTGGTGGTTAAATTTTTTTTAATATAATCTTACAGGCGTCTTTATTGTGGTTTTTTAATGAAAAAAAATTATATTCATTTAAATAAATACAAATAGTTAATATGAAACAATTAATTAAATAATTATACATATTTTATTGTTAAGTAAGACAAAAAAATACCTAATAATTATTTAGCATTTGTACTTAAAAAACAAGTACTTGCATATGTACATACAACTCACTTAAAACAAAATAACTTTTATACCAGTTATAAAGTCCATCCAGCCATATATTGACTCATTTAAAACACAAAACAAACAATACAATGACTAAAATAAAACGCCTATTTTAACAATTAAACCATTTTGATCACGTTCATTAAAAGTGCAGTTTTAAAGCAGTTGTTTTTTTACCTTAAAAAATAACTAGCAGACGTGGTTGTATGTCTATAATTTTTCTATCTATGAACTTTATTATGTATTTTATATTCAAATAACTAAATGTCTAGCTAATGTGTGTGAATTCCCTGATTTTATAAAAGAAATAAAAAAAGAAAACAAAATGGCCACAATCATATTTTAACTAAGAGCTTTTTGTAATTTAAAACTTAAATTTAAACGATTAAATATTATTTTTTCATTTGTACAAATAAATTAAATTTTTATAAAGTACTTATAGTATGTTAAATAAATTTTATATAACGTCATCATTTTTAGAAATTCTTATTATTTGGTTTAAATTTTATTGTTGTTGTTTGTTATTCCAAACACATTTGTTTTTGTTTTTATATAAAACTCAACTTTATTTCTCCAAAATCATCAAAATATGTTTATAAATGCGATTGCACAGAAAAAAGTAAAAATTGACTTCAATTACGAAATTTGTAATATTAATTAATTTTTAATTGATTTTGCTCCAATCATCAAAATTATAATATTAATAACTAGAATAATTGATATTATTATTACTTCTTTTCCTTAAATAGATGCAATGAGTTGAAAATTTTTGTAAAATTACTTAAATTTATTTTATTTCTGTACTTTTATAGACAAATATTTAATGTTTCTTTATATTTTATTAACAGCTGTCAATTTATTAAAAAACAAAACTGAAAACCAATTAGAAAATTAATTATATTAATAAATCATATAATTAAATTCCAATATAAAGTTAATTAATAATTTTATTAAAAAATTATTTGAGATATTTTTTTCTGTGTGGTTTTAGAAACATGTTTATTTTTTTTTTTTAACATTTTCTTTCATTTTTTTTTTTTTCATAATATGAGATTAAAGAACCAAACCTTAATTTTATTGAAGGATTTTATGTTCAAAATATGAACTTGAGATTGAAATATTCTTTATCGCTTTAGGAAAACCAACTTTTTAAAGAAGCATATACAAATGTTAAGAACGAATTACGTTTTAATTTCTTGGATTAAAATCTTCATAAATTTTTAAGAAAGACGTACCTATAGCGTATATTAAAATTTATTTAATTCTTTGTTCATTGTTGTAAAATATTGTTAAGTAGTGCGAATAAAAAAATATATCGAAAAATAAAATGAGAAAAATGTTTCATACATTTTGTAAAGCCAGAGTTGGAAATTGCTTTTTTCAATTGTTTAGATTTCAACGAAAACCCAAATGGAAAAATTCCATGAATGTTAAAAAAGTGTAATAGGGAACAGAAAATACTACATAGTCCTTCAAAATGTACGCCAGTTATCAAAGCTGCAACTTTAGCCATTTACTTCTAAAATATACATTTTTTATAAACTTGAAATTTTATTAATATTTTTTTAAAATTTTGTAGATTACAGATTTAAAGATTTTGAAATTCTCTTTAAAAGTGTTTTAAAAACTGTTGAATTTTATTCTCCATCAAATCTTATCACCTTGGCAAAACTGTTAGCTTTTTGATAAATAATAAAAAAAAAACTTTTATTTTCGTTTTAATTCATATTTCATGAACAAAGTGGTATTCTTAATGGATTTCTTTTTTCCATAAAGAATCTTTATAATTTTTAACAAAGAAAATATGAAAATATAAAAAAAAAATTGAAAGAAATTTCTATCCATCCATTAAATGTATCGAGAAAGCGAAAGAATACGACACAGGCACTATGAAATACATAATAATGACAAAATCACAGAAGTGTTAAAAAACAGCAACAATAACAACAAAAACAACAGCAGCAATAACATGGTTAAAAGTAAACAAAAAAAAAGTAAAAGAATGTGGAATGAAACAAAACAACAAAAATAATAATAAAAAACCTGTTAAGAAATGTCAGTGTATTTGGATGTTATTCTTGTTATTGTTGTTGTTATTTGTTTGTTTTTTATAATGGCTGTTAACAGAGATGTGCTAATAACGAATAGTACCAAATTGATATAGAAAACTGTGCTTTATTTTACATACAATTAGAAGATGTATTTTATTCGTAAAAATAAAGAAAAACATATTTTAAAATTCTTAAATTAAATTAATTAAAATCTGAAATTAAGTAAACGTCTATTATGTTATTTTAATCTATCTTTTATTGGTTTTCAAATATTAAAAAATTGAATACAAATTCTTAAATGAAAATTTTTTACTTTCTACAAATTATATAATTTTGATTATAGATCAATGATTAAAAATGTTAAATATATAAACAGTGAGTAACCATATAATGGAAACTATTTTGGAAAACTTTATTCCATATCAAAAAAAAAAATAATAAAAAATATTTGCAGCCAGTTTGAAGACTTCAGCAGGAGAACAAAATATTTGGTAAATAGAAGGGACAGATAATTTTTGTTAAAGCGAAATTAAAGTTTGCATAGCTTTGGCAATACAAAAATTAATATTTTTTATTTATTTCGTAATTCGAGAATTTTATTAATTATAAAATACTAATATATATTGCAAAATATAATTTTGGATTTTCTTCGCACATATTATAGACAATAAATAAATACTTATTTAGAAAAGTTTCCACATAAGCAACCCAATAAACATCGATTCAAACCTTTTAAATTTGTTAAAAATTTCCTTTAATAAATAGCATAAATATCAAATTAAATTCAAATTTAAAAAATATGGGTTATGAAATAAACAAGAAAATTTCAAAAAATTCCAGTTAAAGTATAACGTTACGTTTTTATAAAATTTTCAAGTAATTGTAAAGTGTAAAGTTAAGTTTTTTTATATTTTATTTATTTTGTATTTTTTCTATTGTTTATTAGAAAATATTCAAATGTTTTTCATATTTAAAAAAGCTTTCAGTTTTTTTTTTTTTTTTTTTCATAAAAAAGTTTAAAACTTAGACATGTTTGTTCAAAAAATAAAATATTATACATTATTTCAGTTTTAATAATAGTTTAGACAAAAAATGTATTTCATGTTTAACTCAAGTGTATTTTAAAATTTGTAAAAAACGTTTTGAAAATATTTGAGAAACATTTGTTTGTTAAAGAAACTTCCAGCCATAGAGTAGCATATAGAGACGAAATTCTCGATTGACATTTAAACAAAATTGTTGTTTTGTAAACAAAAATGTGTTTTTATTTTCTTTTGCCAACAACAAAATGTATTTGATTACATGTATTTTATTGTTGCATGAGTTAGGTTTTTGACAACCGACTTAGGTTTTTGACAATTAGTTTCGCCTCTTGTTACTCTTTGCTTCCAGCCATAGAAAACAACTAGAAGTCTAACTCTTTTCATTCGCTCAGAAACAAAAAGTTACTCTCTTTACACGTTTAAATTTGTTCTGTAGGAAACATACAAAGAGTTAGGTTTTTTTGACAATTGAGTTAGGTTTTTTGTGTAGAAAGTTGGAGTTCTTGTATTGTTTTCTATGCTTCCAGCAAAGTTTTAAATTATGAAAGCATTTGACAAATACAATTGTTATATTAGAACCTTTTTGTTGGAGAAAGGCATAGTTTTGTATTTGAAATAATATGAATTTAAAGCCTTTTCTCACAGCTAATGTTTGAAATTTTAACTTGCTTTCAAATTAATAAATATAAAATTTCAAAGGTTTGTGCTTATTGGGAAAATTTAAAATTTAAATGTGTTAATTATTAAATACTTAGGTATTTGTTAATAATATAATTTATATATTTTTCTTTTAATATTTGTGGGTGTAATTTTGTAAACATTTTCGCAAGCAATTTGTAATAAAAAATCATTAATTTGTAAACAACTCACATAATTCAACAAGTTAGTGTATGGTACGAAAAGTTAATAATCGATTTTCGATTTTTCGATCAACTATAATCGATTATTTATAAAATTAGTAAAAAAAAAATTATTAAAACAAGCGTGAATGTTATATTCGGCTCTGCCGAATCTATATACCCACCATCAACTTTTTCAAATTTTACGTTATATGGAAGGTGGGTGGTAAAATGGCGGACCACGTCCATTTTTTGTTTTCGAGTTTACATTGGTCCTTGAACTATTTGAACACAATTTTGTTGAAGTTTCACCTTATATGGAAGGTGGGCTGTAAAGTGGGCGGACCAAGCCCATTTTTGGTTTCCAAGTTTATATCGACCCTCAAACTATTTATACAAAATCCGTACATGCCTTTGTTTAAGAGATATCAGCAGAAAAGTATGAAACGGACACCCTGTGTTTCTAGTTTTTAGCCCATAGCTTTTTTTATTTATTAACCGATTTTACCCATTTTCAATACCAAACAAACCTTATATAAGATAAATATTTGTTCCAAATTTCGTCCCCCTACGTTGTTCCGTTCGAGCCCTATCCTGCTTTCAACAGACAGACGGACGGACATAGCTAGATCGACTCAGAATCCAACCAGGACCCAGAAAATATATACTTTGTGGGGTCTTAGATGATTCCTTCGACATGTTACACACGGAATGACAAAACCAAATACCCCCCATCTTTTTGATGGTGGGTATAATTAAATTAGATTACATATGTTCTAAAAGACCGTTATAAGTTTAAATAAATGTCTTTAAATTTAGCAGCACGGAATTCAAATGTATGTTTTTTGTAAAAATCTAAGATGTAAATTAAACATTTTACGGAATATGCAGTTATAAAGTATTACATATAAAACTGAGACAGAAATTGAGGCCGAAATATTTTCGGCTAGAAGGAACCGAAGAGATAGACAATCGATTTTTATTTTAACGGTCATGCAGCGATTAAGGGACTTGAAAAATGGATTGCAACAGAATTTGTTTTATTGAGGATTAGTAAATAATTAAATTTCCGAAAATTTTAACATATTTGTTTGCAAATAATAGATACGTATTAACGTAGTAATAGTCATTGCATGTTTACGTACAGTGATGGTACCTAAAAAAAAGTACCATTCTACTTACTAACTTCTTTAAACATCACTGAAACATCAAAGTATTTATGTTACTTTTGTTATAAAAGTTGTATTTTTTAATGGTCGTATGACGTTTAAGTAAAATTAAAAAATAAAACAAATTGTATTTGGTTTCAGTTTAAAGACTTTAAAAGATGACACAAGGAAAGTAGTTTAATTTGTGGTTTAACGAATAAAATTACCAAAACGACTAACAGAAATGTGGGTTAAATTCGAAAATTAAACTACATTTTAAACTTAATACTTAGAGAATGAGTAAAATAAAAACAAAGAAAACCACTTTGTTTTTGTAAAATAATATTGCAAATTTTGTTTTGAAACTTACCTTGAATTTTTTTTTTTTTTAATTTTCTTGATTGATTTTGTTAATTATATTATATTGTATTGTTTTTTTTTTTTTTTTTTTTCTTTTTTGTTAAATGCACAATAGAAATAAAAGTTCCACTGTAAAAAAACACACAAGCTACAAATACACAAATAAATTACAGGTTTTTCAAAACACAAAAAAATGCTATTGCAAAAACAAAACAATCAATAATTTACATGAATGCAAAAAAAAAACTATATTGTTATAAACAATTTACACTGAACACAAGAAAAAAATAAAAAAATTATACGTTTTATATGGATTTTCTTGATTTGTATCTTAATTTTTCTTAATTTTTATTTGTTTGGGTGTTTGTTGGTAAATAATGATGAAGATTACAGCATCCTCATAATCACAATATTTTTGCTTCTTATTAGAAAACTGCTATTTACACTCTCTTTTCCACTATACACTCACTAAATTTTACACACAAATAACACATACACTCATAAATATTTAATTATTTGATGCATTCATTTTTATTTTTACATCAATGAAATAAAACAACAAAAACCAAAAAATTAAAAAAAAAGAAAACAAAATAGAAATAACAATAAAATAATAAAAATTGACCAAAATTTGTATATTTTTGTTTTTTCAAATGGTGAAATTTTGCTATTATTCTTTTATTTTCTTCATTAACCATAAAAGGTACATAAAACAATAATTATTTTAGTGAATGTATTAAAACAAAATCATAGACAACACCAATACACCCGCACTTTATTTGGTATCGAGTTAATTTTACGCTTATTATTTTTTATTTATTTTCTACTACTATTATTGTTCATTATTTTATTTTTATAAACACGTTTACATTTATTTTGTTGTTATTATTTGAAAAATCTTTTCGTTTTTCTTTAAATTTGTTTGTTGCGCAGTTAAGTTATTAAGTGAAATGATTTAAATTAATTAAATTTACTGTGAATCCAAAATTTATTTTTTTCCACTTTAATTAGCAGTTTACTAACCAATCCGTATTTCACTGTGACTTTCTCTCTCGTCAACAATTCTCGAAGAACTGATTGAAACGAAGAACAGTGGAAAAAGAAATAAAGAAAAAATATGAGGGTTGCCATTAGAAAAGAAATGAGTTATGATAAGGGTATTCGCTATTTTAAAATTAATATTTAAAATCATAGTATAATAATAAAGTACTCGCACATCTACAAAAACAACAATTGCTTGTATTTTGTTAGTGTAAAACTACTGCCCACAATGTCAAAATGCTTTGAACGGAAAAATGAGAGAATGAAGGAGAGCAAGAGTAAAAAAACTCGAAAAAAAATTTACATATGAATACAAAAACAATTTGACAGTACCGCGAGGTTTGCCAATGAAAAAATTGTAAAACAGCTGTTATTAGGAGTATACTTTATAATTATACTATGATTTAAAATTAATAAATGGGAAAATCTCGAGATTTTCCCATTTTCTTGTCAAATTCCACAATTAATATAAAAATAGGTGAGGTTAGTTTAATGTATATATAAAGAACCATTCAACCGATTTAATCTTTTGGCCAGATTCATATTCATCATGTATTAATTAGTCATGTGATATACGTTATGTTTATAGGATCAAAAAATAAAATTATTGTTCCGAGATATAAGGTTTATTTTGTAAGATTGAGGAATACAAAAACGTGGATAAAATTGGAAAAACTATGAACTCGGATTTAAAATTTATATCATAGATAAGGGTTATATTTTTTGTTTAAAACTAACGTTTTTTAAGAAAACTAATTACTTATTTGTGATATTATTGTTTTTGTGTTATTTTTTTAGATAATTGTTTTTCTTATAATTTTTAAAAAATTTTTTGCACAGATCGGTAATTTTGTTATTTTTTTAGATAATTGTTTTTCTTATAATTTTAAAAAAAATTTTTGCAAACAGATCGGTAATTAACGTAAGTGTCATAACAAAAAACGTTCTCTTGAACCAATAACAATAGGTGCAGTTATTTATTATTATTATTTTTTCTGTGTTTAGCAAGTCGATTTCTATCTAGTCTGCCTCTGTTTTGTTGAAATATATTTAGCCAATAATAAGTACGTTGTTTTCTTAAAAGATTTTCCAAAATGGGAGAGCAGTGTGTTAATTCATAACTGAGTCTTTATGGCTTTATTTACAGATTTATTTTTACTTTAAAGTCCTGTTTAAAGTTTATATTTTCTCTGGCGAAAAAGTTTTTAATGAAAAATATTAAAGTATTAA
The DNA here is from genome assembly GCA_951394005.1 of Protophormia terraenovae. Taxonomy (NCBI): domain Eukaryota; kingdom Metazoa; phylum Arthropoda; class Insecta; order Diptera; family Calliphoridae; genus Protophormia; species Protophormia terraenovae. The sequence goes on along the minus strand of OX596075.1, from coordinate 129,719,899 downwards.
ACTTTTTTTTTTTAGATTTTTTGTTTTTAGTGAAGAATGAAATTTTTATAATAAATTGATTTGTAGTGATAATTTGAAATTTTAAATTTTTTATGAAAATTAAAATTTTTAGTGAAAATTGGAATTTTGACTGTAAATTTAAAAATTTTGTGAATATAAGGAATTTTACTACAAAACTTAAAAATATGTGTAAATTTTGAATTTTCCTGAAAAACTGGACATACATTGTAAAATCAATATTTAAGTAATAATTGGATTATTAGCGAAAAATCGATTTTTTTTTTAGCGAAAAATGTTTCCTAGAGTTAGTAATAATAAAATAATTAGTAATAATTGCAAGAAGAACAAGAATATTATTCTCTCAAAAAAATTGGGAAAATAGAGATTATGGGTGCCCTGGTATACCAGTTGGTAGTGCGCTAGTTTATCAGTTTGAGTATTGTGGGTTTGATTCCCACCAGAGACTCTACTTCACTACATCGAGCTACCGGCCTATGTTAGTAATATTATGTTCACATACGCTAGTTTTCGGCTTGTTTTTTAAAAAACACAAAGAGTTTAAACATCACTGTTCACATATTATTTTATTGTGTTTTTCCTTTTGGCCTGTTTTTCTTTTGTCAAAATATTTTCAAAAATTTTAAATTAAACTTTAAATCTAACTAACAAAATAAAATTTTCAAACAAATAAAATTTATGAACAAATATAAATTTTATTCATAATTTTTAATTTTTAGTTTTTAAATTGTTCGACAATTTTTACAAATTCTTTTTTCAACAATTTTCTATGTACTAAAAATACTAAAAATTTCTTCCCTGTGTGGAAATTTAGTATGTTTTTGTTGTGTTAAATAATTAAACAACTCGAATCGAGATGTTTTCTGGCTTTGAAATATATGAAAAAACAAGCCAATTTTTGTGTGTTTTTTAAGAAAACGACTCGTTTTTCAAAAAACCTTTATATGTGAACATAGTATAAGCTAAGTTTAAATTTGGTTAGAATATAATTTTAAATTGTATTGTAATAAAAAATAAAAAAAAAAAAAATAAATACTAAAATAGAAAATATTAAAATTGTTGAAACAAAAATATTTATCGTTAATAGTTATTTTTGAAGAGCATACAAATTAATAATATTTTTCAAACGTAAATGATTACGTTTTTTATCGGTATGTTAAAAAATCCGATAGAAAATTACTTAAGTATATAGTTCAAACGATACTACACACATTATGTTTTTATTGGTTTCTCAAGATTTTTTATTAATATTTTTTTGTTTTTTTTTTAAGAAAAACTTGATAATATATTTTTTTTAATATAGAAAAACATTATTAATACCTATGAAAATCAAAAAAATTATAATATATTTGATTAAAATTACTTAAGTTCAATGCACAATACATATATATTTTTACCAATGTATGAAATATTACCTTTAAAGATTTTTTCATCTCAGAAATTTTCAATTGTTCATAGTCACTCTTAAATTATTTGACTAGATTCACCATTAGTTTTGTATTAGTTCAAATAATGAAATTTTTAATAATTTTTTAATTTAAATTGATTATTAAACAAAAAACGTATTAAATATTCCCTCTTTCTTAATTATTTCATTCATAAATGCAAAATAGCGATTTTTTTTAATACTCTTACATCTGGTAGCCTCAATAATATGCATACACACTGGCAGCCCCCCTCTATACACGACAGGGTGTTTTATATTGCTCACTAACTAATTTTCACAGTGTAGTTGAAGCTTTTACACACAGCTGTTGTATTAAATCATGTGCGATTAAAAAATAAGTTAAGTGAAACGTGCTGCATAAAAATTGTGAAAAAATTAATTGGTTTACTTAAATATTTAAATAAAACCCCTAAAAAAGTGTTATAAAATATAAAATTAATTGCAAAATAATGAAATTAAATTGAGATTTATTGAATGTAAAGAGATTTGTGAAATTTATTTTTCTTAGAAAAACGTGACCTTAAATGGCGTACTAATGGTGAAAACACTAACAATTTTTATATATGTATATATATAGATAGACAAAAAGTGGGCTCGTCTTCTTGTCAATGAAACAAAAACACGAATAGAGTATAAAAATCAAAGAAAAACAAAAACAAATTTAACAAAATAGCTGAAATAAACATACAAGATTATTAATAAAAGTGAATGTGTGTGATTAAGGCCGATAAAATAAATTAAAAAAGTAAAAAAGACACTGGAATATGATAAAAATATTTTAATTTAAATACAAAATTTTTGTATAATAGAAAACAACAACCTTAACTTAAAAAAAAACAAACACACGGAGTAAATATAAATCGTTTATTAAAAAAGGTGAGTGTTTTACGTTTTGTTTATATCGTTGTTATTGTTTTTTTTTTTTTTTTTTGGGTTCATTACAAAAGTATTTTTTTTTGCATATTTTGCACGCTTTCTTAAATGGTTGCGCATTTTGTTTATACTTATTGTATCTTTTTATTTCTATAAACAAAATCATCTAAAGTTTTAGTATGACAAAGAATGCATTTTTTTATGTTCTTCAATTTATCAGTGTCAAGGTTAATAAAATCATTGATTTTTGTTTTTAAATTTGTATGTATTTGTATTTTTTTATTTGCTTTTAAATATTAATAATTTTTTTTAAAATTTTTTATAGCAAATACGTGTATATACATTAGTGTTGTTAGAAGTAGGGAAAAATCACTACATGTAGGTTTATTTTCCGCTAAATGAGCACGGTAGGGAAAATCGGACAGATTTTTTGTTTTCCTAAAAATGTAGGTACTTTTTCTGAAAGTCCACTTCTTTGAGATAAATACATATCTGAATTCTACATTTTTGATATTATATTTATCAATAAATATAAAATTTAAAATGTAGAATTTGTATTCTCTATTATGAAGATAATATTAATCTCGATCAAAAAATATTAAGAAAAATCTTAAATGCTTGACTCGTTCGTCAGATATTTTATTGACAATGAACTGGTAAAAATATTATTCGCGATTTAAAAATCTAAAGAAAAAATCTTAAATGTTTGGCCCTATGAATTAAAATATGTATCAGTAGACAAAATTAAATGTAGCTTTTTAAAGTAAAATTTTCGGAGGTTGATAATTAGCGTTTTTAAACGATAAGATTAGAAACAAATCTTGAAGAACCAAATTACTTAAACTCAGAATATAAAAAATCGGAAACAGTGAAAATGTCTGTATATTTGAAGAATTTTGTTTAAATAGAAAAAAAAAATGTTAATTTTTAAGAAAATTTTTGTTAACTTTGGTATTTAAAATTTGTAGGGATTTTTTGTAGGGAAAATTTTTGGGATGCGTAGGGAAAAATAGGATTTTTTCATCAGCTGTATGTATTTTAATAAATATCCACTGTCAACACTGATATACATACATATTTCTTGAGTTTAAAAAATTCTTTTAAACCAGTTTGCATTTAAAACCTGTTATTATACTAACTAATATGAATACATTTTGCAAAATGCAATAAATATCTATTGATTGACAATAGTGCTGCCAGACTGGAAAAATCGGTAATTGTTTACTATTTTTTTTTTTTTTTTTGCAAATAAATTTAAGTTTATATAAAAAATCTTGAGCAAAATTAACAAGCGAGAATGTTATATTCGGCTTGGTCGAATCTATATAACTATCAACTTTTCCAAATTTGACGTTATATGTGAGGTGGGCGATAATGTGGGTGACCACGCCCATTTTTGTTTGTTTCCGAGTTTACATTGATCCTTTTACTATTTGTACACAATTTCGTTGACATTTCACCTTATATGGGAGATGGGCGGTAAATTGGGCCGATCACGCCCATTTTTGGTTTCCAAGTTTATATCGACTCTCGAATTATCTGTACAAAATTTCGTTGTCGCACATGCTTTTGTTTAAGAGATATCAGGAGATGAAGCTACAACGGACACCCTGTGTTTCTAGTATTTAGCCCATAACTTATTTGTTTTTAACCGATTTTGCCCATTTTCAATACCAATCAAACCTTATATAAGATAAATATTTGAGCCAAATTTCGTCTCCCTAGGTTGCCACGTTCGGCCCCTATCTTGCTTTCAACAGACAGATGGAACGACGGAAAGACGGATGGACATAGCTAAATCGACTCAGAATCTAACTAGGAACCAGAAAATATATACTTTATGGAGTATTAAATGATTTTTTCGACATGTTACACACGGAATGACAAAAACAATCAATCTTTTTGATGGTGGGTATAAAAATTAAAACGGCATTTATAAAAATAAAACTTTTCTAAATATTTTGTATTTTTTTAAATTTTATGATTTAAAAAAGTACTTTTAATTTAAATCGCAATATAATTTAAATCACAATAAAGATATTTAGAAAAATATATCCAAACTTTAGAGGCTCATAACACGTAAACTAAGAGAGAGAGCACCGACAATTTGTTGCATTAATTTAATCACAAGTAGAGTTTTTCACGGGAAATCCCGGGACGAGAATTCCCGGGAATCCCGCCAAATTTTCACTCCCGTAATCCCGGGAAATCAAGCGGGAATTCCCGGGATTTCATTTTGTGTATGCAAAATGTTTATATTTAACAACTAATATATGGATATTTTAGTATATAATGTGTTTTTACATTTGTTTTTATTTATTTAATTTGATTTGTTACAAGTTTAAATATTTTTAAGGAAATTTCTAAATTTGTTTGATATTTTTCGTATAACAGTCTGAAAACAAAATATCGTTTTCTTTTTTGCTGAATAATTAAAAAAAAAATTGATTTTCAATTTTTTTCATTGTGGTCAAAAATAATATTTTTAAAATTCGATATTTAAGATTTGCACGCATGTGAAAGTTGTAAGAGGAATCTTTTTAAAATGTTTGGAAACCTCAAACAACAATTTACCTCAAACAACATTACATTACAATGCCCCAACGAAAATGTGAGACTAAAAGTATTCAAACTGTAAAATTCCCTGAGGTTTTCTTAACAACAAGCTTACTTCCGTATAAATATTTAGAGATTTTTCCAAATAGGGTAAAATAAACCAAGGTATTGATTCGACTTTCGTATGAGTTGTTATATAATAAAAAATATTCATTCAATATTTCAAAAAGAATTAGTTTATAATTTTATGATTAATTAGTTTATTTTAATATTTTTTATCTTTTATTTAACTGAATATTAAAATTTTTAATTATTTATTTTCGGCGGGAATTCCCGGGATCCCGGGAAATTTAAAAATCAATTCCGATTTCCCGGGAGCGGAAAAAGTCCGGGAAAAGAAAAACTCTAATCACAAGTCAAAGTACTACTGAATCATAAAATTTTTTGATAATCAAGTGGGCCGGTGATTTTAATTTAAGCCAAAAAAATTCCATTTTTTACAAGAAAATTGTTTTTTTTTTTTTTTTTTTTTGAAAAAAATTGGTTTCAATAAATTTGCATCAGGGAACTCTAGAGTAGTCTACCAATAAAATAATGTTTCCTCCAATTTGTTTTCTTATGTTCCCAGAAGACGATTTCCTGACGTTCTCCTCAAACAGATAAACACCTGCACCAGTGCCTATATCCATTTTGGATCCATCAGTGAATACCGATGCTCCACAGAATAGTTTATCCTTTCCTGACCATTGGTCCCTATTAGGGATAATCAGTGTAGGATTTTCCCCGAAATCAACCTCTGTGCACATGTAATCCGTGGACCCTAAAGGGGTCAGAGCATGTTTACCGAGGTTTATTTCGTTTAGAAGTTTGGAATGTCCTATTCTGATTGATCCTACAAGTCCCAGTTCACTAAGCCTAAGCAAGCTCCTTGCAGCCATTCCCATCACGAACTCCTCAATGGGTAGGTGATGCAGAATGACGTCAAGCGCCGCCTGAGGTGTACTTCGTATGGCACCTGTGATGCCAATCGAAGCACATCTCTGGGCCTTAGAAGGCCCCCCCCCACTAGACAAGACATCCTTACGTAAGAATTGGTCTCACTACCGATGTGTAAATCCAATTTACTACCATTGGTTTGAGGCCCCAATTCTTACCTATGGAGTTCCTGCATTTGTAGTAGGCGTTGAGACCTCTTTTTAGCCTTTCCTGTGTATTCCTCTTCCAAAATAGTTTACTATCAAGAAACACTCCAAGATATTTTGCCTCATTCGCCAATTTAAGTTCAATTCCACCTAGTACCGGTAGCCTAAACTTCTCAATTTTGTACCTTCTGGTGAAAAGAACTAGCTCCGTTTTCTCCGGGTTAACCCCTAAACCTTTACTAGTAGCCCATGAGGACAGTTCGTTAAGTTCAAACTGCATGACGTCGCTGATCGTGGAAAGAAACTTCCCTGTGATCAGTATAACAACGTCATCAGCATAGGCAACGATTTTTCGTCCTCTTGCGTCAAATTGTCTTAGAATGACATTGACGGCTAAGAGCCATAGTAAAGGCGGAATCCCTCTAGTCACTTGCTTCCTTGTGCATGCATCTCCCAAATTCGAATTTATTATTCTGCTATTCAGCTATTTCTAATCCATTCGATTAGGAAGTTCTGAACGCATAATGATTCTAGTGATTCTCTAATTGCTTCAATCTTAATATTGTTAAAAGCTCCTTCTATATCAAGGAACGCTGCCAAGGTATACTCCCTATACTGTAGGCGACGTTCAATATAACTCACCACATCATGCAGCGCACTCTCAACAGATTTACCCTTTAGATAAGCATGCTGAGCCCCGCTGATGATATGGTTGTCAATTGTATTCCTCAGATAAAGATCGATCAGTCTCTCTAATGTCTTTAGTAGAAAAGACGATAGGCTGATCGGTCTGAAATCTTTAGGTTTCGAGTGGCTCGCCTTGCCTGCCTTAGGTATGAAGATTACCTTAACCTCTCTCCATCTCCTAGGAATATATCTTCTAATGAGACATACACTAAAAAGCTCCGTGAGAAGTGTTAGTGCTGTGTCGTTGATGTTCTGTAGCATGGCTGGAAAAATACCGTCTGGTTATATTGTTAACAAAAAGATAAATTATAAAAAATCCCTACAATTGGCATAAGAAATCTGTTACTTTTTCCTATGTTTGGCAACACTGATTGGAATCTTCGATTTTACCCATAGTATAATAATAAAGTACTCGCACATCTACAAAAACAACAATTGCTTGTATTTTGTTAGTGTAAAACTACTGCCCACAATGTCAAAATGCTTTGAACGGAAAAATGAGAGAATGAAGGAGAGGAAAAGTAAAAAAAAACTCGAAAAAATTTTGCATAGGAATACAAAAACAATTTGACAGTTCCGCGAGGTATTTCAATGAAAAAATTGTAAAACAGCTGTTCTTACGAGTATACTTTATAATTATACTATGATTTTACCCATATTTTGAAAGTGTCAAATAAAGATCCTTTTTAATTTGAATAGTTTTCAGATTTAGAAATTTCAATGATTTCTTTTTTTTTTATATTTTTAATATTGATATTGCGATTTAAAAGTAGTTTTAAAAATTATTATTTTTTATTTCTTTTAATTTTCACAAATTTACTGCTTAACCTATTTTTTCCCTGCATTGAAAAAGGTCTTTTTTGCGCTTGAGACGATATTCTGTTATTGGGATAATGTTAAAGGATAATATTTTTTGATATGTTTAAAATGCAATATATTCGCAATGATTTGGCACTAAAGTTTTATTGCTTTGCATAAAATGAAAACTCAAAATTTTCAAATAAATATATGTATTTGACACTATTTTTTGTCCGTAACTGTATTTTCGAAATATTTTACGTTAACTCTACGTCTCCACGACGAAATTTTTATTTCCTAACATAAGAAATAACGTCAGCAGAATAACGGGAACAAACTTATTTCCAACTTTATATTTCCACGTTTTTATTTTTTATTTATCTTTTTAAAACTAAATAAATTTAATTTGCATCTTTTTTTTTTTTTTTTTTTTTTTTTTGTTTGTAAAATCTTTAATCTTTAAAAAAAAAAAACAAAAATTTGACAGCTTAAAAATATTATTGCTCAGCTTTGTGATTAAACATTTATTGCGAAATATGTAGTAGTTTCTTATTGATTCACACATAACATTTTAAAGAGAGGGACATAATTTGACAATTGCGGACACAAAAATGTCTATGTGAAGACTAGGGGTACCAAATTATTTAAATTTCTTTAAATTCCAATTACCCACAAATCCCCATTTTTTCTCTTATATGTAAAATTCGATAACAATCTGGTAGCATTTTCAACAAAAGTTCTTACCACTTGTTTTTATTTTTATATTTTGCACAAACTTAGTGGTAACTCAACCAATCAGCTTCAACTAAAATAAAGGCTCGTTCACAAAAACAAAATAGAGAAAAAATACATTTGGTAAACATTACGTTCACATATGTAATACATACCTACATTCATATATATTATTGCTAACGAGTAACAAAGCCTATAGAATACACAATTTGGCGGATAAAAGTTCAGCTAAAAATAGAAACTAAAAAAAAAAAAAATATAATAAAAGGGGATTGTTGTAAAAGTGGTTACAACTTGGGGTGGCAAAAGAAAGGTTAGGAACATCAAAACATTGTTAGGTAGTATTTACATTGTTATGTAATTTTTGTTTATATTTTTGAAATGAAAGCTTTTTTTCTTTTTGGCGAATTTTGTCATTTCGCTGTTTATTTCTTTATTATTGTTTTGTTATAGGTAGAGAATAGATACAAACGTGTAATTGTGAATTAATTTATTAATACAAAAAAATATATACATAAATAATAAAATAAAAATTGTTCATCTCAGTTTAGTATTTAAAAACATTCACGCGATTAATTACAAACATACGTTCATTGTATATTCTTTGAATGTAAAAAAATAAATAAATATAAATAATAAAACCTACAATTTACGTAATTAATTGTTGCTAAATGTTTTGTTGTTGAGAAACAAGTTTATAATTTTCCCTCTTTTAAATTTTTTAGTCATTTTATTGACTTTAGAGGTTTGTAATCTTTAATCAAATACTAAGAATGTGCAAAAATAATAAAAAAAAGCACTATTTTATATATTATTTTTATTTAATTTTATTTTAAACGAAAGTTATTTTCTATGTCATCCGTTTAGTTGCCGTTAGCAGTCTGAAGAATCAACAACAGATCTACTTCCGCTATTAATTTCGTTCTAACTAAAGTTACGTATAAACTTCAAAATGTATTTTAAACTGCGTAAGTAAAATTTGTTATTGGCGCCCTTTTATATACATAAGTGATAATATTAATATTAAGATAACATTTTTTTTTTTTTTTAAATATGTACATAAATTAAAAATTTTCAATTATAATATATAATATACATATGTGTGTGTTTTTTTTGTAATGACAATTAAACAACGTCATTTGATAGATAATTCTTTTTAAATCTATCGATTTCTAATCAGTGATATTTAATTTTAAGTGTGTGTATGTGTGTGTGTGACAACCGGTCAAGTCCAGTTTATCGATCTTTAATGTTCTTTTTATCAATATTGTGTTTAAGGCAATTAAATATTTAATATTTTGTTTGTTGCGACTATTATCTTTTCTTTCTGTTTTTCTATGATAATGTTGCAAATTGTAAATTGAGTAATTAAAACAATAATATGGTCAATAATTCGTAACGGTTATAAATTATTTATATTGTTGGGTGATATAAAATAGTTTTTCTTCATAAAATATTACTTTGTACATTAGTTGAGCAAAATTTTAATGTTGTTAACCCTGGTCGGAAAAAAATCCTCCCTTATAGACGAATAGTTGGATTTGATGGATTTTGCTTTCAGTTTTTTTCCATCAGTTGTGGTTTTTTTATAGGCGTGTTTAATATTTCGCCCATAATATGGCCATTACACGAGTATATTTCATCATAACTCAATAACGGTTTGTACGATTGTTATAGATGATTTTAGATGTTTTCAATTTTAAAAAGAAATTTTAGAAAAAAAAAAAAAAAAAATTTGTTTCGGATACTAATTTCGAAATAACTTCGAAATTATTGAACGGATATAAAAATGATATTAGAACAACTTAAAGCCAATTTTACTCCGCATATTATATAAATCGTGCTCACCGTTCTTGAGTTATAGTGAAACATACTCGAGTAACCGGCTTATTTTGGCCGAAATTTTCGATTCGCTCATAAAAAAAAAACTCGACCTTATGGAAAAACACTGAATGCAGATACGTGTTTAGCATGTCGAATTCCATCAAGTCCACAGATTTTTTTGAAGGAGGATTTTTTTTTTTTTTATGACTCCTTTTTAAAATGTAAAAGTGGAAATAAGTTTTAATTTTTTTTATGAAAAAAAATTGTGAATATTTTTGTTTGTCCTTTCAAAATCTTGAATAACACCTATGTTCTAAAAAATAATATATGTAAAAACGTAACCGTACAATTTTTTTTAGTTTAGTTTAAAAATAATTTACAAGAAAAAACATTTCCCTTAAGAAATCTATTAAAAAACGATTCTTTTGTTTTTTTTTTTTTTAAATTTTATTTTTTATTTTAGTTTTTATTTTTTTTTATATTTATTTTAATTTAAAAAAATACACCTTATTTTCAATATAATGAATTTATACTTATTTAACCGGTTGTTGTTGTTTATTTTTTTGTAAATAAATAAAAATATTTTGGCTACAGTTTTAAAAACTGCTGTTAAAACATTGATTGGCAAAAAGAGAGGATATAAAATTTGAATGTATTGGTGTGTATTCTTTGCGCTCTTTATTCTGCAAATGTTTGTTGCAACTTTAGCCAAAAATAGAAAAAATAAAATAAAACAAAATAAATAAAATTAAAAACGAGGATTGGGCAAAAAAGTCTCAAAGGAATAAACAATAAAAGTGTCATTGAAAAGCAACATGTTATTTCAGATCCTCTATCCTTTGGAAAGCTGGCTGTTTTTGTAAACTTGTGAAGCGTGTGTAGTAGAGTGTCCCGTAGACAAACATTTTCTAGAGAGACTATTCAAACCATGCATATTATTGCGCTGAATATGGAAAAAATATTTAAAAAAATTTTACATTTTAACAAAAAAATTATGGTCCATAAACCTTCATTTTAGTACATAATGCTAAAAAAAATTCTATATTTTTTATTTAAAAATATGTGAAAATTTTATAATTATGTATTTTTTTTTTACGGGTAAAGTTTTAATAATAATTAAAAAAAATAATTTCACAAAAATACACTAAAAAGTCCTCTAGGGTAATAAAATCCCATGACAAAAAATAAAAAATATTTGTTCTATAACAAGCCACAGTGGTTCCAAAACGCTTTTTTTTTTTTTTGAAATAATTCATTAATTAAAGAACCGTTAAAGGTATCTCAATAAAATTTCACATGGTCAGAGTTGAGGTGTTTTCGATTTGATTTGGAGGAGTACAGGTCCCTAGCGGGTCAGAGGGCCACCCACTTGGCCCTCTAAAGATGCCCATCTCGGGTATGTAATTTTTAAAAAAAAATCGCCAAAAATTCATTTATGATATGACAGAAAAAAAATTTATATATAGATATGTAAATATATGTAAATCTTACATGTGTAGGTTATCTCATTTAGTTTAAGAGATATTCGGGCTTAATTATGCCCCTAGAATTTTTCTTAAATGTTTGCCAGATCCCCTACAAAATTCTAAATAATATTGCTGCAAGAATCATATAATTGTATGAATCCGTTAAAAAGTTATATTAATCTAAAGTTGAAACTTTAAAAAAATTTTACATTTTTTTTTGTTTTTTTTTCCAAAAAAGTGGCAATATTTATTCAGTGATAAAATTAGTTTTTTGTTCTGAGCTTTCTCATTTTTTTAATGTTTTCAAAAAAAATCAATGTAAAAGCGTGTGAAGTAAATCCGGAGGAGTTTGGGACAAAGGTCTACCCACGAGCCCTATCCAAATTTTGTAAATTTTGGAAAATGTTTTTTTTTTTTTTTGTTATGTTCTCAAATCGCAAAGCTGGGATCGACTTAAAATTATTTTAATTTTTTTAGCCCTATATGTAAGGTATATACCCAAAAAGTATTTTCTGACGGAGGCCCCCTATAACGACAGAGTGACTATTTTTCAATTTTTGATGGAAGTTTTCCCATGAACTGAAATTTTGGGTATTCCAAATCAACTCGAAAACACCTCAGCTCTGACCATGTGAAATTTTATTAGGATACCTCTAACGGTTCTTTAGTTAATGAATTATTTCCAAAAAAAAGCGTTTTGAAACCACTGTGCAAGCTGAAAAAAAAAATATTTTTTTGTTTTTTTTTGAGAACTATTTTGCGAAAAAACTAAACGATTTTGTACCAAAATGTACCAGCCTTGAGTTTTTCAATCGCTAGTAGGGAATTGAAAATGAATTTTAATTTTTTTTTTTTAATATGTTTTCCATATTCTACACGCAAATACGCATCGTTTGAGGGGTCTTCTTACATCGAAATCTCAAAAAGTGTTTCCTCCGGACACTCTAGTCGTATATAAACTAGGTAATGAACTGCTACCCCATCGAATGACTATTTTCAAAGGTTGGCTACGGTTACCGCTAAAATACCTATTCAACCTGACTGCCGTTATCGCTAAAATACCTTTACCGAAAATACCGAAAACACTAAAATACCGTTACCGTTATTTCTCGGCTTAAGAAAATATTTTATTTTTAATAAAATTAAAATAAAACTTCTAATAATGTTATGGGTATCCTAGAAAGACTTTGTAACTCTTGACTCTACTTTATATTTTTGGTTATAAAACGTTAATTGAAATTTCTGAAACAAACGTTACCCTTAAACTATTATTACCGAAATAACTCAAAATTCCGTTACCACTAAAATACCCTTACCGAAATAATACCATTACCGTTACCTATTTACCTTTTTGAATAGGTTGCCAACCCTTGCTATTTTCTATAAACAAACCTAAAGAAATAAATTGAGAGAAAGTGCTATAAAATAATTTAATAAATAAATGCATCCTCTACTGAGGAACTTAAAATATACTATATATTATTTTAAGTGGATAAACAAATGAATTGACATAAAAACAAATTAGATAAGAAATGAACTACTATTATTATTAAATTTTATTCTTTATAACATATTAGCATTTTCCTAAATTTGTTTTTGAATTATACAAACAAACATACAGTACTGTGCAGAACAAAAGCAACAAAATTAGGGTAAACATAATAATTGTTTTATTATTTTATAATATTATAGGATTAACAAAAATACAAACTTTTTAAGAACTTTAACTTTATCTATTAACAAAAATGGGGAAAAAACTACAAACTGCATACTGTGCACAACAATAGCAATATATTCATATTTTGTTTAATATTGTTCTATATTTTATATTTTCTAAAAAATCAAACAGTTTTGATGCGAATATATTGTTAATTCAATACTCTAGAACAATTTCCATTTAAATTTGTTGATTACGCAATACTTTGGACTGCACTAATTTTGAAGGTTCATAAAAAAATCTTCCATTCCTTAATAACATATTAACCTAATAAGATCAAAATTTTCTTAGAAAACCACACATAGTTTTTTAGCTAGAATTCAAGTACAGTAATAATTACATCTTGTCTGTGCCCAAAATTATTTTTAGGAAATTTTGTTGTTTTTGATGTGAACGCTTTCATATAGAGAACATACGGTATTTTTCTTCTAAAGTACACATTTTTGTTACTATCCAAACATGTTAACAATTTTATGAAATAAATTTTGTTGTAAATTTAAAAAATAATTCAACATTTAGGATAACCTTAATTTTGTTGCTTATGTTCTGCACAGTACTGTATGTATATAAAAAGTCCGATAATATAATTTTGCAATTTGCACTTGTACAAATAAATACCTTTTTGTATGTGTTTATTTATAAAAACGAAAAAAAGTCAATGTTACCAAATTTATTTGCGTTTTACTTTCATTGATTGTGACATACATAAATACATATGTAATTACATATGTATGTACGACGTTCAATCATTCATAACAAAAGAATTATGACATAAAAAAAGTCCACCTTATCTTTTGGGTTGGCCTCTCTTCAACAACCTGTTTTATTTCCATTTCTATTTCTTATCAATTTTGATTGTGTTTTACTTTTATTTAATTGCGATTTTTTTTCTTTTTTGCTACAATTAAAAATATTATTTTTTTACATACATCTCTTATGCTTATAGATAGATTTATAAATAGAAATATTAGTATTTGTAAATGACTTTGACTTTGAATAAGTACCCTTCATATTACAAAATTAGATCTGCAATTAGGAATTTTATGAGCACTTCTAAGAACTTGTGGCTAACATTCTTTGCTTTCAATGCAATTTAAGAAACTAAAAAATCCTACCAACGAAAACAATGGGTTAAAAAAAAACTTCTGCAGCTCATTTTTAGTAATGTCAATGTTAAAATTACGACATTCTTTTTTTGCTGGGTTATATTGGAATTTAAGTATTTGATGCTTTATAAAATACCAGTGACTAAAAATAATAGTTCTTTGAGATCTGTATGTAATTATACATATGAAATGATCTAGCATATGGAAGTTGACACTTTTAAAACTACAGGGTTTATTTGTACAACGAGTATACAATGTCATTGGTGAGTTAAAGTTTGTCATCTTATCAGTGGCCGAAATAAAACAACCATGTTGATTTCAATTATTTTTGTTTTACGACAAAAAAAAAATATTAGGAATTTTTTTTGTTTTCTTTTATCAATTTATGTTCATACGTAAATAAATATTTTAGTAGTAGTTTTGTCATGTTTAATTGTTATGTGAAAGTGTTTATAAAAAATAATCACTAGAAGGCAAAGTAGGGAGATATAAACAAAAGAGTTTTTCCATATCAAAACGGAAAGAAAACTTTAATTTTCGGATTTGACATTTCTAATTTACAAGGCCATTCACTACAGACGTTGACTATTGGAAGTGTTATTTTGAATCCATAAACTTTTGGACTTATGGCATTTTCTGGTCCAAAAATATGACGCTTTGAAAATCGATATCACTGGTTTTTATTTCATTTTAAAATCAAAAATATTTCCTTTTAAATTTCTAAAGTAAATAAGTGCCACCTTGATAAGAGTTATGTCAAGATTATATATATATATTTTTTTAAATTTTAAAAATTGCGTTTTTTGAGAAGTATGTCTATCCAACTTAAAAATGTCAACTTTTTATATATATGAGCTTTAAACAGTAGTATATTATACTACCATGTACAGAGTGTCCCGAGGAAGGCGTTTTTCGAAATTTCGATGTAGGAAGACCCTTCAAACGATGCGTAAAAATTTGCTTTATACGAAAAAACTATTTTAAAAATGTTTAAAATTGGTCTTCAGTTTGGTCAAAAAAAGTTTCGATTTTTTAATCGAAATGGGTATCAAAAAATTCGCAATTTTGTGCTGGCAATGGAAAAAATATTTTAAACATTTTTCCCATGGGATTTTGTTTCGCTAGAGGACTTTTTAAGGTATCTCTATGAATATTTTTTTTTGAAAAATTTGGAAAATTATATATTACCAACAGTACTTACTACAATGCAAATTTTTAATACTTTAGTGCCAACAAAAATAACTTTTACCAAAAAAATATTTTTAAATTGTATGAGCTATATTATTATCTTTCTAAAAACGTATATTTCAACACAATTTCAAAAATGTTTTTATTTTGATTTTGGTCTATGGAACAAATCACTGAGCATGGGGGCTCAAATAAAAATACCTCTGACATATACAATTTAACTATCTCAATTTTTCAAGTTTTTGGTCTAGTTTTTTTTTTTTTTTTTTTCATATATATCCCAGTATTTTAGACCGAATTTATCATTTTTTTCTTAATTTATTTAAAGAACAAAATGATGTATTGAGTAAAGAAAATTTTAAGTCGATATCGGTAAAGATAAAAAATAAATGATTTTGAATTTGAAAATTGGAAATATTACAATTTTTGATATGATTTTTTGTCTGAAAATGTCTACTACACTTTTAAGTGTAATTTTCTTTAACAACATATAATAATTTTATACTTTTCCGAAAGGTATCTTCATAAAGATTATTTTAAAATAGAAAACAAGCCTAAGTACCCAAGTGGTCTAGCTACACATCTTCCCGAATTTTACATGTTTTATATGAAAGTTTTGACTTTAGTCTAAATTTTCTAAAATCCCAAAGTATGAATCTGCAAACAGAATGCAGTCTAGGAATCTATTATATGTTTTTAAGAGTTTTCAATCATAATCTCCGAGACTTTGAGAAAATGTGGATTTTATAACGAAAGTGTGAAAAAACCCATTTTTGGGATTTTTGAAATTTTTTTTTGGGAATTGTGGGATTTCTATTAAAAAAATCTTAAAGTCATTTTATACAATAAAGTCTATAGTCTCCGAAAATTTCGTAAAGCTATATTTACTAACAAAGATTTTATTACAGAAAAATATATTTATAGTTTCTCAAAAAAAACAATTTTTTTTTACAAACATTTTACTTCAACTACAAAAATCCGAAAAAGTATAAACTAGGTTTCGTTTAAATTACATTGCTTAGCTGACATAATTCTTCATTACATAGAAAAAGATTGAAATCAGCATCTTTTATAGAATCGAAACTATGCCATTTTAAAGTTTAAAAAGTCACGGAAAATTCAAAAAACATTTTTGTATTGTGGATGTGAAAAAGCCACAACTAAAATAAATAATTTGTTCTCGTAACCAATGTTTGAGGCTGTGTTTGTGATAAAATTCGAAAAAATTCATCATTGTATATCCTAAGAATTTGTAAGTAAATTTATTTTTGCTTTAAAAATTGTTGTTTTTTTAATATTAACGACATAGAATGATACAACGATACGACAATTTTGATGAAAATTTTATTTATTTCGCCAATAATTTCACCATAACTTATAAACTATTGAACAGATCAAAAATTACATATTATTAAAAAAAAAAAAACTTGAAAATAATTTTAGTCGACATCTATTGGAGTTTTATTTATCTAAATTAAATAAATCGTTTTCGGTTATACCCTAGAATGCTAATGTACGTAAATTTTACGTATCATTTTTTTCAAATCGTTATTACTAACGTGTATGGAAACCTAACGGTATGAAATTCTAGAAGTTCTTTCTTCAAATGTTTTTAAACTATATTAAAAAGAAAATAATACATTTTTACACGTTTACATGTTCTAAATGCAATTACAAAAAATGTTACTACGTAAAATTTACGTATCATTAGTAATAACAGTATAAATTTGAATATAAAATTGAAAATGTGCTTTGAAATGGTAAAGTAAATGTTGAAACCTCGATTTGGGGGATACAGTAATCAATTCTAACTTTTCAATGAAATTTATATATAAATATAAAAAAATTATGAGCTGGCGAGATTACCGTTATACCAAGAAATTTCCACAGAAAGGCAAGAAAAATGTGATGTAAATTTATCTATTATGCAAAAAACGAAAGAATGAAACATATTGTCATGTTTAATAAGCATCTCAAGTCTCTGGCGAACGTTAGATAATAATCAATAATGACTTTTTATAAATAAAATCTAAGTACAATTCAAAGGATTTTTTAGTAGTTTATTCTTATTTATTGAATTTGTTTTTTCACTTTAAGCCTTTTGGAAGACAAATAAGTAATAAAAATGCACTTAGCTGACTTAGTAACAATAGTATACATAGTACACGTAAAATTTACGTATCGTTAGTATTAACGTATAAAAAAATATCGTTAGTATCCTAGGGTTAAGGAATGTGATAGAAAAAAATTAAAGCAGATTCTTGTTAAGCACAAATATCATAGAGTCTACTTATTTTTGTTTTTTGAGATTAACAGTTAAAAAATTAAATTTTAAACATTAATTTTTAAAACAAAATCCTTCCCTACTAAAGAAAATACTGACACTCACAACCAATATTTAGAGTACTTTATTTTCTGAAAATAATATTAAGTCTTTTTATATTTATTTATTATTTTTTTAATTTTTTCTTAAAAACAAACTTCTGTGAGAGTCACCAATATTGTTGGGTCTAGTACTAAATACCTCTGAGCATATTTACTTTCAATTTCGTTGGCTGATAACAAACGAAGCCAGCCGGTTTATTTGTTACTCAATATTTTGTCGAATATTGAAAACAAAGTCTTGTTTTTTGAATATTTGTCTGGCAGTTTTACTCCAGATACCCAACGACTTTTAAACAGCGCGGACGTGGTGTGTTGCTTACTTATTTTAATCATACAAAAAACAAACATATTTTTAAAAGAAAATCGAAAAAATAAAATTGCAATATACAAACATTTATATATATTTTTTAAAATTTAATTTTATGTGTTTTATACATATTATTTTGAGACTGTGAAAGAGACCAGTGAAATTTACACAATAAATTACGAAAAAAGAACACAAATTGCATTTATAATTAAGTGAGACTAAAAGAAGAAAACGCATGGAATTTATTAATAATAATTAAAAAGAAATTTAAGAAAAAATCCATAATTTGTTAAGCGCCAATTCTGTAAATTGTTTTAAAAATTTAAATTATATTAAATGAATAGTAGGTGTTATTTTTTTTTTTTATTAAATATATATAATTAGTAAAAAGTATTTGTTTAGAATTTATTTACAAATTATTAACATAATTTAAGTGCATTTATTTACATTTAAATCAAATCTGACTAGACCGGTATTTTATACATAAATTATATTATTTTTATTTTTTGTTTTACTTTGTCATGTTTGTTTAAAAAAAAAAATTACATTTATTTTTCAATTTACATTTTTATATGCATTTTTTGAGTAAATCCCCTTATGTAGTCATAGTCATTCTTTTGTTAAAAAAAAAGTATATAAAAAAAGTTAATTTTAATTTTGAACTTTGTCCAAAAAAAATTTTATTTTTTTATATCGCTTTTTATTTATTTATATACTCAGCATACATATGTATGTATTTATTGTAGCATTTATGTTTTACTTTAGTTATTTACTTTTGTCTATAATATTATGTTTATGTACATATATATAGTTTATTTTGTAAGCTTGTATTTGTTATTTTATTTGTATGACGACTATTTTTATTGACATTTTTTAGTTTGCCGCCCGATAAGCCTTTTTTTTATTGTCGAAAATGAGATATTGTACTTCTTACTCTTTATACATACATATGTTTGAATGTATGTTTCTTGTTTGTTTTTGGGTAAAATAACATGTGTAGTTTGTTTTTATAATTTAGTTGGTAGTTTTGTTTTTGTAACCATTGAAAGAAGAGAGAAATATAGTTCAAAAGTTCTTCAGATTAAAAATTACGATCCAAAGTCGAATCTGATAAAGATTTATTGTCAAGAGCCATTTGAGAAATAAGCGGCCTGGTTTATTGGACTTATAATTTTGGGGTATTTTTCGAAAATATACTTTTCATATGCTAAATAAAGAAATATGTATATTGTATTTCCAGTACATTTATTGGGTGATTTTTTATATATTGTTTAGTTGATTTTATTGCAGTTCAAATTGAATTTAGACCAATTACTTTTTCTAACGTGACCAGAGGGTTTTTTGTCAAAAAGCGGGATTCTGAGCAAGATTTTGTGGAAAACGAGGGATTTTTGAAAAGTTTTGTAAACAAAGCAGTATTTGGTGTGGTCAATAGTTGTAAACAAAAGGTGTCAAAAGGGTTTTGCAAAATTTCAATTTGAATTTTGCATCCACAAATTTTGATTTGGATACTTAGTCATTTGAAAATGTTAAATGGGAAACCAGTTTGAAATAATTTTTTCTGATCTCCATCTCTCTGAACAAGATCTTATTTTTTCGGGTACGCGCACTTTTCAATGAATTAAGACAATTTGATTCGAAGGATATTAAGATAATACTCCTTTTTGATAATGCCACCTGCTTTTACTAAATACCCAACATTCCACCAAGTAAAACATTCATAAACCATGAAACCATGTTTCACTGTTTAATTTACCTGATACCTGTGAAGATTCTCATATGGACGATGTCTCATCTGACTGAAAACGGTTTATTTTTATTTCGTCTGACCAGCCATTAAAATTTTTTCCGGTAGAACCGACTTTTTTGCTCAATTGCAGGCACAAGGCCGATTCTACGAAGTGTTCTGCGAACAGTTCACTCGCTAACAGTTTATGGCTTTAGCTGCCAGTTTTGTTGTTTTTGTATCTTTTCATTAAAAGTTCCATAAGACAAGCATTTCCTTGAAATTTCAGGTACCCTCCTACAATTTTGTTTTCTAACAATCTGTGAAAAAACCAGAACGATAGTTATAAGGATAAATTGGTGTACATGTCACTTTCGTACCAAATATGGTCCGTCTGGACCAGTTATATTTTGTATAGAAAATTATGTAGTTTGACGATGTTATCCGTTCTTTTTATATTGTATATTATTATATTAAAACCTTTTAAACTGAGTTCTCATCAATTTACACATATTATTTTATGACTTCCCACCTATTCAATGACATTTTGTAGTATGGCAATAATACCGATAAAACCTCAAATCTTTGAAAAGGAAAATTGGATGCATTTATAGACTCAAAAAAGGAGAAGAACATGAAGTGTATCGATGGGAAAATGTTATATCTTGCAAAGCAATGCAGTAGTGATGCTAGAATATAGTTATACAAATGTAATTATATAGAAAAATTACCAAAATTTCCTTTAAAATACATAAAATTACAGCACTGTTCTGGCCATACCATATTTGTTACGAATGTGACAATTGAAGCATCTGTATGAAGAAGGGTTAATACACTATTCCATTTTCAATTTAACCCTTTTGCTACAAATTTTTACTCCCTGGATCAAAACTTGCTCCAAATGTGATAAACGAAAAAAAATTTAAATTAAAAATTTTTTTATGCCTTTTTCGAAAAGTACAAAGACACATTTTGGACACATTAAAAAAATTCCAAAATCAAATTTTTAAAACAAAATTTTTTAGTTAAAGATGAAAAAATCTAAATAAATTTTTATGGAGATTAGAGAAAAATCATTAAAGAAAAATAATCTGTAAAAATTTTACAAAAAAAAATCCTCTTAGATCCTGGCAAATTTCTAAAAAGTGCCCTGTATCCATATGGAAACAATATAGCGAAAAGGTGAAGCACTTATTTTTTACATTTTTATACCCTACACCACCATAGGTGTTTGGGGTATTATGCGTTTGTTCTGATGTTTGTAACGCATAGAAAGCGTTATCCAACACTCACCTTAAAGTATACCAATCGACTCAGAATCACTTTTTAAATCGATCTAACGGTGTCCAGCCAGCCAGACGGACGATTAACCATAACTCCTCCCATACAAATCCCTGTTCCGAAAATCAGTTTAACGTGCATAAATTTTATATAAGTAGAAACAACATTACCAAATTTTATTCGAATCGGTCCATAAGTGCATAAAATCAAGTAGATGTTAGTATCAACGCATTATTCTGTATTTGTATATTTTATTTTAAATTTAATAAAAGTGTTGGTCTAATATAAGTCCCCTTCCCGAAATTTGATGGCCAACATAATGGTGTAGGGTATCATATGGTCGGTCTTGACCGACTATACCATTTTTTCTAAGAAAAAATATAATATTAAAGTTTAAAATTTTTGTTCATTATCGTTGTTCTTTATTTCTAATTAGAAATATAATATTAAGTAATTTTAATATTTAAAATTATACAAAATTATAACTATAAACTGAAAAAATCATAGCATTATATCCAGTATTAAACACTGTTCAAATAAATAAAGTCGAATTTGGAATACATTCAGCCATTTTTCCTCGCAACTGAATGCATACGAGCATTAAAGTATTCTGTAGTCTTTGATTTAAATAGATTTTAATAAAAAAACCCTTCAAAAAGTTGAAAAAATCGACAAAAAAGATTTGTTATATATCTCCGCCTTTTATGGACACATTTTTGGGGATTTTGTATATCAAAATGTATTACAGATAATTTGATGTATGAGTATGGGCCAATATCAAACATTTTTACTGAACTCACAAGACTTGAAACTAATAGAGTGCACCATATGTTTCATTTTATAATCAGAAGTGTTGTTCAAAGTTCAAAAACTTAGAAAAAAGGCTAAAAATTACTTAACTTTTTTCCCATTATTCTACACATTTTGTTCGCGTATTAATATTTTTTGATCTCATTCGATCTTATATAAACTAATGGGTCTTTTTGGATAAATTCTGCGTCATCTTTCCTATTGTGCAGGCTTTGTCAAGTTTTAATGACAAAATTTTTTAGTTTTTAACATTTTATGTTTTTTTTTTGGTCGGGCTCAGTGCAACGGAATACAAATTTATTATTTGTTTTAATTGTGCGTATATTGAGCATAACAAGTATGAATCCCTATTTTATAAAAATTTTATGGACCAAAAAAAATCTACCTAGCTTAAAAAATGATCACAATATTAAATATCATTTCTTTGTGATAAACTTCCCATTTTTCGCAAAATTATTAGAAATTGCGATATTTTTTATTATAAATAGTATATTTTTAATTTTACTAGGGAACCTTAAAATATGCTACACTAATACCATCAATCATCGAAAATATTATAAAAAACACCATTTGTGCACTAAAATGATTTCCGAAATTTTCGGAAATGGACTTATTGGATCTATGGCAATTTATGGACCGGTACTTATGAAATACTTGTGATTTCTAGACAGGCAACCAGCCAGCCAGACGGACGGACATCGTTAAATTAACTCATAAAGTGAATCTGACTCGATTGGTATACTTAAAGAGAAGTGTTGTTACTAGTGATGCAATTGTACTACAAATTCAGGGATGATATTTGTAGCAAAATTTCATCTTATCACAAATAATTACATTCATTATATTTCACCTCATAATTATTTATTTTTTAACTTTCATCATAACACTATGAATCATAAAGTTTTAATTAAATAAAATCTAGGTCTATTTTTGAACAGTTTAACAAAATATTTAAAAACATAATCAAGTTCAAAAAACTATCAGCTAGTATTTTTAGAACTTTCTACAAATTAATACATACTTATGCATGTTAATTTACAATACTCTCAACTTCGTCAAAGCATTTTTAAAAAATAAAATCCAAAACTTTTGTACTTTAAATTATCAATTTCTATTCCCTCTGGTTAAAGGTCTTTAATCTTGCTAAAGTAATTTCTGTTTGAACAATCTTTAAGTGTGTTATCATTTCACTTTTTTAAACAAAAAATATTTATTCAATTGTTTAGTTAGTAACTTGTGTAAATATTACTTATATACCACAAAAATGTAATAACTCGAAATTAAAAAAAAAAAAAAAATTTATTGGATTATTTTTGAATAAAATATCAATAGAAAAAATCCAATAAAATTACACAGAGAAACACTGATACTATGGCACTGGGTTTCTCAATCAATTCGGATACACGATAAAAATGAACTAAGAGTCTAATTAATATTTTTGTTTATTGACTCTATTTCTCGCAATTTGTAAAATTAAACAGGTTACACTATATATTGAAGCATATCTCGAAAAGGACTTGTCCGATTTTTTCAAAAAAAATATCAAAAAATTTTAATTAAAATTGTAATTTTAAACTTTTTATGATTTTTTGAAAAAAAATTCGCAATTTTATACAAAGTATAATTTTTGTTCAGAAAATAGGCTTAATATCTTCATAACTGCTGACCGTATTAAAAAGTAATGTAATAATGACATGAAGACAATTTTAATTAGAATTTTTTGATATTTTTTTCAACAAACCTCCTTAATTTTAAAAATCTTGATTTATCGCGAGAACTAGAATCAATTCAAAAAAGTGCATTATTGGATTAGTACTTATTAATATCGTGTATCCGAATCGACAGAGAAATCCCGTGCCGCAGATTTTTTTTTTTTTTTTTTTCATTGTGTAATTCTGTGTTATAATTTCAGCAAATATTTTTAAAAAATCTAAAATAACGACTTGTGACAGTATTGCTGAAAATCAGCGTTATAGCATGTTTGGTATTATTGAATTTTAATAGCTGTGTTTGTTTCTAAAATTTAAAAATAAATAACATTTTTTTATTTTTTTGGGTAAACAACCGAACTGGTTTTGACTCAACAGACCAAGGGGGCTGTTTTTATTCTTTTTTTTTTTTATTTTCACTCTTCTTAAATTACACATTTAAATAATCATTTCTTATCACATAATAAATTAGGTTCTAGTTTAAATAAAACTTAAAATAAGCTTAAAAGTATTTATGCATAATGTGGTTACGGGGTCATTGAAAAAGAAAAAAATATATTGTATATTTTCATACATTTGTTTATTTTTAATATTAAAACGTGTAATGCTGCTGCTTGCTTTTATTTTTAAATTTTGTTTGCTTTCCTAAATTAATCTTAAGGTTAATAATAAGTTAAAAAAAAGAAATAAACAAATTTTAATTCCATCAAAAAATTTCAAATAAAATTTTAGAAACAACAGGAGAATCTCTTTCGCATGCTTGTCCTAGTCAATTAGACGAAATGACGGAAGAAAAACATATACCTTCAATACCCACGCCTAGTTCTAGTGCTGAAGTGCCTTTTAGAAGAGCTTTTCGTAAACCATCTTTAAGTCTTCATCGTCTGGTGGGTGTTATTGATGAGGGAACCAAAACTGTTAGTTTTTCCATTTACACTACACCAGAATTTAAGGAAATTGCCAGTCATCGTATTGATCAACAAATGATCACTATTAAAGATGGTTGGTTTGAACAAGATCCCGTTGACATTATCAATAATGTCTATCGTTGCTGTGATGTTGCTGTTAGTAAGCTGCCTCCCTTGGGCTATCACAAGGAAGATATTTTTACGATAGGCATAACAAATCAACGTGAAACTACTGTAGTGTGGGATAGTATGACGGGTAAACCTTTATATAATGCTATCGTCTGGAATGATATACGTACCACTACCACTGTGGATCAAATTTTGGCCAAAATACCCGAACAAAATAAAAATCATTTTAAAAATATTGTGGGTCTACCAGTGTCATCTTACTTTTCGGCTTTAAAGATTAGATGGCTTAAGGATAATGTACCGGCTGTGCGTAAAGCTTGTCGAGAGAAACGTTGCAAAGCAGGAACCATTGACAGTTGGATAGTATGGAATTTAACCAGGGGTGAGTGGATGTTAGAGAATAAGAAACTCATCAAGAATTTTAAAATCATCAAAGAGGACACTGAATACATAATAAAGTGAAGACAAAATATGAAGATTTTTTTATTTTGTTGGTAACTGATAAAATATTTATGATCAGTTGCCATTAAAATTAAAAAAAAGAAAACTAAAATTATTTTGTCTTTAAAACAATGAATTTTTATCAAAATTTAGAAAAAAATTGTGTCCTGATTATCCTTTTTTGTAACCATCAACTTCATTGTTTACATATGTAAATACATTATTGTTTATATTAACTTCTCTTATAAATTCTGTATAATCAGGTGCTCTTCATATTACCGATGTCACCAATGCTTCGCGTACATTGCTCATGAATATCGAAACTCTGGAATGGGATCCAATTTTACTGAAAACATTTTCTATCCACATTGACATGTTGCCTGAGATAAGAAGTTGTTCAGAAATTTATGGCAAAGTTTTGGATGATCGTTCCGTACTCAAGGGCATACACATTAGTGGTATGTTAGGAAATCAACAAGCTTCCCTATTAGGTCAAATGTGCATTAAACCGGGACAGACAAAGAATACTTACAGATCTGGTTGCTTTATACTTTGCAACACGGGTACCACACCAGTGATTTCATCTCGTGGTCTGTTAACAACTGTGGCTTATAAATTGGGACCACATGCGCCTGCTGTATTCGCTTTAGAAGGTGCAGTGGCTGTAGCTGGTCATGCCCTGGAATGGCTACAAAATAAAGTACGTCTTATTCCAGATGTCTCATATGCTGAACCATATGCCGAAGCAGTACAAACAACAGGAGATGTATATTTTGTGCCCGCATTTACCGGTCTCTATGGCCCCTATTGGCGCAAAGATGCCCGTGGTATCATTATTGGTCTAACACAATTCTCCACAAAACATCATGTGGTGAGAGCCGCTCTCGAAGCTATTTGTTTTCAATCCCGAGATATTTTGGAGTGCATGTATAAAGAGGGAGGTTTTAAATTCAATAAACTTCATGCCGATGGTGCCTTATCGTCCAATAATGTACTAATGCAATTGCAAGCTGATACAGCTGGTGTACCAGTATTTCGTTCACAACTTTTAGATTCTACTGCTTTTGGTGCTGCCATGTGTGCTGCTCAGGCTGAGGGTATAGAATTGTGTCAATTTGATCCCGATAAAAGACATTATGATAATATTTATTATGATACCTTTTTGCCAACAAGTACAGATCAGGAACGTACTCAAAGGTATGAGAAATGGAAGAAAGCCGTAGAACGTAGTTTCGATTGGGCAGATCGTGGCACAACGAAATATATGACTGAAGAAAGATACCGTATGTTGTCATCAGTACCTGGTAGTTTATTCATTATAATAACATTTGCAATGTTGGCACATTCTTTAAGAAATATGAAGTCATAGACAATCATTTAAAAAAAAGAGTATAATTACATTTTAAAGAAATTTTTTAAAGAATTTCATTTTTATTAAAAATTTAGAACAAATAAAGATTTTAAAAATCCCTTCCACATTTTCCCCTAAATACCTTCTTAATTTATATATTTATGAAAATAAAATTCTTATATGTACTTAGAGAGTATTTAATTTTGTACATAATTGAATTTTTTATTTTTTTTTTTAAATTGTTAACGATTTTTATAATTTATATTTTTGGTTTTTAACTTGTTATATAGTTTTTTTTTTGTTTAGTTTTTAATTATAGCCACCTATTTGTGATAAAAATGTATACAACATTTATGTTTGTATAACAAAAAATCATTGAATTTTTTAAGCCCAATACCTTTTCTTTAATATTAAAAATACGATTCTCCATTTATTGTTTTTTTATTGTAATTACTATTAATTGTAAATAAGTAAATTTTATCGTTTATTTGCGACAACGCTGCCATAAGTCATAACTAACAATTAATATTAAGTAAAACAAAACAAAAACAAAAAAGTTATGTAAACTCTTTGAGATAATTTCAATTTATTATTAAAATATTCATTACTTATCATATGAGAGTATATATTCGCCATTAATGTTAAAGTTAAAGTCTTACTTTTCTATACAAAACTTTTTGATTTATGACCAAATTGAAGCAAAAAAGCGATATTACATATAAATAATAATATATAAAATATATTTATAATGTTATTGTTAGATTATACCAACAAAAAAGACAATGAAATAATTAATAAATAAAATGCCTATAATTTTATATTAAAAAATGTTGAAGTGATTTTTCTTTTGTATCAGTATGTTAAAATTAGTAAGAAACATCAGTTGTAATTTTTATTGTCCTGTTAGATTTACAATTTATGTCCGAATCGCAAATCCTCCCCATTTGGAACGAAAATCCAATTGTTGTAGGAACGATGTTTGACTTCCTGGCTGTCTACTGCTGCTCAACGCAGCAGTATAAACTCGATAATCCGAATGTCTATAATACGGATTATTCGGTAATCCGTACGCCATTTTCCAACTCATTGCATACTCTATAATTCGAATTGATTATATATTTTAGTCCGGATTTAGTAAGAAAATAGTAATTTTTTATTTAAAAATAATGTGAATTAAAATTTATAATAAAAGTATGCGTACTCAGCTTTTTGTAGTTCAATACCTACATTATTTGTATAAGGCGAAGTTAAAATTGTTGAAAAATTTCAAATATAAATTGTATTTGGGGTGAAAAGTTTTTGTAATTTTACTGTAACAAATATTAGGTAACCATTATACACATGTATCTATACAATTTTTAACAAAAAATGTGTCAGAATATTTAAATGACGCGAATAATTATTTTAGTGAAAGTACAAACCCTGTTCAAACTGATTATGATCGGTCGATTATTTTACGTAGCTCTTATAAATGTCTTAAATATATCAATAACAAATGAAATTTTGGCATAAACAAATAAATCTAAATGCCAACTTTCAAGATCGGTTCATAATTGTCCACATGTAAGGGCCAATTCCAAAAATCACATAAATGTGAAATTATTATTTTTTTGCCAAATGATACTTTTTTATATAAACGATCTATCAATCTATGTCTGTCTGCCTGTCTGTTGAAAGCACGATCTGATAGGGGCAGAAAATTTAGACCAATATTCACATTCGGTAAGATTTATTTGGTATTGAAAATGGGAAAAATCTGTTCATAAACAAAACAGTAATGGGCTAAATACTAGAAAAAATGTGTATTCGTTGTAACTCTCGTGCATATTTTTTCACCAATACCTTCTAAAGAAAAGCATATACAGTAATGAAATTTGGAATCCATAAACAAAAATTGCCGATAGTGGGTATAATAGATTCGGCCAAGCAAAATAAAATCTTTGCTATTGTGAGTGCACTTGAATGCCCTAGCCCATTGTGGTACCCTAAAAAATGTAAAGTGAATCTTAAAAATATTCGGAATACCGACCGCCCTACTATGTATAGAAAAAATTATAGTTTCCTTGGTTCACGTTGAAACCAACCCGTACTCCTGATAAACCTTGCTAGATGTACAAATGTCATGTCAGCGATTATATAGTCCAGATCATAAATGAGTTCTCTACCAAGAAATCTCAGTTGACGTTCATTAGAGATTTTGTACGGATTCTTCCCTAGATTCTTCACATAGCCGCTAAAAATCTCTAAAGTTGTAGAAATGAAGAATTTCTCAATTATCTCCAATAAAACCCTTGAAATGTGAGGAGTAATGAGTGGAAGGGAAATTTGTATTTGATATAACTAATTAATACAAGTCCGCAGATCACAAAAATATTAAAATTTTAAAATAGTGAGAAAAGATAAATGAAACATTTCCATCACATCACACTTTTAATCCATTGATGACCAAATGAAAATAGAGGCACTTATGTGTTTTCGTGTCTACTAGGGTTAGTATAGTTCAAGGTAACTCTAGCCCGTTTTAGAACATCCTAATAAATTTACCTACATATATTGGACCCACATTTAATTTAAAACTAATAAGGTTGGTCTCTTTCCATTCGTATTATCCCATTTCAAATGATTTTTCAAATCAAATTGTGTCTGTCTATGCGTCTGTAGGTAGTAATAAGTCTAATGACCGCCATGTAACTTTTACAAACGAAATGATTTGAATTAACTTTTTCTAATAACCGTCGCATAAATATCTTATTTTAACAATTAACTTTTTTTATCATAAACAATGTAAAAGTTAGATATTGAATTTTATTTAAAATTATCTTAATTATAACCCCCCATTTAATTATGTACATTCCTAACGTTTATTAAACATAATTGTTTTCCATTGAAAATTATAGTATTTATATCAACATGATTTTAAACCTGTATGTATAATATAGTATATAATCTTTAGTGATCATGTTTTTTTTTTTTTTTTCTTTTAATAATAATTATTTGCAAACATTTTTTTTATTAATTTACTTCATGGCTTGTCAATAATGATTATAAATGTTTTTTTATATAGTACAATAATCGTAATCTATCTATTATTACTATCATAATCTTCATAATCATGCAGATATGGTATAAATATCTAACCACACCTTATTATTACTATAATTTTCTTTTACGAACTAAATACAAACAATTTTAATTGTTCTGATACTTGTTGTTTGAAAGTTTCTTTATTTTTTCATTTTTGCAAAATTATGTCTTTTATTGACCCTTGGTAATGATGTCTTCATAAAAATTAATTTGTATTTTTGTTATCAAGAAATATTAAAACTCGTATTGTGATTTATTGCAAAATATTATAATTTTTATATAGCGCGTTTTTCTTAAGGAAATTTATTGTGTCACAAATTATTTTATTAAAACAAAATTTATTACGGTTTTGTCTTAATGACCTTTGTACAGTGGTATTTTTTTTAATTAATTTGTTTAGTTAGGAGTCGATTAAGAAGAATAAAAATAAATGATTTTAAAATATATAAACAAAATTTTGTCATTGTACTTAAAATGAAGTTTGCAATGGTACTCGTATATCATTTGTAGGTCATGATTTTTTAGAATTCTAAATTGAAAATTAAAAATTCTAATTAACACTACCTAAATATTTTTTAAATAAAATCTAGAGATTATTAATTTGAACATTTTAAATAGATACACAGACAAAATATGGTCTATAAACGATTTATCAAAAATTAAAAATATTCCAATCACTTTTTTAATTTTATTAATTGATCAAAATTTAAATTTTCTAGCATTTTTTTTTTAATAAAATAATTTATTATTGACTTTCGATAATTTTTCTTATTGTATCAATTAATAAATCATTCAAATATAAATAAAACTTGGTGCCAATCATATTAAGTGTAAAATAAAACATACGAATGATTATACTAAAATTTATATGAATATATTCACTTTTGGGTGATTCCCGAAAGTGGGCCTTATATGGGAGCTATGGTAAATTATGGACCGTTCTTCGGAAAATTTGGCACTATCATTTATATATTTATATAAAACTTATTTGTGTCGAATATTAACTTGATACTAACATTTTAATGGGATTTATGCTCGTTAAAGTGAATTCCTGAAAGGGGTTTATATGGGAGCCATAGTCAATTATGGACCGATCTTCCTGAAATTAGGAACACAGATTTAGACTTACATGGAAATTTTAATATTTTAATTCCGCTCCCCTACAAAGCGGAAAAACATTTGTAGGGGAGCTAGATGAAATAATGGACCTATCATAACCAATTTCAATATATTTTGTCCTTGGACTATAAGAAACCTGTGTGCCAAATTTCATTAATTTATGTTCAAAATTGCGACCGGTAGTTTGATTACAAGGCTTAAATGCACGGACAGAAGGACGGACATCGTTAAATCGACTCAGAAATTGATTCTAATACGATTGGTATAAATTAAGGTTGGGGTTAGACCAATATTTTTGTGTGTCACAAACATCAGCACGAACGCATAATACCCTCCCCATCTATGGTGGTGTAGGGTATAATAAGTGATAATTTGAATAATTGATTATACAATTTTTCACAGGTTAAATTTCAATTAATAAAATAATTTAGTACGTATTATTCGTAATTTAGATGGGATTTTGGATTTTTCTATGTAAAATTTTAATTTAATTTGTTAAAATACTTCAATTTTGAGTCATTTATTTAATTATACAAATATTTGAAATCATTTTAAAATTCTGATTAACTATTTATTTGAAATTTTTTTCGAAACAGTTTTTGATCTATTAAACGATTTATCAAAGATAAAATTATTCCAATTATTTTTTTAATTGTATTAATTATTTAATTGATCAAAATTAAATTTTTTTAATATTTTTAACTAAAAACAAAACAATTTATCGCCTTTCAATTTTTTTTCTTATTGTATCAATTAATAAATGCAAATATAAATATAAATAAGTGATAACTTGAATAACTGAATTACAAGTTTATTCATAGGTTAAATTTCAATTAATAAAATAATTGAATACGTATTATTCGTAACTGAAATTGGATTTTAGATTTGATTTTAAATAATTTATTTAATTATAAAAATATTTTAACACTTTAAACTTCTGATTAAAAATTTAATTGAAACTGTTTCAAAAATATTTTTTTTTTCTGTGTATTTTATAGCTTAATGCATACATATAAAAATATTTTAAAAATTTCAATTATTATTTTCGTTACATTTTGAAATTTTCCCAAAAATTTCAATAAATTCGATTTTATTATGTTTTAAAATATTGTATAAAAATGTCTTTATTTAATTAAATATTGTAATCAATAATAATATCATTATAATAAATATAGAATTTACAAAAAAAGTATATGATCTAAAACTATAAATATAGAAAATATAAACTTATTTTAAACTAAAAACAAAACAATATTAAGTACACAAAATTTATGTATATATTTTTTTATTCTCTTTCTCCAACATTACAAGATCAGTTGAATTTCCTTTTTTTATAGTAAACGTTAAAATATATAAAAAATATTATAATTAAATTAACTTTATTGTAAATGATAAATTAAATACAAAAAAACTTTTATAAAGTATTTGTATTTTTAAGTAATTTCTAAAAAATAAAAATAAAAAAAATCTTAAAGTTTCTAATGTCTAAAATCTCAAAATGATGGTTTACTATTGCTCATGCCACGAGCTGGTAAACTATTTGTTTTTGTTTGTGGATTATCGCGGGCCTGAGAATGAGCCACCACTATGCTCAAACATTGTACCCATTCTTCGGCATTTTTACCATCTTTTGGTTTGAGTATTAAAGTCTGATCGGCAGTAAAAATTTCAAAGGCTTTGGGTATATTGCGTGCACCCCTTGACACCTTAACCGAACGTATTTGATTGACATCAATACTTTCACCACCGCTCTGAAAGAAATAAAAAAATATTTTAATTAAATAGTAAGAATAGTTATGGGTAGTTTTTTACTCACCGATCCTTTACAGGACAAATGTGCTCCCGATAATGTAAAATAACGTGTACGCCATCTACGAAACAAACGCCATTTACCTTTTTTCTCTTTAAGTTGTCCCTCGATCATGGGTTGATTACTGCCATTGAGAAAACCTACTGCCTTGTCAGGATGATTGCAGAGAAAGCAACCCCATTGGTATTCTAATTCATTACAATTTGGATTAGATTTATCAGTCTTGGAGACTTCAAATACATCTAGGAAGCCCGAATGTCTTAATTCGTTGACGAGAATTTCACGATCCTAAAATGAGAAAGAGAGAATAGTATTATTTGGCTTTTTTAAAAAATAGGAATTAATTGTTTTAGTTTATAGATTAAAATTGTTACTATAAAGCATCGAATTATGCTGTATTACGAAAAATATTTACAACCCACAGACATTCTTAAAATGTTTTAAACTTCTTTCAAATTAAAATCTCTGGCTTCATGCTTATCACCTTAACTACCAAAGAAATTATCATATCATGTCAATTTTTTTAATTCATCAGTAATAGTAATAATATTGGTCTTTCTCTAAGTGAAACTTACGGATTCTAAAAAGTCCTAAAATCTGTTTATCGGTTGTTTTTAATTTCAAAACCCCAAATATTCGAGGATTAAGTGCTTAAGTGTATTTTGAACAAATCTTTGCTGGGATTTGGTGGGACTCTATAAATGTTGTTCAAATGCTATCAAATGTAATCCCAGTATTATTGGGACTTTTGTGCATCATGGACTAAGATATCTATTTTTTAATTGTACGTCCTTCGTCCAGGTGGTGAAGAGAATTGCTGTCATAACCATTAGCCAATTAGCATTAAGCCATTAGCATTAAGGTCATTAAAGTTATGGCCCGTAACCTTAATCGCATGGGATATCAGATCAACTCCTTGTGTGAGGGTGTCATGGGGTATAGTTGGGCCTCTGTTCTACTGAGGATTTGGTGCGAATCCTATTGCTTCATACCAAACTCAGATCATCTGCTTATAAGTACGACTTTCATGCAAAGATCTTGAACTGTGGAATTGGTATGTTTGGAATTCCAGTATTTTTGGGTAGATTCATCTGTTCTGTCGAGATCCGTCAACGCGGCTTATCTTCTCGGAGAATTCCTCCTTTATGTATAGCTTATAAGTGGTAGATTAAATCCTGTCTCTCTGAACCAGTACCTTGGAATTTTCTGGGATCTGAAGGTGGTAGTTTGAGGTCCTATCTAGGCCTTAAAAATTGGTGCACGGGAGCCAGCAGTCCCAAGACCAGTAGTACCACACCAACTGTCACTGAATCTTGGCTGTTTATTGGTGAGGCTCAGATAGGGGGTTACGAGGTGGTTGTGTGTGTTGACTGCTACGCAGTAACACAGTCACAAGGGTGACAGGAGAAGATAGCTTGAACCCATCAGCAAGGACCAGAAAGCGAGTTGATTAGATAGCAACCTGTATGTGTAACAGCATATGAGAGCGATGGTCTGCGCATTATACTTCACCCGGTACTAAGACACCCGTGAGGTAAGACTGTCATAGCAGGTACTCACGTTAATCTTAAGCACATCTGTTCTGTCGAGGTGATGAAGAGAATATCACATCAAATCCTTGTGGGGCCACAGGAATTTACTTGAGATATGTTAAACAAGAGTGGCAACTGGACCCCGCTCTTAAGGACTAAGTAATAATAAAAGGGGCGGGTAGGTACAGGGGGAGTAATAGTAATAGATAATTTAAATATTGTCACAGCAAACGTTTTAAAATTCTATCGGAATATCTTTCTCGTTAACCGCCAAATGGTATTCCCCATACAAAGCAAATAGTCTTAATGGCATATCAAAAGAACTATTTTAGTGGGATTAATAAAATTTTGTGGGAACTAATTTTTTATCATATTGCATTGATAAAATGAAAGTAGGACTTTTGGGCCCAGCGGGTGGAATAGCCTCCATATAAACAAATATTTACTGAAAGTTTTAAAACTTTTTATAAATAATTTTGATATTAAATTTTGAATAGGGCGGAAAGTTCAAGGAGGCGTAATAGCTCCCATATAAAGAAAATTTTAACTATCGCATCAAAAGGCGATAATATAGTATTATATAAAATGAAATTTCTTAATTTAACCTACCTTTATGCTAGGAAATTGGCTGGTGACTAATTCCGTAAAGCTGCGATTTTCACATTTGAGTATTTGCCAAATATTTTTCAAATTACTGATGCCCGGTTCACGGGTGCTAAGTACGCTCTTTTCCTTTACCTAAAAACAAAATTTCATTAAACATTAATATTTATTACAAATAAATCCATATATTTTTTTAAATTACTCACATAATGTCTGACTTGAAAATCTAAAAACATTAAATGGATCCATGTTTTTGGATTACGAGTTCTCATGGTGAAACAGGTTTTTGAATACAAACAATGGGGTCCTCTGATTTGACAGGCAAAATGTAGCTTGGCTACTTTCTTAGAACGCCTCTCTGCAAATTCATTGGAAACTAGTTTTGGGTAAGAAAAAATGGGAAGAAAAGAAAGATAGAATCGGAAAAAAAGTTGAAAGAATATTTATAATAATGCACATTACAGTTACGGGCAGTTAGAAGAAGGAAAAGCATAGAAGAAAAACAAGAATAAAAAATATAAATTAAAAACATGCAATAATTAAATTTAATATAATTTAAACGAGTTTTTTTTCTTCTTACCTTCTATACTGCATCGTGTGGGGGGTGGTAACATTTGAGAAACCTCATCCATGTAACTGCTTATGGAAGTAAAATGTTTTTCACAAAATTGTTGCACTGGATCGCGCATTATTTGATAGGGTTCGAATGTGCTCATGCGTTGATCCAATATGCTGTTGTTGGCATTTAATAGAGTGCGACTTGTATTGTCATTGCGGCGCGGGGTAACATTAGTGGTGGGTCCAGAAACTATAACTTCATGATCACTCTGTAAAGAAAGAAAATCAATTCATCAATTTTTTATAATTTATTACAATGTAACATTCGTTCAACTTACACTTCCATTAACTGGTAACTTCATCACAGATTTTTGATTACCATTATTTTGCTGAGGCAATGCTGGAGAAGCATGATGCACTGATACCGGATTGGAAGGTGATGTTATAGATCCTATGGATTGATTTAAGGCATCTGTACTATATTTCAACAATGCTGTACTAGTATTCAATAAAGTAGTAGGTCCTTGCGATTGGGGTCTCAGTTTGGTGGGGGATGTTGTCACTGTCACTCCTCCCGATGTCACCTGAGTCGATGGTATACCCCATTTGTTGTGACCTGTTATGATGACATTATTGCTGAGAGGTGGTACTGGAGTCACATAACCAGGACTATTGGGTGTTGTGGGTGTTTTTAACATGGCACCAGTTTGTACCACCACAT
The DNA here is from genome assembly GCA_951394005.1 of Protophormia terraenovae. Taxonomy (NCBI): domain Eukaryota; kingdom Metazoa; phylum Arthropoda; class Insecta; order Diptera; family Calliphoridae; genus Protophormia; species Protophormia terraenovae. The sequence continues at coordinate 129,683,871 of OX596075.1, read as the reverse complement.
TACTACTGGATGTTGAATTGTTAGCTGTATTGGAACCTGAACCTGAAGCAGAACCATTTTGATTGATATGTTGTGAAGAACTAAGACGTGTCATACTTTTGTGTAAGCCTCCTACAGAACCTCCAGCTACATTAAGGCGTGTCATGCTACGATGTGTATTGCCAGATGGATGTAGGCGACCAGTACTGCGTGAGTCTCCCAATTTAACACGTCTTGTGTAACCGGTATGGGGTGGTGTTGGTGGTACAGTTGTTGCTGTTGTGGCGGGAGGTTGAGTGGTATTTGGATGATAGGCGTTATTATTAGATGATGAAGCTGAAATTGTGAACAATAAGTTATAAAATATTTTATTTATTTTAAATAAAAGATTGCCACTTACGTATTTTAATATTTCCCGTGGTTATAGTCCTTCTATAGGGATCTTTGGGACTGCTAGGACTACTACGACTTTGTTTGCTTTTATGGCTGCGACCTGTGGTAGCATGTGTATTCGAAGAAGCTACCGATACTGTTGTTGTACTTGTAGCTGGATCGGCACTAATGATTGTGGAGTGTTGGGCTGTTGTATTAGCAATCGATGTATTAACTACTACCGAAGATTTTGCAGAAATTGCTGGTGTGGCAGCAGACTGCTCGCTAGAAGAACTATTTAGATTGACTATGGTAACACCACCAGAAGTTTTGGTACCAACATCAACACTAGTCTCTGAAGAAGATAACTTCTGTTGGCTATAATACACAGACATAATGGCATAAAGAAATTATTTAAAATTGTAAATTATTTAAATTGACAATATTACCTTAAAGCATTCTTTTGTCTAACACAAGCCAACACTTTATCCGTAAAGAGAATGGGAAACGAAGAACACAATTTCGTAGCCTCTTGCAATAGCACAGCCTGTGACGTTCGATCGGCATGAGGCAATTGTTCTAAAACAAAATCCAATGCATATTGAGCATTTTCCTTATTTGTACGTCCCGCCGTTGCCAAAACTTGTGCACCCAATGTCACCGTACTCGGATTGGTTTTTGTGGCCAAACGTATTTTATCAAAATGTTCTGCCACCAATAACGGTCGCTGCTCAGCCAGTTTCAATAAGATTTGCATTGTCGTACTCGCCGTCTCGCTGTCATAGAGAAATTCACACAATGGTGAGATGCACGATTCTAAAACTAAGGGTGTACGTTGTGCTATTAATAGATACAATTGAAAGACGGCTAATCTTTCTTGAGAATCACATTCTGGCAGCAATGCTACTAACTGGGGTGCATGTGGTGATACCGTATCGGGTGACACTTCATAGATTTGTGAGAGTACACGTAAAAGACCATAATTGCCAGCCAATATGGAATTGATTATAGAATCAATGTGTGGACTTAGTAAATAGGCATAATCGATGGCGGCCAACGAGAGATAACTTGCCAAGTTACGGGATAATTCACGATTACCTTTGGGCAAAAATTGTACAGCAACAGGAAGAGCTAATTTCATGACATCTTTTTTGTCGTAATTCTGAAATCGAGACAATATTATGTAAATAATTATAAAGGTGTTTAAATTAAGTTTTGAAATAAACGGAAATGGCAAATAAAAGACTTTAAAATTTTTAATAAAATTAATTTTGAATACTTTAATTCCATTTTTAAAATTTCATCAGCCAATTGGGTCAATTGATTCAAAGTAGAAAGGAAACCAAAGCACATTTGAATTTTTTCTCATTTCAGAGTCAGTCAAGTAATAAACTGAAACTCCGGTTCATATCCTTTTTATCTCAATGTTTCTGGAAGTGCTATATTTTTTTTTAAGAAAGGTTCTCTTGGTTGAGCTTAGATTCTAAAATTGGTATACGAAAATTGTTTAGATCAGGGGCTCCCGTGGACTCGAACGAAGAACGTTCTACATAACTTTTATATCGAAAGGGGAAAGATATTTCCATACTAATGTCAATGTTAGCGGGTCTGTAAATATGCGAGTAATCTAGGTTTTTCTTTCAATAGACTCTGTAGTTACTTCGCAGGACCGGGAAAAAAGAAATCAGACCTTCGTTGACGAACCCGAACACAATTTGACACATAACTACTCTTCGGAAAGCAACTTTCCTTAAAATCATTTTTTATTTCAGACATCGTCTCGGACGCTCTATTTGTGTACCTTTGGTTTAGGTTCTCGTGTGCCAAAATGCTATAGTTCAATATAAGCCTATTATACCAAACATTAAAAAGAAATATATTCTGGGTCCTGGAAAGATTCTGACTTGATATAGCTATGTCCGTCCGTCTGTCTGTTTGTCGGTTTGTCTTTGTCTTTTCCGGGGTCGGAGGGGAACACGTAGTGGGATGAAATTTAGCTCAAGTAAAATTCGAGTAATAAACAAAAAAGATATGGGCCAAATACTAGAAACACTGGGTGTCATTTTGAAAGAGTGAAATTTTGTACAGATATTTAGAGAATTGATCCGATCACTTTAACGCTCACCTTCCATACAAAGTGTGAAAGGTTGCAAATGGTGGATATATAGGATCGGCCAAGCCGAAAATAAAATTTTTACTTAACTTTGTCCCGTTTTGAGTCAGGAATTTCGAAGAGAAACTAATACAAATTGGTATGTTTTTATACCAACACTATTCTGCTGAAAAGATATTAGAGAATCTCAACGAAATTTGTATAAAATACAGCAAACTTTTAGTTCCCAAAACATAAATATTTTAATCTATTTCTTGAGGTACTACCGCTATCTAAATACCATAATCAATATCAGCTTCTTACCAAAAATATACTCGATATAATATCGGCTGCAATTTTACAATGTGGCGGATCATCTTTGCTACTACCGCTTGGTTGGAGATTCCATAATAAACAGGTCTTAAGTAAATCGATCAGGGCACTACAATAACGTTCTGCTGTTTTCGTTTCACGTATGCAGGATAATACTCGCGTAACGCAAATCTCAACCACCGACTGATCATTATTATTTTTTAAATAGTCCGGCAAAGATATAATGGCATTTATGTCAGAGAGCTAAAATATTTAAATAAAAAATCATAAATTTTATATTATTTTTAAATTTAGAAATAAGAAATACCTACCACATCTGTGATATCATTGACAATATCATTGTCTGGCACGGAAAATAAATCACCAGCTCTGGATAGATCACGTTTCGAGAGTACTTTTGTAAACAATTCATGCATTTTCTTATGCTCGCTCTCTCACTGTCTCTCTTTTAAAAACAATTTGTTATAAAATAATTACTCTTACATGCAGTAAATACGAAGTTAAGAGAGTGTGTTTGAACACTTTTAAACACTTTGGCTCTCTTAATATCAAGAAATTCTTTTTAAAATTTGCTAAAAGGAAAAAAATACAAAAAAATTAGTATGAGTTAAACATGTACAATGTATTTGCAAGATATAAAACATTCTTTAAATTATGTCTTTCTAAATATAAATGACGGCATTTTTTTCACTTTTTTTTTTTGGCTTGTATTTAGTTGTTGTGCGTTTGTAAAAAAAGTACCAAAAATAAACATTGACAAAATGAAATTAAAAAAAAAAATTCTCACGGTTCTATTTTAGTTCAATTTCAGTTTAAAACAAAAACCATTTGATCGAAAAAATATTTTTTGCTATAATTGTAGTTTGTATTTAGAATAAAAATAATATTCGTTAGTTTTTTGTTTGTTCTTGATGATTTTGTTAATTGTCAATATCATCATCTTGTTGTACATAGTTATAATTATTGCTGTCGTTGTTTTAGTTGGAGTTTTGCCAATTTTGTATCATGTCAATAACAAAACTATCTCAGAATATGTCTATCTGTTAGTTAAATGTGAAAACAATTTCATTAGATGAAAGTTTGGTGTAAATTTATATGTTTATTTTTTATCTTATCTAAAGATTTTACTAGAAATTGACAAAAACAATCAATTTTATTTGTTTGAAAAATAACAAAAATCTGTTAAATATTTCTGCACCTTTTCTTCACTTTATCTCTTTTTTTTTTTGATATGTGTTAACACTTTTTTTTATGACAATATACATATGTATGTATAACGATCAAATTGACTTTTGGTCTGATGTAAAAGTCCGTAAGTCTGACTGCCTGCCAGCCTGAGGTTGTTTCTTCTGTGTTATCTTTAAGATTTGTTATCTAATTGTGTTCTGTCTATAGACTTTGACTAATATAACACATCTTCCTTTTCTTCTTTTGTTTCGACGTTGACTTTAAATTGTGTTGCAAAAAAACAGAATGCGAAAAAAAAGTAAAATGAAATTGCACTTAATTCTTTTTGTCTGTTTTAGTTTTAATTTGCATTCTTTACTTTTTTTTGCTGAGGTAATGAAATTCTTTTGTAAACAATGTCAATATTGTTTAAACATAAGTATATTTTATTCCGTTATATATTATTTAATTACATACATATTGTAGTTGTGTTTTTTTTTTTTTTTGTTAACTTTTGCGTGGGGATTCCCTAGATACACTGATAAAATGAATTTAATCCAAGACAAGATAAAACGTTATAAAACTAAATAATTGTTGTTATTTGTCTTTTTTGTGTATAGTTTACTTTTCTATAAGTAGGAAACGGTTACTAAAAGTTTATGCTGATGTTTTATGAAGCTAAAATTATGGCCAAGCCACCATCATTAATTTATATCACACTTTATTTAATTACATAATGCAACAAGAAAAAATTGCCTTAATAATTGCTACGTACCAATAGTCTAGCAAAACCCGCAAAGGGTTTCGAAGCCCTTTTTTTAAATGTAATTGGAAATAAAAATATTTGAATTGTTTGATTCATGTTATTTTATAGACTACTAGTATCATTATACTAGATTTTTGCTGGATACCACTCCATTTTTACGCCCATTTTTTTCAATATTATTGACTTTATTTTACTTGATCTTATGTCTAAACTACTGAACCGATTAAAATGACATATACATACAAATATACATCCTACGGTCATCAAACATTTTATGAAACTTGCTTGGTCCTAAGAAGAAAAACAATACTCTTTTAAAAAAGTATCCAGTCAGTACCTCCGACTGGACCTCCGATTAATGACAGTAGTAAAAAATATCATAGTGTAATAAGAGTGGGTAAAAAGGGTTGAGCCACACATACAGATTAAATTTTATAATATACAATATTTCTTGCTTATGTCAAATATTATGTGAATCGTCTGATTTTTACTGAATGTGAAGTAAAAAGTATGTATCCAACTTATAGCTCAATGTTTTATCAACATACTTGATGTGTATGTCGGTCAGGCCCAACCATATGATACTTGATGTACCATCAAGTGTGTAAATCAAAATCCGGGGAGGGATCATATATTAGACCTGTAGCCAATTGTGGATTTCTCCAAGCCAGTCTGGAGACTATGCTTAACATCCCTCCCCTTGATATTTTCATTAGAAATATCTCCGCCAAGTCCGCTCTACGGCTCAAAGAGTTGGGCGAACTTAGGCACTACCGCGTTGGTCATGGCACTATATTGAATGTAATAGGCAGATCAGCTCGTATGCAGAGGACTAATTATTTAATACCGAGAATGAATTTTGATAGAACATTCGATATCAGAATCCCATCTAGAGAAGAGTAGGCAAAAAATTCCGTCTTTAAGGAATATGCAATCTCAGTATTCACTGATGGATCGAAGACAAATACTGGCACTGGCTCAGGTATTTTCTCTGATGATGTAGACATTTCGATGTCTCTCAGATTACCCAATTCGTGCTCAGTCTTTCAGTCCGAAGTATATGCCATCAACGTGGCAGCGAAGTGTATTCAGGAATTTAAATTCTGCGCTTCGATCGTCTTTGGATGACATTCTCACAAAGTCGATATAGGTTTTAAAAAAATTTAAGTTTGCTATGCTCATTATTTGCTCTCCAAACCTTATCGAAAACAGATTTTGTATTTCGATCAGTAGGAGGAGAGTGCTGAAGAGGTTTTAAAGATTTTTTAATATTGTAGTTTTGCCTGGAATTTGGAGGCTTATAAACTAGTAGTTTATAATTAACTAATTAAGTCAAAAACTTTGACTTTCTTTTGGCATTGAAAAACAAAAAAAATTATATTTTAAAGGTTATTAACAATTAAATATTTTAATTCTTAATTAAGTAATAATATTTTATTTACAAAGTATACAAAGAATAATAAAATTGAATACAAACAAGTATAGTTGGTCTAGTCTAGGGTTTGCAAGTCGATTATAATCGTAATCGAAATCATAGAACAATTATTAAATATCACAGAATCAATTATTAAATATGTAGTAAAATATAATATATCTAAGTCTATATTATATTTTACACCAGGATATTAATATTTTAATTAAAATAAATTAATCACTATATTTTAATAAAAAAAAAATAGAAAAATTAATGAAGATATCGTAAGTAAAATTGGAAAGATGCAAAAATTCCAATTTTCTTGATTTTAAAATTAACTAATATTAAGACGAGTATAAAAAATAGTATGTTTTGCCTACTGCTTTTTCATTTCAAAGGTTAAATAAAAAAACACTTCCAAATCCAGCAATGTCCAATTAAATTCAATATTTATTAACCTATAAAGAAATTGTTTATTAAATCACTCTACTTTTGTAAAAGAAAATTACTTCTTGAGCTTCCAAATAATTAATACAGTGAGAAAAATAATTTCAAGACTTTTTAGTTAATTAATCTTTTAATTTAAAATTATTAGATTTTGTTTTTTAATAGTTTTGGCTAAATTATTTTTAACTATGAGTATTTTTCCCAATCTAGTATTTTTATATTGCAATTCTGATCTATATGTTTTACTGATAAAAAATATTTTGTTATATCCGTATTTAATTAAAATGCAATTAATCGTTAATCGCTATTTATTGCATATATTTTAATCGTAATCTCGATTATGGATAATCGCGATTAAATGATAACCCTAGTTAAGTCTGACCATATAGCATATAAAGCATATCAGTAACAACAATGTTATAGAAAACAACCTTATCTTTGTGAGCTTTGCTTCCCCTTTTGATGCGATAACTAATATTTACATTATATGGGAGCTTCTACTCCCCTTCGACTTATACGCCCTATTTAAAATTTTATATGGAAATTATTTATAAAATTTTATTGTAAGATTTTCAATAAATCACTACTTGAGATATAGGAAAATTATTATTTTCTTTATATTGGGGGCTACCCCTCCGCTGGCCATATCCGTCCTATTTTCATTTCATCAATGCAATATGATAAGAAAGTTGTTCCTAGCAAATTTGAGAGCTCTCACTATATTGATTTTTTTTTATTGATTATTAGGTAAAAAAAATCAGTTTTAGAATTTTAAGATTTTTTGTGTAGAATGGTAATATCCGTCCGCCCGTCTATACATTACAGTTAAATAGGTCGAAAATTATGCATAATCCAGGGAAAGGTGATATCAACATTTTAATGATCATTTTTAATTTTCCTGTATATTAGTAAGTAAAAAAAAATCCACTTTTTGAATTATAAGATGTTTTTTTGGCTGAATGGTAATGTCCGTCCGTCCGTCCGTCTATACATTTGGGTTAAATGGGTCGAAAATGGTGTCTAATTCAGGAAAAGGTAATATCAGGGACAGAAAATAATCATTATTCTTGAAATTTAAAAAAAAAAAAAAATCAGATACAAGGAACAACCGGATAAAAGTGTTAAATACAGAAATGTAATCTTCAGAACATGTTCTATCGGAATCCGGAATGATTTTTGTTTTTTTGATTTTTATGAAAAAAATCAATATTAATGATTATTTTTGATTTTTATTTTTTTGCTCAACTCATAATGATTATTTTTGATGTTTACTTTTTTTGCTCACAATATAAAACTTAACATGAGAAATGAAACTATTACGTAATTTTTAATAAAAAAGATTTCTCATCGTAAATTAGATTTATTTACTAGAAGGCAAGTGCGATGATATATTTTTCATCCGATTTTTAAAATTTTATTTTTTTTTTATTAAAAATCAAATTTTTTATAAAAAAAAAAAAATATTTGCAATAAATCAAAGTTTTTACTTAAAAAAAAATTTTTACAAGATAAAAGTTTAATTTCTCATGTTAAGTTTTATATTGTGAGCAAAAAAAAATATAAAAATTAAAAATAATCATTATGAGTTGAGCAAAAAAGTAAAAATCAAAAATAATCATTAAAAGTTGAGCGAAAAAATAAAAATCAAAAAATAATGATTATTTTTTGATTTTTATTTTAAAACTCATAATCATTACGGTCCTTGGGTAATATCCGAATTTTGATGATCACGTTCTATTTTTTCTATTTATTAGTTAGTAAAAAAATGCATTTTTATAATTCTAAAATATTTTTTGCCAGAATAGCAATGTCTGTCCGACCGTCTATATATTTTTGTTAAATGGGTCGATATCAATACTTTGATGTTTAGATTTAGTTTTTATATTAGCCAAAAAGAAAAAAATAATATACTTTTGGAATTTTAAGACTTTTTTTAAGAATTTTAATGTCTGTCCTTCTGTCCGTCAGTTTATTAATTTTTGCAAATTTGCCAATTCAAAATCTTTATTTTCTTTATTTGATAGACAATTTTTTTTTTCTTTAATAAACTGTAAAAATATATGACATTAGTGCCCTATTTTGAACCCTAATAGCTCCTAATAGGATCCTGCTTCTAAATTCAAAATGATATTGTCCTCTGCTATGCCTATGTGAAATGTATATCCAACCAGCCGATTAGAAGTTACAGATTTATATCGATTCTGCCGCACTGTTTAATATTTTATAAAGCAAAGAAAATGTTTTTTCAAAAAAAAAAAAATTCTCAAATCGGGCTATATATGCGCACGATTTTTTTCATAATATGAAAGTGGACAATATGTACTATTTTTCAAAAGATTTTCAGAACAAACATCATGTAACATTTTAAGTAGCATTCCATGAAAATTTAAAATTAGTGTATTTTATGACAATTTTCAAAAAAATAACAAAAATATTAGGACAAAATATAATTTACAAATACTTGAAGAAAAGTACACTTAAATGCCTGAAGTTGATGGTTCCCTTTTAAATTTTTACTTTAAAAGACTTTTTATTTAAAATAAATACACTGAAATTTTATGAAAATTTAATTTTTTACTCTTTTTCAAAAATGTAAAAAAATTAACTTTGACAGCTCCTTATTAAAAAACAACACAGCTTAAAGACTTTAATTTATATTGATACATAATTTTGTCTATTTTTATTCGGCATCAACTTTATTACAAAAATTTTAATTTCAAAATTCAATTAATTGACATATTTTACCCCAAAGTGCAGCGGTTAGCTTTCTATAAAACCCAAAGTTTAGAGAAATTGTGATTCAACTGAATTTGGTCTGTTAAAATTTAGAATTATAGACAAATGACGCCTATAGTGAATTAAAACTAAGTTTTACAAGATACAAAAATCCTTCCAAATAAAAAAAAAAAACATTTTTAAATAATTGATTATATGGTAGGTGAAGGGTATTTAATATTCGGCAAAGCTGAATATAAATTTTTTTTTATTTTTGTTAAAAATCATTAGCTGATTATGATTTTTTTTTACCTTTTCAAAGTGACTCAAAATTCAAGTGAACTGTTAGTTTTAATTATGATTATTTCTATTTAATTTTTTATGTGTATTTATTTGTTTTAAATAGTTTACAATTATACTAGATATTTTGCACCATTTACTATGTATAATTAAATAAAAAATTTAACTAAAAAACTAATAATGAAAGAAAATGAATATAAATTTTTTATTGGCATTCATAATAAAAAAATAAAAGTCCTGCTTTTCGATTACACTTCTTTTTAATTAAAAGCATTTTTTATGATTTATTATACACTATAAACTTTATTTAAAATTTGAAGATACCAATGTAATTAAAACAATGTTTTAAATTTTTTTCCTTTTTTTTTCCTCAGCAATGTTGTAAAAGTTGTAAAATATTTTTGAAGAATCCTCAAATAGAATTGGAAATGGTGCCTTTCATTATAAATTAATAATTTTGCATTACAATATTATTATTATTTTTTGTTTTTAACATTACAAATTTTTTGTTGTTTTCAATAGGTATTGAATTTTGTTTTTTTGTTCAAAATATTATTTCATTTTTGTTTTGTTATTGTCGTCATATAAGATTATTCACAAATATGCATTTATATATTTAAATATTCTGCGACATTTACACTCAATTCAAAAGGTAGCCAGGTGAACTAAATATTTTTTGTAAAAAGTCATTACAATTTTAAATCGCAATACAGTGAATTAAAATGAATTTAAAGGAAATGAAATTTAAAAACATTGTTTATATCCTTTTTACCCAAACTTTCTCTAATATTACTATTTTCTTTATTTTTCATAACATGTCGCGAGACATTTTGAATTTTTTATTTATTTGCTAAATAGTAATAAAATAAAAACTTAAATGCTTGTGTTAATGTTTCTCTGTGTTTTTGCAAAAACTAGTCCAGCAGCCTTTATGTCTTTTATGATTAGCATACGTATAGATGAGGATTTACTGGTCTATGATCACATGTCAGACATATTTTTATGGCTATGTATATGTCAGTATGTTTGTGATAGTTTTCTAAGTATGTATTTAAGTACGTATATGTTGTGGTTCCTAAACCGGTAAGATTGGTTAATACTTAAATTACTCTTACCATACTTTTTCACGCATTGTTGATAATATATGTATACATTTGAACACAGAAAGACACAGTCATACATCAGATACATATATAAGTATATACTACATATATAAAATAACAATAAATAAATTAAAAATAACAATAACAAGTTTAAAATTTTGCACAAAAAAAAACCTCAAAAAAATCCTCTAATGCAATATGTATTGTATCTATATGCATATTAAAATCTTCGAAAGTTGCCATATACATATTTGAATTAGACATATTTCTATAATAAAATTAAATTGATTTACAAAAAGACATTTCAATTGAAATAGCGGCCAAAAAATTTACTTTTTGTGAAAAATTACATTTTTTGTGAAAATTTGAATTTGTAGTAAATAAAAAAATTTTGGTGAAAATGGATTTTTAGTGAAAATTTGAATTTTTGCATTTTTAGAAAAGAATTGAATTTTTAATGAAAAAATGGATTTATGATGAAATTCAAAATCTATAACACAAATTGGAGTAAGAAAAAAATCAAAATTAATGATCTCTTAAGTTTTATTTGGATTACAATCCTTACGGTCCCCGATCTTAATATCTCTGGAATTTTGTAATGACCAGGATAAGTTTAAATATTCATGAAAAAATTAAAATATGCGCTTGAAAAAGCACGAACAAATAGATTTCGATTTTTATAAAAATAAAAATATATTAATTTTAAAAGTCATATTTGACGCGTCTGAATTTTTTCTTTACAATTTTTACAACGTATTCAAAATAGTCACAAAAAAAATTCTAGAAATCATTAGGTTGAAATCCAAAAAATCACTAAAAAATTGCAATTTTGTTAAGAAAACTAATTTTTATTTCCATTATATGCAAATTTATGCCAAAATTTAAAAAACAAGCATTTTTGTGAAATTCTTTTAAATTATGCAAATGCTTAAGCCCAAATTACAATTGCGCGTAGTCAGCAGCAGTGTGTGCTGACATAATCAGCTGATAATTTAGAAAGCACTATTTGTTATGGTGTTGATTACATTTGGTCAGCAGCAGTTTGCAGTGCTGTTTCATTTAGCCCTGTTTCTAAATTCACTGCGCTGCTTTCAGATTGAGAGCGAGACAAAGAGAGTGAGCAAATAAATGAGAGGCTAAAATACACAAGTAGAATAAAGTAAGATGGTGGTTGTAAATTGTGGCTGCCTACGCTGAATTGTAATTATAACGGCAGCATCATGTTGTACTGACAGTGAACAGCTGATAATTTTTGCTGATACTGTTGCTGACTACGCGCTATTGTAATTTGGGCTTTACTTTCCAAGCGTAAAGCTTGAAAAACTTGCCCTAGTAACAAAATTAAATAAATAGTTTAGTGAAAAATTATACTTTTAATGAAAAATTCTATTTTTAGTGAAAAATTAAATTTTTAGTGAAAATTCGGTTATTTAGTAAATAACGTGATTGACTTTTAGTTAAAATTTGAGAGAAATTTTCGAATCGAAGAAAAAGTTAAAAATTATATTTTTCAGCCAGTTTTTAACAGGATAATATTCAAAGAGAATAACAAAGAAAGATAATATTAATCATCAGGGCAACCAAAAATATGCGAAATCAACGAAATGTTGCACAAATAATTCAAGGACCAATGTAAACTAAATGTAAACTGCCCACCTCCCATAAAACGTAAAATTTTAAAAAGTTGATGGTGGGTATATAGATTCGGCAAAGCCGAATATAATGTTCTCGCTTGTTTGTACTTAGCACATGGCTAGTGAGCATAATGACAAATGTAAACCAGTTAACAAAATTATTTATTTGTCAACACATCAAAAGTTATAAGCATGCACGGATTTTTTCGTGCGCTGTCTTTATATATAATTCCCTAAGCGTTTTTTGTTTTAAAAAAGCATTGAAATCTCATCAAATTCTAACAGCTTCAAACTTTAACTTCGATTAGGGAGAGGGAAAGTGTCAAAATGTTGTTCAGATATTTTTTTGGTATTTTTTTTTTTTCAAGCACATACACTGAGAGAAAAAATTCGATTAAAAATCAACCACGGTTGATTAGGTGGATTTAAACGAGTTAAACCGGAATCTGCATTCACTTTTTTTTTTTTTGCTGACTAGTGTATTTCCACTTAACTGTAGGTATGCATGGGTATCCTAACTTAACTGTGAATCCAATCAAGATTTGTGCATCAATTTTTATGATACGTGGCTTTATTTACTCGTAGTTTTGCCAGCTTTGAGATAAAGATGATAAACTGAAACATTTTTGGTATTTCACTTTTAAAAATAAGTTTTTAAAAAGAAGTAAAAAAAAAGAAATCTTGAATTTAGCATGAACAAAGTTTTTTCGGACACTTATTTCGAAATATCTCTAAAACTATTGAGCGGATAAAAATTTGTTAGTAGAACGACTTCAAGCCAATTTTATTCCACATATTTTGGTGTATTATTTATATAAATCTTGCATACCGCTCTCGAGTTATAGTGAAATATACTCTAGTGGTGCAATATTAGATACGCCCATAAAAAAAAATCTCGACCTGATGGGAGAAAACTGAAAGCAGATTCGAGTTTACCATGCGAAATTCCATCTAGTCCACATATTTCTTTTTTTTTTTTTTGAAGGAGCACGAAAAAAATTCATCATCAATCAACATAATAGTAACATATAGAAAATATTGTTGCAAAATAGACAAATCTCTCTGGATGTAATCGAATATACACATTTATCTGGCAACACTTTTTTCTGCTACAAGTTTTAAATAAACGAAAAAACAATAATTATATAAAAAAAACCAGTAATAAAATTTGTTGAATATCAGGATTTTTATACTTAAAGTTAGATAGATGATGTGCAAAAGAAATTTATTAAAAAAAATATATTATAAAAATGTTTAATGCATTTATAATGAAAAAGACATTAACGTTGCTACATGCAATAATTTAACAAACTTATTTTATTTCTTCTTTATTAACATAAATTTGTATAAAAACAAAAAATCCAAAGGAAACGCAGACAAAAAGGCAACAAGACAAAATCATATAAAACAACAAATAAATTTTCAAATTAACATAAACTTCCGCTTATGATTATTTTGCATTAGAAAGAAAAAAAAAAAAACAAAAGGGAGAAAATAAAAATATTGAATAAGGAAATACGAAATATCAAATCAAATATCTATCATATTACTTTAAGTAGGTATTTAATTTATTTATTATTGAAAAAGAAAAAAACAAACAAGATTAACAACAATATGTATAACAAAACCAATAAAATCAAAAAAGTAAAAAAAAAAACTTGATCATAAATTTAACTTCAATAAAAATAATGATAAAACTTAAGAGTCTTTAAGTTAATATATATTTGAAACAAGAAAATTTAACGTTGTTTTATCAACACTATATACAATGATCATATACACGATAATGATGATCAAAACCACCACCAGATTGGCGTCATCATTAACATCATTCATTAACGTTCGTCGACACTTTATTAAGATTAAACTTTCACACTGTTTCAGTTTTTAGTTTAAGTTAGAAAAGTCATTCAGTCATCAATGTATGAAGAATGAATTGGTTTGCTCTTTATTTCACAGTCATAATATTATATTTCTTTTTTTTTTTATTATTTTTAGTATTTAAAGTAAAATCTACATATAATTTAGGTCAATTACCCTTTTGATTTGGTTTTTATGATTATTTTTTATAGTTTGTTTCACTAGTTTCTAGATTTTCTAGTTAGTTAGATTTTATTACTTTTCAGTATTTAAAATCGTCTCTTTATTTCCCAATAATTAAACAATTTAAAATTGATTAATAGTGTTTTAGTTTTGAGTTTATTTGATTTTTATTTTTTATTAATTTGTAGTTGTTTTTTGTTTTGTTATCGTTAATTTGAAAATGTTTTTTTAACACACAATTATTAACAATAATAAAATTAAAAGTATCTAAACAATTATGAGCATTTAATTTGTAACATTTTTTCTTTCTTCTTCTTTTTTTCGTTTAAGGTAAAATCAAAATTCAAACAACTTTAATATTTTCGCGTTGGTTTAATACTGATTTTAATTAAAGCCCCCTTTCGAGTGAAGTGTTGTGTGTGTACCGTTTGTTTTTCGACTTGATATTTTGGTCTGTGTGGTGCTGCCTCATTTTTTATTTTATTTTTTGGTGTATTTGTTTCGTTGGCTAATACTAGAACTGGTTTAAATCGACAGCAACAATATAACAAATTTTAAGTAAGAAAAATAATACATGTTTTACCAAAGACTAGTCATTGTTTTGACTATACCCTACAGTCGGTTAGATACAAAGTTTTATTTATATGAATCGAAGTCAATTTTTGAAGGTTTTTTTAACTTTTCTAAAATCTGATTTAACTCTATTCTTGATAAAAAAATGAGAAGCATCGAGGCATATTGTCCAATAAAGATATGTGTATCGTTTAAGTTAGCCTCCGGATGTTATATAAACATGATGCTTTCAAGAGGAACAAAATTTTTAGTTTTTTAACAAAATTTAAAAAACTAAAAATCTGCAAATATTTATAAATTAAAATCGATTGATAAATTCCTAAATTTTCAAAGAAATTTGGAGTATAAAAACCGAATGAGGAATACAAAAAGTGTACATTTTCATCGCGTTTATAAACACATAATAAAAAAACGAGATCTAACGCTATATTCGGCTGTACCGAATCTTATATACCCTTCACCCAAGTTGGGATGTTATATAATAATTAATAAAAACGCTTTATCTGGATTAATAACGGCCAATAATTCAGTTGTTTATGGTCTTTAAATAAGGCACCTTTGTTTTTTATTGCAATTTATATCAATCGGCTTAGAATCATTTTGTGAGTCGATTTAATGATGTCCGTTTGTCCGTCATGTAAACCTTTATATCAAATTTAATGAAAATTATACACATATATTTTTGGTCCAAGGACGAAGCTTATTGAAATTGGTTATGATTAGTCCATTACTCATCTATCCCCCATGCAAATGTCCTATCGAAATATGGTTAGGTTAGGTTAAGTGGGCAGCTGTCTGAACTGTACAAGACAGCTCATGTGGGTCCAGTTTTGGTCCCGTCGTGATACCCTAAGGGTTCATGTGGTATTAACTCACATGTCCGAAACTACGTTCGAGCCGAACCAACCTGACGCATATATGAAGGAATGGATCGCTCTGATGTTAATATCAGAGAGATCTGACAATACATGCACAAGCGGACTACCAAATTTAGCAGTCTTAATTTCATTGAAAGTTGGACAGTGGCATAGAAAATGCTCCACTGTCTCTTCCTCTTCCTCAAAGGGAGCCCTAATCTCCTAGCATGCGCACCAGCGATGCAGTGCCCTGTGACAACGGATATTAGAATACGTAACTGATGGTAGTCCCAAGATGAAGTTTGACCGAAGTCCATTATAATGGGGCCATATTTGCCTCGAGGTTGAACATGTGGACAGATTCGTTCTTCTATCCTGTGAAATCCTCGATAAGTTCCGCAGTATTGTAGATCTGCAGGAGGAAAGCGGTAATCCCGGCAATTGATCCGCATCTTCATGTTCTGGCCAGCTTGTCCGCAGTTAGATTTCCCGGGGTATTTTAATGATTCCTTACCCAGACTAGCTCTAGGTTTGAATGTCTCCCCATCTCGTTTAGAGATATCCGGCATTCATGTACCAGCCTGGATGTCGAAAAGACACCCGAGAGCGATTTAATCGCAGCTTGACTGTCTGTACAAATTTGGAATCCACACCGAATACCCTATAGTACATCAACCAGTTTACCGCTCTTTTTATGGCCGAGATCTCTGCTTGAAGAATACTGCAGTGATCCGGCAGTTTGAAGGAAATATTTTTCCTATATGCGGGAATGAAGACACCCCCCAACCCCATTAACTGATTTGGACCCATCAGTGTAAACTTCCACTGAGCCGGCTCTTAGTAACGGAGCATTCGAGATTGACACTGAGAAGCCTTTGTTAAGAAAAGGTATAGGAGTGCAATAGCAAAGAATGTCGTTAAATATGCATAGGTATGTTTAATAGAAAAATACACTACGCTTAAAACAAGTATTGGTCCCCAATTGTTAACGGGTCCCATTTTATAACCGAATTTTGATTAATATACAGAATGGTGTAAGGTCGGGCTTGACCGACTATATATTTCTCACAGGTTTTTATATTATCTTAGAGTTCTCATTAAGACCTTTTAAAAATATGTTTGAGTACTTGATAGTTAGCGAATTATTCGCATCAGTAAATTTAAATTTCCCTAAACCTTGGTACCGTTTATTTTAATACCGGCTTCGACCAAAATTATTTCTGCACATTAACTAAATTATGAATCAAAAATTCATGTCATTATCTTTTCCAAATGAACAAAATAAACAAATTTGGGTGTATAATTTACAAAATATTTTTATTTTTAATCTGTTTGGACCAACGATTTATCGCTTTTCTCTTTTAAAAAACTTTTTTGAAAGATATCTTTACGGAGAAGATTCTTAAAAAAGGTTAAACTATCTAATAATAGTTTTAGACTCTTCTGAATTTTACCCATTTTATATAAAAATTTTGAATTCAGCCTATATGGGATTAACGAATGGAGTGAAGCATCTGAAACCCTAAATGGTTCTAAATCGAAACAAAATTCACCAATTAGTTTTATTTTTGTGTAAATGTAGTATAAGATATCACATAATTGAGAAAATATTTTTTATTTAATTTATAAAAAAAAAATTAACATTGTAGTTGTATCTTAAAGTCGTCATATACCGCTACTCTTTTTAATTATTACATTTTTCACACATGAGCTAGACTTTATGGCTAAAATGTAGAGTTGTCGATTTCAGAGTAATTATTGAAAACTGTAAATAAAATAAAATGTTTAAGTACAAAAAATAAAGGACTGTTTCTAGAATATAAAAAAATATAAAATTGCATAAAAACAATTTTTGGGCTAAAAATAATATATTTTTTTGTTCAATTCCGACAACACTGCTAACAAGACAAGAAAACAAAATAAAAAAATCTTAACCATTTCATTTTTGCAAATTTATGCTTTTTCTCTTAAAAAAGAAGAAATTATTTCATTAAGAATTAAAATTATATATCTTTCAAAATAAAGAAATGATTTTTTTCATAAAAATACGTTAAAAGAGTTTTTTGTTTACCAAAAAGTGCTCTAGATCATTAGTACGTAAACGTTAAGAGAAGAGAGTTTTATTTATTTTGTAATAAAAGAGTATCTTTTTGTTATGTTCGTGTTTCTATAAATTAGATTTTTACCTGTTTATCTAAACAGTTAAGTTTTTTATTTTATTTTATATTTTTATTTTGTTAGAATAATAAAAACAAAACGAAAAAATATTGCTTATGGTATTGCACGAGTGTTTGATTTTATGATTAAAATGCCAGAAAGAGTAAACTATATGGTGTGTGTATTTTTTGGGTAGAATAATAAAAAGAGTTTTTTTTTTCGTTGGCGGTATTAGCTCACAGTACAAAAACTACAACAACAGCAGCAGCAGCAAAATAAAACATCATAACAAAAGATATCAACAACAATAAAAAAAACTGGCTTAAAAAAAATAATAATAAAAAAATGTAAGAAATAATGTAAGAGCAGAGTTTTCAAATGCGATATTATTGTATAAACATTTGGGGTTTTCTGAAAGTTTGATGGGAATTTTCATAAGAATTGCAATATTTTCAGTTAGCAATGGAAATTTAAAATGTCGATGAAGGTTTTATTAAAATGCATCTACCAATTTTAATGTCATCAAAATTACCTCTTATGTAAAATTTTGGAGATTTATTGATTTAAGATTTCGACCTACGTACGATTCTGCATCATTTTATGGAACTTCAGTACCATAAATCCTTGATAATTTATTTTGAGTTAAGCCCAAATAACATTTACGCGTAGTCAGCAACAGTATCAGCGAAAATTATCAGCTGTTCACAGTCAGAACAACATGTTGCTGCCGTTATAATTACATTTAAGCGTAGGCAGCCACAATTTACAACCACCATCTTGCTTTATTCTACTTGTGTACTTGAGTCTCCCATTTCTTTGCTCACTCTCTTTGTCTCGATCTCAATTTGAAAGCAGCGCAGTGAATTTAGAAAAAGGGCTAAATGAAACAGCACTGCAAACTGCAGCTGACCCATATGTAATCAACACCATAACAAACAATGCATTCTAAATTATCAGCTGATTGTGTGAGCACACACTGCTGCTGCCTACGCGCTAATGTAATTTGGGCTTTAGTTAACAGATTTCAGAAACCCTCCATCATCCGAGCCGAGCGTATATTCGTTACTCAAATATCAAACCCAAATGGATAAGAAAATTGTGTCAAAAAAGTATTAATCCTCGTAATTAAGTTTTGGCCCATAATTTTTACTAAGTATCATTTCCGTACAAAAAAAAGGGAAAACGTTATATATAATCTATATACCCACCATAAACATTTTAAATTTTAAGTTATATAGGAGGTGGGCGGTCAAGTGGGCGGACCACGCCCAGTTTTTGTTTCCGAGTTTACATTGGTCCTTGAACTATTTGTACAAAGTTTCGTGGACATTTAACCTTAAATGGGAGGTGGGCGGACCACGCCTTTTTTTCGTTTCCGAGTTTATATCGACCCTCAAACTATCTATTCAAATTTCATACAAAGTATGAAATGTAGCTACACCGGACACCCTGTGTTTCTAGTATTTGGCCCATAACTTTTTTGTTTAATAATCGATTTTGCCCATTTTCAATACCAAACAAACCTTAAGATAAGATAGATATTCGGGCCAAATTCGTCCTCCTAGGTGGTCCCGTTCCAGCCCTATCTTGCTTTCAACAGATACAGACGAAGATGGACATACGGACATAGCTAGATCGACTCAGAATCTAACTAGGACCCAGAAGATATATAATTTATAGAGTCTTAAATGATCTTTTCGACATGTTACACATGGAATGACAAAATCAAAAATATCGAAAAAATTAAAATTTTTTATTCAGAATTTTAAAATATTTTCTAATATTTTTATAATAAAAATTCTTACAAAAAAAATATTATAAATTTTTTGAATTTTGATCACTTGAATAGTTGATATAATTAAAAAAGTAATTGGAATAGTTTTCATCTTTGATAAATCGTTTAATAGACCATATGTATAATTAAACAAATTTAAAAAATCTGTTAAAATATTGTTTCCTTCTTTTTAGCCAAACGTACGTATTTAAAAGTGCTAGCTAACTTACAAAAATTCGAAATTGAAAAATATAATTAAATATCCATAATTTCAAAGACTAATTTTAAGTTTAATTGACTAAAGACTAGTTTTAATTAATTTAAATGTATTATATATCTTATTCCTAACAAAGTGGAAAAGAATTTTTTTAATAAAAAACTTTTTTTTGAATGTTCAGCTTTTTTCCAAAATCCATCTTTTTTATCCTTCTACGGGTTAAAAAAATCTTTGAATATCCGATATTATTTACATGTATATTTTAATGTAGAGCCTAAAAAGTTAAGTCAAAAATATTAATCGATATTTCTTTTGAAAATTTACAACCTTCTAAAGGGTTTTCCAATAAGAAAGTGTCTCTGGTGAATACAGAAACAATGAGACATATTGGTGTACATATGGCCTTTTAAAGTCTAATATCCAACCGGTTCGGTAAACAATAAGAGAAGTGTACAATGAAAGAACTTGCGGTCGCATAAGAACTAATGCTACTGTTAATCAGAAACCGAGGTCGATGATTTCTTATGGGGTAGCTTCGGGTTTAAGATTCAAAAGACTCAGGAACTAAAATCAATTATCCTAAGCGACTCAACATTTTTTAATTATTGGCTATGTTAAAAGCTAAATTTACATATAAAGTACTGTGCAGAATATAAGCAACAAAATATGGATACCCGAAATGCTGGTTTATTTTTCAAAGCATTCAATTTACAAAAAAAAAAAAAAAAAAAAAAAAAAAAATTGTTATCAATAAAAATGTATACTTTAGAAGATCTAAGGACATACAAATTTGCATATAGAAACTAAATCAATGTGTGCATTTTTTTTTTTTTTTTTTAATTATATTTTTATTAGTGTTCAAGTTCTAAACGTAAAAGAATAAAATATTTCCTATTGGCTTTTAATTAAAAAGCTTTTATTGTGTTTTGGTCAATTTTTCTTCTCAAATAAGTCCACATACTTTGAAACTCCATTTAATTTTTTGCTGAGCTTTTAGTGTCCTTTAAATTATTTTTTACTAGAGCCCAATACCTTTTAATTGCATGGAGTTCTAGACAGTTTTTTGATACAACTCCACTGCATTGTTGCTGTAATGAGAAGTAGCGAGATCAGGTCAGAAAAAAGCGAATATACTGTGTTTTCTTAGGAAAATAAGAAATCTTTTCCGAGGGAATTCATTCACATATATTTCAGTGTAAATGGAACCATTTGTTAGGATTTAAATGCTTTTTTCCCGGACATGCAAATGGCTTGCCTAACCTAAAACTTTCTTGAGAATTTTGATATTTTTTCTGCCACATTCCCTCTAGCACCTACTACATTGAATTCATGGCCAGGAAGTTGAAAAATGTTAGCCAATATGAACGTTTTATCGCCTATTATGCAGCAATCAAAATTCTCAACAAAATTCATCTGATGTATAATCCTTGCTTGAGTTTTTATTATTAACTTTTTGTGCTTTAGAAAGATTCAGAGCAATTAACTTTGTGTCACTTTTCATATATAGATGAGGAGGGGATTTTCTCTCAAAATCCTTTCTAATTTGTCAGTGTTCTACATTCTGAAAATACAAATTTTCTTCCACTATTAAGTTTGCTTTCAATGGTCATGACTTCTTTGTATAATATGTGACCCAAGAAACTGTATTTTGTGACACACTTGCCAATTTTGGCTAAAATATTTGTCTTATATAAGGTTTTTTTTTGGCAAAATCGGTTTATAAACAAAAAAGTTATGGGCAAAATACTAGAAATACAGGGTGTCCGTTGTAACTTCATTTCATACTTTTCTGCTGATATCTCTTAAACAAAAGCATGTACGATAATGAAATTTTTACAGATAGTACGAGGGTCGATATAAACTTGGAAACCAACAACCAACCCACTTTACTGCTCACCTCCCATTTAACGTAAAATTTGAAAAACTTGATGGTGGGTATATAGATTTGGCCGAGCCGAATATAACATTCGCGCTTGTTTAATTTTTCTTTTACTCAACAATTCATTGCGTTTAGATAATAGGAATATAAATGCAATAATTTTAAGATTTTTTTTTTTTTTTGGAATCAAAATTATTGCAGTTCAAAGTATTGTATATTAAAAAAAAATTAAATGGAAACTATTCTAGAGACAAAAATTAACAATTTAATTGCATCAATACTGTTTAATTTTAAAGAAAATTTAATACTAAACAAAATATTAATCTGTTGCTATTGTTGTGCACACTCTTATATTTAATATGTATTGTTTTATTCCCGTTTTTGTTAAAAGGCAACGTTAAAGCCCTTTAAAAGTTTTTGTTTTTGTTAATCCTTAAATTTGAATATAATTTCGTAAAACCATTTTTGTTGTAAATTTTATAAAAAAATATAACAATTCTAAGGTTTACCCTAATTTTCTTGATTTTGTTCTGCACATTACTGTACGTATATGTTCACCGGAAAAAACGTCGATGTAACAGTTAAACAACCACAGATATTTTTAAAAATCTCTTTAAAAAATGTAGGGCTTTTGTACAATTAGCTCAGGAATCGGTATCAACCACAAATGATTTTGCCGTCCACGTCCCATATAAGGTGAAATTTTAAATTAGGATGTGCCCGGCGAATCTCTTTACTTTCCCTGTCACAAATATCTTGTTAACTCCATTTCATTATAAACCCTTAATTATTGGAAACCTCTAAAAATTTGGAACTCTTGTTTTCCCTTTTAAAAATTTATTATCAGCAAACATAATGACAACCCTGTCTCACAATTCGTTTATATATAAATAAAATGTTTGTCGATCTTTTTGTTTTTGTAATATATACAACAACAACAACAACTTCATACCATCATCACAACTCTAGACAAATAATTATATTTCGAAATAGTGAGTTACTGAGTTAGTGAGTGAATGCATGCAGCAGTAGTTATATTTGTTGTTGTTGCAACCGTAGTTACGAGTACAAAATAAGTGAAGATGAATTTACCGTTAGCAATTCCGGGTACTTACCATTTTTCAATGTGTTGTTTTTATAGTTGCTGTTACTGTTGCTAAAGTTGTTTTTGTTAGTTGAGGAAACATGTTTCTTTTCATAGATTTAGTTTCAGTTTCTTATTTTAACTGGTTTAAAACACAGAAAAAAAAAAAAAGATCATCAGCAACAACAGTTTCAGTACCCAATACAGTACAAAAGATACGAGATTTTTTATTTTCTTTATTTTATATATTTATTTCAATGGTTATTTATTTTTTATATATATATATTTTTTGTTTTATTATTCGTTAAGGTAGACCACGAGGCCTTTTTTGAAGTAGAAAGATATAATATAATAAAAAAAAACTTGTTTTTGGATAATATCAAACTGGTTAAATTCTTTTTGCTTGCTTTTTTTTTTTTTTGCGGTAAAGGTGGGGTTTTCAATACTTTTTTCCAGCTACTTTTTTCGTTACAAAACAAAAAGAGTTTCACAAGTTAAAAGCAATTTTTAAACTTTTTTTATATTTTATTTTCAAGTTGTATGTCTACAACTTGTGTTGACGTTTGCAAAATAATATTTTGTGTTTAAATATGGGTTGTTTTAAATAAATTCTTAACTTTTTATTATTAATATGTTAAAATATTGTTGACCTCACTTTTTTTGTTTGGCTGGTGAGTTTTTAGATTAATTTATTTCTTTTTCTGGATTATTTTACTATTTGCAAAAACATTATGGGTATTAGTTGTAATTAATTTTTTTTCTTTATATTTATTTTGCTTTTTTTTATATATAATTATTACTTTTTTAAGTTGTTAAATTCACTTTTTTGTTGTAATTTTTTTGCTGTTATTTTTTTATGATATTTGTATTTGAGACTAAAAAAATAAAAAATAACCCCAGAAAAATGCACAAATTTATATCCGCTTATCTTGTTTTAACAACACTCACGATCACCATTATGGACACGACAACAACCACTGACGGCAAAAGGCGAATAAACAATCACATTAAAGCCAAATTCAAAAGACTAAAAACGTTATACAGCTCTTTTGGCTCTTTTGCAAACATTTATTTACTCATTTACCTTGTTTTTGTTGCTCTTAAAACGTCATTTATTACTCTTTTTAAAGATTTGTTTAGTTCTTATTCTCAGTGTCTCTCACTTATCTTGTTGTGTTTTATACACCTGTTTGCATCAAGTGTTTTTTTATTTTGTTTGTTTGTTATCTTTACCTTTAGTTATGGTTATTGTTGTTTTTCGCTTATGTTTTTGTTTAATTTTTTCCCCTTTCCCCCGCCCTTTATTTTGTTTTCATTCATAAAAATTTAATCAATTTTACAAACTTATTTTACAGAAAATAGTTTTCGGTTTGATTAAATCTTTTATAGAGCTGCCAAATGTTTTCATTTGGTTATCAGTTTGGCGTTTTTTTTTTTTTTTTCTGAAAACTTGTAAAATTAAGATTAAATCAAGGTTGGCGTAGACCTTTTACCGTTAAAATATTTATACGTTAAATAGTTATTGTATAAGTAACCTCAAGTATAGTTGGCGCTTTAAATTATTATTTCATTCATAGTATTTTATCGTCTAACCCAAGAAAGTTATGTTTGTTTATCACTTTTGACTCAAAGTTTCAAAGTCCATAAATGACGTTATCGATTTTTAGTGAGTAATTAAAGATAGTTCAAGAAAATTCGAGGAATATAAATGTAAATACAGTTACGGACGAAAAAAATAGAGTCAGGTAAATTTATTTGAACTTTTTTGAGTTCTCGACTAAATTTTATGCAAAACAATAAAACTTTTAATGCCAAATACAAAAATAATATCCTTTTACATTATCTCCAAAACGGTACATCGTCTCAAGCGCAAGCAGTCCTTTTTCAGTGTGGACAAAAAAATAGGGTCAGCAGTAATTTTGTTAAAATTTTTTAATTTTTTTGGAAAAAAATTTATGAAACTTTACTTTTTTAAATCTCGAAAACGATATTTAAAATAAAAAACAGAAAAAAGATGAGAATCATCGATGATCTTCAATTCCTAGAACTATTCGTTTCAGAACGGATCTATAGATTTGGATCTTTAAAAATATGGGTAAAATCGAAGGACCCAACAAAAGATAAGTACCAAAATCGATCATTATAGTTAAATAATTCTGTTTTCAATTAAAAGGCAGCAGTCACAGACAATTTAAAACGATTTAATGTAAAATAAGTCCTGGACTTTTAATGCTAATAAGTCGATTCAAAATTCGGTAGTAATTTAAATTTCTTCTGAGAACATGAGAAGACAATTGACGAAAACACAATTTATTCTAAATACCATTCTGGAAAGCCCCAGTCTTATGATACAGATCGGGAAAGGCCACAAATAGTATTCTTATGTACCCAAAAGTATAAAAATTGCTTATTATCCTCTAAAAAAAACTCTCGCATGGGTCCAAAAAATACAGATTTGGAGACATTTAATACCCCATGTAAAATTAAGCATAATGGTGTTTGTAATATATCGGAGAGGGTTACTACCATTTCAAATTGTCAGATCGATATATCAGCATCAGAGAACTATAGAATGGTCATCTAAAGAAATGTTTCCTCCAATTGTTTTCTTATGTTCCCAGAACAAATTTATGTTCCAAGTAGATTTTGAATCGAATTAATAGAATTAATCTTTTTTAATTGATCTAAAGTTCTGCCATTTAATTGAAAATAAAATTATTTAACTATAATGATCAATTTCAGCACTTATCTTTTGTTGGGACCTTCGATTTTACCCATATTTTAAAAGTACCAAATCTATAGATCCTTTTCGATATGAATAGTTCTCGGAATTGAAAATCATCGATGATTCTCATTTTTTTCGGTATTTCATTTTAAATATCTTTATCGATATTTAAAAAAGTAAATTTTCATAAAAAAATTTTGTCGAAAACTCAAAAAATTTTAAATAATTTTACGTGACCCTATTTTTTTGTCCGTAACTGTATGTAGTTTAACATACATTTTTGATCTATGTAATAGGCATTGCAGATCCATAAGATCCTTTTCATATGCATTTTTTAAAAGAAAAATGTGTCCAATCATTAATAAAAAACAAATTCTTAATAACACCGGTCAAAATTAAAAAAAAAAATCCCGGTAAAAAATGATGTTATGGATTTCGTAGGAATACTTACTCCAGAAAAATTTCAGTTTCATTCCATCACGGCCTAAATTTAACCCATTAACGACCAAAGAAAATTTGCTTCCCCAAGAAGTTTATTATGTAAAATTTGGTTTGTAGATAAGAACTATTACTACAAAAATTGTATATCAATTAGATCCTTATCTTGCCCCATTTATACCTTAGGAGTTTTTAAAGATTACAGATTAAAAAGATCCTTTTTAACTCTTACACAACCATATCAAAATGAGTGACATAGAAAGTGTACAGAGCGAAAATCTTGCATATCGTAGACCTTGAAAATTGCAAGGCCAAAATATGCGGACAGCAGAAAAAAATAGTAAAAGTAAATGTTGTCTCATTAAACTTTGACGTAATGTAAAATGTTTAAAAATTCGAATTCCATTATTAAACAGTTTTTATATTTACTTGTATATTAGAGTGTATTTGGATACGCTTTTTAGTGATTTCGATGTAGTAAGATTCCTTAAACGATGCGCATTAATGAGCTGAACACGAAGATATTGATATTTAAACAAATATTAAAATTCATCTTCAGTTCCCTACCAGCTATTGAATATTTCTAGTCTGGTACATTTAGGCCAAAGAAAAAGATTCGATTTTTTTTACGAAATATGTCTCAAAAATTCGTCATTTTAAAATTGTTTTGCAAAAAATATTTTTAAATTTTTGTTTTCGCTAGTGCATTTTATAATAACGAATATTTTTATTAAGCACATTAGTACGCATCGTTTGAGGGGTCTATGTATATTTTATACATAATTTAAAAATCCCTCTTTTCATTAAAAATCCCGGCTTTCATAATTTGCTTTAAATTTTCTCTTTTTGGTCCTTCAGTTCAAAGATGTTGCTTAAAATCATATGATTACATAATTCATAACTCAATCTTCTTATTTTTTATTTAAAAAGGTTTATTATTTCGTGTTTTAAACCAAACCTCTTAAAATGTTCATCTAAATTAAAAGTAAATTGAAAATCATTTTAATTTCATCATTTATTTTTGAGAAAATTCCGGTTGTTTCTCTTAAAATCTCCAAAATGTGATTTGATGTGGCTACTCTTTTCGTTTGTATTTTGATGACGAGTTTTGTTTACCTAGAAAATGTTGATTCAATATTTCAATAACATGTCTTAATTATTTCACAATATTTAATCGATGATCTTATAAAATAATATTATAATTAAGGCTTTATCGCAATTCATCTTTAATCAGCATTTCTGAAGAAATCCCCAAAAATATTTATGCAACTTTTGTATTATTTTTTATTTTTTTTTCCAATATCCTAATATAGTCCTACCCCAAACGTCTACAAATTTCTAGAAATTACATTGGCATCACTGTACACACCTGTTGGTTATTAGGTGTTTATTATTTTGTTTTTGTGTCATATTTTGTCATGGTTGATTTTTTTATTTTTTATTTTGTATTTTGTTTTGGTTAAATTTTCCTGTTTCTTTTGTTCATTCATAAAAATAATTAAATTTAAAAACAAATTATTTTATTGGTTTTCCTAAAAATTTTATTAGTTTTTGGACCAAAAATTTTGGTGCATTTTATGTTTTAAGTCATTATGTTATTTGCAGTTTTTCTTAGTAATTTTAGTTTCTATTTTGTCGTATGTACCTGTTACCTGTTGTTTATCATTTTTTATTTGTATATAAACAATGTTGCTAAACTTTGTTGCCGTAGTGTTAATGTGAACAGCATTGCCAGTTTAAAATGTGTATTTTGTGTATGAAAGAATTTGATTTAAATTAAATAGTTTATGTTCTAAAACAGATAATTAGATATAAACAAGTTGATAATACAATGGAAACTTTTTAAATATTCATTTATTAATTTTAGAATTTTGTGTAATATATTTCATTGATAGTAAAAGATAAAATTCTGAAAATACAAAACAAGGTTAAAACTATTAATTTTTAAGGTTCAATAAAGGAAACTTTAGTTCCCCTTTGACTAAAATCCTTGTCTTTGTGACGGTATATTTTATTGGATATTTCTTAATTTTGATCACTTCACTTCCTGATTTTTGATCACATTCGCTTATAATCGTACTTGAAAAATTTTCTTTCGTGGCCTAACTTTAAGCTACTATTGTAGAACCTCCAATTTCTCTTAAATTTTCTAAGAGATTAAGATCTGGCTATGTTTTAGACCACTTCAAAATACGTTATTGAATTGAAGTCTTTTGGCTTCAAACTAGTGGCATATTTTTTTCAGCTTATCGATAAATAACAACATTTAAATTGGATATGTAACCGATTACAATCCTCCGAACCGAGTGGAAAATATCACAGTTTTCAATATTCAGATTTTGACTACTACGAAAAACGCCTAAAAAGCCTTGGCTTTGTTTTTCTATTATTACGTTTATACGCGCGATTATTGCAAATAGAAATAATTTGTAAATAAATAATTCATTGTTTATACGCAAATTGCACAAAGAAATATATTTCCTTATTTGTCGTGCCAGATGGGAAAAATGAAACTATTATCTTTGGAATTTCTATGAACGTAAAAGTAAGTGGCAACGCTGTACGTTTTTTTTTTGCAATTAGCTTCACTAATCACGATTATTTTTCTTGAGTTACTAACTTACAAATATAGTAATAACTCACTGTTTATACAGAAAAATTTTCATATCGCAATATTTTTAATTGTGAGTAAATGGTGCGTATAAACGTAATATATAAGATTAATTAATAATTCTTGTTTCCTTTTCCTTCCTTCCTTTTATTGAGAGCTAAGTAGGAGTATAATCGCTCACTTATTAACTGCTCTCAGAGAAAAATCAACCACATACGTGTTAAAAACGATACCATTCAGTGTCAATAGTTAATCTGTCACGTAACTGTTAAAATCCAACACTGCGTGTTTAAATGATTAACAAAAATTTATACCAATTGGCATTATTTTGAGACCACTTCAGTATCGAATTACATATTTGTTTCCTTTTTTGTAAATTTAAAATTTGTAAACGAACAGTATCAAATAAGACTCTATTTAAATAGCATAGAACTTGTGAGATAGCAAATCCTTACCTGATCACTTCTTTTGGCGGGGAGTTGGTAATACTTTGCCTCCAATGGAATAGAAATGAGTTGACAATGCGAGGATTTATTCTGGCTGAAAAATAAGCTATGTATTTTTGAAAGACTCTTTAGTACTTCTTTTCCCCCTGGTATCTTTTTTAATATGAATTGAAGTTAGTCCTTGTTGTAAAAAAAATCAGACCGAAGGGATATTTTTGCCAGAGCTAAACTTGAGTGCCTTACTTGTAATGTTTCCAAAAAGTTTCCGTTATATTGTCACCTCCGAATATTCTTTTCATTATTTTTTTATTTCCTTTTTGCATAATAGGATGCACTGTTTTAAATCGATCTGAATGAAAATGTGGATTTGGCGAAAATGTGGATTTGTTATTTATTTCCTCTTTTTTACTCAAAACAAGTCATATTGATCAGTATCGTATTTATTAGCAGCATTTTCGAACAGTCAAAAACTATTTTTGGTTGATCAATATTG
Organism: Protophormia terraenovae; assembly: GCA_951394005.1. Classification (NCBI taxonomy): domain Eukaryota; kingdom Metazoa; phylum Arthropoda; class Insecta; order Diptera; family Calliphoridae; genus Protophormia; species Protophormia terraenovae. The sequence continues at coordinate 129,654,252 of OX596075.1, read as the reverse complement.
ATTTATTTTTAAGACAGAGTATCTAATGTCCAAGTATACTCCGATTTTGCATGATCTGCATTAAAAATTTTCTTAAACGAAATACAAGGAAACGCGAAAGCATGTTTCAATTTTATTCAGTAACAAGATACATTTTTAAAGCCTTCATAATATATTTTTTTTACTTTAAAAATTTATTAAATGTATTAGTTTTTTGAAGGACTATCGATAGTATTGATCTTACTCACTTTCTTAAATTTATAAGTCGCAAGAATAGATAGTCTTAATTGCACACATATAATAATATTTTCTCGTTGTCATATCCTAGGCAGTTTTTCTTTATCTTTTATAAATTGTAGTTTCAGTACCTAATAGAATCTCACTGTAATTCGGTACTTTTTATTTTATTAAAAACTTGTAAATATTATTAATAACTCAACTTTAAGACTAAACTAATTAGTGTTTACAAGAACTAAAAAGTTGTACATTTAAAATTGTGTTAAGCCCTCGTATATTCAAGTAAAACTATTAAACATTTTCAATAATCATATAATTAAAACTAGGTGGTGACTTGATATGTATATGACAATTTTATAATTTAAACATTTTGTGAAAAAGCAATAACCGCAGCCAAAAGTCAACACACATTAAATAAATACAATAATAAAATTACAATTTGCATTGTAAAATAAATAAATAGGTATTTTTTATTTTTTTATTGTAAATATACATTTTAGACTCTGGCATTAGTTAGTTAAGCTACAAAAATTTTTTTAAAATCAACCTTTGTCAGGTTAAACACAATTCTCTGACTTTATTTACTAAAGAAACACAAATAAATGGAATTTCTATGTTTTATTTTTTAATTTAAATAGAATTACATTATTTAAAAAATATACATATATAAAAAATACAATAATTAAAACAAGTAAATTATATAAAAAGGAAAATCTACTACTTAAGCATATTTGGCTACAAGTTTTTCAACAAATGCAATATATTCTTTTTTGGCATCATCTTGAGATTTACCCTTTTGTTTGTTCCACCATTCCCATTTGGCTTTGCCTTTCAAATCTAATAAACCGGGTTTGCTGGTGTTATTATCACCCACAGTGGCTTGTTTGAAGAGAGCATATAATTCCAAGAATTCTTCATCGGTAGGACGCTTGGTCAAAGTCTTGACGCGTTCAGCGGCAGCATTGAATTGCTGTAATTAGTAAAAAAAATTAAAGATCAGTTATTGCATATAAAATTTATAAATCATAAAAATCATATAAATGTTATAAAATTTTACTTACTTCATCCAAAGACATATTGATAGTTTAGAAGTTTTAGTTTAGCTGAAATTATACAAGAAAGATATAACATATATTAGTTGTTTGTTTGTTTGTTTAAACTTATCTATATTTCAATCTGTGTTTAATGGAATTAGTGTAATTTATGCAATAATTTGGCCTATTAATAATAATAAATTTAATAATTTTATTCTCAATGCAACTAACTGTTTTATTAAGTTGTTGAAAATATATATAAATAAATCATTTAGTTATTAGCAAGGCAACCAAAAATATTGCAGTATCATATTGTTTTCTGTACTTCAAATGAACTGGAATTTACAGCCTATTTCTGCATGTGTTAGTCTTAACAGCATAGTTTTGCATATTTTGGGCTTAACATATTTTGTCATATTTTCATGGAAAATCTTTATTTTAGCAAATTAAATGATATATTTTATACTTAAGAGCATAAGTAGCTTATTTTACAAAAAAAGAGCGTGTTTTTACTCATAATAATTTTCTTATATAATTACTGAGATTCTAAGTCGATCTAGCTATGTCTGTCTGTTGAAAGCAGGATAGGTCTTGGTGGGTTCTACCTAGGGGGACGAAATTTGGCTTAAATATTTATTTTATATAAGGTTTATTTGGTATTAAAAATGGACAAAATCGGTAAATAAACAAAAAAGTTATGGGCCAAACTCTAGGGTGTCTAGGGTGTATAACTTCAGTTCATACTTTTCTGCTGATATCTCTTAAACAAAAGCTTGTATGACAACGAAATTTTAAACAGATCGTTTAAAGATCTACATGAAATTAGACACCAAAAATGGGCGTGATCAACCCACCCCCATATAAGGTGAAATTTTAAAATGTTACAGATGGTGAGTATATAAATTCGTTGTTCCTTTTATCAAAAAGAAAATTAACGATAAATTTTCTTTTTATAAAAATTAACGATAATTTTTCTTTTTATAGAAAACTAACGATAAATTTTAGATACATTTTTCATTTTAAATAATTTTTGGTTAATTTTTATTCATAAAAATATTCGATAAATTTTACTTTTATAGAATATTATCGATAAGTCTTTTATCTATAGAAAATTTCCGATAAATATTTCATTTATAGAAAAATTTCCGATAAATATTTTATTTATAGAAATTTTCCGATAATTTTTTAATTTGTATTAATTTATATAGAAATAACTTATTTCGGTGCATATTGCTACCCGTTTTGATGTGATAACTATGGAGGCTAATATTCCCCCTCGACTTATCCGTCCTATTCAAAATTTTATATGAAAATTGTTTCTACAACTTTTTAAGACTCAAATTTCTCCTTTAAATATGCGAAAATTTATATTTTCTATGTATAGAGGCTACACTTACTTAATTTAATTAATGCAATATGATAAAGTAGTTCCTAGGATATTCACTCGATTATTGTTTGTTCAATTAATCGACAAATTAAAATCAAATAATTGTTCGATTAAATTAAAATCAAGAATTTCGAGAAAAAATTTATTCTAGCAAATTATGCCGATTAATCGAATAATTCGAATAAAAAATATTTTAAATATATCCTTTTTTTAACTAGTTTTTGAAGAATGTTTAGATTCTAAAAGTGGCACCATAAATTGGAATTTTATTAATAAAATTGTATTTAGTGAAAAGAATCGAATATATGCCTAAATTACAACACGTAGTTACAAAAATTAAACAAAAATATAAACGTCACTTTAAAAAATTATAATGTAAAATTTAAATAATTTTAATATAAATATAATAAATAATAAGAAATGAATTGGAGGATTTTAAACTTGATTAGGAAAAACATATTATTGGTTCTACGAATCAAAGTACATAGTTGATATACCAATAAATTCTCAGTCTGGTGTAGAGGATATGATGGTGATGGCTTGAATGGAATTTGTTATATAGAAGGAATTTTGACTAAAAATTAAGTTAAGCATGTGAACTTTTTCTTTATGTTAATTCTAACGCGTACATTTGGGAGAATGAATTATATATTTTAAATTTACAATAAATTTGTCCATTAAATGGAGAAAAGTATGTAGTTCAAACTAATTGTAAATTTTACTAATTTATTATACATGTTTATAAAATTTATATAGAATTTCTTATATTTTTACGTAGATATTCTTAGGAAATTAAAAGTTGTGAAACATTTTTGCACAAATTGAACTAAAACATAATGACGTGATTTCTATAATATAAATAAGAGTAAATTATCTTAAAAACTTTATACATTTGTATAATATTAAATGATCATCCAAATGCCTTCTAAAGACATTCTAAAACCTGGTGCACAGAATTATTCTGAGCATAATTTCGTAAGTTTTTCGTAAGTTTTTGTTTTAGAGCAATTCAAGTCTCAAATTTGGACATAATTATTTTAAATTATTGAAGAAGCTAGTATCTTTTATCCTGTAGTTTTGATACTAAAGATGTTGAGATATGTTTTCGCTATAATTAAACATTTAAAGACATTTTATGCTCAAAATATGTATAAATAAATCTGGGTTTAGTAGATCTCCGATGTTTAAAAATATTGTACAAACTTTTTGAATATGAATGAAAACTTCTGTGTAGCACATAGGTTACGAGTATTATGTTTCCAAATTAAAAAGTGAGGTTATGAGACAAAATCGCTAATTATTCCAAAGTGGATAAAAACTCATCATTAATTTTTATTTTTATCAAAAGTATTGATAATCACCTTTAATTGGGTATCAATACTTTTTTTCACATTGTAAAAACTAGTCATTTTATAGAGTTATAAAAATGACAACCTCCCTTTAATATAAATTTTGGTTCGAATAGATATACCACAAATTGTTAGACCTATTTATTTAACTACCCAGCAAAAAAAGAACTGAAAAAGTCATGATTTTAACATTGTGTTGTCATTGGAAGGAAGTACTTAGTGGTGAAAAAGAGCTGCAGAAGTTCTTTTTTTAACCCATGGTTGGCATTGGTAGGATGTTCTTCTTTTATACTTCTTGTTCATTGCTTTTGAAGCACTTCTCTTAAAACTATGTTTATAAAATTTTTAAATAAAAATTCTGTTTTTGCCCTATTAAATAATAACAAAAATGCATTAAAATTTGTAAATTGGAATTTTGTTAGAAGTTATTACCACTTTTTCCCGCAAAAAATTAATTTATTTTCACTTTTTTGGAAGTAATTATTAAGAACTTCCAAAAAAGTTTAAAATATGTGCATTGTTCCACTTTTGAAGTTGTGAAAATGTTCTTTTTTATGAAGAACTTCATCGTTTTTTGCTGGGTATCAATGAATATATTAACCCTTAGTCATACAGATGTTTCAATTGTCACATTCGTAACAAATATGGTCTGGCCAGACCAGTGCTGTAATTTCATATATTTTAATGGAAATTTTTATAATTTTTCTATATAATTACATTTGTATAACTATATTCTAGCATAACTACTGCATTGATTTGCAAGATATAAAATTTTTCCATTGATACACTTCATGTTCTTCTCCTTGTTTTGTGTCTACAAATGCATACAATTTTCCTTTTCAAACGTTTAAGGTTTTATTGATATTACTGTCATAATACAAGCTGTGAACGAATAGGTTGAAAGTCATAAAATAATATGTGTAACCTATTGAGAACTCAGCTTAAAAAGTTTTAATAAAATAATATACAATATAAAAAGAACGGATAACATCGTCAAACTATATAATTTTCTATACAAAATATAACAGGTCCAGCCAGACCGAATGGTACGAATGTGATATGTACACCAATTTATCCTTATAACTATCCTTGTGTTAGCTTTATCGTTCTGGTTTTTTCACAGATTGTTAGAAAAGGAGGGTACCTGAAATTTCAAGTCTCTAGCTTAATTAGAAATACATAAAAACAACTTTTAAATTGATCTGGCCAGACCAGTTTGTAAGACGAAGGGTTAAAGAGAAAAGAGAAAAATATTCTTAAATATTTACGCAAATTTTAATTATACATATATTATTTTGGAAAGACTTTTTCTTGTTTTTAGCTATATTTTTGTTTTCTTTTTTAATAACACACTAAGACACACAAAATGCTTGTTTTATTTTTTAATAAGCATTGAAAAAACGAGTAAACTTTTAAGGTATAATTTACTCGAATAACTCGAGTAACTTAATAGATTTACTCGTTTATTCGAGTAATTTAAAAACTGCATTTTCAAGTTATTTAATTATCGAACAATGAAAAAGTCGAGTAAAATGTATACTCTACTAGTTCGCTCCAATTTGGAGAGCTCTCAATATAATAGTTAGGTATTTAATATTTTCGTTGTATGGGGAGTACCATTTCCCTGGTTCTATCCATTTTAATTTTGTGTTTTGTGGCTGATATTCCCGTAAATTTCAAGATTTTTGCTGTAACAGTATTAAAGTTATACATTAATTACTATTTTCTTTGTATGAGGGCTTCTTTGTATGAGGTTTATGTAAATTGATAATGAAATTATTTCCACAAAATCCCAGAACTTTATCTATAATAGTTCTGGGGATATGTGATAATTAATATTTACTTTGTATGGTGGCTACCATTCCCCCTGCACCTTACGAAAATGAAAGTAGCCTCTTTACCTTTGGGTATTACAGAATGATACTGTACAAATTTTAAGAAAAACACAGATTCATTTTTATATATATAGATACAATTTGAAATATAAATACAAAAAGTGTTAAGTCTATTTATAGAAAATTTAATTGTGTTTTAAACAATATAAAATATAAAACTTCTAGAATTATTAAGTATGTACTACTAAAATTGAATAAATTAATTTGCAAAACAAAAAACTTGTTTATTGTAAATACAGATACGTCAAAATAGCCTTCAGTTCATTTACCTTAATTTTGCTAAAACTAAAATTTTATTTGTTTCTTTTCACCATTCAAATGAAATAACGCGTGTCTACTTTAAGAATCACTGGCTACACGTCAGTGCAAATATTTTACGACCTGCCTTTTTATAAAAATTATGTAAATTTATCACTTGTCAAATAAGAACTTATTAATAATTCTATACATAAGCACAACTTTTTATATCCTACACCACCATAGATGGGGAGGGTATTATGCGTTTGTGCTGATGTTTGTAACACCCAAAAATATTGGTCTAAGACCCACCTTAATTTATACCAATCGGCTTAGAATCACTTTTTGAGTCGATTTAACGATGTCCGTCCGTCCGTCTGACCGTCTGTCCGTCCATGTAAACCTTGTAATTAAACTACAGGTCGCAATTTTGAACCAAAATTTATGAAATTTGGTACACAGGTTTCTTTTGGTCCAGGGACGAAGCCTATTGAAATTGGTTATGATTGGTCCATTATTTCACCTAGCCCCCATACAAACGTCCTCCCGGAAAAGGGTTTAACGATCATAAGTCCCTTAAGTATAGCAATATTTTAATGAAATTTGGCACATATAAGTTTCATACAAGTCTAAAGAAGTGTGCCGAGTTTTAAAACGATCGGTCCATATTTACCCATAGCTCCCATATAAACCCCTTTTCAGAAAATCACTTTAACAGCCATAAATTTTATTAAAATGTTAGTATCAAGTTAATATTCGATCCAAATAAGTTTTATATAAACATAAATGATAGTGCCAAATTTTATAAAGATCGGTCCATAATTTACCATAGCTCCCATATAAGGCCCCCTTTCGGGAATCACCCAAAAGTGAATAAATTCATATAAATTTCAGCATCAACGTAACATTCTGTATTTGAATGTCATATTTTACACTTATAAGACCACATTTGGATCCATGTCTAATAAAAGACCTCTCTCCGAATTATACAGTACACAATGGTGTAGGGTATCATATAGTCGGGCCTGACCGACTATAACTTTTTCTCTCCTTTCAATTTAAGTAAATGTATAATTAAAATATGTATAAAAATAATTAAATTCTAAAATTTGTTCTTGTTTTTTTTTGCAAAATTATTTTGTAAATTTTATGAATTAATTATTTTTAATTTTAACCATGTGTTTTACATTTTTATGGTGTTTAAATTTAAAATTTATTAGGTTTTTTTTAAGTTTTTGCTTATTCTTTTGATAATTTGCCTATTTTAACCATCAAACATACTAACTTTCTCTACAACACTAACAATATACTTTTTTATATCTTTTTTTTATAAAAGAATAAATAACAGAAAAAAAAACTATACAATTCATAAATTTTAAGTTTGTTTGTTGTGGTTTGAAATGAGAAAAAAAAAAAAAAAAATAATATAATAAAAAGAAATAACAGTTGTAAGACAATATTAATGGTGTTACCAACTTAATTACACTTTTTGGCTTACACGTACAAATAGATACATGATAACACTTAGAGGAAATGTTATGTTAAAAAAACAGAATTTTTCATGTACTCTATTTTTTAATGGTTTTATTTTTTTATTTTATTTTTTAAGCAGAAATAATAAACGGATATCTGATCAAAAATTTTATATTTTATTTTTAAAAAATTTAGCTTTTAAACATAAAAATAATTGTTTCAATTAAATTAATTTGAAACCAGTTCATGATCATTCAATTAAAAATTATTAAATAATCTCTGTGTTGTTTTAAATAACAATAAAAATTCGAATTAAAGACAATCCTCATAAAATTAAGATTTGAGTAGTTAGAACATTAAATTCAAAATCTGTAAAATTAAAAAAATTTAATTATACAAACATTATGAAAAAATATCGTCTTTAGTATTTTAGAAATAATTTTGATTTTCATTAAATTTTTCCTCTCTGTTAAATTTCAAAAATTTTTTTTCTTTTCAGTGTAATCAAACAGTTATGCTACAATACATATAATGAAATTTCATTTCTTTTGTTACAAGATTAAAGCGGAAATGCGTTTCTATGTCATCGTAATAGAAAATATAATGAAACTTAATACAACAAAATAGAAATAATAGTACAATAGTAGCATTTTTTATTATTAATACATTGTGTAATTTTTTATTATTATTATTAAAACTAACTCATTCCATGAAAATTGTGCTTCTTTTTTGAATCATTTCTTCATTAAATTAATTTTTACTTAACTTTCATCATGTTTAGCTAAAGAAATCAAATGTTTTAAGTTGTTTTCAGAAAAAAATAAAACAAGTAAAAGTGATTCCCCAAAGTGGGCCTTTAATGTGAGCTAGGGTCAATTATGAACCGATCCTCATGAAATTTCTCACTGTACTTTCTATTTATATATATTATTTGAGTCAAATATAACCTTCGTATTAACATTAGAATTTTTGCAGGTTAAAGTGATTTTCGAGAGAGGAAATTTTATAATAGATGAAATAATGAACCGATCTAACCAATTTCCATAGGATTTGTCCTTGACCCAAAATAATAATTTGGGTATTTTGTGTACAGAGTTTACATGGACAGCCAGCCAGACTGTCGGACGGACAGACAGATATCGTTAAATTGAGTCAGAATCTTTTTCTGAGTCGATTTACGGTATAGATTGACTTTTTTTTAGCATTACAAACATGCTAATGCCGCAACCATCTATGGTGGTGTAGTGTATAGTAATCGCGAAGTAGCCACTAACTTTAATATTACTGTATCGTAAGTTTGTAAAATTTAGATGACAGAATTTTTGCAAAAGAATAAAGATTCAAAGAAATCCAAATTGGAAAAACACCAAGAATGCTGATGAAGTGTACTTTTATCACAGAAAATACTTCCATTTTCCATTTCAGAAAATACTTCCATTCCATTTTTTGTGTGTCTATTTATAGTCCACAAACTCTGCTTTAAAATCACTAAACAGAGACAATAAGGGCATTTAAAGATTATAACTTGTTGATATGGTCCTACGAATCGGATTGTGGTTGTTTGGAATTCTTTAAAGTGCAAGATTTCTAAATTTCAAAAAAAAAAAAAAAAAAAAGATATAGCCGGTCAAGGATCACCATGTGATAAACTATACCATTTATATAAAACTTATTTGTGTCGAAAATAGTCTTTATATTAACATTTTAATGGGATTTTCTGCAGAATATGGGAGCTATGGTCAATTATGGACCGATCTTCATGAAATTCGGCACACATGTTTAAACTTATATGGAACTCATATGTGCCAATATTAAATATTGCTATATTTAAGGGATTTATGATCGTTAAACCCCTTTTCCGAGAGGACATTTGTAAAAGGGCTAGGTGAAATAATGTTCAAAATGTCGCCCTGTATTTTGATTACAAGGTTTACATGGACGGACTTCGTTAAATTGACTCAGAAAGTGATTTTTAATCCGATTAGTATAAATTAAGGTTTGTCTTAGACTAATATTTTTTGGGTGTTACAAATCCTCCCCACCTATAGTGTAGGGTATAAAAAAAATTGTTATGGAAATAAATAACAAATATATTTCTGTTCATTGTTAAGTTAATCAAGTAAAATCATTATGATCTCGTTCTGATAAGACAACTAGCTAAGAATAAAGGGCTAGATCAAAACCTGATACTAGTGAGATGAGATGCTATTAGTAATATTTTATCTTTCTTCTAGCAAGTATAAAAAGCTTTTAAATTTTTTTAATTCAACTTAAAACCAATATAGTTTCAGCCTCAAATTCATTGAATTCAATAGCGTTCTCCACAAAAAATTAAATTTATATTTAAGAAAAATCTTATTTTTTTAAATCATTTAAATAATTTTAATTTTCCAATATACAATAATTTATTGGCATTTGTTTATAAGCATGAATAGTAGTAGATAATTTAAAATTTAGCCAAAGGTACAATATTTTAGGAGCACATTTTTAACTTTGTGAGGCATATTTTCCAATTTAAAGTTAATTTTTTTTAATAGCTTAAAACCCCTTTTTTAGAGCATATTTGTGGTTGCCTTGGTAATTTATAATAATTTTTGGATTTTTTCCAACTCAAAGGGAGGGATTTCAATAATTTGGATTTAGAAAATATTAGAATTATTAATTCAATTAAATAGTTATGGAATAATTTACATTTCATTTAATTATTTTTTTTGATTTCGTAGTTTTAATTATTTCTCTTGAACAGAGGTTCTTACAATATTTCTTATTCTTTTTTTTCTAAAGCTTGCAATTAACTAAATCGATGTGTTCATACATGGATTAGTTCCTTTAGTTTAAAATAAAATAGTGCTAAAGTCAAAGTTGCTTATAAGCAACTTCGGAGTCGAAAGAGTTAAATTGTCAGAAACGAATAAATAACTAAACTTTCCATACATATTTCATTTTAGCCCCAAGAAGTATGCTTCAAATAAAACATAAAATAATTTATGAAATATATAAAACATTTTAAAAGTTTCGTTTTTGTGCTTACTAAATCAATATGAAAATCTACAATTGATTTAAAATTGAGGGAGCTGCGATATCTTTAGAGCATGATTAACACACAATGGTTATTATTCAAATATTTCAAATTTTAGAGGATGTATCGGATAAATGATGTCTAGAAAGCTTTTCGAGTTAAAATAAAAAGTAGACTAGCTAGTTAGCGTGTTAGTTTACTAGTTGGGGGGCAGCAGATTCGATCACAGCGTCGATTTTGTTTCACTACAACAGATTAATAGATTATGTTATTATGTTCGATTAATTAGATTAAATTATAATTTGTATTTGTAGTAACATAAATACAAAAAAGGGTAATTTTGTTGCACAGTGTTATCATTATTTTAATGTTGTTTATTTGAAAAACAAGTTATTGTTTTCATAAAGGAATATTTTAGAAACTCTTCTGATGCACTTTGTTCTAAATTTAGTAATTTATGGATATTAGACTTAATTAAGCAGTCGTGCTAGTTATATTTAAATACTTTTATTTATTTTTCTTGCATTCAAGACTTGATAGTTTAGAAAAATAACAACTTTCGAAAGCAATTTTTTTCTCCAATATAATTTTAAAATTTTTTTCCTTCAACTTGCAATTAACACAATATTTCAATTAACGTTATATTTGTTTACAGTATACATTTGTTTTTATTTTTTAAATGCACAAACGGACTTTTGTTGTATTGTTTGGCTTTAAAGGGAATTTCTAATATTTTAAAGATTTTGAAAAAAAAAAAATCCAAAACATTTTTTTGATATTTTGCATTGTTTAATAAACAAAAAAGCTTTTTTATTTAATTAATAATAGCATGACATTTCTTCATACATACATATGTATACATACATACGTATATATGAACAATATAATAAAGACACGTATAGTCAGTCAATCACACCATTCATTATTGCTAAAAACACTAAACTCTCACACATACAAAGTGTCATGTAATTTATTTGATTAAATTAAAATTATTCATACGTCAGTTAACCAGTTAACACAATTTCAAATATAATTTTTTTTTTAATTTTTTTTTTTTTTGGCAAATGTATTTTCCTTATTGGTTTTTCTCAAATAATTAAGTTTTATCAAAATTTCACTTTGAATTTAACTGCGCCCACAATAAATTTCTAAATACACTTTTTTTTTATTTAATAGACAAATTAAAAATTTTTTTAATTGCCACAAATACAAAACGTAAAGTGAAGTAAAAGAAGAAGAGCCAGTAAGAGTTGTTCACTTACTTGTCTGGAAAACAGCAAAAAACGTTCTGAATTCAAATCATCAATCTACTCATAAATATAACGAATTTTTTTTCATACTCACGGTGTATTTGTTTGTTGTTTGTGTGTTGTTGTTGTTGACGCAGTCAAAAGCGTATTTAATCTAATGTTTGAGTACACGAACGTACATATGTTTTACTACTTACTTCGTACGATCTTTATACACGATCAATTTTTTGTTTATTTATTTTTAATTTGAAAACTTTTTGTTGAAAGCTTTTTTTTGCTTGTTGTTACCAAAGTTTAAGTGTTACGATATGCACAAAGCTTTTTTTTCAAATATGTTTACGTGATTTGTTATGCATCGATTTAACGATATTTTTTGTTTAAATTTTCATGCTTATCTCTTAAGTAAATGTATTAACAGGTGATATGCGATTAAATGGTTTTTATTTATAAGCTTTTTTTATGGATTTATGATTAAAGTTCAAATTAAGATTTATAATTTTATTATTTGTTAATGTTTGTAAGTACATATTGTGTATGTAATTGTAACCATCAGTATTTTTGATCAGTTAAAACTTTTATGTAATTTTATGTAAAAATTACATACAAATTTGTAATTTTTACATAATTTTTTTTAAAGAGTAGAAAAATATGAATTTATACTAAAAAAAAAAAAAAAATAAAATATCTTTCCTAAATCCTAAAGGGTTAAATACCCTTTATATGAAATTAATTTATTATTTTATATAAAAAAAAAAATAATAATAATAATAAAACTTTAAAGGACAGTTGATCAACACATTTGAGGAGTGTGTTCGAAAAAATCTTAACACACGTTTTTCTTCATAACTTTTTTCGGAAGTAATATTTAAAATTTTTTTTTGATCTAATTATCTTTGAAAAATATGTCAGTTATTATTTTTAATGACAATCATGTTGACTTGTTGTGAGCTTAATCAAAATGAGTGACGAAAAAACTGTCAAACTATGTACAATCAAAGAATATACAATATATGAATATTCTTTGGTACAATGTTATTAAATAGTATCAGGAGAATTTTACAAAACATGGTTGAGGAAGAAAAAAAGTCCATATGAAAATTGAAAGCTAATTGAAAAGAACTAAAAACACATCTGTTAGAAAAGCAGCCCGTTTAGGTCAAGGCTCTGACTATTTGGTGCGAAAAGTTAAAGCTTATGCGGAGTTGAAAACATATAAAGTCCAAAAAAATCCACACAGGAATGCTGCAAAAAATTAAGAAGCCAAGAATAGAGCACGGAAATTAAAATCAAATTTCATACAAAAATGTTCATGTTGTATAATAGACGACAAAACATATATACTGGCAAAATTTTCGCATCTTCTGAGTCAAAATTTTTACTTTGCTAATGCTCGAGGAAATGTTGAAGATACGTTTAGCACCCAAAAACAGACAAAAATTATGTTTGCAAAAAAGGCTTCTTCCTTTCATAAGAGAGCACAATGTGTCCTCATATCTTTGGCCCAATTTGGCATCATGTCACTATCGTAAGAAAGTTCTGGAATGATACCAAAACAATAACATAGTTTTTGTACCAAAAGTTGTCAATTTCCAAATTGTCCGGAGCTAAGACTAGTGGAGACATATTGGGCTCTTGTGAAAATAGAATTGAAGAGCATAAAAAAGGTGTCCCAAAATATCGAAGATTTTAAAAGGAGATGGGCAAACTGTTCCAAAAAAGTGACTGAAACAACTATCAAATCTCTAATGGAAGAGTTATCAAAAAAGGTCCACGAGTTCATAAGGGTTAGAACTATAAAAATTATATTATTCTGTGAACTGTAATATAATACCAATTAAACACAAAAAGCCAAAACTCTAAGATCAACCGTTTCCAAATTATTGAATTTTATATATGTTAAAATTTTTTCGATCGCACTCTTTAGATTATGTGAAACTCTTATGAATATGAGCTGTCACATCCATTCTTCAAACCATGACATGTCTAAAAGCATAAGATTTATTGCCCTAATTATTGCTTTTACATTTTTATACCCACCATCAAAAGGAATCATCTAAGACCCCACAAAGTATAAATTTTCTAGGTCCTGGTTAGATTCTGAGTCGATCTAGCTATGTCCGTCCGTCTGTTGAAAGCAGGATAGGGCTCGAACGGGACAATGCAGAGGGACGAAATTTGGCACGAATATTTGTCTTATATAAGGTTTGTTTGGGATTGAAAATGGGCAAAATCTTTTAATAAACAAAAAAGTTATTGACTAAAAACTAGAAACACAGGGTGTCCGCTTCATAATTTTCCGCTGATATCTCTTAAACAAACAGAGGAGTGTAAAGTTTTGACTTTGGAAAGGGGACGCCACATACCACTCAGGAGCGTAGTTTTAGGAGCACAAAGAAGATAAATAGCTCAAGTAAGCATGTTTTTTTATAGGCCTTATGGAGAGAATGTAAAAATATTTAAAATCCGATAAGAAACTAAAAATTGGCAAGCGTTTAAAAATGTTCTATGTCCGAGGTACCCTACTTTGAGCCTCTCCTAAGGTGTATGTATGTTGGGTCCTTCCAAACTAAAAATTGTACCCTTCACTACTACGCATATATGCAATTTTTTTTTTAAATCTTTAAAATATGTAAATAATAAAATAATTAACATGAAAATAACAGTTTAGCACAAAAACAAACGCTTTTGTATTTAAACTATTTAACACTTTTTTCTCTCTTCTAAAATTTTTTAAAGCAGAAAGGATTTTTTCATTTTACCAACTTTTTTCATTTTGGTAATTTTTTTTCAGTTTGGTAATTTTATGCATCAGCTGATGGTGCTGATGTTTGTAACGCAAAGAAAAAATTATCCAACACCCAGCTTAAAGTTTACCGTTCGACTCAGAATAACTTTCTGAGTCTATTTAACGATGTTTGTCAGTCCATCTGATCGGCTGGTTGTACATGTAAACTTTGTAAACAATTTTAAAGATATCCATTAAAATTGGTTATGATCGGTCCATTATTTATAGCACCAAAACAAATGTCCTCCCAGTATATGGGTTTAACGGACATAAATGCCTTAAATATAACAATATTTTAATGAAATTTGGTGTAAAAAAGTTTTTTTTTATAAGTATCAATCTTTATGCCAAATTTCATGAATCGAATTGATCGCCTATATCTTATTAATTGTTTTATTTTGGCGACTTTTTTTCCGTTTATGCGATTTTTGTTAGTTTCTGGCGATTTTTGTTTGTTTTGACGTTTTTTTCCGTTTAAAAACTAGTTTTTATTTTGATGACTTTTTATTTTAGCGTTTCCCCTGTTTTTTCGATTTTTTTCCGTTTTGTCGATTTTTTAAATAACTTTTGTATTACTTGAAAAAAAAAAAATTATTTTTGTTCAAAATATTTAAAAGTGAAAAAATATTTCTTTGATTTATGTGATAAAAGAACAATAAAATAAGCTTATATTGATAACGCAAGTAAAATAATTAACAAATTATATTTCTTGCCAAATTTAGTAAAGGCCTCATTTTTTAAAACGAAATGACAAACGTTTGAAAAAATTTGTATAGAAAAAATTTAAATTTCACAGTATTATTCATACAAATTTTGAACGTTTGAAAACGTTTTATTTTACAAAATGAGGCCTTAATTTCCTTTTTTTAATAATTGATAAATTGCTCCAATAAATTCATATTATATTCAGTATTTATAGTTATTTCCTTTTAAAAGTTGATATCACATTGTTAAATCCACTTTGACAATCTTCAATGTCGGTTTGCCCATAGATCATTGAATTGATTCATTGAATAATTTTTTGAAACAAAACTATAAATCTGAACCATTTAAATTATGTTTATATTGGTATAAAATTTAACGCTTATAAATTTCTATAAAATAAAAATCACACAATATAATTCTGTAAAGATTTAAAAAAAAGAGAAAAAAAAATCCATTTCCGCAGTGTTATTAGATTAGCTTAGTTGTTTTTTTAACGAAATCTAAGAGCTTGCAATCGATCAATTTTAAAATGTTCATATCTTATCTCGAATACTGCAGGAGGTAAATTAAAAGTAACATTTTAAATAAAACCAATAACACTGGTCGACAAAAAAAATTTTTTTCGAGCTCCTTCAAAAAAAAATATGTAGACTAGATGGAATTCCGCATGCTAAACTGGAATCTGCTTTCAGTTTTTTTCCATCAGGTCGGGATTTTTTTTTTTATGGGCGTGTCTAATATTGTGCCCTAAATATGCCGATTACTCGAGTATATTTCACTATTACTTGAGAACGGTATGCACGATTTATATAAATGATATACCAAGATATGCGGAATAAAATTAGCTTTAAATCGCTCTACTTTCAAATTTTTATCCGCTCAATAGTTTAGGAGATATTTCGAAATAAGTGTCGGAAAAAAAATTTTTCATGCAAAATTCGAGATTTCTTTTTTTTACTAAAACTTTTTTTTTAAATCAAAAATATTTAAGTTTCTCACCTTTATCTTAAAGCAGGCGAAACTACGAATAAATAAAACCACGTATTATAAAAATTGATGCACAAATCTTGATTGGATTCAAAACAAAAAAAAAAAAATTTTTTTTTTGTCTTAAATAAAAAAATAGGTGGATTAGATGGAATTCAACGTGCTAAATAAGAATCAGCTTTTAATTTTTCTATTACGCATTGATTTTTTTTATGGACATGACTACTATGACCCCGTCTTTAGACACTTGTATATCTCGAGAACAGTTTGTCCAATTAAGATAAATTGAACTTTAATATATAGCGACCTAAATTGTCTTTGGCTGAATTTACATAATTTATTGTCCAGTTAATATTTCCGTAATTATTCGGTAATTAGTACCGAAAATTTTAAAATTTATTTTGTTGAAAAGTGGTGAAAATTTTGCTCCATAACTCTGAAATTATTGAGCGAATGAAAAATATTGTTGATATACCTTGAAGACAATTTTCGTATGCATTTTTTGATGTATCACTTATAAAAATCGTGTAAACGGCCTAAGTTTGACAAACCATTCTCGAATTTTATAGTGTGACCGCTGAATAAGATGATGATATTAGCTTTAAGATAAAGATGATAAACTGTATCATTTTAGATGTCTTCATTTATTAAAAGAAATTTAAGTAACAAAAAAATCTAAAATTTTGCATGAACATTATTTTTTTCGGACACTTATTTCAAAATAACTCCGAAACTATTGAGCTCATAAAAAATTAATTTTGAATGATTTGAAGATATTTTTATTTCGCAACTTTTGGTGTATCACTTTGATCAATCGTACACACCGTTCTTGAGTTATGAGGAAATATACTAGAGTAATGGTCTTACTATGGGCGAAATATTAGACACGCCCATAAAAAAAATCCAGACCTGATGGAAAAAAACTGAAAGCAGATTCGTGTTAAGCACATTCGTCTATGATGGGGGAGGATTTTTTTGTTGACCAGTGTAATTATCAGTCCCCCAAACACATATTTTACATAAATTTCAAACAATCTTTAAACCAAATTATGAGCAAAGTATAAGTATAACACTTATAAAATATTAACATATTCCGGTCAACATTGAAATTTAACTAGTTTATATCAACGATGATAATCTTTCCAAATATATACTACATATAAAGATTATTTGATAAACTATCAATTCACCTGATAAATAGTTAATAAGTGCTAAATTCATTTTAACAAAATATTTTCAAGTGCAAATTTATTTTTTTGCAATATTTATTTCTATATTTATAAATTTAAAACTTCTTTAAAAAACTAACAAAAACACAACTTTAGTACCTTTCCAATTCCTTTCAAAATATATTTATAAAATTTCTTAAATATTAAACATAATGATTAAGTAATAATATCCCCTACTAACGGCATTGCAATTTAATGAAATTTAAGCATATTTGGGTGCATATTTTTCATAGACTTGTATATAGGCAGCCTTGGCAGCTTCTTGAGACAAACCCTTATGTTTACTCCAGGCTTCATACATGGCCTTCTTTTTTAAATCCAAAGCACCAGGTTTTTCGATATTGCAGTCACCCACGGTGGCTTGTTTGTAGAGACCATAGAATTCCAAGAATTCGGAGTCAGAAGGCTTCTTGCTAAAGTTCTTAGCCAATTCACAAGCTTCTTCGAACTAAAATGAAATTTAATTATTAAATAAGTAGTAATAAAATAATATTTATTATTAAATATTTTAAACTTACTGAAACCATTTTTGTTAAATTTTGTTGTTACTATTTGGATAAATAGAATTCTAGTGGTACCGTTGTCTTAACCACTTGAACCTTTTATAGTAATTTATTTCTTAATAGACTATATTAATAGACTATATTACTATAAGTTTATCTTTTTGTTATATTAATTTAATTAATTTTCTATATTTAAATTAAGTTTCGTAATATTACGGAAATTTTATTTGATTTTTTCAATGAAATTCTATTTAATCTTATCTGTTATTTGAATAGGTTATTATTTTAAAGAAATATTTATTTTTATTATATTTTAGGGGGTTCTAGAATGCATTGGCCCATAGCAACTTTATATGATGGTATATTGGTTTTAAAATTTAAATTGTAATCTAATGCATTAAACACTTTGATTGACGACCTAGTTAACTTGAATATTGCTAAAATTTTTTTTATTAGTTATTAAATGAATTTTAAAGTATAATTTAAGGCGCTTTTTAATGTTTATCATTGTTTGCTGTAAGTTTAGGCCAAGTCCAAACAAAATGTGAATCATTTTATGATATTTTTTTTGGTGGTTGATAATGAATTTAAACATAAATTTTTACTGTCTCATAAGCATTTATTTTTAAAATTCTTGATTTCCATGGCTAATTAAGAACATTTTTTTCTAAACTGTCTCAATATAATATTTTCTTTAAGACAACAGATTTTCTTCAAGATTTTTCCAATTTGTGTATCCGCTAAGCGATTTCTTAAGTTTTAGAAGATAAATACACTAAACAGTAGATTACCCATAAAATGTATGGATTTTACAAAAGTTTTGATTTTGCTTGCTCCACCGGCAGTTTCTGGTAGATGGCTTATTTATTCAGAATAAAATGAAGAAATGTTTGACATATAATTTTTTAGCCTACTATAACTTGTTGTGATGTTATAAGCAATCAAAGTAAATTTTTTTTCATGAACTTTTTTTTTAAAAAGTCCTGGTTTTAATATGGGCCTAGCCTGTTAGAAATGGTTTTTATTATTTTGTAGAGCAGGATTTTTCAAAAAAAATTACATACCCGAGATGTTTAACTTTGGAGGACCACCCACTTCCAAATCAACTCGAAAACACCTCAGCTCTGACCATTGAGATACCTCTTACGGTTCTTTAGTTACTGAACTATTTCCAAAAAAAAGCGTTTTGGAACCACTGTGTTACGTTCTAGAAAAACAGATCATTTTGTAAAGAAAATTAAGAATTAAAAATAAAATTTTAACATTTACACAGAAAAAAGTAACAAAAGGACTTCAATTACAAAATTGCTTATATTAATTAATTTTGCTCCAATCATCAAAATGATAACATTAAAAACTAGAATTATTGATTTTATTATTTCTTATTTTTCTTAAATAGATAAAATGAATTTTTGGAAATTTACTAAAATGTATGTTATTCCTATATTTTTATAGACAAATTTTTAATTTTACTTTATATATTATTAAGAACTGTAAATTTATTTAAAAAAAAAATTATAAAACAATTAGAAAATTAATTATATTAATAAATAATATAATTAATTTCCAATATAGCGTTATTTAACAATTTTATTAAAAAATAATTTGAAATATTTTTTTCTGTGTACGATTTAAAATAACTTTAAAATATTATTAATTTCGCGTTTTCTGATACATTTTTCTAAAAGTGAGGGCGAATAATATTGCCGTGTTATAAATAGTTCCGATTGACTCAACTACAAGCTATTTCGACTAAAATCAAATTTTTCAACTTTTTTTTTTTTTATCAAAAGATAATAAATGCGTCAATAAATATTTTTTATTTGTATTAATGAAAAAATACAAAGGTTATTATTTTATATTACATTTAAATTATTTTGTGTGTTTAAAATCAATATAATAAAGTAACCTAAAATAGGTGAAAGACAAGTCCATGATAATAAAAAAAATATAAAAAAGCTGATAAGTAGTTTTTATCTTATAATCCCAATTTTTAATAAAATAGTTAAAAAAAAAAAAAAAAAAAAATTTTAGATTGAACTTATTTTTGAATAGATCGAAGTGTGATTCCATGATTTTTTTTTTTAAGGACGAATACGTTTTATACAATATAATGTGATATAAAATATAATAAAAAATTAAAAAAAACCCAGAAAATAATCTTAGAGAATTAGTATTTTAACATAAATCAAATTTTTTTTTCAAAATCACACTTAAAAATATTTAAATTAAATCACAAAAACGAATTTTATTTAGAAAATAATTTTTATTTTTGACTTAAATATTTACTGACCAGAGAGAGAATTTACATTTTTTTTTAAATCACAATAAATAAAATTGAGAAGAAAAATTTTATTACTACAAAACACTTTTAAATAAACAAATTAATTTTCATATTTAGGAGCATATTTGTGGTAGATTTCAACATATTTAGCCTTGGCATCTTCAGCGCTCATGCCAGCTCTGGATTTCCAGGCATTCCACATAGCCTTTCTGACGGGATCTTCTGGTTCATCAGTGTTGCAATCACCAGCGGTGGCTTGTTTGTAGTAACCATAGAATTCCAAAAAGTCCTCTTGGGAGGGCTTGGTCTTCAAGTTCTTGACTTTTTCAACGATTTCTTCAAACTGCAATAAAAGTAATAAAGTTTTTAGTAAAATTTACAAAATTTTGAAGTTAGTGCAAAATATAAACTTACGGTAAGCATGTTGAGGTGTGTTGTTGCTTTAGTTGTTATTTCCAAACAAATAATAAACTTCAAATAATTCTAAGGTTTTTATATAAAACGTTTAGGCAAAATTTTGCACGTTAAAAATAATTTGGCCAACTTTATCAGTTGCATTTAGAAAGTTAGAATTTAACGAAGGTAGGGTGTCAGTGGCAATTTTTAGTTGTTTATCTATTTATTTTTGTGTTGTATATAATATTATATATATAGTTTAATATATTACGTGTTCCCACAATCTATCGTATGCTGATCGGGTTTGTTGTTTATGTTTTCGTTAAGTTTGTCATTAATTTTAACTTTATTAATCAGTGTTTGTTGTATGTATATATAATGATAGTACAAATTTATTGATTTTTTTATATAAGGTATATATTAAATGTATAAAAATGTATGATATGAATTTATCAGTTACTGATTAATAAACTGCAAATCTGCTGCCATTCTTTATCTGTATAAGTACGTCCGTTTTCGTTATTTTTTTTTTTTTTCCTGGATGTATGTATTTTAGATTATCTTTTGCATTAGTTTAAAAAATAGTTAATGATTTCCTTATCAAGTTCAATGTTATTAGAGGGGATTTTTTCGCATTGCACAAGTGAACACATAAGTAGGTATTTGCAACTGCTAATTTTCCAAAAATGGATTATGTTATTTTAAAACAAACTTTCCAGAAATTTAAAGCATTGAATGATATTTGTAATGCCATCGATATGATTTAATGTCGATATGATCCTTATAAATTGAGTTTTGATTAAGCCTTTCACTACATGTTTTTAATGTGTGGTTCAAAATGTACAATTTCTTCAGTTTTTATAGTTCTTGGCTGTAGTAATAATTCGTAATCAATTTCCAGAAAAAATCTGTCCTACACCCAAGAAAAATTCTATTTTATTATATTTTTTGTCGCTAAATATTATGTAATACAAATTCTTTTCTAAATATTTTATAGACTTTTATGAAAAAGTTTTACACTTTTATCAAAATTTTTTAAGTTTTTAGCAAAAATGAATCAATAAATAGAGACAATATTTTTGTGTTTAAAAATAAAGAAAACTTAATAAATTTTTTTTGAAAGTTATTAAGAAGGTTTGAAATAATAGTAATGTATAAAATTTAATTTAAAAATTTGCTTAGGTTTTGATAAATACTGGAAGGTTTAAGGGACAAAGTCAACCGGTCCTGTTGCTTTAAAATATCGTTGCCCTAGGAGGGAAAAATTTATACTATTTTGCCACCATCGGACAGGTCATACAACTAACATATCTTCTTCGAATAATATAATAAAAATCAGTAATTATTTACTCTTTTATATTTTATTGCTTTTTTTGTTTGCTTGAATGGAACCCACATCCTTATTTATCTTATATCTTACACGATAACCATTCATCCACATATTATTTTGTTCATTAAGCTATTTGCAGCTTTAATAAACAGTATAGAAATTTTAACTGAACTAATTCTTGTTGATTTAATAGTAGTGTCCCGTAAAAAATTGCGTAAGGAGATCCCTCAAACGATGCGTAATAATGTGATGAATATGTAAAAAATATTTAAAAAATTTTTAAAATTGTTCTTCAGTTCCCTACCAGCGATTGAAAGTCAAGGGTCTACAACATTTTTTCCAAAAACAAGTTGAGTTTTGTCTCGAATTAGGTATCAAAAAATTCGTAAATTTTGAGCCAGTTATGAAAAAAATATTTAAAAAATTGTTCGCAAAAATGTTGCTCTATAAACCGTCAATACATCATGAATACACTATTGAATAGTCCCTTTGGTTCTAAAACAAGTCTTGGACCAGTACTTCTGGAACTGTTACCGCAAACTTCCTGCAAGAACTACTAAATTTCATAACAGTCGGTACAGAATTGACCAAATAGGTCCTAAATTGTTATGATAATCGATTCAGAGTTTTCGATGTATATTCTAGTATTTGACTTTTTTTTTTTTTTTTGTTTTAATTTTTTTAGCTTCTTTCTGGCAAAAAAAAAAAAAAACGAGAGAAAGAGATGAAGTGGGTCAAGCCCGACCATATGATGCTCTACACCATCAGCCTTATAACGAGTGTCGTTGTCGTAGTCGAAGTCGTACTCGTTTAAAACAACAAAATCAATGTTAGTTGCATGTATTTTTTTTTGTTGCTACGACAATCATAATACGAAATTAGAGAAAACGAAAGGTTTTCGTCACGACTACGACACTCGTAATAAGGGTGCATGTGTACCAAAATTAGAAAAGGGCGAATTATGGACCTATACTTGTATTAAGTGTAAAATATAAAATACTAATACAGAATATTACATAGATACTAAGTTCATATGTATTTATGAATTTTTGGGTAATTTCCGAAATTGGGTCTTATATGGGAGCTATGGAAATACCGATCTTCATAAAATTGTACACTGTCATTTATACTTATAAAAATGTTATTTTTGTTGAATATTAAGTTGATACTAAAATTTTTATGGGATTTATGAACGTTTAAGTTATTTTCGAAAGAAGTGTTAATATGAGAGTTGCGGTCAATTATGGACCGATCTTCACAAAATTTGCTATACGGATTTATACTTACATAAAACTTATTTATGCCAAATTTGATAAAAATATTTATATTTTTAAGGTATTTATGAGTGTTAAAACTCTATTCCGGGAGGACATTAGTATGGGGGCCAGGTGAAATAATGGGCCGATTATAACCAAATTCGTCCTTGTGTAGAAAAAATCTTATGCACCAAATTTCATCAAATTATCTTCAAAATTGCGACCTTTACTTTGCGCACAAGCTTTACATGGACAGCCAGTCAGCCGACCAGACGGACGGACATGGTTAAATCGACTTAGAAAGTGATTCTGAGTCTGACGGTATAATTTAAGGTGGTGGTAGGAAGATTTTTTCACAAACACAACCACCTATGGTAGTATAGGGTATAAAAATATATAATTAATAAATAGATAAAGACTTTGATAATTGTAAAAAGAAGTTGACGTTATAGATTGATCTTTGTTCTACTCGTATGTGTCATTGGTATAAACTGATATCATTTCTACAATATGGGCAAGTCCATAACAAATCAATGAAAAAAAAAAAAAACACTTCATTAGTACTGTTGTACTGTGGTTTAAAACTGTGTAACAATCATCATCGAGATCATCGATGATTCTCATCTCTTTTCAGTTTTTTATTTCAAAATCACGATAACGATGATTTAAAAAAAGTAAAGTTTCATACAAATTTTACAAAAAAATTTTAAAAATTTCGACAAAATTAATGTTGACCCTATTTTTTTATTTTTTATTATTTCTTTTTTCTTCCGCACTGAAAAAGGACTATTTGCCCTTGAGACGATGTACCGTTATTGGGATAATGTTACATTTAATGCGAACTAAATATATTCGCAATAATTTGGCATTAAAAGTTTTATTGTTTTGCATAAAATTTTGTCAAAAACTCAAAAAAATTTAAAACAATACTACAGGATTAAACAGGATTACAAAAATATATTTTCTTAAATTTTTGTACCGGAACATTTAAATAAAAAATATTATTATATTGCAGGCATTCGTAGCTTTTATTTGACGCGAATATTAGGTTAATATAATCTTCATAAATATTTTATAATATTTTAAAATTTCAAATAATTTGAAACTTTGATGTCCTTTTAAGAAGAAATTTGACGTCCTAGAAAAAAATTGAGTACCCATTTTAATTACGTATGGTCTTTAGTTTAATGCATATATCGATTTTTTTCATGTGTGAAAATCACTTTCACACGATGAAATACCTAAAAATTAAGTTCAATTCAGGGAGAGTTTTTATTGCATTGTGTTTCGTTTTGTTGTAATAATTGTTATTAGTAGTTCAAAGAAAAATCTTTGCAATTGTATAATTTTTTTATCCATTAAATATAATCCTGAGCATTAAATTTTGAATAGATTGGTTCATATTAGACCATGGCTCCCATATAAAACACTTTAATGTGTGTAACTAACTAGATTATTGTCACATAATATGTAACACAAATGATGATCGAACTATAAATACATTTGCTTAAAAATATAATCCATTATCAAACCTTAATCAGTTAAAAAAGAAAAATATTGATTTAGAAAAACTAACAAAAATTATACTTGAAATTTCTTCGTTTTCACTTTTTACTATAATTCAAATAGTTTTTCCAAGAAACATTATAGGTATTTTCAAGGTAAATGTACAAGGTATTTTATTAAAAGTATTGTCCACCGGAAGCTACGACTTTAACCATATTGTAGGGTAGTTTATGGATTACTTTCAAAAACCGCTTCTCATTTTTTGAGGCAAGAAACGAATCAAGACAATTTATGATACTTTATACTGAAGTTAAGTATATTTCAACTGAGTATTCCGAATTAAACGAAGACCGATTTTCTTAGGGACATGTGTTGATTTTCCGGATTGTCCGGGTTTTAACTTTCCATCGCCCATAACAATTTGATGTAGAAACAACATCGTTTTGTGTAGCTGAACAAAATTTCAGACGTGCAAAATCGTCAATTTCCATACTTTCGGATGAATACAAGTGCTTTTCCACATATGGAAATTTTTGTTTGATCTACTCCCTATAATTTTAGAAACACTTTCTGCATTTGGCAAGAGCAAAACTTTCATATCGAAATCCCCTAAAACAAAAAAGTTGGCTCATCTAAAATATAATTCCCATACACATCCACTAGAACGTGATGGCTTTCTGCAGCGGTTTTCTTTAAAAAATAATAATAATGGAGCAAAATTTTCCGCAAATGTTTTTTTTTTTTTTTCTTTTTTGTCAAAAAAAACCTGTATGAGCCAAACTTGGTCTCAAGGCCTATATTGTCTTAAACTGACAGACGTACGTAGCTGAATCGTTTTAAAGTTTCCCGAGGACCCAGAATATATATACTTTTTTGGATCTTATATGAATATTTTAATATTTTTCATGTCTTGAAAGAGTGGCTTTAACAAGCATAGGTGCGTTTTCGAATTCTTGAAAACTGTTTAAAAATTTCTATAATTTGGCGCTATATAATACGAAGCTTAGAAATTTTTAAATAGTTAATATCTTAATTTTTAATAATTAAAGTTGCACTTTAACATCGATCTTCCCACTTCAAAAAATTCTTTATTTTAAATGAACTATAAAAAATGTACCACTATTAACTTTAAACATTTATTTCCGTTTAATGTTTGCTTTTACATAAAATTATAAAACTAAAATAAAAATTCTAAAATCTCTTCTCACATTTTCGACAAATTTATCAGCATTAAAAGTCATCTGATAAATATAAGAAATAATTAATATTTATTTTAATTCACCATGCTGGGGATGGCGCCAACTATTCTTACCTTATTCAAAACTTATTAATGAAATATTTATCTATTATATCAATTCAATCGTCATATTTTAATAAGTTCTAAAAAAGACCTAGATAACATTGCCATTAATATTCCATTCCCCAAGTGGTATATTTATATAATCACGTGAATAGTTGTGATAATAAACCTTTATCAAATAAACTTTTTTCTATTCTTTAGTAATTAAATTATCTCTTATGCATTAATTAAAATTTATTTAAGAATTTAATATTAATATCCAAATGGTCTATTAAAATTAGTATAAATATACAGAAAAACCTTTGAGAAATTATCAATTTGAATTAATAATTCAAGCAATAAGGTAAAGAATTTAAATTTTGTTTAATATTTTTTCAAGTTAATCATATTTTGTCTTAATACTTTAGATCCCTGTATAAATATTATGGTTAGTTTCGAAGAAGCTTGTGAATTAGCTAAGAACTTTAGCAAGAAGCCCTCTGATTCTGAATTTTTAGAATTCTATGGTCTTTTCAAACAAGCCACCGTTGGCGATTGCAATATTGAAAAGCCTGGTGCTTTGGATTTAAAAAAGAAAGCCATGTGGGAAGCCTGGAATTCTCGTAAGGGTTTGTCCCAAGAAGCCGCTAAGGCTGCCTATGTACAAGTCTATGAGAAATATGCTCCCAAATATGCTTAATTTAAATATATATGCTTATTTATACAAAGAAATTATAAAAGGAACACAAAATAACAACAGTCATGGTTAAGGAACAATAAAGTATTTTAATAACATAGAATAATTTATTTATTAATAAATAAAAACATTAAAATAACATTAAAAACGATTACTTTCTTTGGATTATTAATTTTTTAAGTGTAGTATACTTTTATCCTGTGTTTAAGAAGTTTTTTGTGTTCAGCCTAATGTTATGCTTTAAAAGTTTGCTTCTGACTGTGGCATAGCTATGACGGCTGCTATCAATGGTTTAGTTTGTTGTATTTTCATTATCATTACACGTATGTGTGAATTGTCTGGCGTTAGAGTATGCGGTGGTAATTTGTCATTTATATCTAAAACGGCCACTACCTCAAAATCAATCTTCAAGGGAACCCCAGGCAATATGCTGGGGAGCTGGAATTAAAATAAGGATTTTGTTAAAAAAAAAAAAAAGTTGTAAAAATCTTTTAATTTTTTTCTTTACCTTAGCCAATGATTTTTGTATAGTATAATGTCTGCGATCTGCATGTAATAAAACCATTAAATTTGAGGCCATTTTATAAGTTGATAAATTTTGTATAGTCAAATACAAACGAAAAACGGGACCTACACCACAAACTTCAGCTGAAAGTTTGACGGGAGCATGAGTAATATCTCCAGATATAGTACGCTCTGAAGAATTTAAAGCATCAACAGTAGCTCTAGCGGCGGTATGCCTTAAACGCCATAATTCCACTTGAAAACTACCATAGGTGGCTATAATACAAACAAAAAAGAAAGGTTTATAACTAAATAATTTTGTTAATTAAAGAATAAAAATCAAAATACTTACATTTAGCATTTTGTTTTTCTCTCGCCACTTGTTCCACAAATATAGAACTTTTTTTAGGTTTATCCAAAACCGAATTTTTAACCATATCTGAAATATGCGGCATGCCACGTCCCGACAAATTTTGATTTGGTTCAAAGGAAGCTGTACGTTTTAAGATTTTTATAATCAAATCTCCTTCTAGGGTAGTCAAGCATAGCACATGTTCTTCTAAGCCCAAATAACCAAAAATCATAGAACTAACTGTGCCACAAATTTGAAATTCATCGACCAAAAACTTTTGCATATAAAA
The DNA here is from genome assembly GCA_951394005.1 of Protophormia terraenovae. Taxonomy (NCBI): domain Eukaryota; kingdom Metazoa; phylum Arthropoda; class Insecta; order Diptera; family Calliphoridae; genus Protophormia; species Protophormia terraenovae. The sequence goes on along the minus strand of OX596075.1, from coordinate 129,626,290 downwards.
TTGCACTAGACCACCTTGTAAAGCCACACATATTAATGTTAAACCTAAATGTGTTAAATTCACCATGGTCATACATATAGGCTGCTCTTCCAAACGTACCATATACAATTGTTTACCCTTTTTCGAGTAACATAGCAATTTTTTGTCCATAGACGAAACTACTATCGTTTGATCAATAGGCAGTAAAACTAAACCAGTTAAAGGATAGGATATTTTAAATATTTCTTGACCTTCATTAGCGGATTTGCGCAAAAGATATACTGAACCATATCTAGTGGCTATAGCAATACAAAAATCTGTTTCAAAACAACCATTAACTGCTAACATGCTGGGAGTTATGTCAGGACAGGCCATAGCACGATATAATAAACCAAAACTTTGGGGTTCTAGTATTAGGATTTCGCCATTATCGGTAGCTATAACTAAATGTGAAGGAGGTTGGGCAACACCACTGGAAACACGGGCTAGACATTTTAAAGCCACAGCTGATGGATAACGAATTAAATTATTTTCACCTTGTTCACGAATAAAAGCCTGAAAGTGTTTAAATTATAAAATTATGAAAAGAAAATAAGGAAATTTAGAGGGTTTTTATAAAAAAACTTCAAATATTACCACTACTACTTCAATTAAATTACACTGGTCGACAAAAAACATCCTCCCCAAAAAGACGAATAGTTGAATTTTATGCATTTTGATGTGCTAAACACGAATCTGCTTTCAGTTTTTTTTCCATCTGGTCTGGATTTTTTTTATGGGCGTGTCTAATATTTCGCCCATAGTAAGGCCATTACTCTAGTATATTTCGTCATAACTCAAGAATGTGTACTAAAAATATCTTCAAATCAAGTAAACTTATTTTTTTTATGTGCTCAACAGTTTTGAAGTTATTTTGCATGAAAAATAATTTTTGAAAATTATTTTTCATGCTAAATTTTAGATTTTTTTGTTACTAAAATTTCTTTTAATAACTGAAAACATAAGAAATATTTCAGTTTATTATCTTTATTTTAAAGCTGGATGCACAAATCTTAATTTTGCATCCAGCAGAATCTGCATTCACTTTTTTTCTATCACGTACTGATTTTTTTATGGGCATGACTAATATCATCACCTTATTCAGCAGTCACACTATATATATATATTTTTTATTCGCTGAAGAATTTCAGTTATGCATCAAAATTTTTCAAAACTTATTACCGAATAACTACGGAAATATTAACTTGACAAATAATTATGTAAATTCAGCTCAAACACAATTTAAGTCGCTATATATTGGAGTTTAATATAACTTAATAGAACAAACCGTTATCGAGTTATACAACTGTGACTGCCTAAAGGCGGGGTGATAGTAGTCATGCCCATAAAAAAAATCAATACGTGATAGGAAAAAAGTAAAATCTAATTCTTATTTAGCACGCTAAATTACATCTAATCCACCTATTTTTTATTTATTATTATTATTTTTTGCCCACTAGTGAATTTCCACTTAATAGTAGGTATCCTAACTTAACTGTGAATGCAATCAAGATTTGTGCATAATTTTTTTATGATACGTGGCTTTATTTACTCGTAGTTTTATCAGCTTTGAGATAAAGATGATAAACTGAAACATTTTTGATGTTTTCACTTTTAAAAAGAAGTTTTAGTAAAAAAAAAAGAAATCTTGAATTTAGCATTAAAAATTTTTTTCGAACGCTTTTTTCGAAATATCTCCAAAACTATTAAGCGGATAAAAATTTGATTCTTATTCCACACATTTTGGTGTATTATTTATATAAATCGTGCATACCGTTCACGAGTTATAGTGAAATATACTTGAGTAATCGGCTTAATTAGAAATGATTACAAATATTTTTGTAATGAAATAAATTCAAAATCAAGGTATTCTGACAAATAAAATTTAAATTTTCAAAGAAAATTTTAAAATCCCATTTCAATTACGAATAATAAATTTTAATTATATTATTAATTGAAATTCAACTTATGAAAAAAATAGTTCATATAATTATTCAAATTATCACTTATTTTTATTTATATTTGATTAAGTTATTAATTGATACAATAAGAAAAATAATTGATAAAAATTTTGAATTATTTCAATCTGCTAATTGTTGGATTTAATAATTTTTTTGTTAGAAAAACTTTTCTGTTTTTAATTTTTTACAGTTATTCTTAACACAATAATTAAAAAAGAAATTATTGTGTTAGGAATAAGGCCTTAACTACCGATTTCTGTTTATATTGTCAACTTATGTCTGTATTAATTTATTTTACTTACATCTCTATCCTGCGGCAATAGATTTAACAAATGTTGTGATTTTCTAGTTAATTTAGGACGTTCCAAACTTTTAAGTTTTTCTATAATACCTTCTTGATCTTCGGCTCTTACAATATTTAATTTGCGCCATATTTCTTTTTCATCTTCCAAAATTTCCAACTCAGGTAGAGTATATTTAAAATAAGGTTTCATATGACGATAAAACAAAACAGATTCATTAATAGCCACAGCCAATACTGAAATTCCGAAAGAAATTAATATTTTCCTCTTCATTCTTAATTTTCCCATTTATGTATGTAAATCTATCTTACTTGGTGTTTTTGGTTCTGATTCATCTACATATAAACTTTCTATAGCTGCTGGTATACCTTTCAATTCATGTTCTGATTCCAAACTAATACCACGAAATACTTTTAATGTTGCTGCTGGTGGTTCTTCATCTAATGTTATATCAGTTGCTATTAGTCTAACATAATTATCAGATTTTATATCGCTAACTGTCATACAGGATGGTAAAGTGTTTAATTTGGGTTTTTCTGTATCATCGACGATAACTTGTAACCAATTTCCTGGTGTGCACATTGTACATTTAATTTATTTTTAATAAAATTAATAATTTTTTTTGTTTTAACGAAAAGTAGCAGTAAGTTTTATATTGTTTTTCTGTTGATTTCTTTGTTTACCTTAGTAACGGTTTTGTTTATGTCACTGCTGATTTTTTGTGGTGTGTGATATTTAAGGGTTGTATTTTTCAGTATTAGTAAACTTTAATTTTATTTGTAGTATAACTAACGTGACCAGATGGTTTTTGTCAAAAACGACTAAAAAGCGTGATTCTGAACAAAATTGTATGGAAAAAGCGGAATTTTGAAAAGTTTTGTAAAAAAGAGGGATTTTATTTTTATATCTCAATTAAAAATCTAAATCAGCTGTTCTCTCGCAAGCACTTGGTTCACGACCCAATTGAGACGTTACAAATTGAGAACGACCGATCAAAATTTTGGAACATCGAAATAAGTAAATATATTCCTACAAACTGAAACATTAAAAATTATAATTTTAACGTGTTACTCTAAATGTTCTTAGTTAAATTTTAATATTGAATTCAAATACGGATTGGTGAAAAAACTTGATAATTTTTGAAAATCTTTTGTATCAAGATTTTCTTAAATAAAAAAAAAAAAAAACACTCAACTTGACTGACGTTACCCTTAAATACAGTTACCGAAATAATTGAAAATACGGTTACCGCTAAAATATATAACGCTAAAAACCGTTACCGAAATAGCTCGAAATACCGATAACGCTAAAATACCGTTAGCTTTATTTTTGGGTTTAAGAATTATTATAATAAAGTTATGGCTACCTCAGCTCGTCATTATAACATTTGACTACAGATTATATTTTATGGTTCTGAACCGATACTTCAAAATTTCTGAAACAACCGTTACTCATAAAATATCATTACCGAAATATCGATAACGCAAAATACAGTTACCTTTAAAAAACCGTTATAAAAATAATCCGATATACTGTTACCTTTTCACCTTTTTCAATCGGCTGCCAATATTATATTATTATAACTTTTAGTTTATACAAAAATAAAAAAGTATCCAATCCGAAACAAAGGCACATCGTTAGATATTAAAGGTACAATATAAAAATATCCATGTTAACCTTGAGATCAAAGTTCATGTCAAAACATTTTTTTGAAATGGGACATTTTGGTAAAATTATTTAAATAGCCCCCACACAAATGATCTCACGAAATGAGTTTTTAAAATCTAAAAATCTCTCAGAAAGAACAAAATTTCTTCCCCCAAAAATGTATTTATATTTTATTCTAACATTCTTAAAATAATTAAAGTTTTAAACCCAATTCTGGAAAAATTCTAAATTTTTTTGGTCAAAATATATAAGACTTGAGATTTTTCATTCACTGGTAGAGAACTGAAGATATGTTAAAAAATGTTTAAATACGAGTATTTTAATAAGCTTAATAATGGGAGGTCTTCTTACATCAAAGTCATCAAAACATACACACAAAGTACATTTAAGATTAGTCAGTAGAGAAGATAATCAGCGTAATAAAATATTTAAAACTTTTTTTTATAAAAAACGATTTGTAAAAAATTACCAACTTTCCAGTGGGAAAAATTATTTTTAGTTACACTGAAATATTGGTAAGAATGTTATAGAAAACGTAAATAAGGAAATCGAATAAGTAATTTTTAGAGTTAGAAAAGCGGAATTTCTTAATAAAAAGCGGGAAAATTATTTTAGGCGGGATCGAAGTTTAAAAAGCGGGATAATCCCGTAAAAAGCGGGATGTCTGATCTAATATGCAGACTAGCCAAGTTTTTTTTTTTTTTTTTTTTTTTTGAAGACAAATTTGAAATTTCTGTTTGAATAACAATATTTATTTATTTACACAGAGAAAACAGATTATTCATCACAACCGAATTTTTAGCCAATCGAATTTGGTAGTTCTGAGAACTATCTCCAAATTCAATTGGAACAACCGAATGAATATGGTATACATAGTCGAATTGTTAAATGACTATTGTGAATTAATTTAAAAAATAGTTGACGTTTTTTTTAAATTGTTTTCGTATATTCGAAAATCAAAATTTACATAAAAATGTACAAATTGCAAACTAAATAACTATAAAAGTGCTATAAAATATAAAACATTGCAGTTTGCTTTATGCTGGGTCGTAAACTGTTACCATTAGATGAATTATAGAACGGATTTATGCCACCTTTTTTTACCTTGATAGTGTCAGCAACCTGATTCTCCCAAAGACCATAGGTGTAGTTATGTTCGCAACCCTATAATGAAGGTATAAGGAAAAATCATAAATAATTTAAATTGAAAATTTTTCCGAAAAAAACGTTCATGTGCATACCTATGATGACTTCTTTAAAATCCTAGACCGACACAGCTCTGTTTGCATTTTGAATCCTCTTATTTCAAAAACAAATGCATATATGCAAAATAAATAAAAATATATTAAAGGTTCAAATACCAAATGAAGAATCAACGATATAAAACATACCTTTTACTTTTGTTAGTTGATCCATGGATGTAGTATTTTCCGTAATTATTTAAAAATTTATATTTAAATAATTGTTTTAATAAAACAAATTTTTCACAATTTCTTATTTTATTTATTTATGTATGTCAAAATTGGTTACCATTTTTATCATTTATGAGCAACGAATTTGATGTTTTGTTTAATATATTTAAATGATTTTTTTGATTGCTATAATCAATATATGATACTGAGTTCTATACCATTGAATTAAACTCTTTTGTCTCTACTTACTCGCACTAATTAAAATTAATGTAGGTCTACATTGATTATTGGAACTAATATATTAATGATGCAAAGAGATATTTCACTGTAATTACGTTTTTAAAGTTTTAATTACAAATATTATGTCGAGTTAATTAAATTTTAATAATTTTAATTAAATATTATACCAAGGACATTTGTTTTCATAGCTGTAACTATTTTGCAACTAATCTTTTTTTTGGCGGAAATATAGCGGACACGTTCTACATAGTAGTGGCCATCATGTTTTTTGTTTATCCGCCCTGAATCCGTCCTTTAAACAGACGGACGTAGAAACTAGCTGTCCCATAGATTTTAACCGAGATAAAGTTTATATGGAGCCTTACACGAATATTTTGATATGTTACACACGGAATGATAAACACAATAGTGTACCCCCATTTTTATTTAAAAATCCGAAAAAATAATAAAATAAAAAAAAAGAAAAAAAAAAGTAGCAAGTTTAAAAAATATAACTTCAAAAACAAAATAGAAAATGATCAATTTTTTTTATACGAATTAAAAAATATGTATATAATAATGATAAATTTATTTATTTTTGTTTTCTCCTTGAATAAAGTTATTCGAAGTTTAGTTCAAATTTGATGCTAAAAGGTGTTAAATATTTATAGAATTTTTAATGTACATGTAACTATAAAAAGTATATTATCTATGCAGAAAACGTTCTACTCTTGAGTAGATATAAAATTAAAATTTGTTCTAAACTAGTTCACTATTTTTATTTAATATTCTTTAAAAAGAATAGTCCAACAAAACGGTACCATAAATCTGAAATTTATATTTTTGGGATAAAAAAGCATAAACTTCATTCCAAAAGAACTTTAAATATTCTCTACAAATGCTTAATTAAAATATTTACTTATTTAAAAATTTGCTGCTTAAAAATACACCTACATTTTTATTTATTTTTTTGCTTATACCTTAACTATGATAAAATATTCGAAAATTTGTTTTTAAACACTAAAATTGTCTATTATTTAAATTATCAGTGGTTAGTAATTGCCTAAAACCACAAATAAATCCGGTCATCAAGTGAAAGCTACACAAACAATTTTTTTTATAAATAACCGGCAAAAATATCTTATTCATCACATATAAACACTCAAACAAACACAGTCTAAAGAATCATGATCGAAATGTAAACATTTGCAAAAAAAAATCCGTAAAAAAAGAACGATTATAAACGTTAAAGTAGGTTGCTAATACTTCGCACTGATCAGTCACATAAATTGTTTGTTTTTGTTTTACAAGGGGATCGTGCCAATATTCAAAATTACACTTAGAGGTGAAAAAAAAAAAAAAGAAAATAAGTTTTAAATTAAAATGGCAACATACAGCAAGCAACCAAATCACTCTCGTTATTTCCGTACATTTTAACCAAAAATAAGATGATGATGATGGTTTGTCTAAGTCAACCTGGTCAAAACCAGTAAAATCATCATTGAAAGAGTTTATTCACAAAATCAGTTTGTGCAAGTGTATGTATGTGTTTGTTGGTTAGTCCCAAGTTCGGTTATTCACATTAATGAAGACTTTTTGTTTTACCAGTATGTTTGTATGTATTTGTTGTTATAGACTTAATAGCACTAAGTAAATGACTCACTATTTGGTATGTGCCATCAATGAGTACCCACTGTATCTTATTGTTAATTTATATTTTGTTGTTAACGATTGGTAATAATTGAAAACACGCTAACCAACTGAGAGCTAAAGATACTGTTGATGGCGGTATTTGTTCATGTTATTTTTGCTCTTTGGAATTTTGTTGTCAATTTCCAGTTTAACATTTTGATGTTATGGGTAATTTTTCTAGTTGCAGTTTTTGTTTGAAAACAAATCTTAGTGCATTTAACCAGTTCTCTGTAGTTTGACAAACAGGAAGTTTTAAAAATTAAATTTTCACTTAATCTTTTAATAAGAAAAGAAGACCAAACCGAAGATGGATGACAGGGTTGCCGATTTCATTATGTTGAAAAGGTATTAAAATATCCCAAACTCATATTTTACGTTTCCTTGTTGATCATATTTATTAATTTGAAAATTTTTTATGAATTATGTGTTTTTTTCTTATCAAGTCAACAATTTTTATGTAATATAAATCATGTTAAAAATTTCTATATAATTTTGCATTTATGATTATCTAATCTTACAATATAAACAGTTACCCTCATATTAAATTTAAAAATCTCATTCCCATTAGACATTTCTTTATTAGGCAGCTCTATATCATATCTACTCTCATACTTGTTGACTTTTTCTATGATGTCCGTGGATTGTTTAAGTTGCACATGTGTTGTCTGTTGTGGCAAATTTCCGCCTGCCTCTACCTTGTTCTCGTTTGATGTCTGTTATTATTTTTGGTTTCAATATTGTGTTGCATCTTCAAGTTGCACACAAGCTGTTGTAATTATGTATAGACCTAGATTCTTGTTTTTTTACAGCAATTTCATTTTTCTTTTTACTTTTCAATCGACTTATTCATTCAACCTGTAGTCGATAGTTTCTTTAGTCAAAGACAAGCTGCTGTAGAAAATGAAACTTATTTATAAATTTGGGTGGTGTTGGCGTTTTTTTGTAGCAAGTCTAGTTAGTAGTTTTTGTTAGTGGAGGTACTTAATCTGCCATGGGAAATAATTTGTTTTAATATTCATTCAAGTAATAGACTTTCTACTTTTACCAGCAGCATCTTCTTAGACCTGTAATTAAAAAAAAGGAAAAATGTTGTTCATGTAAATTGATACCCATTTTATCATATTTAACTAGCCAATATTATAATTATGCATAATATTTTTTCTTGAAATTTTATACTTTTAAAAAGAAATATTGTTAGTTGTAGTTATTTTATTTAGAAACATCTTATAGACTTAATTTACACTAAAACTATGGAAATAACTTTGTATGTATTTAATAAAATTAACTTGTATCAATCACTTCATAGTTGTATTTGGTTAGGTAGTAAAAGTAGTTCGTACTAGTAATTGATAGATAGATCGTAATAGTAGTGATTTAAAAGTGACAATTAAGTAGTAATTTAAGCTATAGCTAGATAGATAGGTAGATAGATAGATAGATAGATAGATAGATAGATAGATAGATAGATAGATAGATAGATAGATAGATAGATAGATAGATAGATAGATAGATAGATAGATAGATAGATAGATAGATAGATAGATAGATAGATAGATAGATAGATAGATAGATAGATAGATAGATAGATAGATAGATAGATAGATAGATAGATAGATAGATAGATAGATAGATAGATAGATAGATAGATAGATAGATAGATAGATAGATAGATAGATAGATAGATAGATAGATAGATAGATAGATAGATAGATAGATAGATAGATAGATAGATAGATAGATAGATAGATAGATAGATAGATAGATAGATAGATAGATAGATAGATAGATAGATAGATAGATAGATAGATAGATAGATAGATAGATAGATAGATAGATAGATAGATAGATAGATAGATAGATAGATAGATAGATAGATAGATAGATAGATAGATAGATAGATAGATAGATAGATAGATAGATAGATAGATAGATAGATAGATAGATAGATAGATAGATAGATAGATAGATAGATAGATAGATAGATAGATAGATAGATAGATAGATAGATAGATAGATAGATAGATAGATAGATAGATAGATAGATAGATAGATAGATAGATAGATAGATAGATAGATAGATAGATAGATAGATAGATAGATAGATAGATAGATAGATAGATAGATAGATAGATAGATAGATAGATAGATAGATAGATAGATAGATAGATAGATAGATAGATAGATAGATAGATAGATAGATAGATAGATAGATAGATAGATAGATAGATAGATAGATAGATAGATAGATAGATAGATAGATAGATAGATAGATAGATAGATAGATAGATAGATAGATAGATAGATAGATAGATAGATAGATAGATAGATAGATAGATAGATAGATAGATAGATAGATAGATAGATAGATAGATAGATAGATAGATAGATAGATAGATAGATAGATAGATAGATAGATAGATAGATAGATAGATAGATAGATAGATAGATAGATAGATAGATAGATAGATAGATAGATAGATAGATAGATAGATAGATAGATAGATAGATAGATAGATAGATAGATAGATAGATAGATAGATAGATAGATAGATAGATAGATAGATAGATAGATAGATAGATAGATAGATAGATAGATAGATAGATAGATAGATAGATAGATAGATAGATAGATAGATAGATAGATAGATAGATAGATAGATAGATAGATAGATAGATAGATAGATAGATAGATAGATAGATAGATAGATAGATAGATAGATAGATAGATAGATAGATAGATAGATAGATAGATAGATAGATAGATAGATAGATAGATAGATAGATAGATAGATAGATAGATAGATAGATAGATAGATAGATAGATAGATAGATAGATAGATAGATAGATAGATAGATAGATAGATAGATAGATAGATAGATAGATAGATAGATAGATAGATAGATAGATAGATAGATAGATAAATAGATAAATAGATAAATAGATAAATAGGGCTGAGCTCAGGCCACTATCGGGTTCAGTAAATGGCGGATAACTGAACGACCTACAGATATGTAGGCCAGCTGCGATAGATAAGCAGTCCTCGACCAAGAGCGGTAGTTTTCAAGAGCGTACTACAAAAGGGTATATAAGCTTGATGACAATTTTACGACAATGGCGAATGGATGCTGCCATTGAATTAAGTATCCACCTACGGGAGTGCCCTCAAGAGAAGTGCAATTTGAAGAGTGATGCCTTCGTGGATCCCCCAATCATAAATCCAGGAGCGTCTGTCCCAGAAGTAACCTTATCTGAACTACAACTGGCAGTCTCAAGATTTGAAGACAGGAAAATGCCAGGACTTTAAGGTATTCCCAACATAGTACAGAAAGAGGTTGTAAAATGTAGGCCAGATAATTAACACCTGTTTGCGACAATTATCTTTTCCGTCAATTTGGAAGAGACAAAAACTAGTGCTCTTACCCAAAGATGGGAAACCATTGAAAGAGCCGTCTTCGTATCGACCGACATGTATGATAGATACTTGCGGAAAGTTGCTGGAAAGCATTATTTGTCATAGATTGGAGGAGCATATTGACTCAGTAGAAGAACTATCAGATACTCAATTTGGTTTTAGCAAACATATATCAATCAAGGTTGTAGTAGATATTGTAAATGAGGCAACAATCAAAAGCAAATGCTGGAGAAATGGTGCCAAGGAATACTGTATCGTTGTAATTTTGGATGTCAAAAATGCCTTCAATACATCTAACTGGGAAAATATAGTGAATCCTCTAAGACGGCTAAGTACCCTATCATACCTAGTAACAAGGATAACTTTCGAAAGAGAGTTCTAGTCTATGTTACCTATAAAGGAATAAAAGAATATGATGTAACAGGCGGAATTCCCCAGGGATCTGTGCTAGGACCCCTCTTATGGAAAGTTTTGTACGATGGTGTGTTAAGACTGAATCTACCGGAAAGGTAGAAGATTATAGACTTTGCAGATGATATAGAGCTAACGATAGTGGGAAAGACTATTGATGAAGTTAGGACAGTTGTAGAAAGTAGTATATACGTGGTCAAATCAATGCTCAATTCAATGGGCCTTTTGTTGGCTGAACCTAAAACGGAGGACTAACCTCAAAATTGGGAACTGTGAAGTCAACATATATCTATGAACTAAGAGGCATACCAGAAAATGAGAGAGCTATTAGGAATTTCCGAAGAGTCAGCATTGTGGAATTGCAGTCCGGATGGTCGACATCGACAAAGGGGAGTGCTACTCGATTTGGACTTGATACCTCTCCACTGTGTCCGTGTTGTGTTGAAAAGAACGAGGATCCCGCGCAAAACCAAATGTAAATATTGATAATATGATATCGCCTTTCCCTGAATTAAGCGCCATTTAACCCCAAATTATAGACGGACGGACAATACCATTATGCCTAAATAATTCTAAAAATGCATTTTTTTTACTTGCTAATAAATACAAATATATAATGTGATCAATAATGTGAACTTTTCCCAGAATTAAGCATAATTTTCGACCCATTTAACTCCAATATATAGACGTACGGATATTACCATTCTGCCAAAAAAATTAAAATTCTAACAATCCATTTTTTACTTACTAAAAAATAAAAAAAAAAAACAAAACGTGATCATTAAAAAATTGATACCCTTTATCCCAATGTGCGCTAGTAGGGAACTGAAGATGAATTTTTATTTTGAATTGTTTCCTTATTCACATCATCAATACGCATCGTTTGAGGGGTCTTTCGATGTGAATATCTTAAAAATGCGTTTCCTCGGAAGACTAATATATAGTACATGTAAGAACATACTAATCTTCGCGATTTATTTTAATGTACCTAATGGGTGTAAGAGCCGATATAATTCATTAAATTCAAATAAAAAGCCACGGTTCTAGGAGTTAATGGTGTTAAAAGTCTGAAATTAATATGTAATTATGTATTTGTATTGAAAAATTACTCAAATAATAAATAGCTTTTCATATGTTAATTAAATTCCTTTTTTACTTAAATGAGCCAGCTGTGACGTTAATGCGAAAATAAATAAATATGCCAAGAATAAGAAATAAAACTTTTGTTTTAAATAAAATAAACAATTCTAAGAGAGTGGGAGAGAGCTGTTATTATTATTTTTTTTTTAATGTTTGTTTATATTATAAAAACATAATTTTTGAGAGAACGGGTTTTATATATTTTTTTCTTATTGTTTAATTGCAGCTAACGCTCACGTGTGGCAAACATATTTCAAAGTATGTTTAAGAAGTTTGAAAACAAAACTGTTTTCATTATTGCAACAATTCCAACTGCAGAGGCTGCATATACATACATATAATGCTACTATTGCAGCCACTTAATGCGTTGCTTGCTTGAGATATTTACTTTACTGGGTTTGTGGGTTTCCTAAATATTATTACTCAAATGAGCTGTGACGGGATAAAAACTACAACAATGGAGCAGGGCATATTGAAACGTTTAAATTTTAAACTGAGAGCAATACTAATGATGATGACGATCGCCGTCAGATCGTGCCTTTTTTACAGTTTTACTCTACTATGACTGACTATGGATGGAGTTGGGTTTTTTTCTGTTATTATTTTTTTCTTTGCTTAAGTTTTTATTGTTGTTTACTTCGTATATTTATCGATTTTGTTGTTGTATATTGTTATATTATTGTACTTTTTTCTCAGTATTTTTTAAAGTGCTTAAGTTTTTTAGTCTGATGGCGATCGCGTTCGTGTAAAGTTCCCTCCATAATGAGGTTTTTATTTTAAACTTTTTTTCTGTTTTGCTTTAAAAATAATTATTTTAAATTAACTTGAGTTCGTTAGAAGATTATGAATGACTACGTTGGCATTTGCAAAGAATTTTCTTTTTTTTTAATTTTAAGATAAATATATTAAAAAAGCTTTTAAGAAAGTAAATATTTAGATATAAAGAAAGAAAGGAATAAAAAAAAAAAAGAATTGTGAAATGTAAAATTTTATAAAAAATATATGAAAAAAGTGCATATAACAAATATTAAAATAATTTTTACAAAAAACATACCATTAATTGGCAGAAATAGTTTATGTGTAAAAACTAAAAAAAGCTAATATAAAAAAGTAACTACAAAATCATTTGTTTTAAATTAGTATTAATTTTTTTTTAATTTAAGTTGTGGTTCTTGTTAATTACAAATGAGAAAGTCATCTTAAGTTTTAATCATATTTAGTGGTTAAAAGTAATAAAAAGAAGTTTTCTTGTTTTAAAAATTTGTGTGTAAAATGAGAAAAAAAAAATTAAAAAATTGTAATTAAAAAAATGTTTTAAAATTTATATTTAAAACATTTTATTACCAAATAAAAAAATAAATTGTACCAAATAACTAAAACTATAAACTTTTCTTTGGATTGGATTAAATTAAACAAAATGTAAGTATTTTAAAAATGTTTTATTTCACTTGTATAATTAGTAAGTAAATAAATATTTTGTTTAATTTTTTTTTTCCTTCAATTTCCTAGTATAAAATTCTAATGTTTAAACAACGACGTAAATTTGTATATAAACAAAGAAATTTGAAAATTTAATACCAACAAGGTCGACCTATAGTGATACTGTACACTTATTGCCATTTAATGCAGTAATGCGGGGACAGTTTATTTACAAATATTTTATTTTTTTCCTATAAGTGAATGATAAGAATTTGGGTCATTTGACAATAAATATTTTTTTATTTTTTACATTTTCCATTAGTGATCATTAGATATTTTTATGGCGGCAGACAAATAAGGAATTTTTGGAGTTTTTTTTTTTTTTTTTTAAATTTGTTTTCAAATTGTTTTTGTATTGGATACCTAAGTTGGTTGTATAATCATATCAAACTTTATTTGGAGTTTAACTTTTTATATTGAAGGTAGTTTATTAGCTTTTTATAAAAATTTATTGAATATAGAACATTTTCGATATATTTTGTTTTTATAGATAATTTACGATTCATTTTCTTTTTATAAAAAATTTCTTTCATTGCAAATTTTTGAAAAAAATGTTTGTTTAGAAATTTTTCGATAAATTTTTTTTATGGAAAATTTTTGATAAATTTTCCTTTTATAAAACAATTTCGATAAATTTTCTTTTCATAGAACATTTTTCGATCAAATTTCTTTTTATAAAACGATTTTGATAAATTTTCTTTTTAATAGAACAATTTCGATAAATTTTCTTTTTATAGAACAATTTCGATAAATTTTCTTTTTGTAGAACAATTTTGATAAATTTTCTTTTTATAGAACAATTTCGATAATTTTTTTATAGAACAATTTTGATAAATTTTCTTTTTATACAAAAATTTCAATAAATTTTCTTTTTATAGAACAATTTTCGATAAATTTTCTTTTTGTAGAACAATTTCGATAAATTTTCTTTTTATAAAACAATTTCGATAAATTTTCTTTTTTTAGACGAATTTCGATAAATTTTGTGTTTATAGAACAATTTCGATACATTTTCTTTTTATTAAAAAATGTCGATAAATTTTCTTTTTATAGACAATTTTTGATAAATCTTCTTCTTAAAGACAATTTTCGAAAAAATTTTCTTTTTATAAAACAATTTCGATGAATTTTCTTTTTATAGAAATTTTTCGATAAATTTTATTTTCATAGAACATTTTTCGATTAATTTTTTTTTTATAAAACAATTTCGATATATTTTATTTTTATAAAAAATTTCGATAAATTTTCTTTTTATGGACAAATTTCGATAAATTTTATTTTTATAGACAATTTTCGATGAATTTTCTTTTTATAGAAATTTTTCGATAAATTTTCCTTTTATAGACAAATTTCGATAAATTTTCTTTTTATAAAAAATTTCGATAAATTTTATTTTTATAGACAATTTTCGATGAATTTTCTTTTTATAGAAATTTTTCGATAAATTTTCTTTTTATAGACAAATTTCGATAAATTTTCTTTTTATAGAACAATTTCGATATATTTTCTTTTTATAAAAAATTTTGATAAATTTTCTTTTTATAGACAAATTTCGATAACTTTTCTTTTTGTAGACAATTTTCGATAAATTTTCTTTATATAAAACAATTTCGATGAATTTTCTTTTTATCGAAATTTTTCGATAAATTTTCTTTTTATAGACAAATTTCGATAAATTTTCTTTTTATAGAACAATTTCGATATATTTTCTTTTTATAAAAAATTTTTATAAATTTTCTTTTTATAGACAAATTTCGATAACTTTTCTTTTTATAGACAATTTTCGATAAATTTTCTTTATATAAAACAATTTCGATGAATTTTCTTTTTATAGAAATTTTTCGATAAATTTTCTTTTTATAGACAAATTTCGATAAATTTACTATTTATAGAACAATTTCGATAAATTTTCTTTTTATAGAACAATTCGATAAATTTTCTTTTTATAGACAAATTCTATTTATAGAACAATTTCGATAAATTTTCTTTTTATAGAAAATTATCGATAAATTTTCTTTTATTCACAGAAAAAAATATTTTCGAAAAAAATTTCAATTAAATTATTAATCACAATTTTAATATTCTAACATATTAAACTAAAATTTTACATATAAAAATCTAAAATCCAATTTCAATACGAATAATACACATTCAATTATTTTATTAATTAAAATTCAAGCTATGAAAAAAATAGTATATTAAATTATTCAAATTAACACCTATTTTTATTTATATTTGATTAATTTTTTAATTGATACAATAAGAAAATTGAATAATTGATACAATTAAAAAAGTAATTGAAATAGTTTTTATCTTTGATAAATCGTTTAATAGACCATATTTTTTCTGTTTAAAAAAAATTTTCTTTTAATAAATTTTTTTTATAATTTTTTTTTTTTTTTTTTTCGAAATTTTCTTTTTGTATAAAATTTTTTATAAATAGTATTTTTATATAGTTTTTTGATAAATTTTCTATTTATACACAATTTTTAAGTATTTTTTTTTTAGAAAATTTTCAATTAATTCATATATGTTGTTAATCATTGTGACTGTAGGTAGGGGAAAATAGTCTTCCTTATTCTATTGATAATTCTTATCTAATAAATAATTTCTATTTTATTATATGTATGTACTACTAAATTGCAGTTTATACTTTAGAAAATATTATTCTGATTATAAACAAATACATTTGTGCTATACAACTAAAAAAAAAACACCCATGAGTACATATATTATAACCACTTATGAATCATTTTCAATATAATAAACATGATACCGAGTATTACACAAAATTTAATTTTATCATAAAATTTTCTCCTCTTTCTTTTGATTTTTTCTTCTTGTGGTTATAAAAATAACTAGTAAATGGTGGATACTCTTATGTGAATGAGTATCTTCTATAAAAATTTGTTTATTTACTTCAGGAAATGATGCTTGAACCTATAGTGAGTATGAAGTTGAGATAACAAATTGGATGCCTTATTAATTTAAAGTGATTAAGGGATTTTTAAGTGAATAATAATGGAAAAGCGAAAAGATAGTTGCTGTTAGTGGCGTACTTTTGTTTCTAAGAAATTTTGGTGGTTAGGTTACAAAATTAGGGTTTTGGATTTTTTTGGAGAACTTAGGAATTTTGTTTAAAAAGTGTTAAATGAATGTTGAAAGACGAAGCCCCATTAGCAAATTGGACTAATTTTCTATTTTTTTAATTATTTACGTAAAATCTAATATTAAAAATAGTTTTTAAAGAAACATTTTATTTTAAAGAGAAATAGTGAATAAAAATCGTAATTGTTTACTTTTGGAATAAAAAATTATATGAATTTTTGAATGGAACTTTAATATAAATTGGACATGCCTTTTAGAAACAATAGGTTTATTTCCAAAATATTTTGATTCTGTCCATTAAGGATTACATGATATTAACTAGGGACCGTAACGACAATGAGTTTAAAAATAAAACTCAACAAATATTGACTATTTTTTATATCGAAATAAGTTATAGCCAGTGACACCAAAAATATGTTCAAACAAAAATGTTTTATACTCATAAAAAATCGGATAATATGCCCTTAAAATTTGAAAATATTATTTTTTCCATCTTAATTTTAAATTATCTACTATTCATGCTAAAAATAATTAAAATTTTATTAAAAAAAAATATATATTATTTTTGCATTTTAAAAGATTCAGAAACTAAAATATTGTATCAGGAAATTAAAAAATTTCTTTAAATTTATGTGATGAAAAAGACAGTAAAAAGATAATTTCCGTAATGTAAAGTTATGTAAAGAGTTATTTTGAGTGCAAAATTATGCTTTTTAGTATAAAATATGCAAAATTTTGTTCTTAAATATAAAATATGTCATTTAATTTGCTTAAAAAATGCTCTCAGATAAAGATTTTCTAGGAAAATATGACAAAATATGCTGCTAAGCCCAAAATATGATGTTAGGATAGCAAATCGATATCAAAATTATTAAAATTGTCTTAAATGGACATGGAACAGTTTATTCATTTGAAGCCCAGGAAAGAAAAATTATTTTGCAAATTTTTGGTTGCCCTATTTACTGAAGCTTTTTAAATTTATTTTCCTTTTCATTTAAGAATTTTAAATTGATCAACATTTTGTTTTTGATTAAAGTGTTTTGTTTAGAACAAAATCTTCTTAATTTTTAAAATCGGTTAAAAATTCAAAAAGTTATTAAAAAGTTTTAACAAAACCATTTTAATTTGTGTTTTATTTGAAGTCTACTTTCCGGGGCAATAATAAAAAATTTATGAAAAGCTTAAAGTTTTAAGAAATATAATGGAATAAGTTCTTTAATTGAAAGGCAATTTGAAAAAAAGTAAATCTTGTTATTTTATGATCAAGAAAGTCTTTATATATTATTGCACCATTGTAAAGGCTTTTATAGAAAAATTTATAATAAATTGCAGTGAAACTTGAAAAATTTAATTTTTTCAATGTTTAAAAAATAGCTATTAGTATTAAACAAGAACATAAAAAATACATAAAGACAGATTCTTTACTAAAAAAACTTAATAAATCAACAAAAGAGAATTAGAATTTTTTATGATTTGTCAAAAGCTTTTGATCTTATTGATCATGAAATAATGATTGAAAAACTATGTTATTATGGTCTTAATCAAAGCGCGTTATATCTACTAAAAAGCTATTTAACAAACAGGTAGCAATATGTAGAAATTAATAATCTAAAGAGTAGTTTCGGTGCTGTTGAATATGGAGTTCCACAAGGAAGTGTATTAGGTCCCCTATTATTTGCAATTTACCTTAATGACATACAAAATCTTCAACTATTTGGAAAGCTTTTTATCTTTGCTGATGACATCAGTGTGTTTTATCCGTATAAACATGAAACTGTTTTGAAAACCCATATGGAATATGATGCAGCATTAATTACAGAATATATGAGAATTAACAAATTCAGCTTAAATGCTAAAAAGACTAAACTAATAAGATTCAGACTATATTCGCTAAATGAACAAAGTTTTAACATATTTGTAGATGGAAACAAAGTAAATGAAATTTCTAATACAAAATTTCTTGGTATACATTTACAAAGTAATCTTTCATGGGACATTCATGTTCAACATCTGAAATCAAAAATAGTATCTGCCACTGGTTTGCTTTATAAATTCAAAAACAAATTTAACACAAAAACAAAACTCATTATTTATAACGCTTTGATTCACAGCCACTTAGATTACTTGCCTGGTATATATGCCTGTAAAAGAAGCAAGGAGCTGAAATCATTGCAAAGATGCCAGAATAAAGCGCTAAAAACTGTTTATAATATGCCATTAACTTTCCCGACAGTATCTCTGTATAGAAATGTAGCTGTCACGGTCAGTGTTTCCAAAACGGTGATCTGGCGATATTTTGTTGTAAATAGCGGGTACTTTTCGTAAAAAACCGTTAAGTGGATTTTCTGGTTGCAATATTTTTCTAGCTGGCGGTTTCTAGCGACTTTTCGTTATTGTAAAAACATGGTTTGAAACAGAAATAAGAAAATTTAAAGGTATTATTTTACTTCTATAACTAACTAATTTATCAAAAATAAGTTGTTACCCGCAAATTTTGTAGAAAATCAACTGTTTTTCTATAAAAAAGACAATGAAATTATTTTTTTTCTCAAAATGCTAAATCACCACAACATTATAGTATGAAAATCTCCCTAGAGGAAAGAGAACCGTATCAAAACTAGTCACGTGACAGGTTTTCAGGACTAGTGACCGGTTCAAGTTCCGGAACTTTATATGGGAGGAACCTGTCATTTTTACATGTGGTTGTCATTACAGGTGGCTAATTAGCCCCTTGGGACAGGTCATAGGATTGGTCACAGGACTAGTGCAAGAGAACATGTTAAGATTCAATTTTTTACTTTTTTTTTAGTTTTCTTAAATTATATTTATTTTTATTTTATAATTTTTCGTTAATGTCGATGGCGGCACCACGAATCGAATCCAAATTCTTCTAATGTATGTTACTCGTACATTTTATAGTCTTTAATGCAAACCACTTACCAACAGATTGTTATTTCGCAAAAGTTGATAATTTCACACTTAACATCTCTGTTAGAAACTGACTCTCAACAGATATTTTGGAGAGTAATGGTGTCAATTGGTTCTCAACTGGAACTTTGGGGATGAGTTAGGTGTCAATTGGTACTCAACCGGTACTTAGGGACCGGTCCATTATTGCGATTGCCACAAATTTCCCGCAGGGATCTTTGAAACCCTGGGATATTATTGGGTAATCAATGTATTGTAAATAGAATCGAAATGTACAATGAGTCCCTCGGTTTGATGATTTGCAGTAAGAAAATACAGCAGAAACCCAATTTTTTTTTTTTAATTTCAAGCTGGTTTTGTATGCTCCATATATCTATGTCAGCCGAATATAGTAAAATCTAAACAAACAAATTTATTACATTTTTGCAAATTTGATTTGAAATGCATTCAGATACTCAAAATTAAGATTGTGAAGGATTAGATATCAATTTAATACATGATTAAAGAGAAGAAATATTTTAACGGTAAAATTCAGCGATTTTATTTTAAGTGTAGGTGGTTTCTAGCGGTTTTTCGAACACAATCTGGTGGGACATGGCTACAAAGTTTTGGCAACACTGGTCACGGTACTACCTGTATATGGATTTTATAAATTTCGTCTATTAACATACGTTTTTAAATCTTTAAACAATATTGGATATCATACTATTTTATTTTCAAGAAATCAATCAATACATAACACCAGAAATACTATGGATCTGAGAGTAGCAAGATGTCGATTGGAAACAACAAAGCAGAGAATAGAACACGTGGGAAGTTTAGAATATAATAATCTTCCACAAAATATAAAAAATGCTCAAAGAATTGCAATATTTAAAAAATTGGTTAAAGAATATTTGCTTGGAAATGTAGAAATGCTTCTTCCGTAATTATTTATGTATGAATATTATAAAATTTGCATATATATATATATATATTTTTATCTATCAATTAATTTTTTTTTCTTTTTTTTATTATTAATGAATTAAACATGTAATTTAATTTTGCCAACTCGTCTCAAATATGTCCAAGTGACGCTGAGACCTTATTACCTTTGTATTAAACATTTTTTTATTGAAATAAAATATATATAAAAAAAAAAAAAAATACAAAAAAAAATTAACTTATGTAAGATATTTTCAAAAAGGTCGAATTAAAACAGGTGACAAGGAAAATTAAAACAGGTGGCAGCAGTTCTATAAAAAAAGACGAATTCATTAATTCTTTTTATACATGAAGTTTGACAATTCAGCGGGTAAGCGAAAAATGTGCCTATATGGAGATTGGCAATACCAAAAAAATAATCAGCTGATTAAGTGAGGTCACGTGTTTGAATTCACCTTGGCCTATATGGCATATACACCATATTACCCAGATTTTAGTGAAAAAAGGTTAATATAATAGAATTTATCTCAATTCGATTTTTCACTAAAAAATTAATGTAAAAAAAATCTATCTTTAACTAAAAAAATTTATTAGAGTCAAAAAAATTAAATTGCTGGTGAAAAATCTGCATTTTAATTTCGAATCTGGCCTACAGTTTCACCTTAATATAACAGCTATTTAAAATAGTTCAACACTAATAAAATTCACATTTATTCCTCCACATCATAAATACACATAACCCAAAAGAGCATTTAATAATTTACATAAATAAAATTTCAAATCAATAACGAATGAGTGTTTTGCATTTAATGATTTCAACAATTTTATGAAATGACAAATATTAACACAAATTTATTGCAATAACGATACACAAACAGATAAGACACAGAAAAATATTGAGGTGTTTTCTTAAAATTGTTGAAATTTTTAAACGATTTCACTTATAAATAAAATAAAAGAAATTTCTCTTTAGGACATCTTATTTACTTTTTTTAATAAAAAAAAAAAAAAAAAACGCAACGATTGGCGTGTAGACAATACAATTGTTTTAATTTTCTTATAAATTTTATTACAATTTTTATATATTTTTTTTGCACAATTTAGGTCTATCATATACATACATGACAAACACGATTTTGATGTCAACAAAAAGACATTCATCTTCGTGAAAAAAAAAAAAACAATGTGTGAGAATTTACTACAAGAGAAAAAAATACTTCATACAAATAACTGTTATTTATAAAATGTATGACGAGCAACAGCAATAAGCAATGTATTGTTTAAATAAATTTGTAAACAATAACATTAGAGTTGCATTTGTTTAATTTTTATATTTAAAACAGTGTTGTATTTCGCAACACGCAGACCATGGGGGTTTTTTATATTGTTAAAACCATGCAAAATTTGTATGAAATTTTAATTTAACCCTTAAATTAAAAATTAAAATTTTTTGGGTCAATTTCAGTTAAAATTACTTTTAGTTTCATTTAATCAACTGTTATAGTTATTTTCTCATAATAAATCATTTAGAAAACAAAGAAAGAGTTTTAAATAAAATAATATAAGTGCTGATTAGCATTTGACAACAAAGAATTGTTTTATTTATTTATTATTTAAGAAAAAAATTCTATTTAAATGTCATTGTATATCGAAACTAAATATTACTCTTCGTCTTAAACATTTCCTTTATATTTATTTAGATGAACACGTAGAAATAAATTAAACAAAGTTTATTGAAAACAATGTGCGTCATTATAAATTTAAATGTTTATATTTGTAGATAAGCTCTTTTTTTCTCTAAATTATGGTTATTCATTTAAATGTCTATAACGCTTGTCTGGGAGTTTTGCAAGAAAAAATAAATAGGTAGAAATTTTTGAAATCGTTTTATTGTTACATAGATATGTTTTACATGTACATACATATGTATTTACTGTATTTACTTAGTACGTAGCATACGTTAATTAATCCCTAATTAAGAAAATAATCCACATAAAAATAGATGTTTTTAAAAATAAAAGGAAAATAAAATGCTACTTTATTTTATGTAGCTTTATAAATCAATTTGAAAATCTTAAATGGATTTAAAATTTGGGAAGTTACGTCATCTTTAGTTCAAGTACTACTTCCAAAACATTTTTTTTTATATGTCAAAATTTATAGAATGTTTCGTCATACTCCCTAAGAAAATTTACCATCCACATTAAGTCGTTTTTTGATAGATAATAAAGTGTAATTTTGTAGGAGGGTGTTATTTAAATATCTTATCTAAAGATTTCACAACCGATTTTAAAATTTAAAAATAAACATTTTCATAATTTTTTTTTTCGCAGAAAAATATAGTCTATTAAACGATTTATCAAAGTTAAAAACTATTCCATTTACTTTTTAATTGTATCAACTACTCAAGTGATCAAAATCCAACTTTACTAATATTTTTTACTAAAAACAAAACAATTTATTGGCTAACAAATATTTTTTTATTGTATTTATTAATAAATTAGTTAAATATAAATAAAAATACATAAGTGATTATTTAAATAATTGAAAATATGTGTATTTCATAGGCAGAATTCAATTAATAAAATAATTGAATGTGTAACATTCATAATTGAAATTGGATTTTAGATTTTTCTTTATAAAATTTGAATTTAATTTGTTAGAATACTTTGGTTTTGAGTAATTTATTTAATTTTCAAAAATTATTCGAAATCATTTCAATATTCTGATTAATAATTTTATTGAAATTTTTTCGAAAATATTTTTTTTCTGTGTTCGTGAATTACGTAACTTACAATAAAAATTGTATTATAAATATATAAATTCTTTTTCTTTTAAAGTTTTGCAATTCTATCACAAATGTTAGAAACTGGAAGTGTATTAATTATTATTTTTTAGTTCATAAGACTGTAGTTTTTTTTGAGCAATTTTATTTAAAAAATGTTTTGTATTAACTGTTATTAAACTGTTATACAAACTATTATATTGTACAATTTAAATTAATTTATGGATTTGTTTTGAAATTTCATATAAAATAAAAAAAATTCTTAAAGTTTGCAGTATAACAGTTTGTATAACAGAATTATGAAACTAATATACTATAAAAAGTTTAATTATAATTTTTTGTTGGTCAAAATTATTTATTTAGTTTTAAAAATTAGTTTTGGTTTAAAAATAAACTATTTCATAGCATTGTTTTGCCATACATTCGATTTTTCACTACAAATAAAATTTTTCGCATCTGATTTTTGATTCATCATTGCAAATTCAATTTTTCTTCACAAATTATATTTTTCAACAAAAGTACGATTTTCACCGAAAATAAATTTATCCTACAAATACGATTTTTCACCAAAAATACAAGTTTTGATGAAATTTCATATAAAATATCAAAATTTGGAGCATAACAGTTTTATAAAACTGTTATAATTAGCTTTATAAATTTCATTCAAAAATAAAAAGTATAACAAATTTATAAACTGTTATAATATATAATAATCTGTTAAGCCATGTTCAGACTAGTCAAATATTTGACCAAAATGACGTAACCACTATATAAAATATTTTCTATTTCTTCATTTTAATGCTAAACTATTTTTTTTCTCTTACAAAACAATTGGAAGATCAAACAATGGCAAACAATTTGTTTGTAAAACTAGTGGTCACGCAAATTTGGTCAAATATTTGACAAATGTGAACATAGCTTTGCATATTTTTTTAGTCTTAAATGGTTTTTTGGATTATTGATATCCTTTAATTTAATCTGTATAGAACAAATTTATATGAATTAATTGGAATTTTGATCATTATGTTGCAAATTTCATAGCATGAGATTTTTACCTAAATCTATTTGCTGTTGTAACTGCAAAATTGTTTTCAAATACGAATATAATTTAAAGTGAAAAAAATTTAAGTTAATAGCAATTAAAAAATATTGTGAAAAATTCAATAAATTCTTTCTTATTTAGTAATTAATTTGTTTCATTTCTAAATCAGGTTTGCAAATAAAATTAGCAATAAACCTTAAAGTTAAAAACAGATTTTTGATGCCAACAACAGCAGCGGCGGCAAACAAAAAAATCACATAAATTAAGATTGAAAAATATCTTAAGGAAAATGTGCAACAACTAAAGATGTTTTTTCAAGATAAAAGTTGTTTTATACAATATGTGCTACTACATTATATGGCAAGTAAGTATGTAAGTTGAAAATTGCATCATATGGTAGTATGAATGTGCAACAAAAATTTGTAAGAAAACCAAAAAAACATAAATTTTATGTTAATGTTTATGGTAATTTCCCATAAACAACAAACAACAACACCACCACCAACAACAACAGAAATACAAAAACAATAATAAAATATACAATGGAAATTATTCACAAAAACAAATTTATTACTAATGATTCGTGAAAATGCAACATAGAAATAGATTAAATATGAATTTTAGAGAATTTTATACACTGAAAAAAGTACATTTTGAAAAATTATCTTTGTTTAGAAAACTTATAATTTTACTTTATAATCTTTAATGTTTTTATATTTTTTGATGTTGAATAAACATATTTTGGTATAGTTTAAAAATCATTAAAAAGTTATTGCCATCTTCTATTGCTACATTCCTTTCAGTGTATTTAATGCTTAAGAATTTAAAACTTTTTTAAGCTTTTTTTTTTTTTTGTTAAGTTGAATCATAAAACATGGTAAAAACTAGTTTATGAGGTGTAAACGTGTTTGCAATATAAACTAATGACGCAGCTTAAAGAAAAAATATAAGAATACAATTTATAGTCAAAATTTTTATTTTTTCTAAAATTCATACAAAATACTTTGGCTTAAATTTTTTGTCTAAATTTCTAAAAAAAAAAAAATACCATAAATAATTGTTTCTTGAAAAAGTATTGAAATAGAAAAAAAACATGTTGATATTCACACTATACAATTATGTTTTATTAAAACGATTCTCAAACTACTATTTTATTTTTGCTTTTGAGCTGAATTTACAAATTTTTGCTGTTGTTTTTGTGAAACATTAAAAAACCAAATCAAGGTGATGACTATGACAGTTTTATTGTATGGATTATGCCAAACAAGTATTGAATTTTTCATGATGTCAACACTAAAATAACAACAATTTATATTAAACAAAAAAAATTGCATTGATTTTGATAAAAAAAAGAAAGAAAAAGTTTAAATATTTTATAAAAGTTGAAGTTTATGGAAAAACGAGCTTATGCGAATTCATGATTAATTAATCACAATGTTAATGAATGATATTTATTGAAAATATTTAAAAACAGTTTAAATTATAAAACATAAGTAAGTATTTTTGGAATCATAAAACTTATCAATATTATTTTTAAACAAATTGTTATGGAAAGTTGTGTTTTTAAACTTTAAATGTTAAAGGTCTAAACAAGATTATATTGAAATATAAATTATGACACTAGCATTTTTTTAATTTGTATTTGGGTATTATTAAACTACTATTATTATAAATAACATTTTAATGTTCAAGTAATTTTTTTTATTAACTTTTGTATTTTAAATAGCAACATATTTAGATTTTTTAATATGCATTTTTTGAAAATTTACTCTCAATATAAATCTTTTAAATGTTCACAAAGGCAAGAAACAATTTCTTTAAGAAATATATACTAATCAATTCCAAGTTGTTGTGAATATTTTTACAGTTTCTTTACAAGTTTTCGCTATCTTAATTCCAATAGCCAAAATGTACACAGTGTATGTAATTAAGTAAAGCTCATTCTATGTTTAATCTCCAACACTCATATAAGAATTACTATTCTTCTCTGTATAAAGTGGAGAGCAAAACATTTGCAACTGTAAACCAATTTTTAGCAACCTATATCTTTTAATATGTCAAAGTTCTATTATTATTTTTTTTTTAACTTGCATTTATGTTGTTTTTGCTTTGAAGTACAAAAATGAAAAATTCCTCCATATTCCCTCTCGCTCGCTCTCACACAAAATCAAAATTTCACCAAAAAAAAAAATACCTTTGTGTGAACCTAGACTATTTTAAACAAAAACTTTTATGTTTTAAAATTTTTATTTTATTAATTATCTTATTAGAACAAAAAATATTTAATGTTCAGGTTAGGTTAGATTAAGTGGGCGGCTGTAACTATTGAATATGAAACAGCTCACTTGGGTCCAATTGGTCCCGTTGTGTTACCCTGAGGATCATGTGGAGTTGTTTCACATGTCCGTACAAAGGTTCGAACCGAACCATCAAGACGCATGTGTAAAGGATCTGATCTGTCTGATGGCAATTACAGATAGATCAGATAACGCATGCAAAAACGGACTACCAAGTTCCGTAGCCCTAATACCTGCAAGAGCAGGACTGTGACATAGAAGATGTTCCACTGTCTCTTCCTCATTTAAGCAACTTCTAAAAAAGTCGTTGTAAGGGAGTCTTAATCTCCTAGCGTGCGCACCGGCTACCCAGTACCCCGTAACAATTGCTACGAGTATCCGTAGCTGACGCCTAGGCAATCCCAGAATATAGTTCGATCGCAAGTGAACATACTGGGGCCATATACTTCTCGAGGTAGAGCATACAGACTCATTTGTCCATCTTTGCTGAGCTATCCTCGATAAATATTGCAGTATCATAGATCTGCAAGATGACAGCGGCACACCTACCAGTTGGTCAATTTCCCCATTACAAAGGTGGGAATCAGTTCTGGCTAGTTCGTCCGCAACAATGTTTCCCGGGGTGTTTGAGTGACCCCTTACCCAGATCAGCTCTAGGTTTGAATGTCTCGCCATCTCATTTAGAGAGGTCCGGCATTCATTTACCAGCCTGGATGTCGAAAGGACACCAGAGAGAGATTTTAGTATATTAATACTAAAATCCTATAGTACATTAGCCAATTTACCGCTCTCTTGATGGCCGAGATTTCCGCCTGAAGGGCGCTACAACGATCAGGCAATTTAAAGGAAATATACTTTCCATATACAGGAATGTAAACAATCTGTTTGGCCATTAGATCAACAGGCAAGCTGTTTATTTAAACGAATAATGCTCTAGATGGTGTTGTACGAAGCGCGGCCGTAATTAATAGCACTGAACTACACAGAACCTTGTTAAATATTCCGCTATTTAATGATTAAAATAAATAAAAAAAAAAAAAAAACAAAAAGTAAAAAATTCAAATTTTCAAAACATTTGCAACTCTAAAAAGTATTGACTTCTGCATTTTTTTTTTGCTAAGTTCTTCAATTATTTTTTGGAACAATATCAAATGTTAAGTGTTTATTTTTAAAGAGATCTTAACAAATTGTAAATAAACTAAGTTTAGATTACGAAAATTTTAACACAAAGTATTTTTTTATCATGTTTTCCTGCATTTTTGCAAACACAGAGTTGATTTTTTGTTCACATTACACGCATTTATTTGACGCTTTTTGTTTGTTGACACATATATTAAGTATCGTAAATACGTGAAAGGGAAAACATAGTTCCAGTCCATTCAGATTATTTTATTAAATAAAATTATAGGAAAATCTTATTTTTTATTTTGTTTTTATTTTTATTATTTTTATTACTTGAACATTTTTCAAAGAGAATTTTGGAATATGCGAATGTCAAGGAATCCTTTTGTTACTTTTTTTATTTAATATAAAGTGAAAATGCTATTAATTTTACATACAAACATCAACCTGTGCTTCAAATGAAAAAATTTTAAGAATTTTTGCATCGATTTGTTACAACATATTTTTGCATATTTTGGGCTTAGCAGCATTCTAAATTTACAGCATATTTTAACAATTTAAATGACATATTTTAGCATTTTTTATACTTAAGCGCATAATTCACACTTAAGAGAAACATTTTTGCAGTCAATAAAATTTTTTACATAATTTGCCATTAGTGAAATTTTCTTTTTAGTACACAAACGTTTTTCAAATCCTAATAATGTTCATCTTATAAATTTATGGAAACATTTTAATTTTTTCATACCATGTATTATAGCTTTAAGCAGTTGTTGCTAATAATAGTCAAGTTATTTCTAGCATTAATAGCATATAATTTAAAATTAAATTTTAAGAGCATATTTTTTAATTTTTTAAGCAATATTTTCGTAATTTAAGGTCTTTTTTTTTTTGCCAAATAAAACATTTTTTAGAGCATATTTTTGGTTGCCCTGGTGATTAGTTTTCACTTATTTAACTGATAGAAAAAAAAGAGTTGAACATGTTTAGAACACTTTAATGTCGACAATCCCGCTAAATAAATATTTTTTGCTGCTATAAGTCTGCGGAATAGTTTCTTTTTAGTTGTTCAAAAAAAATAAAATAAATAAAATAAAAATTACATATAAAAATTAATTTTTAAAAATTAATTTTAGAAAATACTAAACAAAGTACGTATGAAAAATATTTGGGACTAAAAAATAAATAACTTCGAATGTTTTGTTCACTATTGTATACATATCACAATTATTATTTTACTATTACTTTTACCTTATGTTTTGCTTGTTTATCCACGCTCAAGACAAGAAACGAAAGGTAAACAGCTAAAAATTCTTCAATAATCATTTGACTCTTACTATAAACAACATCAACATCTTTCTCCTCCAACCCCCAAAATCCATAAAAACTACAAACATATAGTTTTTGAACATAAAACTGGTTTTATCAGTGTTGTCAGATTAGGGGATTTATCGCCAAAATGGGAATTTCTTTTTGGAAATGGGGATGAAATGGGGATAGGGATGAAATGAAAAATGGACTTCAATTACGAAATTTGTAATATTAATTAATTTTTAATTGATTTTGCTCCAATCATCAAAATGATAATATTAATAACTAGAATAATTGATATTATTATTACTTCTTTTCCTTAAGTAGATGCATTGAGCTGAAAATTTTAGAAAATTTACTTAAATTTATTTTATTTCTGTACTTCTATAGACAAATATTTAATTTTTCTTTATATTTTATTAACAGCTGTCAATTTATTAAAAAACAAAACTGTAAACCAATTAGAAAATGGATTATATTAATAAATCATATAATTAAATTCTAATATAAAGTTAATTAATAATTTTATTAAAAAATTATTTGAAATATTTTTTTTTGTGTTGGTTTGAATAATTTCAACTTCAGCCTTCAACAAGTTATTGTTTAAAAATTAAAGAATGTGTATCAAACATAATTAAAGTAACGGAATTTGACTAATTATATTTTCATACAATTTAACAAATAAAAACGTAATTTTCGGCCATTGCATCAAATAAAAAAAGATTAGAAATTTCCATAAAATATTATTTTTTGAAAATCTCTATGATTTTTTAATATTGACTATTTGGAAAAATGTATTAAAGCACAAATAAAAGAAAATGCAGTTTATACTAATCTCTTAAATTAAGGTATTATTTTAGTGGGGATTTTTGGGGATAATAAAAGTAGTTATTTGGGGATTTTTGGGGATAAAAATTCAATATTTGGGGATATGTCTCGAAAAAAATCTGGGAACCCTGGGTTTTATTAATGTTAAAACAAGTTGTAAGTAATGAAACACACAAACAACACACTTGTTTGAACAAATTTTTTTGTTCGATTGTTTATAGTTGAGAAAGCTTTGCTTTTACTGGAGACAATAACAAAAAATGTAAGATATGAATGTAAAATAAAAAAGCTTTTAAGTAAACAAAACTTTAAGCAGTGACTTTTAAACTTATTTTGTTTACTATTAAATTATCAAAACAAAAACACATATTAACTCATACTCATACGGAGATACCAAACAAACCACATTCCAAGTAAGTAGTAATATTGTACATAGAAATAATTACTGTCAAACTAATTTAATTAAATGATAACTAAATATTTCTAAGTAAATTTATAGTAGTATTAGTGTGGAATTCTGGAGTACATTAACATTTTTGCATGTTATTTATTTTTTTATTTTGTTTTTGTTTCTATAAAACACATGTCTTATTGTTGTTATATGATAATAAACTGAGAAAATCTTGTTGAGATTTATTTGCATAAGTATTTGTATTGAGAAGCATTTATTTATTTTTGTAGAAATCAGTTCAAAATATTTACTTTTGAGTATAAACAATTTGCCTAAAATGTGGGTGTATAATAAAAATAACAATAATGATGAAGATGTTAGAAATAAACAAAAGAGAACGCTATAATCGGTATTTAAATTTTATTTGGATTCTCTGATCGTTTTGCTCAATGTACATCTAGGACCCCATAAAAAAGGGCACAAATTTTCCTCAAAAAACAATTAAAAACAAATAAGAAAGATATAATCGAGCCCAACCATATTAAGTGTACCCTACACCTTGTGTATGTGCACCAAACTTCAGGGAGGCGTCAATTTTGGACCGATACTCGTATTAAGTGTAAAATAAAACATACTATTGGGGTATTCACAAACTGTACTATCATGTCGTATTGTCATATGTTCTAAAATATTTCAATGTATAAAAAATATTGTTATTGCTCTTCCTTTGTAAAATTTTATGACATTATGACAATACGACATGATAGCACACTTTGTGAATCCCCCATATGTATTTGTATGTTTTATTTTACACTTATTACGTTGAATTTATGCACTTATTTATATGAATTTATGCACTTTAGAGTGATTCCCGAAAGTGGGCTTATATGGTCCACTAAAGTATTTTAAATTATATTATGTCCTACTATTTTTATTATTTTTATTTTTTTCGAAAAAACTCCATATTAAAGTCCATTAAAAGTAGCTTAAGTGCACATTTTCTTTGCTTTATTAAACATTAAACAGTGGGGCAAAACCGAAATAAATCTGTAATTTCCAATCGGCTGGTTGGATTTACATAAAAGGACCCCTAATACGCTTCAGGAGCGGATAGGGTACTAATGTCATAGAAAATGTTTACCAGTAGCGAATTTTTGTTCCTTATTCGATTTCCAAGATTTTTATATCACCTTTAAATCTTTGATAAATCCTTTAGAAAACATGCTTGCATGTACTATTTTTTATTTATTTTTCGAGATATATTCATTTGAAATTTCAACAATCTCAACTTTGAAAGATGTTGGTCAAGTCTTTTCCATATAGTATATCCAAACATTTTCAACCGATGTTATCATGCTTTTCGCAGTTTATTAAAGAACAAAATTTTATTTTCTACTGAATAATGAAAATTTGAAGTCAGAAAATAAAGATATCATTGAGTCAGAAAATAAACGATTTTGAATTGGCAAGTTTGCAAAAATTAAATAACAGACGGACGGAAGGACAGTCATTGAAATTTTTTAAAAAAGTCTTAAAATTCCAAAAATATATTACTTTTTTTACTTCTTGACCAATATATAAACCAAAAACGTCTTATAATTCTAAAAACACATGTTTTTACTTACTTATATATAGGAAAATTAAACGTGATCATTAAAGTGATGATATCAGATTTCCCTGAATTATGCATAATTTTCGACCCATTTAACTCTAATGTATAGACGGACGGACATTACCAATCTGCTAAAAAATCTTAAAATTCTAAAAAAAAAAATAAATAAAACGTGATCATTAAAATATTAATATTACCTTTCCCTGAATTAATAGTCATTTTCGACCCCTATTACCCCTCAATGTGCAATGTTGCCGATTCATGATGGCCAAAAATGGGTTAAAATATGGATAACAATTTTTAAGGAACAAAATGTGTAAAAATGAAATGAAAAACAGAAATAACTTTTTAAATAGTACTTCTTTTAATCATATGAAACAAGTGTATTATTAATCTTTTAAATTATTGTTATTAGTTTTATTTTTTTTAATATATATGTTCAGGACGATTTCTTTACCAAAATACTGTATCGCAAAATATGTATGTAAATACTAACCCCGTATTCTTAAATAACTTTTAAATTTAAAATGCTTTTTTAAATCAAATTTTTCACAAAATTTTTGTATTTAAACGATGAGAATCGCATATTGCATAAAATTGGCGATTACTATTTACAATCGCATAATAGGTGTGATGTAGTTCACAATCACAAGAAAATAGGCGATTTCAAATCGCATGCTTATACCAAAGTGAAGTTGTCTATTTTGCTTAAACATGGCTTCAAAAAACAATAAATATGGTGTATAAATAAAATTTAATGTTTTCTTTTTATTTAAGTAAAACCTAGTAATATTTTCTACCAATTTTAAGTAAAAATATGAAATTTTAAATTTAATCCATAATTCTCTTTCTTATTTGTTTTCTCATACATAAGCGATTTAATGGAAACAGCTGATCAAATTGAGAGAAATCGAACAAGTAAAACGCGTGAACTACAGCACATGCTGAAATAAATTTGTAGATTTTCAAAACGCATGTGAAATGACAATCGTGTGATTTCCATCACATAGGCGAAAATTTAGTTTGTTTTTATCATATCAATATTTTCAACATATAAGTTCTGTGGTTACAGGGAATGAAATATGAAAAGTATCCAGGAAAAATTTCAGAACATGTTATAAAATCATTAGTTCTAGAACTGGTGTAACATAGCAACTTCAGATTCTTTAATAACATTCCTTAGAACTAGGTGTGTATCAGCTAATTCTGGCTAGAACCTTCTGATGTTTCTAAATCGGTTTTAAGAAATGTTTTTGAGAACTGTACTGTATGCAATTCATTATGACTTCTACATCACTTCTCTGAACAAATTACTGGTTTCTTAATTACTTCCCGGAACTTTTTAAAAAACATGAATAACAAATTAAAAAAATTTAAAAAGAACACAAGAATTTAACAAAAATAAATTGACTTTAAAAGTGTCATTAAAGATTTGGCTCATTAAAATACAAAAATATTTTCTGTAACCGTTCCCTAACGCATCTATGGAATGAGTTTTGAATGTGAAAATTCTAAAACTATTTTAGATAAAATGTAGAGAACTTTAAAGAAAATTTACCATTTTTTATTAAACAAATATTATTTTTATATTTTTAATGATCACATTAACAAGTTTTCAATAAGTCACGTGCTTTCTTTGATGTACTGAAAATCCTTAAAAAGTACTTACATTTTATCATAACATCATTAATTCGACTCAAAAAGTCATTTCCAAAATAAAAAATTGGAAAACTCAAATGATAACAATATATGTATGTATTTCGATTCAAGCACTAATGTTTGAGTATTTAAAATTTATACGGAAACTAAAAACTACGAGATTATGAAATCATTTGTTCTATTAACAAAAATTGAACTTTTGCAATTAATATTTGTTTTAGGCAAATCAATTAATCACTATATAAATTCCGCTAAATTCCGAAACTTTTAAATGCAAAGTTGTGTGAAGTTTAAATAAAAGAAAAAGAATAAACACTTTGCCATTCAGCATCTCAACAAATTACAAACTATACATACGTACATATATAAATACGAGTTGAGTACATTACACTCAATAAATACAAATCATTGAAGAAATTCTTTGGAAAAATTAAAATGAACTGGATTCATAAACAAGCGGATTTTGCGAAACAGAAAAGAACATTTAACAGATATGGGGTGTGTTTGCATAAAAGCGCAATGCAACGCAATAATCCAACCATTTCAATATGACCGACTGTATATGTATGTACATATATATGGTCTATAACACATCAGATGATGATGCTGATCATAATGAAACATGTATGATCATAAATAAATGTATCTGTTTATATATACATATTTATGTAAGTATCTAGATATAAACAACTGCATGAACTTGTATCTGTATACAAACAAAATTATAAATTGTAACGCATCCGTATGTATGGTTAGATAAATAAATTAATGAATGTCTTTATATTAATCAGATCTAAGTAGAAGCTTAAAGTATAAACTTCTTATCATATGTTTTTTTTTTTTTTCTTCTTTTTTTTTTTTTTTTTTGTTACGAACTAAAAATTTAATAAATAAAAAACTATTATATCCATTTTTTATTTTTTTGCTTTTAAATTGTGTATGAATAAAGTTGCAAGAACTTTATTTCTTGATACCACCCCCTTCCTAGATTTCAGCAGCAGTTTATTTTTTCAATTGAAAATAAGCTACAAGAAATGATATTCAACAACAAAATTATTACAATATTTTCTTAATTGCTAAAGCACTTTAATACATTTATGAGAATAATTTTATTTATTTAGTTTCATAATTAAAAAATGTTGTTACACATACATACATTCAACATTATGCAGCATCATGTAGAGGATAAAAAAGGGTCATTCTTCGGAGTGCGTCTTGAAAAAATAACGTACAAAGTCCAACTATGCTGGAGGCAAACAAAAAATATTAAAATTTTAAATAGCAAATGTATTTTATTAATTTTTATTTTAGGCATGAAAGAATTTCTTTAAGGTGTTTTAAAATTTGCAAATATTTTAAAATTAACACTTATTGCTAATTGCTAATATCCAATGGAAATTTTTTATATCTATTTAAAAAGAGTTTCTATTTAATTTCTAAAAACGTCTTATTTACGTATTAGTCCTGAATTAAGAGTATACGATTTTTAATTTTGTAGGCGAATGTAGTGGCGTCAAAACAGCGCACCTTTGACATACAAATTTTTGTCATTTATTTAAAATTTGACACATTTTTTATATGATATTCTCTAAATTGCTTTCATTATTTAGTTAACACAAAGACAAAATTATTACCTTATATTTTTCAATTAACACATATAGCGTTTATACGCATCTCTTACTCGCAATTATAAATATTGCGATATGAAATTTTTGCCGTATAAACGGTGAGTTAATATTCTATTTACGTGTTAGTAAGTCACGAAAACTAATTGCGATTCCTGGGTCTAATTTCAAATTAAGCGTACGGCATTGCCACTTCCTTTTGCGTATAAACAGTGATTTATTTATTTGCAATAATCGTGCGTATAAACGTAATAACATTTGCTTAATTTTACACCAAATTTAATTAATATATTCAAGCAAAAATAAAATAAAAAAGTATTTTTTTTTTTTTTTTATTTTAAGTTCATTTTAAATTCATTCAGTTTTTATTTTTATTTTTTTATTTTTTTTATTTTTTACAGTTATTAGTAATTGAATTTTGTTGAGAAGCGTAAATTTAAAAAATTTTTAATTGAACGAATTATTTTGGTGTTACATACGTGGCTTTTTTCTGTGCAAAGAACAACTTTTCTTGCTTTAATTCTCTTTTCGTAGTTGAGGTATGAGAAGGGAACACTAAACTTTTATATTTTCTTGTCTCTTCTACAAAGTCAGAATTGTAGCAAGAAAAATTGTTCTTTACTAAGAAACAAGTTATAATTGCAGCAAGAAAAGTTATTGTGTATTAGCACCGATTACAAAATTAACAAATTTCATGGCATTATCTTTTTCTAGACTAAATTTAAACTATTTTGAATAAATTAATTAAATTTTCTCTTTCTTTTTTTAATACAAAAATTGTTTTTAAAAACTTGTAAAACTTTAAAAATTTTCTGAAAAATTTATGCACATTATTTTAAAGAAAGTCGCTCGTAGTGCAGAACCTTTTAAATTTACCTATTTCCTAAATTTTCTTTAAACTTGATTCACAAAATCTGGACTTTGTGGGCATATTCCGAAAAATATTTATTTTTATATATACGAATACCGAAGTAAAAATTCAATTAGAAAATTAAAAAAAAACTAGCGGGTTCCTAACGTATTTTAATTCATGGGCCCTTTCAGAAAGTCTACTTTTCTCGCGAACCCAAGACATATTTTGATTCTTTAATATTACAATGTGGACAATTTTGAAAACGCAAGTGGAAAAACATTTAGAGAATAATGGCAGTGTTAAAAGGTCGACACTTTGATAGTTGCAAAGACCACGGAAAGCAGGAGAGACCTTCAAATTTAACAGATTCTTCAGATTGGATATAGACCCTTATCTCATTAATCTGGCTTTGATCTAGTTTTCTAATTCCTAGCGAATGGTTCTATCAAAACAAAATTTTCTTTTTTACTTCCATTAGTCTCTATGGTAGCACTGAAGACCACGAAAAGAGAAAGCATACCTTCAATTTCAAATCAATCACACACATATTTCTCAGGTAACTCTTACTCCGATGCCCGTAATTTCTACAAATAGATATCTTTCAGTGCCTAAATATCTATGGTGTAAATTATATTTGGTAATTTCAAATCCTAGGTATGAATTACCGAATAGATAACAGTAGTGTATCTTACACCATAAATTTTGTTTAGATAATGTGTTAGGTAAATATATAATAACAATTTTTGGGAGAAATGCATCATTTTGAGTCCTAAAAAATTACCGGAAATCGCATAAAGTCTCTGCGGTCAATTGGCTATATATTCTCGCGAATTTTAAAATTGTACATATAATTTTATAAATCTTATGTGTGTAATTTTAAATAATTTTTGCAGGTGGTTCTTAATGGGAGCTCTAATCTGTTATGGACGCATCCTCAAAACTGTGATTTCTGCATGAAACAATGAAAATATTTATGGCAAACCTTAAGAAAATGAGAAAGATATAGTCGGTCAATCCTGACAATTTGATACCCTACACCATTGTGTTTGCACTAAATTGATTTCCGAAATTTTTGGAAAATAACTTAATATCGGACCTATGACAATTTATGGACCTAATCTAATGAACTTAGTTAATGTGATTGCTGCCTTTATTAAACTTGTTCGTGCCAAATATGACCATGATATGATTTTCGAAAATGGGCCTTATATGAGAGATATGCCTATTTGTGGACCCAATTTCAATAGCGTTTGTCGTTTTCAAAAATAAACATATGTATGTATATGCCAAATTTCATCAAATTATCTTCAAAATTGCTACCTGTACTTTGTGCACAATGGTCAGACAACTAACCAGCCAGCCAGACGGACGAACATCGTTAAATCAATTCCAAAAATGAATCTGAGTCGGTGATGGGTGGTGTTGGGATATCTTTTCTGTGCGTTACAAACATCAGCATGTTTACATGGACAAACAGACATTTCTGCGGTCGGGAAATTCCAAAACGCAAAGAGCGAAAAAACTTGTTTCTAAATAACAGCGGTGCTATTAAAGTAGTCCAATGAAAGGCAGCAATTTCAAACAATGTTTATCTTTTATTTGATGGCTTGGACAGTCTTACATATAATTTTTTGTACCGGAAAAATATTTTATTATAATTATTGAAAGAATCACATAAAAATAGAAAATATAAATTTGTTTTGTGTACAAATTTTGTAATAAATAAAATTTTAATAAATTTTTATGACATTTAAATCACAAATGTTACCATATTTTCTGTATAACTTGCTCGGTAGAAACAAATACATAAAAAAGCTTTGAAATTATCAATTCAGTTTTACCAGTTATGCCCATAATTTCAACAAATAGGTAACTACGGAGTTAAATATCTATTTGATATCTTTACCTATCTGGTAAAATTGAATTGGTAATCTCAAAGCTTTTTTTATCTTGGTGTTTCTACCGAATGTGTAAAGTAGAAAATATGGTAACATTCAATAATTCAAATGTCATAAATTATTATTAATATTTTATTTATTAAAATAATTACACATTACAATTTTGAATTTCCTATCTTTTAAAACAATTTGTTCAATAACCATAATGAAGTGATTTCCAAATGATTCAAATTATATATTGAGTTGTCCAAATCGTTATTACCATCCCCTAAATAAATTATTGTTGCAGCTGTTGTCTTCAAGATTAAGTCATGGTTTTTCGTATCGCTTTTGTTTCGAAGACTAATGGGTCTTAGTTTTTCTTCCGTTGGTATTTACGGTCCTCCATATTTGATCTTCGGACATTGTTTTATAAATTACCACCTCATGAGAGATTTGGGTGATACTTATGTAAATATTGTACGACCACTGTGTTAGTTTATCAACATCCCTTACAAATGTCGTTCAAGAAATGCCCGTGGATGCCAATAAATAACGGTCTCAATTTTACATATAAATATTTGCTTTTAAAATTCGGTACAGATACAAGTCCGGGATTTCCGAAAATTTTTTTAACGCGCACAAATCGCACAGAAATATTAGTGTTTGACATATCTCCCATATACGTACTTAAATCTCTTTAAATCCTCCCATGCTAACATTAGTATCAATATACACACATAAATGCTTTTTAGATAAATCCTAATTTAAATTTTTACAAGAATTTGTCCAAAATTGGCTATAGAAACCCTCCAATAAAAAATTGTACATCTGGTAATTTTTTCAGGACTACAAATGTTAATTATATACCATATTTCATTCAAAAATTAATTTAATTTATTTACCTAACACATTACCTGAATAAAATCTGTAGTGTATGAAACACGATAGTTATCTATTCGGTAAGTCATACCTACAAGTTGAAATTACCAGATTTTATTTACACCATGGATATCTGAACACTGATAGATATCTATTTGTTGAAATTACGGGCATGAGTTTTTTTCCTGAACTAAAACTAATTTTTATTAAATACGAATTCGTCTAGTATAGAATTGACATTAATAATCAGAGAAGCGATTTTTTAGATATCTTTAAATCATACTATTAAAACCCTCTTGGAGAATAATTTGGAGAAGGACCATTAAAACTTATTTGGGGAATAACATGATGGAGGGAATAACTCCAGTAATTTATTGATAGCAAGTCTTATATGAATAACGAATTTAATAAGTCTGGTAGCTCTGGCATATAAACAATTGATTGATTGATGAACAATTAATTGTCATTATACTTAATTTTGATTTGCTAGATTTGAATGATATCCTTAAATTTCAGTGATTTGTTGGTGTCTAAAGCGTGAATTAGTTGGTTGTTTATGTGATGTTTCCTCCCGCAATATAAACGAAGCTGATCGTTTATATTGCATGTATTGTAATGCTAACAATTATAAAAATCTCACGTTGATGTGATGTCTGATTCTGTTGAAAACAGAATTTTCTTGCGTTGTTCCGTGACAGTTGTTAGCAGTGTTGCCAAGCAATAACCTTTTTCTTACAATTAAACAAATATTTAACGAAATAAAAAGGAAAAACTACTAAATAAACAAAGAAATAAATGAACAAAAATAATTAAATGCACAAACAACTAAATTTTAAACAGAGTTGCATTTTTTTTATGGTAACTCTGTGCTTTTGCTAACAAATGTCAAAAACATATGTCACGTTATTAATTTTGAACAATCGCACAAAATTCTTCCCGTAAATAAACGGGACATCAACATCACATAAACAACCAACTAACCCGGCCTTAAGATACCAGCACATTGTCGTTAGTTCGCGGCAAGTGCAACTCTGATCCATTGGCGTAGGTACTTTAAATAGTTTTCCAGGCCAGTATAAGACTAACGGAAATTATAGTAAGATTTTTATTGACTTCCATTATGTGTGACATTTTTGTAGCACATGAATGAATAATTTTCTCTACCTATTACCCAGAAAATTACATAACCTAAAAACTCCTCTGGAAAGCATATTTTATTTGATCGTTAATGGGTTAAAAATGTGACGTAATGGAGAAAACCTAAAATGTTCCTTTTGATTGGATTGACTACACCTATCTGAAACATTTTTTTTTTTTTTTTTTTTTTTTTTTTGGGGATAATAGGGCTTAATTTTTTGATATGTCATATTTATCAACTTGCTGGAGTCAGAATTTATATTAAAATTTGATAAACAAAGTTCTTTTCAAAAAAAGTGTTTAAACTTTTAATTCAAATATGTAAAACTGAACTTTTTTTAATTTTTCCCTAACGTTTAGTCCGTAAAGTGTTCTGTAATCTTTAACTGCAAAATGCAATATGCAGTTGTAAAATAGTATACTTTAGCAATAAATCCAATTAACTTGGCTAAACTTTTTCTTTAGCCCTAGAATGCCACATTAAATGTGGACGGTAAACTGCAATTTGTAGATTACAGTTTACACTTTGAGTAGATAATTTGTTAGTTATTCTCCTTATTACTACTTATTCGTTAAGATTTGTTTTACTTTATTTTATTTTGCACCAGCAAACTATAAATTAAAAAAAATAAAGTTAACAAATTATGATTTACAGTTTACTAAATAATAATAATGCTAAAAAAATTATAAGAAAAAATAAAAAACTGCAACACTACATTAGTTAATATTGTAGCGCTGTAAAGCCAACTAGAGAAGCGCTAAAAATATATTTCGTTGCATGAAGGAATGCAATTCAAACAACGGCTACAACAAATGTAACATGTTGAATGAAAAACGAACCTAGAATTAAATAGAATTAGATTAAAACATAAAGTACGTACTTGTTTGTGATGGATCAAAAAAAAAAGTAAGCTTCTATAGAGAAAGCAGAGCAGAACTGAAAACAGCAACGAAAAAAAAAATCCAACCAAGACACTAATTGTATGTTTAAAAGTTGGTCTTCAATGGAGACGAAGAACTTTAAGAAGAATTAAAAAAAAAAATAAAAAATGAAAAATGTAAAGACGACACGAAAATGGTATGTGAGAGTCGGATGCATACAACAAAAAAGAAATGCAATTGAAAATAACTTTTTTAAAAGAAATGCAAGATGTAGAGTCATGAAAATTGGCAAACTCTATTTTATTCTATGAGCGTAGTATATTAACTAGTATGTATCTATATATAGTTGATGACTGTGGCTAAAAACCAAAGAAGAGTTAAATAAGAAGCAGCAAAAAGAATAGAAAAAATAGTAATATGATTGCAGTAAAAGTAATGCTAATAATAACAACAAGTAAACTAGAAGAGGGAGTTATAAAAGTTAAACTTGAAGTTTTAAAAAAGTTTTTATTTTTTTTTCATTGAGAGAAAAAAAAACCAAAGTATCTTCACATGTACATGTTTATTTATATGTGTACATATTAATGTGTGAAGACAAAAGAGCTCTCACTCTCATCAACAAAAATAATAACAACAACGGGTTTATTTCTTTTAAAGGTTGAACAAAGAAGACAAATTACTTAAATTATTGAATATAAACTGCGCACGAAAAAATGAAAGCTATTACAACAAAATTTAGCACACAGTTACTGAGAGTAATAGAAAATCTAAATTAGTTAACATTACTAATGTTCTTTACGTACACTAAAAGTTATAAGCGTGCACGAATGTTTTCGTGCGCAGTCCTTATCATAAAGATAATTCAAATTTATATGGGATTTATGCAAGTTTAGGTAATTTTCAATTTTGGAGTTTGAATGGGAGGTATATTAAATTATTATCTCATCCTTTTGTTTTTGAAAATATGGGGAGTTTTCCATAATATTTTGGAATCATTTCTAGTGTTAACGGAGCGATAAAAATAAAAATAGTATTGGTTACACTTTCAATGAATACTACGGAATCTGCGAATAACCCGAAATGGAAAGATTTTCCATTAAATACTAGACATTCTTTCTGAATCATTGACCATATTAGATGTTTGACCTACCTTCTCATCTATTAGTGCGATCCTTTAAGATCGAACATACCGAGCTAGTACTTTGATCAAAATAATTAGGAACCCCTAGAAGTGAAGCTAAACCCCATTTCAAAACCGCCTAATAAGGCAAATCAAATTTCTATTTTTGTTTTTCAAACTTTTGGTGTCTACGCATTTTCTGCCCACGGGATTTTTAAAATGTTACCATTTTTTTAGTAGTTATATCAAATACAAATTTCCCCCATACACTCACTTTTTACCTCATTTTTCCATGTTTTTATGATGGTTAATTGAAAAATTTTTAATTTTTATACCCTACACCACCAAAGGTGGTTGGGGTATTATGTGTTTGTGCAGAAGTTGTAACGCAGAGAAAAAATCTTCGGACCCCCACCTTAAAGTATACCGTTCGACTCAGAATAACTTTCTGAGTCGATTTAATTTGATTATGATCGGCCCATTATTTCACCTAGCCCCCATACAAATGTCCTCCCGGAATAGAGTTTTAACACATAAAGATGCCTTAAAAATAGGAATAATTTAATGAAATTTAGTACAAATAAGTGGGGAATAAAAAATTAATATTTCCAGAGGCCAGTTTTTTTTACTAACAGATATATATCATTACGCAAACATTTGAATGATTAGCAGGGCAATTTTAAATATGCATGAAAATAATTAAAATATGCGCTTGAAAAAGCACGAAAAAATTGGATATGCACAGAAATATTCAAAAATAACATGAATATTTATAGAAAAACCTACGTATTTATGCATTTTTATATATTGCTATGTAAAAAACATGCTTAAATATGCATTTTTTAACATTCAATCTCTGATAGATTTCGATTTTTATGAAAATAAAAATATATTAATTTTAAATGTCATATTTGACGCGTCTGAATTTTACAACGTTCTCAAAATAGTCACAAAAAAGTTCTAGAAATCATTAGATTGAACACCAAAAAATTACTAAAAAATAACGTTTTTGTTAAGAAAACTAATTTTTATTTCCATTATATGCAAATTTATGCCAAAATTTAAAAAACAAGCATTTTGTAAAATTCTTTTAAAATATGCAAATGCTTACTTTCCAAGCGAAAAGCTTGAAAAACTTGCACTAATGATTAGTTATGTGTCACTTTGCAAATTGACGAAAACTAACAAATCGATAACTTAATTTCGACTCCTCACATTTAAAGACCTATGTTATGGGATTCCAGTTTGTATATGCACCTCCATTCAATATATTTAAATAAGTTTTATTTATAAATACAAAACGATCAATAAACTCTTTCGTGTTCAGTCTTTATTAATAACTTGAATATTTGTTGTTTGTTGTATCTTGTATTTGTTAGTACGAGTA
This sequence comes from Protophormia terraenovae, assembly GCA_951394005.1. Classification (NCBI taxonomy): domain Eukaryota; kingdom Metazoa; phylum Arthropoda; class Insecta; order Diptera; family Calliphoridae; genus Protophormia; species Protophormia terraenovae. Next base: position 129,582,805 of record OX596075.1, on the reverse strand, counting down.
TAATAAAATTTTGAGTTGAGATGGGTTTTTGTGTGAATATGTTTTTGTGGTATCAATGCTAGTGTTGTTATTGTTGGTGTGTGTTTTATATTATTTTTTCGTATATTTGAAATAGGAGTTTCTTACAATCAAGCTAAAACTTACTCTTGGAATTTTTATTTTCAGTTTTCTTTCATACGTGTGTTAAACGAGTCGCATTTATCGTTTCAATAATTAAAAAAAAAAAAAAATATACGAAATAAAAATAAAACGCGTTTAAGCGCTAATATCCAACACCATAAATAACGACGTGTATATGTTCGAAGCCACGATTTGTTTTAATATTTTAATTATACGAGAAAAAATAAATAAAGAACTAAACAATAAATAATAACAAAAGTTAAAAATGCTGAAATAATCGTTTTTATTAATAATACTATAAAAATATAAGAAAAGAATCTTGTTTTTTTAATGAAATATTAAAAAATAAAAAGAAATTTCTTCTTTCTTAAAAATGCTAAAAAATCGTAATTTAAATTAATAATAAAAAAGGTGTGTTGTTGTAAATGTGAAGAAGATGTGTTTTGTTTTTATTACTTTTTAAGGTGGGAATCTTTGTCTGTGAAAAATATTCTTTCAAGTCAATGTTCTTTAAATTTAAATAAAAAAAATCAAATCTATAAGTTTGTCATTGTTACCTTTTAGCCAAATTAGAAAAAAAAGTTTCTTAAAGAAACAACGTTAAAAGGTGTAGGAAAAAAATGATTGTCACTAAAACCTAAAACGTCATTTTAAGCTGAAAATAGCAAAAAAGAAAGAAAAAAGCGATTCTAAAGAAATTTCAAGCCAAGTGAATGTTAAATGTGTGAGATTTAAAAAAAATACAGCTAGATTTCTCTTCTGTATTTAAAATATTTACAGCTGCAAAAATTAATATAAAAATAATAAAAAAAATTGTGGCAAAATGTGGACAAATACCATCAACAACACTTCAGTCCAACTTGCAATTTTGGAGTTTATTTATGTAAATTTTACAAAATAATTAAAAAAAGGTAAATAAAAAAGTAATAATAAAATTTTATTAGTAATTCCACAAAATCTTAAATCTTAAATAATAAGTTATATTAGCAAAAAATGCTGACATAATTTTAAAGTATGTACTTATTTGAAAAAAGGTAATAGGTAATAACCACCAGTCTAGCATATTCTTAACATTTGTAAACAAAATACACAGGCCGACAAAAAAGTAAATTTTTTGCGTCACACAATTTCTCAGCCAAATTCTTTGACTAAAATAAAAAAACGCAGTATTTACTGAGTTATAAAGGATTTTAGTTTCCATATCAATTTTGACTCAAAAATCGATTTTTGGTATGAGACATAAGTGATCACGAAATTTGCTTATTTTCTCAAAAAAACGTTGTATTTACGGAGTTATAAAGGATGATAGTTTTCATATAAATTTTGACTCAAAAATCGATTTTTGGTATGAAACATAAGTGATCACGAAATTCGCTTATTTTCTCAAAAAACGCAGTATTTGCCGAGTTATAAAGGATTTTAGTTTTCATTGAAATTTTGACCCTAAAATCGATTTTTGGTATGAAACATAAGTGATCACGAAATTCGCTTATTTTCTCAAAAAACGCAGTATTTACAGAGTTATTAAGGATTTTTGTTTTCATTGAAATTTTGACCCAAAAATTTATTTTTGGTATGAAACATAAGTGATCACGAAACTTGCTTATTTTCTCAAAAAAACGCAGTATTTACCGAGTTATAAAGGATTTTAGTTTTCATATCAATTTTGACCCAAAGATTGATTTTTGGTATGAAACATAAGTGATCACGAAATTGGCTTATTTTCTCAAAAAACGCAGTATTTGCCGAGTTATAAAGGATTTTAGATTTCATTGAAATTTTGACCCAAAAATTGATTTTTGGTATGAAACATAAGTGATCACGAAATTCGCTTATTTTCTCAAAAAACGCAGTATTTACCGAGTTATAAAGGATTTTAGTTTTCATTGAAATTTTTACCCAAAAATCGATTTTTGGTATGAAACATAAGTGATCACGAATTTCGCTTATTTTCTCAAAGAACGCAGTATTTACCGAGTTATAAAGGATTTTTGTTTTTATTAAAATTTTGCCTCAAAAATCGATTTTTGTATGAAACATAAGTGATCACGAATTTCGCTTATTTTCTCAAAAAACGCAGTATTTACCGAGTTATAAAGGATTTTAATTTTCATATAAATTTTGACCCAAAAATTGATTTTTGGTATGAAACATAAGTGATCACGAAATTCGCTTATTTTCTCAAAAAACGCAGTATTTACCGAGTTATAAAGGATTTTAGTTTTCATTGAAATTTTTACCCAAAAATCGATTTTTAGTATGAAACATAAGTGATCACCAAATTTGCTTATTTTCTCAAAAAATGCAGTATTTACCGAGTTATAAAGGATTTTAGTTTTCATTGAAATTTTGACCCTAAAATCGATTTTTGGTATGAAACATAAGTGATCTCGAAACTTGCTTATTTTCTCAAAAAACGCAGTATTTACAGAGTTTTAAAGGATTTTTGTTTTCATATAAATTTTGACCCAAAAATTGATTTTTGTTATGAAACATAAGTGATCACCAAATTTGCTTATTTTCTCAAAAAACGCAGTATTTACAGAGTTATAAAGGATTTTAGTTTTCATTGAAATTTTGACCCTAAAATCGATTTTTAGTATGAAACATAAGTGATCACGAAATTCGCTTATTTTCTCATAAAACGCAGTACTTACAGAGTTATAAAGGATTTTAGTTTTCATATAAATTTTGACCCAAAAATTGATTTTTGGTATGAAACATAAGTGATCACAAAATTCGCTTATTTTCTCAAAAAACGCAGTATTTACAGAGTTATAAAGGATTTTAGTTTTCATATCAATTTTGACCCAAAAATCGATTTTTAGTATGAAACATAAGTGATCACGAAATTCGTTTATTTTCTCACGAAATTAGCGTATTTTCTAAAAAAACGCAGTATTTACCGAGTTATAAAGGATTTTAGTTTTCATTGAAATTTTGACCCTAAAATCGATTTTTGGTATGAAACATAAGTGATCTCGAAACTTGCTTATTTTCTCAAAAAACGCAGTATTTACAGAGTTTTAAAGGATTTTTGTTTTCATATAAATTTTGACCCAAAAATTGATTTTTGGTATGAAACATAAGTGATCACCAAATTTGCTTATTTTCTCAAAAAACGCAGTATTTACAGAGTTATAAAGGATTTTAGTTTTCATTGAAATTTTGACCCTAAAATCGATTTTTAGTATGAAACATAAGTGATCACGAAATTCGCTTATTTTCTCATAAAACGCAGTACTTACAGAGTTATAAAGGATTTTAGTTTTCATATAAATTTTGACCCAAAAATTGATTTTTGGTATGAAACATAAGTGATCACAAAATTCGCTTATTTTCTCAAAAAACGCAGTATTTACAGAGTTATAAAGGATTTTAGTTTTCATATCAATTTTGACCCAAAAATCGATTTTTAGTATGAAACATAAGTGATCACGAAATTCGTTTATTTTCTCACGAAATTAGCGTATTTTCTAAAAAAACGCAGTATTTACCGAGTTATAAAGGATTTTAGTTTTCATTGAAATTTTGACCCTAAAATCGATTTTTGGTATGAAACATAAGTGATCTCGAAACTTGCTTATTTTCTCAAAAAACGCAGTATTTACAGAGTTTTAAAGGATTTTTGTTTTCATATAAATTTTGACCCAAAAATTGATTTTTGGTATGAAACATAAGTGATCACCAAATTTGCTTATTTTCTCAAAAAACGCAGTATTTACAGAGTTATAAAGGATTTTAGTTTTCATTGAAATTTTGACCCTAAAATCGATTTTTAGTATGAAACATAAGTGATCACGAAATTCGCTTATTTTCTCATAAAACGCAGTACTTACAGAGTTATAAAGGATTTTAGTTTTCATATAAATTTTGACCCAAAAATTGATTTTTGGTATGAAACATAAGTGATCACAAAATTCGCTTATTTTCTCAAAAAACGCAGTATTTACAGAGTTATAAAGGATTTTAGTTTTCATATCAATTTTGACCCAAAAATCGATTTTTAGTATGAAACATAAGTGATCACGAAATTCGTTTATTTTCTCACGAAATTAGCGTATTTTCTAAAAAAACGCAGTATTTACCGAGTTATAAAGGATTTTAGTTTTCATTGAAATTTTTACCCTAAAATCGATTTTTGGTATGAAACATAAGTGATCTCGAAACTTGCTTATTTTCTCAAAAAACGCAGTATTTACAGAGTTATAAAGGATTTTAATTTTCATATAAATTTTGACCCAAAAATTGATTTTTGGTATGAAACATAAGTGATCACGAATTTCGCTTATTTTCTCAAAAAACGCAGTATTTACCGAGTTATAAAGGATTTTAGTTTTCATTGAATTTTTGACCCAAAAATCGATTTTTGGTATTAAACATAAGTGATCACGAAATTCGCTTATTTTCTCAAAAAACGCAGTATTTACAGAGTTATAAAGGATTTTAGATTTCATTGAAATTTTGACCCAAAAATTGATCACCAAATTTGCTTATTTTCTCACAAAACGCAGTATTTACAGAGTTATAAAGGATTTTAGTTTTCATTGAAATTTTGACCCTAAAATCTATTTTTAGTATGAAACATAAGTGATCACGAAATTCGCTTATTTTCTCATAAAACGCAGTACTTACAGAGTTATAAAGGATTTTAGTTTTCATATAAATTTTGACCCAAAAATTGATTTTTGGTATGAAACATAAGTGATCACAAAATTCGCTTATTTTCTCAAAAAACGCAGTATTTACCAAGTTATAAAGGATTTTAGTTTTCATTGAAATTTTAACACAAAAATCGATTTTTGGTATGAAACATAAGTGATCACAAAATTCGCTTATTTTCTCAAAAAATGCAGTATTTACAGAGTTATAAAGGATTTTAGTTTTCATATCAATTTTGACCCAAAAATCGATTTTTAGTATGAAACATAAGTGATCACGAAATTCGTTTATTTTCTCACGAAATTCGCGTATTTTCTAAAAAAAAACGCAGTATTTACCGAGTTATAAAGGATTTTAGTTTTCATTGAAATTTCGACCCTAGAATAGATTTTGGTATAAAAACGCAGTATTTACAGAGTTTTAAAGGATTTTTGTTTTCATATCAATTTTGACCCAAAAATTGATTTTTGGTTTGAAACATAAGTGATAACGAAATTCGCTTATTTTCTCAAAAAAACGCATTATTTACCGAGTTATAAAGGATTTTAGTTTTCATATCAATTTTGACCCAAAAATCGGTATGAAACTAAATTGGTAAGTGATCACGAGACTTGCTTATTTTCTCAAAAAATCGCAGTATTTACTGAGTTATAAAGGATTTTAGTTTTCATTGAAATTTTGACCCAATCGATTTTTGGTATGGAACATAAGTGATCACGAACTTCGCTTATTTTCTCCAAGAACGCAGTATTTACCGAGTTATAAAGGATTTTTGTTTTTATTAAATTTTTGCCTCAAAAATCGATTTTTGTATGAAACATAAGTGATCACGAAATTTACTTATTTTCTATAAGAACGCAGTATTTACAGAGTTATAAAGGATTTTAGTTTTCATTGAAATTTTGACCCAAAAATCGATTTTTGGTATGAAACATAAGTGATCACGAAATTCGCTTATTTTCTCAAAAAACGCAGTATTTACAGAGTTATAAAGGGTTTTAGTTTTCATTGAAATTTTGACTCAAAAATCGATTTTTGGTGTGAAACATAAGTGATCACGAAATTCGCTTATTTTCTCAAAAAACGCAGTATTTACCAAGTTCTAAAGGATTTTAGTTTTCATTGAAATTTTAACACAAAAATCGATTTTTGGTATGAAACATAAGTGATCACAAAATTCGCTTATTTTCTCAAAAAACGCAGTATTTACCAAGTTATAAAGGATTTTAGTTTTCATTGAAATTTTAACACAAAAATCGATTTTTGGTATGAAACATAAATGATCACGAAATCTGCTTATTTTCTCAAAAAACGCAGTATTTACCGAGTTATAAAGGATTTTAGTTTTCATTGAAATTTTGACCCAAAAATCGATTTTTGGTATGAAACATAAGTGATCACAAAATTCGCTTATTTTCTCAAAAAACGCAGTATTTACCAAGTTCTAAAGGATTTTAGTTTTCATTGAAATTTTAACACAAAAATCGATTTTTGGTATGAAACATAAGTGATCACAAAATTCGCTTATTTTCTCAAAAAACGCAGTATTTACAGAGTTATAAAGGATTTTAGTTTTCATATCATTTTTGACCCAAAAATCGATTTTTAGTATGAAACATAAGTGATCACGAAATTTACTTATTTTCTCTAAGAACGCAGTATTTACCGAGTTATAAAGGATTTTAGTTTTCATATCATATCGATTTTTAGTAGAAACATAAGTGATCACGAAATTCGCTTATTTTCTCAAAAAACGCAGTATTTACAGAGTTATAAAGGATTTTAGTTTTCATTGAATTTTTTACCCAAAAATCGATTTTTGGTATTAAACATAAGTGATCACGAAATTCGCTTATTTTCTCAAAAAACGCAGTATTTACAGAGTTATTAAGGATTTTTGTTTTCATTGAAATTTTGACCCAAAAATCGATTTTTGGTATGAAACATAAGTGATCACAAAATTCGCTTATTTTCTCAAAAAACGCAGTATTTACAGAGTTATAAAGGATTTTAGTTTTCATTGAAATTTTAACACAAAAATCGATTTTTGGTATGAAACATAAGTGATCACAAAATTCGCTTATTTTCTCAAAAAACGCAGTATTTACAGAGTTACAAAGGATTTTAGTTTTCATATCAATTTTGACCCAAAAATCGATTTTTGGTATGAAACATAAGTGATCACGAAATTTACTTATTTTCTCTAAGAACGCAGTATTTACCGAGTTATAAAGGATTTTTGTTTTCATATCAATTTTGACCCAAAAATTGATTTTTGGTTTGAAACATAAGTGATCACGAAATTCGCGTATTTTCTCAAAAAACGTAGTTATAAAGGATTTTAGTTTTCATATCAATTTTGACCCTAATATCGATTTTTGGTATGAAACATAAGTGATCACGAAATTTACTTATTTTCTCTAAGAACGCAGTATTTACCGAGTTATAAAGGATTTTTGTTTTCATATCAATTTTGACCCAAAAATTGATTTTTGGTTTGAAACATAAGTGATCACGAAATTTGCTTATTTTCTCAAAAAACGCAGTATTTACCGAGTTATAAAGGATTTTAGTTTTCATTGAAATTTTGACCCAAAAATCGATTTTTGGTATGAAATATAAGTGATCACGAAATTTGCTTATTTTCTCAAAAAACGCAGTATTTACAGAGTTATAAAGGATTTTAGTTTTCATATCAATTTTGACCCAAAAATAGGTTTTTGGTATGAAACATAAGTGATCACGAAATTTGCTTATTTTCTCAAAAAACGCAGTATTTACCGAGTTATAAAGGATTTTAGTTTTCATTGAAATTTTGACCCAAAAATCGATTTTTGGTATGAAATATAAGTGATCACGAAATTTGCTTATTTTCTCAAAAAACGCAGTATTTACCGAGTTATAAAGGATTTTAGTTTTCATTGAAATTTTGACCCAAAAATCGATTTTTGGTATGAAACATAAGTGATCACGAAATTCGCTTATTGTCTCCAAGAACGCAGTATTTACCGAGTTATAAAGGATTTTAGTTTTTATATCAATTTTGACCCAAAAATCGATTTTTGGTATGAAACATAAGTGATCACGAAATTTACTTATTTTCTCTAAGAACGCAGTATTTACCGAGTTATAAAGGATTTTTGTTGTCATATCAATTTTGACCCAAAAATTGATTTTTGGTTTGAAACATAGTTGATCACGAAATTCGCTTATTTTCTCAAAAAACGCAGTATTTACCGAGTTATAATGGATTTTAGTTTTCATTGAAATTTTAACCCAAAAATCGATTTTTGGTATGAAACATAAGTGATCACAAAATTCGCTTATTTTCTAAAAAAAATGCTGTATTTACAGAGTTATATAAGGATTTTAGTTTTCATATCAATTTTGACCCAAAAATCGATTTTTGGTATGAAACATAAGTGATTACGAAATTCGCTTATTTTCTCAAAAAACGCAGTATTTACAGAGTTATAAAGGATTTTAGTTTTCATTGAAATTTTGACCCAAAAATCGATTTTTGGTATGAAACATAAGTGATCACGAAATTCGCTTATTTTCTCAAAAAACGCAGTATTTACTGAGTTATAAAGGATTTTAGTTTTCATATCAATTTTGACCCAAAAATCGATTTTTAGTATGAAACATAAGTGATCACGAAATTCGCTTATATTCTCAAAAAAAATGCAGTATTTACAGAGTTACAAAGGATTTTAGTTTTCATTGAATTTTTGACCATAAATCGATTTTTAGTATGAAACATAAGTGATCACGAAATTCGCTTATTTTCTCAAAAAACGCAGTATTTACAGAGTTATAAAGGATTTTAGTTTTCATATCAATTTTGACCCTAATATCGATTTTTGGTATGAAACATAAGTGATCACAAAATTCGCTTGTTTTCTCAAAAAACGCAGTATTTGCCGAGTTATAAAGGATTTTAGTTTTCATATCAATTTTGATTGAAAAATCGATTTGTGACATGAAACTTAAATGATCACGATATTTGCTTATAAAGAATTTTAGTTTTCATATAAATTTTGGCTCAAAAATAGATTTTTTGTATGAAACATAAGTGATCACGAACTTCGCTTATTTTCTCAAAAAAATGCAGTATTTACAGAGTTATAAAGGATTTTAGTTTTCATTGAAATTTTTCCCAAAAAATAGATTTTTGGTGTGATCACAAAATTCACTTAGTTTCTCAATAGTGTTTATAAAAAACCGACTTTTCAAAAAACCGGTTTGACGGTTAACCGAAAATAGGGTCAAATTAAAAAACCGGTTTTTCGGTTAACCGTCTACTAAAAAACCGGTTAACCGACATTTTAGTAATTGCTCTAATTTGAAGCTTAATAAAAATATTTTTGGTTAAAAAAATGTTTTTCAACTTATTGTTTGAACCATGCACCAAATAATAAACAGTGTATTACAGTGTTCTTTATAAATTGCGATTGATTTACATCGCAAATTTTAAATACTTTTTTCAGTCTTTAGACTAGTTTTAATATAATTTATAAAAAAAACTTTTTTGGCATCTTTTAGCACAGCTTTTGAAGCTTTATAATGATCTCAAATTATTCTATAAACTATTTTTTTTTTCTAGCTTAAAAATAAAATAAAATTATGGACATTTTACAAAAGGAAGCTTTGGACCTAGGATAATGTACTTTATATTATGATTTATATTCACCGATTTTAAAGTTTTTCGCTCAAGGCAAAGTTTATATAATTTTTGTTTCTATTTAAATAAAATTTTTTCTGCTAAAACAGGATTTGTTTTTAATTTTTAAAAGATTATTAATCATTTAAAAGTACATTTTCTGCACTTATTTAGTTCTACTTTTGAAGTCTTTATTCCTGTTATCTTATATTAAATTTTATTTTTCTCTTAAGCTATACATTAGTAGGTATAATGTTATTTTCTTCTTTTTGAATTCGCATGAAATTAACGTTTTTGTAAATGGAATGCTTAATTATTTAACTGATTTATTATACATACAGTTTTAAAATATAACTTTCCACAAGTAAATATATCTATCACCTGACTACTTGTTAACTCAAACAGCAAGCATTTTTAGTAGTTTCAAAATATTTTATTATATTTTAAATAAAAAAAAAAGCAACTAAAGGACGAAATTTAGTGATATTTTTTGCAAATTTTTGAAACCGGTTAACCGACACAAAAAAAACGGGTTAACCGAAATTGAAAGTTTCAAATTAACCGGTTCGCAAATAACCGAAATTTGAAGAAAAAGCCGGTTTTTTCGGTTAACCGGTTAACCGGTTTATATACACTATTTCTCAAAAACGCGGTGTTTAACGAGTTATAACGATTTTATTGCTTAACAATTTAAAAAAATTTATTATAATTTTCGTTATGTAGAAGGAAAAGGTATTAAAAAATGTTTTAAACTTAGTTACCTTAATCAATTAGTAAATGCTTATAAATTTCTAAAATTCATAACACACTAAAACTTTCAAAAATATCAATTAGAGAAATTATAATTAATTTTTGGTTGGTAGACAAATCTTTGTAGTAACTCAATGAAATCTCATTTTTCATTCAAAAAATCCAATAAGAGTTGTTGAGTTAAAAACTAATTTCAGTAGTTAATTTAGTTAAAATGTTAAAATTTCTTTAATCTCTAGCCAATAAACTAACGGTTTTGAATTTCATTATAACCACCCAGGGGTAAAAGCCATGTAAACGTTAATAAGAACAACAAAATGTTAATCATATTTCTTCTCCTTTTTTGTTTTACTTTCTTATATTTAACAACTAATTGTTTAACAAAAATAAATAAAGCTAAGCTTTAAGCATATTTAGATACAGGTGTAGATTTATTTGTATGTATGTACGTATGTGAATAAGATGAAGAAATAATAACAAATTTGTATACAAAATAACACACTTGAAGCAGAAAATATTTTCAACTACATGAATTTATTCTCACATTATGAAAAATAAAATAAGTATGTAATGAAAAACAAGCAGAAAAAAAAAGAAATATATTTAAGAAAATACAAGAAAAACCATCAAAAACCGTTTAATTACCATGAAAAAACAGTCCAAAAGAAAAAAAGAGGCAAAACAGAAAAAAAAACTAAAACTAAAGGTTACTATGCAATAATAACAATAAAAACAGTTAACACCCATGTTAGTTGTTGCAAAGAAATTGTAAAAAAAAATCATATAAGAAACAATGAAACAATAACAAATTTAATTATACACAAGGTCGAGAGGGGAGGTGAATGTTGGAAGTTATTTAGAGTCTAATTAAAAATTAGCCAGAAAATATTTTTAAAATGTTACTTTAATAGGAAAATGTTAGCTTGATTCTTTCTTTACTTTACCACAACTGGGTCAAAAATCAAAAGAGAAAAATAGCACAACAGAATTTTTGGAAAAATATTTAAAGGCATTTTAAATATTAAGAATAAATATAATAATGCATTTTAAATCAACTATAAACATTTCTTTAAGGGAAAGGAAATTTCATTATTTATTGTTTTTTATATTAATTAGCAAATATTATGGTCGCCAAAATTAAATTTTATTTTTAACTTAAAAACTCACATAACTATAATTTTATAAAATTGTTACTTACTAATGTTATTTGATTAGCTGTAAATAAAATAAAAATAGTTTATTTATTATTCTTATTACCATGAGTAATTTGTGATTAAATATTTGTAATTTCCTAGATGTTTTTAATTAGATGAAAATATTTCATCCACGTAAATACCTAGAAATTTAATACTCAAAAATAACTTACTTTGGTTTTTAAAATGAAAATCTAAAGTTAATAAATCACTCTCTACTTAATACATATAATTTAACAATTATAATAAAATTAATACATATTTAATAACACTGATCGGCAAAAGAAAAATCTTCCCTTAAAGACGAATAGTTGGACATACCAGCAAAAACTTTGGTTGTCAGGTAATGAGTTAAGAAGCTACACTTTAGCTGAATAACCCATTAATAACCCATCTGTTTTTTTTTCTTCTTTAATTTAAGTTATACAAGTGTGACTGCCTAAAAAGAAGGTAATTTTAGTATAATTAAAATTAATCCGTGATAGAATAAAAGTGAAAGCATATCCTTGTTTAGCACGTTAAATTTTATCTATTTCACTTCTTTTTGTCTACCAGTGTTTCTGTACTTAATTTTAGGTATACATGGGTATTTTCACTCAATGGTGAATAAAATTAAGATTTGTGTAATTTTAATTAAGATTTTGTAATTTCTGAATAACTTCTAAACTGTTGGGCAGATACGTAATATAATGTTAAGGTGACTTAAAGATAATATTTTCGTTAGCATTTTTATACCCACAACCAAAAAGATGGGGGGTATATTGATTTTGTCATTCCTTGTGTCGAAGGAATCATTTAAGACCCCACATATATTTTCTGGGTCCTGGTTAGATTCTGAGTCGATCTAGATATGTATGTCCGTCTGTTGAAATCAGGATAGGGCTCGAACGGGTCAACGTAGGTGGACGAAATATTTGTCTTATATAAGGTTTGTTTGGGATTGAAAATGGGCAAAATCGGTTAATAAACAAAAGTTATGGGCTAAAAACTAGAAACACAGGGAGTCCTTTTTATACTTTTCTGCTGATATCTCTTAAACAAAAGCATGAACGATAATGAAATTTTGTATAAATAGTTCGGGGGTCGATATAAACTCAGAAACCAAAAATGAGCGTGGTCCGCAGACTTTATCGCCCACGTCCCATATAAAGTGAAATTGTGTTCAAATAGTTCAAGGACCAATGTAAACTCGAAAACAAAAAATAGGCGTGGTCCGCCCACCTTACCGCCCACTTTACCACCCACCTCCCATATAATGTGAAAAAAGTTGATGGTGGGTATATAGATTCGGCCGAGCCGAATATAACATTCGCGCTTGTTTGAAATTTTGTTTTTTGGTAATTTTTTTTAATCTTCTTGTGCTAGATACAGTGTATTAATTTAAGCAGAATTTTTCATCACGTTAGAGCTTTATGAGAGCTTTGTAAATTCCCCCTCGGCACCCTCACTTAGCCGATCATTACTCAATGGTTGTATGCGGTTTAAAATGAACATTTTAAATCTCTAAACTTAAGCAAGTCCTGGGCAATAAATGGGAAAAGATAGGGACGTAATTGGTGCTATATTTTTGTATCACTATTTCTGCTCTACAAAAAAACTTAATAATTGTTACATTTACTCTTACCAAGACAATAAAACTCCTTGAAGAACAGTGATGCCAGATAAAATTTATGAAAAATCTCTCTCCTATTTTCAGAAAATTTTTCCTGCAATTTTCCCTCCTCCTTAAAATCGCTATTATAAATATATCAAAAATCTATAGAAATTTAGTTTTTGTTTATAATTAGATTTAAAAAAAATATCAAAAATATTTTAAACAAGAACAATGAATATAACCATTCGACAAATTACATACTTAAATAAGTATGTGCGACAATATTCCATTTTTGTTAATATTTTTATTATAATATTTTATCCTTTTTTGACAAAAATTAAAACATATTTTAATTTCCCTTTATTTTGACAATAAAGTTTAAAGGGAAAATTCTCTAAAACTGACATCACTGTTTCTTTGGCCATTAATGGTTTAAATTTGAGACATTATAGAATGATAATAAAATTTTTCTAAGTCGAAAAATAGGCTACGCTAAGAAGGGTTGGTTCTACATTCGATCAATATGTTTTAAGAACGAATTAACCCTATAAAGTACGACCACAAACAGACAAGTACCTTTTCAGGCGGTGTACTAAAATGACCATTAATGTAGAACGAATTCTTCAAATTTGTCAGAACAAATTTATCTGTTGGATCAATATTTACATATGTATATATCTGATAGTGCTATTTATCCGTCCAATAATATTACAACATTCTTAATTTCTATTTTAAACATGATACAATAAATAGCAAGGTACAATTATTAGAGAGAACGTTCTCAAATCTATTTTCCCTGGAAAGTCAGTCAAATAATAAAAAGGAACTTTTTATTAAGAAAACTAATGTGTTTAACAAAATGCGTATAGAGAAAAACATCATGTCAAATTTTGCAAAATATTGCTTTTCAAGAAATAATTATTTCACATTTAAAATTTTAGATTTTTCTATTCGTATTTTTTGTTTTCTATTTTTAATGTTTCAATTATTTGAATTAACAAAACTTAAAAATTTCAACTATCCCTAATAATTCTACCTGATTTATTTGTATCATAAATTTCAAATAAATTTTTTCAAGAAAATAAAACAAGTTTATTTTAAATATTTTAAAATATAAAAATTCCTAAAAAAACTCTCATGTGCAATAACATTATTAAAAGTACAACTTAATTTTTATCAAGCCCTACGTGTCTTTACAACATATTTACCAAGAACAAATACGCATAAAACTTTAAATTCTATAAAATTGTCTATATATTTTTTTCATTCTGTTCATTCTTTTGACAAGATTTGTTTTTTATACATTTTTTTGTAAAACGGTAGTAGTAGCAGTAGACAACTAGTACTTCAGAGGTCAACCATTAATAAAAATATTACTCTCGTTGTTGGTTGTACAAGTGCAGCCAACAACTAGAAAATGTTGCCTGAGTACGATAACAAATATAATTTAGTACGCCGTCGCAATTGTCGCGTATCAGCCGGAGCTTTCGCTTCAGAATAAAATAAGTAAAATAAAATAAAGCAAATAAATATGTACATATAATTGCACTGTTAATAAAAATCATTTTAATAGTCTAGTTTATTGTAAGCAACACATATCATCATACCACACAATACGCCACCACACACAAGACACAACAAACGGTGTTGTTAAAAATTGCGGGAATAATTCAAATTAAAGTGAAGAAATATTTATTGATTTCGTTACTATAGTTTCGTTTAATGATATAAAAACAACAATAATAACAACAAAGTAATAAAAGGTACAAATACAAAGTGACCAAAACAAAGAAAATATTTAAATAAATAACATTTTTTATTTATAGTTACATATTGCATTTGGTTATCAAATAAACTGATAGCTGCTCCTGTGAGGATAATTAATGAAAGTGTAACAGTGTTTTGAAATAAAAAAAATATTAAAAATAATTAAATTCTTAAATGATTGTTTACAAAAAATTTAACAAATGTATAAGAAAAAAACATTGTTTTATTTAATTCGTAATTCTTCTTAGTTATAACTGCACCCTTTTTCACGAGAAGTTTTGTGTAAGTGCATATCGTTTTTTTAACTGTCAAATGTTTTTTTTTTTTTTTCATTACCGAGTTGTTAGACAATTTTTATCTTTAATGTTATTTTTATTTCTGATCTATAGAAATATATTAGTCATCCCTTATCAATAAAATCGGCAACATAGTAATATATGTTATTTTTTTAACAAACAATTGTTGTCATATCTATAATTGAATTAAATGAATATTGAAAATAATAGATTAATATTTAGAGGTAAATTGGGATTTTGTTTTTACTTTAAACAAATACAGTTATGATGAAGTATACTTTCGATATATAATAAGCATGTTTTTCTTGCCGCAGTTCTGAGTTTATAGGACAGGCTCTCGCCTAAGAAGTCAAAATTGCGGCAAGAAAAATTGCTATGTGTGAACACCGACCTATTGCATTTATCCTTTAATTCTCGAGGTCGTAGATCAACTTTTTCTTACCGACCATAAAATTTAAAATATTTTTGTATGTAATTTGATTAAAAAAAAAAAAAAATACCCATAATTTTAGATTAGTATAAAAATTGGATAATGTGCAGAGGAGGAAATATTATTAATTTTAATTTTGATACTTTTGTGATTAAAAGTGATTAAAAATTATTTTAAAATAGCCATACCTTTTGAAATAAGATTTTGCCTTCTTTTGAAATTCAAAATCGTTCGATGGATAATTTTGTTCTTCAAGTAATTGAAAAGATTTAACAAAAACGGTGGAACTTTTGGGATATACAGTGTTGGAAAAAATAATAGGGACACTCAAATTTTTCACTATATTCTTACTTTTCTATTTACTATTCCATAAATATTAAAAAGTATATACAAAAAATTAAATAACTTCAAATATTTTAACTTATAAAGCTTATAAATCAAAAATAAGGAACTAGTTCAGCCAAAAAAATATATTTTTTAAAAAAAGGCCGGGAAAAAATAATAGGGACACTTAATGTTTTGCAAAAGATATTTATTTTTTTAACATTACCATAATTTCCAAACACTTTTTTATTACTTGGTTGAAAATCCTTTAATTTTTATAACATCCTGACAATAGCGATTCATAGATCCCACAAGATTCGCACATACCTCGGGCGGAATTGAGTACCAGGTTTCTTGAATTTTTTCCCACAACTCTTGTTTATTTTTTTATTTAAAGCTACCAATTTTATTTTTGAGGACTCCCTAGAGATGTTTAATGGGGTTTAAGTCCGGTGATTGGGACGACCACTCCATTACAGGCACCTCATTCTGCTGAGACCACGTTTTGACGCTTCTAGCGGATCATTATCCTGCATGAATTCCCATTTTAGTGGCATTTCATCCTCAGCTAATGGAAGCATTTTATTCTGGAGAATGTCTATATAGTCAGCAGCATTCATTTTTCTCTGAATCCAAACTATTGCACCAACTCCAGAGGCAGAAAAACATCTCCATAGCATTATAGAACCACCACCGTGTTTGACGGTATTTTTGGTATATTTTGGATCAAATTCAGCGCTTGCAGGACGACGTACAAATGATTTTCCATCAGATCCAAATAAATAGACTTTTTTTCGTCTGACAATAGTACATTGTTCCAGTTTTTACGCACAGGTGTCGCCTGGCAAATTCCATCCTTTTTTGTATGTTTTTCTTGATCAATAGAGGTACTTTTCTCGGACTGCGTCCCATTAATCCGACTTCCTGCAGCCTATCTCTTATTCTTCGACTCGTTACTGAAGCACACAATTCATTTTTAAGGATACTTGATGACATAAAGGGGTTATTTTTGGAAACTCGAACTAAATGTTGGTCAAAACGCGCTGACGTTTTACGCTTTCTACCTCTAGTTTCATGACTTTTTTCGAATGAATGGCATTGAATACTTTAGTTTTGGAACACTTCATTATCTTTGCAATTTTTCTAATTGATAACCCGTCCGAATTTAATTTAAAAATAACATTTTTTTCAGATTCAGTACAATGAACACCACGACCCATTTTCAAATTTATTTACCGAAGACATAAATCATAAACACTAAACCAATATGATAAAATTTATCACATAAACATTGCTTTACGGATTTTTAATATGTTTATGTTAAAAATAATAATTTTTATTGACTAATGGTAATTTTTTGTAGTGCGTCCCTATTATTTTTTCCAATTGAAAATACAACTTCAAAAATTGTCCTTGCTACAAAACGTCGACGTATTGTTCTAATAAGTTTACACCAATTATTGATAATCCCTCTGGAATGCAAAAATTTCCACTGGTACCTATTTATTCAAAGAAGAGTTAAATATTTTAAAACAGTAGAAGTTATTATTTTACTACCATTACAGCCCAAAAAGTACAATTCCACAACATGAACCAATATTGAGAAACAAATTCCAAATTTGAATGTAAGAAAATAAGGGCTTATCTACTCTGGTCCAAAAGTTGAGCCAAATTTGCAAAATTGTGTAATTTTACGCAAAAAAATATAAGTACCCACCAAAAAAAAAAAAAATCGAAAAAAAATATTACTTCAATTTTTACTTTAACACAAAAATACTTTAGTTAATACTTGATTATAAAATTGAATTAAGCCAAAATTTATATAAGAAATAATGTGTCTTGTTAAGACTACAAATTGCTTGTTATAGCCTTAAACAAAGTAACAAATTAGCTTCCAAATAATATTGACTACTACAAAACTAATTTACCTATTTAGTACTTAAATTTGGGTTAATACTCTTAAAGTCTTGTATTATTTTCACTTACATATTATATTAATTTTATGTCAACTTATTAAGGTAATTTTAATTTAACAATAAAATAATCATATTAAAGAAAAATACATATTTTTTATTGATTTTATAACAATTGATTACATGCTGTTTTGTACTTGTTTTCTACTTAATTTAACAATACCAACAATTAAATAAATATTTTTATGATCATATAACCTAACGGTAATATTTATGTTAATATATATTATTATTTTATTTATTTTAAATACTTTTTTTGTTGAATGAAAAAAATATATATAAAATTTAATAAATATTTATTTAATTTTAAATTTTTATTTTCTTTTTTTAGAAAATGCAAACATCATCAGTTTTTATAAGAGAAAGTTTTAGGTCAATAAAACAACACAGACAAAAAATATCGAATTCGAATAAATAAATAAAATATTAGATAATATATTTAAATAAATTCAATAAAGAAGCTGAGAGTAAGATAAACTGAGAATTTAAAAAAAAAAAAAAATAAAATAAAAATAAACAAAATTACAAATGCTAATGAAATCTAATTTGAGTATAATAATTTACATTATTTTTTAAGCTTTCTGACAAATTGTCGAAATTAAAAAAAGTAGATAAGAAGAAAGATTTGAAAGGAAAAAGGTGTGAGATTATGAAAACTTGCACTTTTTCTCAAAGAAATGTGAAATTTAAGATGGATTGGTTAATATCTTTTATTAAAAGAAACTAGGTGAACGAAATTAGATTTATAATTAAAATATTTGTACAAGAGCATTTCTTAATTTCTAAAAATATAAAAATCAGCATTATTAAAAGTATGATCTAATATATTAGATCTTACTATTTATGTGTGAAATTTATTTTTATTTAATTTTTAATTTTAATATCAATCTCTATTTGTAAACAAAGAAATTATTAATAGATCGAGATTAAGTTTAAATGATCAATATTTGAAAAAAAAGAAACATATAATATTTTCTTAATAAGATTAATTAATTTTGTATGATTAATTTCAAGATTTCTTTTCTTGTTATAGCCGTTTTCTTTAAATAGTTAATAAGGTAGCTTATTAAGTATTATTAAAAATAAAATAAAAATTTGTGTTCATTTTTTATTTTATCAACACCTTAAATGATAACTTTTGTTATAAACAATACTCTGAAATTCTTTAAATATTTATTTTTTGTAGCTTATTTTAAAACACTATTATTTGTTTAATTCTTCATGCATTTCTGCCATATACATAGATATTGAAAATGTCTAGAGACAATTTCTCCTTAGTAGTCTAAGCAGAAAGTTATAAAAAAAGTAAAATGGAAATTAGCATTAATGTTGAATGCCAATATAAATCTTTATAAATATGCAAGAAAATTAAAAAAAGAGCACCTGTAAAACAAAACGATACAATGCCACACACCACAATACTTCTCCTATCAATCCTCACATAATCCATATGATTAATTTTAAAACTTAAGTAGAAAAGTCTCACATGTTGATTGACTTCCACTTTTATCTACCTATCAATCAATTGAATTTTTGTTTTTTTATAAAATACATAAATATGGTAATAGATACAATACTATAATACTACATATACATAAATTCAATACCACTTCCAATTGATTTGATTGAATTGTATTGTTTGGTGAACCTAACCCACAGTCAGCCTTCCTCGTCTTCTTCTGCTTCTCGTACTCGTTACTTTATATCTTCTTCAGTTTCTACTTCTTCCTTTTCAGTCTGATGCTTTCATATGCAAATTAATTAAACATTTTATTTTTGTTGTATTTGTTTGAATTTTTAAACAAAAAATGAAAATGAATGTTATTGATCGTAAATGCTAATGGAATTTTAAATAAAAAAACTTCACATATCTACAACAAAGTTTTCATTAAAACGAGAACTATTGTATAGTTTTTTTTTATGTTGTCGTTAAAATTCTTGGGGATTTATTTTAAACTTATAAACTGTTTGCTAGTTATTATTAACTATGCGTTTGTGCGTTTTGTTAAGGTTCTTGTAAACACTATTAAGGTTAGTTTTCTATTTGACCATTACTAATATGCAGTTTAAAGGTTTCTTGCGAAAAAAATAACAAATTGAACTATTAATTAGAATTTATTACGAGGGATGTTGTATTTTATGTTTTAGAATACATCAACACTGAACAACGAAATTTAAGCTAACGTGAAATAACTCTGAAATGAAAAAAGACTCCATGAAATTACATCCAATAAAACAAATCCCAGGAAAAATGAATAAACTCTCAAATTAAAAAAAAGCAACTTCCAAAAGGAGAATTGAAATAACTTTCAACATATAAAAGTTTATCATAATACAACAATTGATAATGTTATATTTTATATACCCAACATCCGCAACTTTTTATTCCTCCCTAATTTATAATGTCTCCTTATATAGGAGGTGGTCGGATCCGCCCATAATTTTTTTATTTATGAACCAATGTTGTCCATTTTCAATTCCAAACAAACCGTATGTAAGATAAATATTTGAGCAAAATTTCGTCCCCCTAGGTGGTCCACATATGGGTGTTTATTTCATAAGGAAATAAAACCCAATTTATATTGATACACGTACACTTATCCCACTTCTGACACCAATTGTTATGTTTTTGCCTTTCAAAAATAGTTGTTTATTTCGTTTAAATTCGCAAAAAAATTGTTATTTTACAATAAAAGAAGTTAATGCAAGGATTTTCTATACAACTTTGATTAAGTCAACAATCATATTCAGTTCTGCTCTGACCTTCGCCTTCATCTTCTCATGTCCGTCGTTCAGTGAACCCTGTTGATAACCTTTATAAGATTATCTTCTTCCTTAGGCTTGTAGCTAGGATTTGTGTCAACTGTTGTTCAACAATGCTACTTTTGGTGACCGAACTTTAGATCTTTTACAACTCTACGAATAAGTCATCGTTTCGATCCTCAATGAGAGACTTAATTCTTTTTGTTATTGTTTCAGGCTTCACAGGCAACTATCCAACAAAAATTTTCACTTTCGGAACCTTATCCTCTGATAAAACATTAACATAATTGAGGTTTTTTAGAGGCTTTTGTAAGCTTCAAAATTTCATTTTATCCTTTGAATGGAGTTTAATATTTCATCAGACCAAACTGGATCCGGAAAGTCTAGTAGTATAACACCTAGACTTATGACGGATTAAGTCCTTAAAATACGGTAAAAAGATCATGACTTTATAACAGGATAACGCTGATGTACTGACCACGAACGCTTTATTGGCAACATTATTTATAATTTATTATAATATTATTTATTAAAAGGATAAGCTTTTTCAGGGGATGACCCGTCGCCCTCTTTAGCTCACTTTGAGTTAATTTCGAAATTATTTGAATAGGGAGAAGGTATGCTTATTTCACAATATTTCCAGTAACGCATCATCCTAATTGGTTGGGAAAAATACCTCATGTGAATTAGAACCAATATCCTCCAACATTAAGGTATCATCCGTTGTTCTCTTTGGAGTATTAAAATCTTAAGATCCTGCATCAGGTTCTGATAGACACATTGCGACTTGTTCTGAGTATTTAAAATTAAATATGGATTCCATAAATAATAGAGAACATAAATGAATGGGGGAAGACAAAGACATCATACAACAGAGCTCTTTAACGTTCTAGACGTTTCACGTTCTAAGACACGTTAAAGTATTGCCATTAACAACCGCAAACATCGAATTGAAAATAAAATAATTACTTTTCTTTCTTTTCTAATTAGAAAATGTTTCTTATTATATTATATTGAATTTAGTTTGACGCTGTTTTCTCTTAACCAGCCATTAGACATTCAAATATACCTAACGATAAATTTGACGACTAAAAGTTGTTTTATGACTTGACGAATGTTTCATTGTAACTTCCACATTTATTTTCTAAAATTTCGTAAAAAATCTGTAGGAATTAATAAATTATTTCCAAACATTTTAGTAAATAGATACATAATCAACGCAAGTGATTGAAAAAATCACGTCTAAAATTCAATATTTTAATTTTTAAATCGTACGACTTGTACTTAGACTATGCAATTTATCATCAAACCAAACTAAATATTAAAATTTTTTATTTTCTTCAAAAAATCCACTGTCAAACTGTTAAATTCAATACATTACACTCTAAAAATGACAAATCTTCAGATAAATTTAAGGGATTTTTACAAAACACTTGTAAAACAACGCCAAACAATTTCGATCAAAAATTTGTCAAGTGTGACTACAACATTAGGTAGGTCATTTAAACGAACTCAGATGTAAGAACTTTAGAAATCAGTTAAAATTAATGATTATTAATTTACAAAAAAATCGTGTTAAAGGTTTTTATTTAAAATTTAAAATCTCTTCATTCTTATTATGTTTAAACAAATTCTTTATTAATAAACCGTAATAAATTATCACCCAAAAGACCATAAAGTTCAAACTCAAGTTCATATTTAAATAAATAAATTCAATACAAAACTTTAAAAAATCAAAATAGTAATTCTATGGATTGTCCGAAAAAAAAAAAAAATAATAAAACATTGAGTAAGTCCGAGGTGTGGACATCACCAAAAACACAATATTATTGTTGCAACCATGAATTAAAAATAACATTCATTGAATACTAATGAGAAACTATTGGCATTTTGTGAATATTATTGTTAATTTGGCTGATGTGTGATGTTTCGGTGTTTTTTTTTTTTTTGTGTGTTAATTTAAACAAATAAACAATATAAAAAAATCAAACATTATTATGTAGTATTTATTGCATTTGAGTACAACAACAATAATAATAAACTGCCAAAAAATGGCAATAAAAAGCCGAATAAACACGTGGTTGGCTAACAAACTAAACAAAAAAGTGAAGCTTAAAGAAGGCATTATAGCAATTAAAACAAATTGTTTGGTAACCATTATTAAGTATGTATTACTCTTATTACTTTGGCTTACACACACAACAAACTATAATTAAAAAGTATTAAATTAACTTAAAATTATACACACGATACAAGTGAGTAAGTAGGCTAAATGAAAATTATGTAATTTATGTTTAGTTGTTTTCAAACTTATTTCTTATGGTTCTTTAAAAAGGTATAAAGAAGGTACAAAATAAAAAGAACATTCACTAAGACATAATTAAGTTTTTAGTATATTGGACAATTTAAAAGTATAGAAGAATAGAAGTACATAGAATAATATTTCAATTTCTAAACCGTTTAATACCATTTATTCCAAATTTTATTACGAAGGGTCTACAGGGGAGATTTTTGTATCATAACAAAACAAAACGTCGGCAGAGCTACTGGAATTTTTTGTTTATATCAGTATATGTATATGGGAACATGTAGATACATTTTTTTATAATAAATCACTTTTTTAATTTTTCGTCGAGGAATGTTTTCAAAATTGAATGGTCACATTTGCTTTGTTTTTTAAATTTCAATACAACAAAATTACATTTGATAGCAAAACAATTTTATCTTCGCTGGAGCTCTAACAATTATATTATATCGCTGCAATAATATAAATAAATTTGGTTTACACGTGTTAAATTATCATGATAAGAAATTGACATTTGTAATGATAGAAAAATCTATTGTGTAGTTATATTATTAATTTTTTTTTAATTGAAAGTATATGAAATGGTTCTTTATGTTTCGGTTATAGCAATTAAATATTTGATGAAATAAATGTAACTACAGATCATATTTTCTTTTGACTTAGAAGCAATAGTAAAATCGGAACAATAAGAAATGCTGAATGCTATTATTTTGTTCTAAACTTAGACTGTTTAGATCCTTTAAAGGTATTTGTTTCTAAACAAAGATCTCTGTCCCTCTGTATAAATTAAAATGAGCGGATGTTTTTAAAAATCATTAAAATCGCCCTATAAATTGAACTTATAGATGGTAAAATAATAAATCAACTTTAACCAATTATTATAGTATCAAAATTCACGGCATTATCTTTAAAACTGCAAGCTGAAGTTTGTTTGCAAAGTTTACAGGGTCGGACAGACAGACTGACATAATAAAATCGACTAAGCTGGTGATTCTAAAGCTAAGTTCTCATTACGTTAATATGCGAAGATTTTTTTTTAAAATTTGGTTTGCCTAATGTGAAAAACAAAAATTCTTACGAACCAAACAAGAAAACAGATGATTTTGGTCAAACAAAAATATTTACCTTAAGTAAAAAATGTGGAAAGTGTGAACAGTTAGTGATTCTAAAGCTAAGTTAACATTATGCTAATAATTGGCGATTTTTTCAAAAATTTGGTTTGCCTAATGTGAACGACAAAAATTTTTACTAACTAAACGAGATGATTTTGATCAAACAAAAATATTTGCCTTAAGTAAAAAAAGTGGCAAGTGTGAACACAAGATGTAAAAATATTATTGTATTTTTTTTTTAACATTTGTCTAGACTCTAGAATAAGCAGCATTTTCACTTTATGTTCAATAAAAAAAAGCAACTATTCAAAAAATATTATGCGGAAATGTTCAAACCACAAAAATAAAATTTTCCTAATTCTTAATAATCTGATAATGATGGACTTATTATTGCCGGAAATACTTGGTTGATAAGAAAATATCAAATAAGCCGTTTACACAAATAATGGCAAAAAAAATAAAATATAATATAATAAACAAACAATTATAAACAATAATTATTTTATAAAATTACACAATAAATATTTGATTTTAATTTCTTTTTACCATGATAACAAATAAATTGCATTAACAAAATATTTTCTTAAAATTTATCATAAATATCTTTTGTTTAAAAGATAATTTTATTATTATTATTATTTTTTAGCACAATTTATGGTCTTAACCAAAGTTTACAGTTTGTTGTACGAAAACGTGTGTGGTTACAATTTAATTTTTATTTTAATAATATTATTTTTAATAGCATGATGTGTGTGGTATGGGGATTTTTTTTAAAGAATTTCTCTAAAGAATCTCAAGAGAGAAAAAAACACAAATATGTAATTTTTTGTTTTGTATGTTTAACTGCTTATTTTTGTTAATTTTTGCACGTTATTGTGGGTTTTCTTTTATTTGTTTTGTTATTTCTACCGGATTAAAATAATAGACATTCATTTGTCACGTTTTCTGTTAATAGAATAAAATTTTCTATTGTATGTAGTTCCCTTGAAGTCGAATTTTTTTGTTTTAAATAAATAAATTTTTCACATATTTGATTAAAAAATTAAATTTCTTATGTGGTTGCAAGTCATAGATTTTGGGGAAATTTTATTTAAAAAAACATAGCAATTTGTTTGAAATTTTCATTGTAAAGCATTAAAGCGGGTTTAAACCAATTGACACCATCTGTAGTACTTTTTGTTAGGGAAGTAAGTATAATAACAATCATTGGTTTATTATGAAATATATCGGAGCAGATTGGGATAGAATTTTGTTGTAATTATTGTGTCATTAGCACGTCAAATAAATACATTCTGAATTAATAATAATATCAATAGCAAAAATCGTATTAACAAATTTCGTGAGAATTGGTCCAAAATTTATCATAGCTCCCATATAAGACCCCCTTCCGAAAATAATTTTCCCGTACATAATTATTTTATTAATTTTCGTATAAAGATAAAATTAAGTACAAATAAAGTATATTTAAGTATAACATTCAAATTTCACAAGGATCGGACCATAATTGCCCATGGCCTTAATATGGCAAAATTTGCAAATCTGCATCTATCTTACTCGTTTTCAATATTTTCGTTAAATTCTATATAAAAGTATTTTTTTTTTTTAGAAAAATATTAAAAATATTTCTACAAAAAATTTGTAACAAAAAGTGGGTAAATATGTTTATAAATACGTATTCTTAATAACTCCATTGTAAAAAAAAAAAACCTAATGAAATTAAATGCAAAAATATAAACTCAAAAATTCAATTTTCCGTTTTTACCACAGTGATTTAAAATTTAAAGAAATCTGTGACTTTGACGGCGCACTACACTGAGAGTGAGAAAAATTACAGAATTTTTTTTTTTTTTTTTTTTTAAACAGATAATGATGCTTCATTTTACTTTTTCAAAATATAAATTTTCAATTAACCACCATTTTTCTTAATTTCACCTCTTTGTGTGGCACCCGTATTACTGAGGGATCGACCGACATCCATTCTCTACACGAACGTCAAAAAAAGAGCGTCTATCTATATATATAATTCCCCAGCTATTTTTTTTTTTTTTTTTTTTTTCTAAGCATTTTTTCCTTTTCCAGAGCTTTTTTAATCTTCCAGACAACATAGAAAACTAAAATTTAAATTACTTATACAACTTTTTGTCCTACAAATTCTAATGGAGACAGATTTTGAAATTTCTATCTTAGTGCGGAAATAAGTGGATTTATACATAATTTTCTAATACCTTTTCTCTCTCTATAGCTTTCTGAAGCTCCCAGACGTCGTAGAAAACTAAAACTATAAAACTATTTGTCCTACAAATCTTAATGGTGACAGATTTTTCTATCAGGGAGCGAAAATACATGGATTTTTATTTTATTCAATTTATTTTAAGTCACTTTGGTTTTAAGTTTACTTATTCAATACTATAATCATAAGTATTATGATTATACCATAAGATTCTAACGGCTTCAAATCTTTAACCTCGGAAAGGTATCCAAATATTGTTCATATACTTTTTTTTAAAAGATTTCGGATTTATTGTGCATATTTTTATTATTATTATTCCCGGCAGACATTTCATTCAGTTTATATTTTAACATTTTCTCAAAGTCAATCATTGCTTTAGACTACGATATTTTATAAACAATTGTAACAAATTAAAAATTTTAAAATTTTCCCATAATAAAATTTTTCTTTGCAAAATGAAAAAAATTACTTATAAATATGATACGCAAAATAAAATTCCAAAAAAAATAATTTTAATGTAAAAATACATTAAAGATATTTTGCAATAAAATGCTATTAAACTTTTATTAAACGTAGACGAAAACATTAATTACAACTTTCACTTTTTTCTTCTTTGTTTATTTTAAGGTCTCCAAAAAGTTGCCAACTAATTTGTGGGTTTAGCAACCCCAACCGCAAAATTACAAAATGCACATATTTTATGCATAACACCTACAACTACAACATAAATTGCAACAAGTGCAATATTAAAGAACGTGAAGAAATTTTTAAAAATGTTGGACAATATTGTAACAGAAAATTGTATGGCTGCAATGCCAATAGAAATTTTGGCAGATGCTAAAGTCAGCAACAACAACAACAAAAACAATCAAAAACACATAAGTGAAGATAAAATTCAAGATACTTCAACAAAGACTAATAAAACAAAAACTATATTAAATTGGTTAAAAAATACTACCAACACTAATAATAACAACAACAACAATAACATTAATAATATTAAAACAAATAGTGTAACAAGTGATAATAAAGAAATAAATTCATGCAATCAACATAAACGATACGATAAGATATTACAACAACAGCAAGAGACTCAAAATACTAACTGTACGTGCCCGAAAGTAAAACAACAAAATAACACGCGTTCTCCCAAAGAGACAACATCAGCAGCACCAACTAATTCTAAGACACACAAAGACGACGAAGGCTTAAGGGAATTTCGAGGTGTACAAACTTTAAAGCATTTTTGGAATAAACGTATAACTGCCAATAGAGAATCTGCCTTAAGAGCCAAAGGCTCTAAACAACAATTTACCAAATCCGTAAGTTGTTTGGTGAATGCCATTAACAATACCGGGGAACCACCTCCAAATTCTTCCTCCTCACCTCCTCCACTAAGTGAAAAAGAACTTTTAAAAGCTCGTAAATTAAGAGCTTTAAGTTTACATGATTGTTCAAAAGATTCTATAGATTTTGAGGAAATTTCTTTATCAGACATTGACATACAGAAACATTTGGAAAAAGATAATTTTTATAAATATAAAACTGCAGAGCAGGCCTCTAAGTTAAGGGAACTTAGTGAACATTCCACACAAAAAATATTAAGTAACGGTATCATTTTACCGGGAGGAACAAAAACTGAACGTTTTGATTGGTTAAAAAGACATGATAAATTTTCACGCAAAAAATCTATAGAACTTACAATTTCCCCTGCAACACAATTATTTATTAACAGCAGTGATAACGCCAATACTTCCGCTACAATTCACCACGACAATATTATTATCAACGAACACAAAATGCACACTCAACAGCTGCAACAACAAGGTACTTCAGCCGTTTGTTTGCCAAAGGCAATTGGCCAAAATAAAAATGAAGTTGGCAATACCAATCACAGTAGTGAAGCGTCTACACCAACACTTACGGCGTCAAATTCTCCACAACATGCAGTCAGTCGTCGAAGAGCAACAACAAGAAAAGATTCAGCAAAAACATTAACGAGCGCTAGTAGCATTAGTAGAGATTCTTCTACCACTTCGCTGGCGACCAGTGCTAATAGTCATAGAACAGTAGTGAAAAGAAATTCTTCAGCGCGCAAATATAGTTTCAAAACACATGCACGTTCTTATCATGCGCCACGTAAAATGCACTCAAACAAAGATGCAGTTAGCGGAGCTTCCACACTGTCTAGTAATCCCCCCAATAGTCTGGTGGCTAAATTAACTCAACAGTTCAATGAAATCATACAAAAAGATAAAACCCTATTAGAGGAGATAAAACGTAAGAATGGGGTTATCATGACCCATAAGGGTCATGTCTATAAAGTAGTGGATACATCTTCTTTGAATCGCCAACCATCACCCTCTGGTAGTCGTACTAGTTCAAGGGCACAAGACTTTAAGAGTTCACAAGTTGCCGCTTCTACTGGAGGCTCATCTACTGTGCAGAAAAACATCAAGAAATTTGAAAGTGAATCAAGAGGTCTAAAGCCCAAAGTACCCTTGAAAAGTATTAAGGTGTTAAAGAAGAGTAATGAAGTGGTCATAAATAAAACCATAATAACTGGTACACGATTTAATGCCAATAGGATAAGTAATAAAAAGGACTCGGAGACGAAAACAGAAGTAAAAAGTCAAACATTAACGTTACCGACAACTTTGGAAATGGTACAAGAAGAAGTCAAAACTGCACAAGAACACAACAATAAAAAAGAGGATATAAATTTAAAGGAACTTAAGAAAGACAGTAAGGAGAGTGAAGAAACCAAGACTTTAGTGGTAAACAACTTTGAGGAAGAAAATAAGAGTGATAAAATTGTCGACCATCCAAAAGAAAAAGAAAATAAAACTCTAGATGAAAATAATACAAATCCAAAGAACTCAGCAGAAAATATTAATGAGAGTGAATTAGCTACAAATCAGTCCATGGAGAATATCTCTAAAAAGGATGAATTATTGGTATTGCCTCCAAAAATAGATAGTGTTATATATAAAAGTATACATAAGAACAGAAAAAAGAATGCAGAATCTATAAAATCAAAAGAAACCCTAGAAGTTCTAAAAGATGATACTCCAAAGGAAACACAGGAATCACAATCGCCACATAAAGATGACAAACATACAATATCAATATCCAACTCTTTAGAAGAAAATCTCCCAACACAAATCATTGGTAATACAACCACCTCTCTCAACATTCAACTAGATAAACACACCTATATAAACCCGGAAATTGAAACAGCGGAAAATGATACCAAAACTATAATAGATAATACAACAGAAAATTGTACTTCTCCCGAACCTTTAGAAGATGATGAGAAAAGAAAACGTAAACATAAATATGCCAAAATTTATGAAAAGTTACGATACTTTACTCCCTTCTCCCATAGCAGCAAAAGATTAAAACCAAATGCCACTAGTTCAAGCAGTCTAGACGTAACCAAATTAGAAGACGTATCAACTTCTGTCCCCACTAGTCCCAGTAGTGTAGATATGGTAACCACTAATTCAATAGTATCAGAAAGTCCAAAGTTAGTGAAAAATGGAGAATATACTCCCATGAATTCTTCCACTCCGAAGAAAGAATTTGATCCCAGCGATGATGTTTACTCAATAATGTTCAATCCAGAAGCCAAACTATTAGATGCCTTAGAACAAGTAGACAAAAAACTACAGAATTTATCTCATGACAATAATGATACGTTTTTGGAATTAGATGAATATGGACAACCTTTAAAACCAAATTCATCATTTCTTCATCAAACTTCTATCAAAGAGGTAACACCAACAGCATCTACAGTAATACAAGCGGTTAATGTGACACTAGTCAATGCCATAGAAGGAGAGCAAATGATAATGGAACAAAAAGAGATACAACAACAGCAACAAGAAAAGATAATGCAAGAGCCTGATATAAAAACAGATAATGAGCAACTTTCTACCTTGCTGCCTCCTAAGAAAGCACAAGAGGAAGAACCATTATATGAACCAATTTGTGTAGATGAAAAAATTGAGCTTAAGACTGAAAAATCATATATAAATAGTGAATGCAATTCATCCACAAAAACTTCACAAATAATAGAAGAAGATATTTATCAAACTGTAGAAGAAGCTAAAGATGCTTATGACCACCTTAACTCTTTAAAAGCAGCAGATATTGTCATTAATTCCATACCAGAATTAGATGGTTATGAACCTATAGAAAATCCCGATGATTCTATGTTATCTACAAAATGTGTTAAGACTGATACAGCTAAGCCTCCAATACATTTTGATGGTTACGAAGAATATACACCCTCAGTGGAACCCATAACTACTATTACCACCACAGTAGCGCGTAAAGTAACAGATGAACTGCCAGACTTACCAAAACCTAAAAGAATTTTACCAAAATCTCCCATACCCATTAGAACAGCACCTAAACCTCCCTTGCTTCGACAACAAAATAATGAAGAATCTCTTACATCCACTTGTCAGGAACCCCCCTACTATGGGGACGAGGAAAATATATATGACACTATTAAGGGATCTCACTGTTACGAATCCCTACAGTGTGTCGGCAATAAATTACAAAGTTCTCCTCCTTTATTAAGAAATAAAAATATAGATTGTATATCCTTGTCATCGAATTGTTATGAAAGTATTTCGCATTTTAAACGTACCAACATGGTGGGCCATCATAGTGGTGGCAGTAGTAATGGTTCCACTTTAACCATTTCTTCCGAAAATAAAACAAATAGTCTCTATGAAGATTCATTAACTTCTAGTCTACACTATTCAAGTAAACGTATCTATCACATGAATGCTCATTTGGAAACAAATAAATTATCGACTACCGATGTGAATAGTGTAAATGGTTATGGTGGTTCTATAGGTCGTACAACTGACACAAGTGACGAGTGGACTGATGTTACAGACAATGAGAATAATGAAGCCGAGAGTAAACCACAATTTATCATGTAAGTAAAATACTAATTTACTGTTGTTATCTATTGTTATGATTTTGTATCTTATCAGGTCTGTTGCTTTTGTTTTATGTGAAAGAATAATATTGATTTTTTAATTTTGATAAGAGTAGATAGAAGCTGTTATAATAGAAACAAAGGAAATTAATGCTTCTAGTACTTAAAGATATAAAATTTAACTGGAAAATAATTCGTTCACTAATTAATTTTTAACGAGATAAAGATTTGAATTTTTTTTTATTTCAATCACTATTTTACTTTTGGATAAACTGAATCTATTTTTAGAGATTTGTTTAACAGTTTTTTTCAATTGAAAATAGCCATTTTGCCTGAATTTGGCGGAGAACCATTATCCAGTTCGAAGGACCAGAAATAAGTTCCAAACGGTAATTGGCCTTGTTGTGTTTGTTTGAAGGAAACTAAGCAACGTTTTAATTAAACTTCAATTAAACACAAGTATTTTCAGTATCACTGTACACTCCATTAGCATTAATCCTGTCAAAAATATAAATTTCGAACAACCCTTTATTGTTACCTAAATTGTTACTTGGTTTCGGAGTGGCAAATTCCCCAAGAAACCGCACCTGTCGAAATCTCAAAATGAATAACTGCAATAACAAAGTAAAATAAACAATAACGTTTCATCCTCAAACATGTTAAACAGTTTTGTTTATTTTTATTAAATATAAATAAATAAAGATAATTTTTATATGATAAGTACGTTTGCAATTTCATTCATATATTTAAACAAAAGTGTATATAGTAATTGGTTATCGGTTACTTAGTTGACTTTTTTTTTTTTTTTTTGCTGCTATAGTTATTATTTCCTGTCTTTATCACTCTCTATTTCTGTTTCTTTCTTTCTGATTTTGTTTATATTTATAGAGCAACCATACCCCACTAACCTAGAAAATTGTTTATTATTTATTTGAACAGATAACAATTGTTGTTATTTTAGTTTTTTGTTTTGTAAATTTTTTACCTTTAACAAAACTTTAGTTGAAATTAAATCAATAGTTACATTTGAGATTTTGTTAAGTAAAGTGGAAAAAAAACTTTATTTTTAGGGAACAAAATGAGCACTTTTTATTTAGAAACACATTTTGAATATATGTAAGAGATTATTTTTAATTTATTTAATAAAAGCAATGATAGTAATAAGTAAAATCATTTTTATTTCTTTTAGTGTACGTGAACGTTCAAAGGCTCATAAAAGTCCCGATTGGTCCAGAAGAGTTCGAGATAAACGCCAAAGAAAATCAAAAAGTTGCATTGATGATGGTGAGTAACTTTATTTTTGTTCAAATAAATATTTAGTTCTATCGAAATAATAATAATTTAATAAGGAAAATTACTTTGTAAAACTTTCGATGAAAAATAACTTTAACTGTGAAATTACAATTTTAAATTATATTTGTCACCAAATTAAGGGAAATATTTGTTAAAACACAACTATCCTTCGTATAATCAAATTTATAACAGAAATAATTGTCCAATTATATACATATTTACATAAATTTATTAAATTTGCATTTTAATATTGTCATACACGCTTACATACGTTTTTTTATATTATACTCTTTACCACCCCTAACAACAAAAAAACAGAAAAAACACGCATTCAAATATTTATTTGAATTCTCTAAAAATGTAACGTGTTTTTTCATACCCAACTTAATTATGTATTGTTAAAATAAATAAAGCTTTAAGTAAAGCTCAAGCTTGTATTTAACATATACATGAAACTTAAACTTGAAGTTAGCTTTCATAAAGTCAAGCTTTTTTCAAAGCTTCTGTTAAAATGTTATTAAAAGTTATTTTTCCATATAAGAGCACATCTTATTTGTTTGGGGCCACAAAGGGAAACAGTCAATTTTATAAAAGAGAAATTAAGCCATTGTGAAGCAAATTCATTAAATAATAATAAAGAGCTTATACTCCCCAAAACTAACTTATGAGATTATTCGTTGTTGTTGTATATAATAAAGAAAATTGTATTATATTCTGTTTAGACTTGCCAGATGAAGTAATGAATATTATACTCAAAGCTGGAAATAGTTGTTAGATTAATATCTATGATAATGTTGTTTTTTAATATAAAATTATGTATTAAAATTACAAACAACAAAATCCATTATTCACTAAATTACGATTTTTAAAAATTATGTATAGTGTTGATCGAAAACAATATTTTTGGAGATATTTTAAAAATGGTCCAGCTCACGTAAATGAAATAATTGAACTGAAATATTTTGGGAATTAGCTTAAAACATATCAATCTTTAATTTAAGGGGGGTACATTTGCAACTATTTTTGTCCCCATACAAATCAAGACACTTTAATGTATTTATGGGTGGTAAAATATTAGGAATCAAAAGCTTTTAATGTTCTGGGTATGAAACTATTTTCAAATATAAAAAGAAGCTTTAAACCCTCATGGAATAATTCACTATTTCTGAACTTTTCACTATTTATAGCACCTCAATATATCTGCCCTCAAAAATAATACAACTCTCTTATGTCGACCCTTATTTTAAAGTTTAAAATGGAAAAGACTAAAATAACTTATTGGTAACTCATATATCAGACTTTATTGATTTATCTATCTATTATAGCGTTTATAGTCACCTATTTTTTGCAATTGAAAATATTTCGATATGAAAATTTTGCCGTATAAATGGTGAGTTAATATTTTATTTACAAGTCAGTAGCTCACAAAAACTAATCGTGATTAGTGAAACTAATTGCAAATAAAGCTCACGGCGTTGCCACTTCCTTTTATGTTCATAGAATTTTCGATGGTAATAGTTGTATTTTTCCAATTTGCGTATAAATAGTAAGTTATTTATTTGCAAGTTATTATACCCTACACCATTTTTCGGACCTCCACCTTAAAGAATCACTTTCTGATGTCCTTCCGTCTGGTCGGCTGGCTGGCTATCTGTCCATGTAAACCTTGTAAACAAAGTACAGTTCGCAATTTTAAAGATATCTTGATGAAATTCGGCACGACTAATTATTTTGACACAAGAACGAAACCTATTGGTTATAATCTGTCCATTATTTCACCTAGCCCTCATACAAATGTCCTCCCGGAATTGAGGTTTAACGATTATAAATACCTTTAATATAGCAATATTTTAATGAAATTCGGTGCAAAGAAGTTTTGTATAAGTGTCAGTCATCAAGATCGGTCCATAATTGCCCATAGCACCCTTATAAACTCCTCTTCCGAAAATCATTTTAACGTGCATAAATCCCATACAAGTGTCAGTATCATGTTAATATTCGACACAAATAAGTTTTATTTAATTAGAAATCACAGTGCCAAGTTTTATGAGGTTCGGTTATTAATTTATAATAGGTCCCTTATAAACCCACTTTCGGGAATCACCCTAAAGCGCATAAATGCATTTAAATGTTAGTATTAACGTAATATTCTGTATTTGCATATTTTTTTACACTTAGTAAAAGTATCGATCCACAATTGGCCATAGGTCTAAAATATGACAACTCCCAGAATTTTAATGCATTATGCCTGCTGGGTATAGTTCACAAACTATATATTGTTACCACCAAATAAGGATTTCAACATGTTTTGATCGTATTATGATGATATTAAGAACCGTGTCAACTAAACAAGTATATTTCTATAAAATACAAGTCTATTTATTATCATTGCTCAGTGTGACACTTCATAAGAAAAATTCGTTCTTTAACTAAACAGTTTATATGTGGAAAAAACTCTCAGCTTTAAAATTATGTAAATACAAATCTGATCACTCGAGATACTACCTCTATCATTTACCTGCTGCCTCTATCCTTTATTACATAACCTATGTATGTATTTCCTTTGAAATTTATGCACAGAATAGGAAATAGAGTTGACTAAATCGATCTTAAGTAGGTGATATCCACTGAGTGCTGGTAATCGAAAATAGAAAGCTTTTAAAGTAACAGTGCATGGAAAAAAATATTTTAAATTATTTTTTAATAAAATTATTAACTAACTTTATATTAAAAAAATTTAATTATGTTATTTATTAATATAATTTTCTAATTGGTTTACAATTTTTTAATAAATTGACAGCTTTTAATAAAATATAAAGAAAAATGAAAAATTTATCTTTAAAAATATAGAAATAAAATAAATAAAAAGTCAATTTCCAAAAATTTTTAACTCATTTAAGAAAAAGCAGTAATAATAAAAACAATCAGGGATAGAAAAGTTGACTACAAGTTTCTATGCTCTGTAAATAAAATTGAAGTGAAAATATTCCGAATTTCAAAGACATCAGATAATAAATTTTATTTTAACAAAACTAAAGCTGAAGAGCTCGAATTGATCTCTTGTTTTTTTTTTCGTAAGTTTATTTCAATAACAGATCCATATTTATTAAGATCTTTATATTCCACTATAAAATTTAACCTGAATAAAACCATTTAACGATTTGGTATCGAATTAGTTCTTCGTTTTAGATATTCAAATTACATTCTTTGAGTTGCACTAGATAAAAAATAAGTAACTGTTAGAAATTTAAATTTTAGTACTCTGAAGGTTAAAAAGTACTATTTAAAATTTGTTTAATACCAAAAAATATTTTAATTTTTCATCCCTGAAAACAATTATATTTGTGGGATTCACAAGGTGTCATATGTCCTAAAATATTTCAATATATAAAAAATATTGTTATTGCTTTTCCTTTGTAAAATTTTATGACATTATGACAAAACGACATGATAGAACACTTTGTGAACCCTCCAAATATAATTGTTTTGAGGAATGGAGCAAAATTGAATAAATAAAAAACACTATTTGATTCGGTGTTAAGTTAGACAAAAGCTTTTTTACCCAATTTAGTTTTGGACCCATTTAGCAAGTCTGGCAACTATAATAACTTTAATTGAGAGTAATGTTTAACGAAAAATAACAATAATAAAAATAAAACTACAAAAAAACCTGAAGAACAACTAGTATGATGATATTTTTTTATTATTATATATGGGGGATCATTTTAAATAACAGCAACAACAACAAAAACTGCAATTACGAGTGAATAAAATCCAACAAAAGACAAATTGTACAAACAAAATTCATACAGATAATTTTGAGTAAAATATTTAGTTGTGAGTAAAGTATTTCAATGAACGGACGTGTATGAATTACGGATTGTAGTTGAGGTTAAATATTAACAGCAAAAAAAGAGTGCAGTTATTTATTATTTGAAATACATTTTGTATAATTTTAAAAAAATTTGTATGCAAAACACAAAGAGAAATTTTATTAAAAAATATTTATAAAAATAAAATTTTGAAAAATTATTTTGAATAATTGCCAAATATAAAGTGAAGCAAAAATAGTGAAAATAAATTTTAAAATGAAATATGTAATTTTTAAAAAAAGTTTCAAAAAGGAATTGTTAAATAAAACAAAAACATAAATTAAAAAAAAAATGTAATAGTTAAACAAAAATTTGTTAAAACAAATGACAATGAAGCTTTTTTTAGTATTTATTGTCGTTGTTGTGAATTGTAAACCAAATAAATGATCATAGCAATAAAACGTAACTCGATCGTCTGCAATTATAGAGGAGTCGTCCGTCATTTAAACAAAAAAAAGTTGTTGCCTTAGTTTTAGTTACTAATATAGTTAAGTTGTTATAGCTGGCGGTTAAGTTGTTGTTTGTTGATCACCAGCGTGAACCAGTGAACACGATGACGAAATTCATTGTTTAGCGCAAAATTGAATTTTTTTTTTATCAAAAAATGATACATAAAAAACACAAGCTTTAAAGCAAATGAAACCTGTACATAAACTACTTGTGTACACTGTAAAACTAGTAAAATTTTTGTTAAACCTTGAAAAACTTTATAACTTTTATTTAATTTAAACCAACCAAACAGCCACTAAATAAAATAATATTATAAATAAAAAAAAAGAAGCTACAACTACAATAATAATAAATTACCAATAAAAATCATTTAAACTAAAATTAATGAATGAGGCAGATGATTGTAGAAAAAGGCATAGAAAAAAAAAAAAACGAAATCACAAGCGCTGTTAAAGGTTGTTTGAATTAAAAAGACAGAAAGCACACAAATACAAAAATAAAAAAAAAAAAATAGCAACAAAAAATTGCAAATTTTAATTTTGGGTTGAAATTTATGCAATTGAAAAATTGCATTATTATGTTAGATGTTTATGGAAAAAACAACAATAGCTTAAATGAAAAAAACAAAAAATATAATAAATAACACAAAAATAAAAGAAAAGACAACGAATGTAATGAATAACACGTTAAAAATTTCCCCATTGACGATCGGTCGGTGATGGCAAAAGCTTAAACACAAAAAGAGGCACAAATAAATAACACTGATGGATGTTTGGTTGGATGTACATGTATGTGTCTGATCAGTGATCACATAGCGTTAATGGGCTTCCGCGTAAATAGTTTGGAAACTACAAAAAAAAATGCTGAAATAAATACCATCTATACACTACAATTTATAATTAAAAAAAAAAAATAATATCTAAAAACCAACACACACTTTATACACTATTTTATAGAGTTCATTGTACATTGTTTAAACACCTACTTTAAAGATTTAAAGTTTTCGCATTTTCAATATTTATTACTTTGAAATTACAGAAATATTTGAATATTTGTAAAATCAAAAACTGTGAGAAAATTTCATGCGTACCTCCCTAGAGTAATTAATTTTAAAAAGTCAAAAGTATTAATAAAATCCATCAATTACTTTGGAGTTTAGTGAAAATTAGATTTTTATGTACTTGGAAAAAATGTTTGTATATAAATTAATTCAATTCAACTCAATTCTTGAGGCTTCAGATTGGGTACTATTTTGTTATTTATAAAGTATCTCAAAGATTATTTTCTCAAGGGTTTCTTTAAGGTTTTTAAATCGTTCACATCCTAAATATTTTTTCTCTAAAAATGATTTAAATTGATTTATTTGTTCACATATACTGATGGTAAAAAAGAGCAATCCACTAGCCAATCGACGACGAATGGACTATAATTAGTCCACATCCGGTTCGAAGGACCATAAACAGATCAATCTAAAATAACCCAGCAGTTTATTTAGTGACAATTAACCCGCTTTTAGACAGTAAGATTGATTGGTGTATAATCACCTGCCGCTCTCCATCGGCCGCCAATGAGCGTATTAGCAGTTACCACTTTACTAACTCTATGGTACGCGGGAAGAAGACGAAAAGAAGATATCAAAAATATTTAACTGACTCATTGTAACCAGTAAAGTGGTTGTAGTCGTTAAGGTGATTGGTGTTGTCACTTTATTGACCCTTCGATAGTCGTGGAGGTGATTGCAAAAAAATGACACCATGTAGTCGTTGAGGTGGCAATAGACTTCCTTCTAGGACAAGCCCATGTTAAAGTGACTAGTCACGTAGCTAATAAAGTGACTAGTGATACCCAAATGTAGTCGGTTAATTAGCTTCTATGCAACAGTTACCATAGACTACTGGGAACCCATCGGAAAAATATGAGAGTCCTACACTATAGAAACAAACCGAAATTAAATTTTAGGCGGCGGCGGCTCTAATTAAACTAAATCAGTGGCAGCAAAATTTTTGGTTGGGATTTTTTTCGGGCAGCTCCGTTCAGGGCTTTATTAATGCTTCCTTCATCCTTTAAAAAAGTCCAAACATGTTGCACTTTTTCTTCTATGAAAAAAGGCCCTGGAATCCTCTTCCAATTAAATCCACTACTAATCTTGTTTCTCTTTCATTATAGAATGTGTATAATCGCTCACTTCGCTACTAAAATTTCTCATTACATATTGAAATAAGTATTTTAAAATCTGAGACTTAAGAGGTCAAAATCATTTAGTTTTACTTTAAGTGTCGTTAAAGGAAAATTCCATAATATTTTTAAATAGATAATAGTGCCCATTTATATAAAAGCAAGTCCTTCTACGTATTATAAAAAACGAAGGTAATCCGTCTAAAAATGTTCTTTAGTACTTTTTTCCACCGTTGGAAAATGTCCTCTGCTAGAAAAATGGGTTTCTTTACTTTAGCTTCAGAAAAGCATTTAATTCACAGAATTAAGCAGCCTTGATACATTTTTAATCTATTGATTCTTGAGTATTTCCATAGTATCTCCCTTATAAAATCGCTTCAAGAAAAACAGTACCTTTTATTTTGCTATATAAAGTAGGGTCTACACGTGAGATTTTACTATCATAACAAGTAAAAATATATTGTTTATATCTTTATATCTGCATATAAACGTAGATAAAGTTTAATAATAAATTACTTTTTGTTGTTTTTCGTCGAGATGTGTTGCCAAAATTTTTGGTAAAATTTTTCTCTCTTTTTTTAGATTTCATAGTCATTCATAATTTTTTTTTTTTTTTTTGCTCTGCATAATTAAATGTGATTTCTATTAAGAATTGCATTTATTCTTTAAAAAAAAATAAACATAAAAAAATGTCAATTAAAATGACGTTTGATAGCAAAATAAATTTATTTTCGCTTGAGCTCTAACAATTAATATGATATAATTGTTAGACCTCAAGCGGAGATAAATTTTTTTTTGCTATCAAACGTCATTTTGATTGACATTTTTTGCTGTTGCAATAATGTAAATAAATTTACTCTATACGTCATACATTTTTACCATGATTTTTGATATGATAGAAAAATCTCTCGTGTAGACCCTACTTTTTAACTACTGGAGGATTATTTTCAGAGCTGTTAAGAAATGACGTGCTAATGTCAAATTCATGCTGTTCAACACAAGAGACTTGTTCTTGCAAAACTTTAATTTTCTTGTTATTTCAGCAATCAATTGTAATATGTCCTTGATATAAAAAAAAAAAATCTAGAAATCTGAAATCAAAAGTAACCATATAATTATATAAAAAAAAAGTGCTCTCTGTAGGCCAGGGTTTTTTATTTTAAAATCCATTTAAGCACAAATCCTCTTTCAAATGCAAAATTCATATAATAAGTATATAAAATATTGTTTAAAATTGCATTTAATAAAATTAGCATTTTAATTGTTATTTTATGTGTTTTGTCAACTTTAGAAAACCGGAATCACTTGAACTTTATTTTTAGCTTATAATACAATTTTATTAAAAAAAAAAAAAAGACTGATTATGTTCTACCTAGTTTTTAGTTGAGGTTTTTATTTAAATAAATTTAAAAAGTCTATCTCACTATTTATTATATTTCTAATATTTATACATTTAACAAAAGATTAGCTACCCAGCATCAATGTCAATGACTAATATTTATCTAAAAAAGACAAAATTATCAAAATTAGTAACAGATTTTTCTAAATTAATTTAAATAAAGATGATAAAATTCTTCTACAAATACATTTAAAAAAATGTTGCTGCTTTTGTAGTTTTATTGAATTTCATATAAAAATGAAATTAATAATCTTTAGCTTAAGAAAATTTTTTCACGGTTTAAAGTATTAATAGATTATAAAAATTTTTATTAATAAAATAGTATTTATTTGTCTTTATATGTATATTAAAGATTAATGTTTATATTTTCAATTCATATATAGATTGCTTTGATAGACCTAAAGTTCATGATCTTATTTATTTAACCTTGTTTTAAATTATTGACTCGAATTGTAGTCATTAATAGGAATACAAGACATAACAAGTTTATAATTTTTTTTTTTATACGAAAAATAAAAATCACCATAAAATACAAAAGTATATAAAGTGTAGATACTTAGATACACTTGTATGTACAATGTACTTTATAAATAATTGTGTTGGTCAAGACAAAAGACCGACCGCTTTAAACAGACAAATGCAAGTGAGATCAAATCAAACAAAAAAGCTAAATAAAATATTTAAAAGAGGGAGGGGAGGGTAAAGTACAGTATTTTATTATTATGACTGGTAATTATTTTTATTGTTAAGACTTTCTTTTATTATTCGTTTTTTTTTTTTTTTTTCTCATTGTTTAAATTCTAAATATTTAGACAATAGCAGCTACTTAAAGAAAATCTTAAGATATAATTTTTATTATTACAACAATTTTCCTATTACATTTGTTAAGGCATTTTATTTTCTTATTAAAGAAAAATAAATTATGCCTATTTGTCCGTATATACAAATATTTGTATGTCCGTAAATGTATGAACATGTTTTGTTGCAATTTTTGCCATCAATTAAAGTGTCATTTTTCATAACCAGTCTCGTAACAGAGATTAATTTGCACATCATTCATATGTCAATGTTCATTCATAATAATAAAATATAAATTCCAACTGTTATTATTATTATTTCAATGTGAATATAAATGCGTTAATACGAATTATATGTTAAAGAAAATTATGAAAAAAGTTTATATATGTAGATAAAAAAAAATAATCGATTTTTAGAGGTAAATTTTTAGGATCACACAGTTTATTATTATTTTTGTTTTTTTTTCGATCTTATAGTTTATAATTTAAAAAAAAAATTCGATTGGATGAAAAATGTGTTTTTATCATAGAGATTGGCAAAATCAAAAAAATTCTACGGCACAGGATATCTCAGTCAATTCGGATACACAGTATTAATAAGTATTAAGCCTCTAAACCATTTTTTTGAATCGACTATAGTTTTCGCAATAAATGGAAATTTTTATGGAAATTTTGTACGAAGTTTAAGTTTTGTTGTAGAAAAAAGGCTTTATATCTCTTTAACTGTTGATCGTATTAAAAAGTAATGTAAGAATGACTTGAAGACAATTTAAATCTAAAAATTTAATTAAAAATTTAAAATTTTTTTAAATTTTTTTAATTCAAATCAGACAAGTCGTTTTCGAGATAGGCTTCAATATATGGTGCAACCTCCTTAATTTTACAAATCGCGATTTATCGCCAGAACTAGTCAATTAAAAAGTAGTGTATCCGAGTTGACTGAGAAATCCCATGCCACACACACAAAGAAAAAACATGGTTGGTCAAATCATAATCGGTAACTATCATTAATGTTTAGGTTTATGATTCCCTCAATCATATCAGTTATTATACACTTTTGTGAACATAATATTGTCCTATCCAATATTAATATAATATGAACCTCACAATCATAACATTTATATGTGATAGTTCTCACAACCATTCTTCATAAATATAACATGATCCCTATAATAAATATTATAATACCCCCAATCATAATACTAAGCATACGGTTAAAATGTATTTTTAATTTATTATTATTATTTTTTTAATTTAAATTTTGCGAATAGAAAATAATTTAAAAACAAATACCACAGCCTTCACTGGACGATTTCGTTAAAGAAAATTCATCTTCACATTCACACACCTAAAAGAAAATTTGTAGAAATACATTTTTTATTATTATTTTTATATTTGACCGCACTGAATTATTGATATTTATTGTACTTACCGAAAAATATTTCCAATTTGAAATTTGGCCATTGATGATTTGCTCCGTCAGCACTCCGTGGATCTCGTTATTAAAAAATAATAATAAAGTTTTTTAATAAAAATTTTGTGAACTTTTTTAAACATTTTTCTTCACTTTACGTCCGT
The DNA here is from genome assembly GCA_951394005.1 of Protophormia terraenovae. Taxonomy (NCBI): domain Eukaryota; kingdom Metazoa; phylum Arthropoda; class Insecta; order Diptera; family Calliphoridae; genus Protophormia; species Protophormia terraenovae. The sequence continues at coordinate 129,540,099 of OX596075.1, read as the reverse complement.
CACATTTAAGATTTCATTACTGAATGAGTAAATTATTTCGAAAGAGAGATAACAATAAAGACGAGCGTATTATTGTCACCCCTCGCATTAAAATATTACATACAAATATTCCATTGAAATAATATGTTACTATGAAACATATTATTCTTTTAGTACACCGACTTTATATTATTACAAAGTACCATATGTTAAAATGATCAGAACAAAAAATAATTGATTCAGCTTAGTCTAAAACACAATAATTTGATTGTGTTAGTCATATAAACTACTTAGGAACATCACTTGATTTCCGCGAGCATTTCGGAATCATGTTTTTTCTTTGCGTGCAGAATCAGGTTTACTCTGTGTAATAGTATAAATCAGATTTTTCAGAGAAAATTTGGTTTTATAATGAAAAACCAAGTTTTGGTAAAAAATAATTTAGAAATATTTTGAAAAATATTAAAAATTAGTTTTTTATAATTTTTTTTTTTATAAACAACATTTTTTTTTTTGTGATCAATGATTTTTGACGAATTTTTTTAAAGATATTGCAAGAATCTGAAGCTGTAAATAAACCTTCAAAATTCGTTGTAACTTTGTCAATAATAGGTCTATTTCCGATATTTTTAAGTTATCGGAGGCTTTCGGAAAGGTGATTTCATTAGAGAGAATGACAAACGAAAACGTAGAAAAATCAACCTATAAAAACCCTTGTCACACTTTTGTTGAAATGTAAACAAATGTATGAAGAACCATTAATTGTCACTATTTTCAATCCATATCAATCTGTTTTCGATTTCTTTTAGATTCCTTACCCCTAGTCTACACGTAGACATTTTTGTGTCCGCAATTGTCAAATTCTCTCTATAAAATGTTACGTGTGGACCATTAAGAAATCTACTGTGCAATCTATTTCGCTATAAATGTTTAAATACACAGCGCAGCAATAATGTTTAACATAAGCTGTCAAATTTATTGTCTTTTTTAAAATTTTACTTTTTAATAAAAAAAAAAAAAATGCAGAATGAATTTTGTTTAAAAAGACAAATAAAAATGAGAAAGAAATAAACATTTTTGCTAAAAAAGCTAATTTAAAATTTAAATTTCTCATGTACGTTTTCTCCACCCCTTAACATAAAGTTGGAAATAAAAAAATGTCGGGAAAAAAAATTTCTTCGTGGAGACGTAAAGTTATTAAAAATATTTATCTCGATCCCAGCCTCATTTTAAAATTTTGAAATACTTTTTAATTTTCCTAATAATACGGCCTTTACGGGAAATATTTCAAGATTTTTACTATTTTCGCTTTTGTTTTATAGTCAATTAAATTTTTTCATATAACAATTAGAACAGGGAAGTGCAAAAACTAGACGAAATGAAACGCGAAATGTACAACAACGTCAACATTTATTCGTGTCGCTATAGCCGAAGTGAAAGAAACTCATGAACCCATGGTGATTAGCATATTTGACGGCTGATATTTATTTTTTATAAAAACTTGATTTTTCGACAAAAATTCGAGCTTTATTTTAAATAGAAATCCGGACGGCGATTTGAAAAAGTTTTTAATTTTTCTTATAAAATCATTTGGAGAGAATATTATCGTTCTAAAATGTCTAGTAAAAATATGAGTGATTACAAAATTCTCAATTCTCTTATTCACAACTAAATCTAAAACTAAATTTTGGAAACAGTTTATATAAAATTTTAGATTTTTTTTAATAAAACAATGGATTTAAGTTAGAAAGTACATTCATTATTTTCGCCCTCTAATTTACATAAAGCAATCTTAGTCTATCCATTAAAAAATCGATTTTTGAGGATAAAATTACCCTTTAAGATAAAATGAATTTTAATTTAAAGATTTTTTGGAAAATTTAAATTAATAACAGATTTTTATTATTTTCCCTCTAAACTAAACAAAAATTAATGAACAAAAATAATTTCATTTATTTTTAGAATTTAAGCATGATCTAATTTCAAACCTCCTCTAAAAAAATTTTAATTTTAAAATTCTACCTAAAACGATTTTAAAATTTAATAAAATGAATCGTTATTGCTTTAAGTCTTAAAAACAAAAGGTATAAAATTTTACTTGTCAGGTAGAGAAAAAAAAATAAAAGATCATTACAATCTGTATGTAATAAAAAAGCTTATAGCCAAAAAATTTATTACCACCCAATATGTGCGGATCGTTTGTTATGAAAACAAGTTTTTGACTAGAAAGAAAAAACTTCCGCAATGGGAAACCACCAAAACAACCACAGCAGAGTGTTGAAGACAATGTTTTATTGTAACATAAATTAGAGTAAAGAATAGGATTTAGAAACATGTAGACAAAACATGTTAGAATTTAGAAAAATAAACAAAATAACAAATATTTTTAAAGCATCTTAAATAATAGTTTTTTTTGTTAACAACTTGTTGGGCTACAAATCAAATGTAGTGACAGTGGATATACACTATAAAAATAAGAGAAAATTAAATAAATATACCCATAAACTTATTAGAAGGAAGTACTTATAATATCAAGCTTAAAGTGTATCAAAATAAACACTTATTACTCCGTAAAGCTATTAGTAGTCTATTAATGATAGCATTTCTGCTACAGTTTTAAAAATATCCTAATACATAATAAATCTCTCCTAATATTAATTAAAAAATAAAAATAATTTAACCTCATTAACTTCTTTAAATCATTGTTTACTAATGATTATAATTAGTAACTCGATTAATAATTAAAAAAAAAAAAAAAAGTTAATTTCAAAACATAAATTTTTTAATGCTTTTAAAACTATTTAGTATTGAGTAGCCATTACCTTCTACATTACTTTAAGTTTTTATTTCACTTTAGAGAATTTCTTTTATATTTTTTGCTAATTAAAGATCTATTCAATAATTTTCTTATAAATTCTACGAAAATACTAAAGCTTTCATTTAAAATTTATTTAAGTGTATATGCAATATACTTATGTATGTATATTATATTTCATAAAATATTATAAAACAAAATATTTCTTTTGAAAAAAGCTCTCTTTAAATGGCAAGAACAAGTGTCCAGTATTTAATAATAATAATTTTTCAACGTTGAAAAAATTCAAAAAGTGAAAAAGCAGAAAAAAAAAACAAAAACAAAAGTTGTTAATAAAAATTAAACTAACCGGTCTACAGCTGGTCGATCAATCGTTGGATTAAATGTATAGTTCGTTCGTTTGTTCATTCGTTCATAAAATTAAAATAGCATGAGTGACTAAAAAAAAATTGAAATGAATTGAATTTGAGTTGATCTAACAAACTATAAAATAAAAATATGAGGGTTGCATAAAACAATATTAATAACAAAAGAAATAAATAAAAATAAAAGTTATAATAAAGATGAAATAACAATGAAAAAAAAACGACGCCCATTTCTTTTACAAGTTAATCAAAAATCAAACATGCATACATACAATGAAAAATTCCTTTTATTTAATGAAATGTAGGGTCTGTTAATAAAGAAGAAAATTAACCACAATTCATGTTAATTGTAATCAATTAAGAAAGGCAACAACAAACAATAACAACATAAAGAAGAAAAAAAAAACTAAAACAAAAATTGTCTAAGAATTTATAAAAATGACTCATGCCTAAAGTGCATAATAATAACAACAACAGTAACAACAATGATCGATAAATGGACCAAGTTGTAAAATAAAAACAAAAACAAAAAACTGTTACTCGTTTTAACTCATAAAAAAATAAATACAATCCACAAAGAAATAATGTAGATTCTAAAAGAATCGTCGTTGTATATATAAAATGGAAACTACTACCACAACAACAACTACAACAGCAACAATATTTAATTACAATACAAATACTTTACGTACTTTACCGCGTAAACGACGACCTCGCGCAGTGGGTGAAGTGTCAATAACTTGTCCTTCGAGTTGTGTTTACTTGAATGGTGAAGTTAGAGAGGATACGGAGGATGCCTCTGCCAAGTTGGAGCCTGTTTATCAGAACACTTGCCTAGAGGAATTGAAAGAAAAGTTGGAATCTGTACAAAAACCAGACGCGAATGAAACACGAAATGTACGCCAACGTCAACGAATACATTTGACATTTATACGTGCCACCATAGCCGAAGTGGATGAAACGCGTGAAGGCATGGTGATGAGCACATTTATAGGTTGGTATTTTATACACAGTGTGTATGTTATTTTTATTGGATGATGATTAAAATAGAATGTAACTTTGTTTTTTCTGGAAGACAAAAGATTAGCAATACTGTTGTGATATTGGATGGGGGAAAAAGTTGCTGATGATATAAAAAAAGAAATACAATCCATTCTGATAACTCTAATGAAGACGAGCTCATATTGTATATTGCAATAAGCATACATATTTATTCGTATTTTCAACATTTTTAAATCCTTAAAATTGTAATATAAAATTAAAAACATTTTTGTGTCACTAGTGATTTCATCATTGATTATTTTATTTTCACAATAACTAAATTTATACTCGTAATGGAAATCGGTGTGACCTGATATTCTTATGGTAAAAATATTTAGTTCTTAACTATTGTCATCAAATATCACAACACCCAGAGAAATATCAATCACATACGTGTTGAAAACAATACCATTCTGTGTCAATAGTGAATCTATTGTTAAATTACATATGTTTTCTATTAAATTTGTTAACGAAAGGTATTAAAAAGCTTTTACCGTAAATTACCAATGTGAGCACAATCGTTGTTGATTTTGAAACGAATTTTTTCCCTTAGTGAATGTTTTTATTAAGTTGTTTTATCTTTTAAATAATTACTGTTAAAGTTTCCGATACCAAAGAATTTTTGCAAAAAAGCTTATTAGTTTCTTGCAATTTGGTTACCAGATAGATTACTTTTAAATTCATAACTTGTGATGTGGTTAAGTTAGGTTTCCTAGACTCCCTGTACTCTGGATTAAACCCTCTATTACTCAATTATATATCCAAATAGTCATTATTCTTGAAATTTTAAACAAAAAAATCAGGTACAAGGAACGATCGTTTAAAAGTGTTAAATACAGAAATGTAATCCTTAGAACAGGTTCTATCGAAATCCGGAATATATTTTTTACTATAAGTCGAATTTTGAAAGCATGATCACATTTGCTTTTTAGTGAATAAATCCAATTTATGATAAAAAATTAGTTTTATCCTATGAGCATAAAAAAACAATAAAACTCACCAAATAATCCTGTTTTTTTTTTTTTAACTCATAATCCTTAATTATATTTGTTCTATCATACATCGTCTGGTATGGACACTACGGTGGTTCAGAATTCATTTTTGCAAATTATATTTAAACGTATCTAAAATTATGAAAGGGTATATCATTTAGACCAGACTTGCCAAATTTCAACTTTCTACGATAATTGGAAAAGGATGATAAACGTCAAGGATCCTAGAGCAAATCTTAAAAAAAATTGTCTCAGCAATATTAATGATTTACGCATTAAACGATAGCTAAAGAAAAATATATATACCCATATTTTTTTAATTTTTCAAAAATAGTTAATAGGATCGACAAAAATAACTGATATGAAAAAATTACATAGAAATAAAAAGTAAAACTTTACTAACAAATTATATATTAAATGTATTAAAATAAGTATATTAATATATTAAAAATTATACCCAAATTGCGAAATATGGGTATAATTTTTTATTAGCTTTCGTTTGATGATATATCATTAATTTTGGTGAGAACAAATTTTTCAAGATTTGTTCAGGAGTCATCAACTTAAATGGTCGTGTAGCATCCTGTTGCAATCATCGTAGGAAGTTGAAATTTGGCAAATATATTCTAAATGTAATCCCCTTACATAATTTTAGGTACTTTTAAAAGTGTGATACACTTTGGCTATCTTCTTACAATTTTAGAACACACTAATGGACACCCGTTAGAATATTCATCGCCTACATTCCATAGTTCGATTGTAGTATTATGAACATCCTTTTGAGCTTGTGTTGTAAAACTAGCCGATCCGTTTTCTGCGCTCTCATTTGTCGAATATTTTTTATGTCCTAGTATCCAGACAACTATAATGTTATATCAACCTATAGGCCATGATTTAACTATCAGATTTATTCGTTAGATCTGTGAAATACGTATGTTGTTTAAAATGTACGATAGTGTGAATTGGAAGTAAATATGTGTAACATATTTTTTTACAGATCTGTCTTTAATACAAATATTCTTAGTTAGATCTCTGGGACCTTTATATGACTTAATTCGGAAACAAATCATTAACTATTCAAATCAACTTGATTGACATTCGTTAGACCAATCGAAACACGATGTAAAAAGGCTAAAAAACACAAGCTGAAGCTATTGGCAATTGCTTTTGCTTCCGGTATTACATTCGTATTTAAACAAAAAAAACTAATATTATTTTAGCTGCCATATTCATTAGATCATAGAACAAAAAATGAACCAAACTGTAAGTTACTTATCTATTTCAGATAATTTTAAGAGTTTTGGCATCGATTTGTTGTAACATATTTTGATTAAGACAGAATATTTTTACATATTTTGTTCATAACAGCATATTTTTGCATAGTTCAATTAATTTTTATGAAAATAAAAATATTTCAAACCTTAATTATTTAAACTTATAAAACCCAAATTAGACTTTATTAAATTTACAATCTGGTAACATTAATTTATATTCCCCCCTTTATCTCTTTGCAGATGATCCCGATCATTATTATGAACAACTTTCGCCCCTAGCCCTGTCCAAACGGCACTCTTTACTCGAACAAACTCGTACGAATAGCCTGCAAAGAAATCAAGATTCAGTACGTGTTTCTAAACGTGGTAAAAAGATGTCATATTCTGCTCATGCACTGGGTCAACATATTTCAGATGATTCATTTGATTCCGATACCGATGATTATTATGAAAGTGAACATTTTAAAAATGCCCATAATGACAGTGGTGTAGATATAAGAACAACCAAATTACCAGATCCTCCAACAACATCTAATCAAATGTATTCATTTGTAAAGAAATTTAAAAATTTCATAGTGAATAAAAAATCTCCAAATAGTTCGAAACATGGTGGAAGTCAACAAAAAATCTATGATAGTTCTTCACAATTCTATGGTGAGGGAAAACAGCAGCAACAGCAACAACAACCTGTATCATCCTTGCAAGTGCCAGAAACCAAAGAGTTAAGTACTTCTGAAAAGAATTTAATTTTGGCACAAAGTACGGTATCCAAACCAGAGCCCTTAAATACTTCAACAACACCTAGAAAATCCAAATCTGGTAAAAGTTTAAGGTCACGAATACGTAAGAGTTTGGTGGGCTTTGATAATAAACAATTGTCTACACTAACACCCACAAGAAGCACCTTTTATATAGAGGATCCAGCAAATGAAGAAAATAATGGACAATTAGATTCTGGATTTTCAGAAAAAGCTCTTTCAGGCGAATTACCAACCACAACATCTACACCTTCTGCAGAGTCACAAAAATTATCAACTCTCGCTCGTAAAGCTAAAAAAGAAGCCAAACTCGTCAATTCACAAAGAAGACGTACTACAATTGGTATTAGACCTCATGAGCCGCCACCACCTCCTCCGCCAGAAAACAATTCTAAACCAAAACGACAAAGCAATACTTCTTGGTATGCCGAATGTGGTGTATTCAAAAATGGCACCACCAATTTGGTTCATGATGATTCTCAAATATTAAATAGTCAAAATGGTAGCGCGGGCAGTAGTTTTGCTGCTGGTTCTACTTGGTACGAAGAAGCAGGTTTATATCAAACAAGTGGCATATCTGTAGCCAGCAGTAGTGGTAGTTCGGGTGTTTCAACAAGCAATGAAGCTGGTCCTGCCGACGAATTGTCGCACAGTATGTTTAGTAATGAGCCTTTGTATCAGATCTATAGTGCAGCCAAATTGGAGGCCATATCAAGAGACATGCACGATGAGAGTTCTACAGATGGCTATGAAGAAATTGGAGATCGTCTTAAGAATGGCAATGCAAAAAAAGAAAGTTTTCGCAAGTCTTCAAGGCCATCGGCTTTACAGTTAGTAGAACCAAAAAGTGGTCCTGAACGTACATTGTGGAGTCAGATACCAGAAGTTATTAACTCGTATATAATACGTAAGTAATAGTGGGTTATAAATTAATTTATTTTGTAGCTAAAAGAAAGTACTAGACATAGTTAAGATTATTGTTATATTCAAGATAATCGTTAAGAGATTATAAAATAAGGGCTACAACTAATTCTTATTTTTCCAGCCACAATGACACCACGAGAACGGGCTTTAATGGAGGCCAAATTTGAAATAATTACTTCAGAAGCCAGTTACCTTAAATCTCTTAATCTCTTGCGTACTCATTACATGAATCATCCTGTGTTTCGGGATCAAAACATTGTCAGCTCACGAGATCGTAAATCTCTGTTCGCTCACATAGTGCCGGTACATGAATGCTCAGAAAAACTTCTAACAGAATTGGAATCCTGCTGGCAGGATAATATAATGTTAATAGGTTTAAGTAAACGCATCTATGCGGTAGCCGAAAAACATTTCCACGTCTATGTGGGATTCTGCCAAAATCAAGGACGTATGGATCGTACGTTGAAACATTTGCGTGAAGCCAAAGGTCTATTTGCTCAAAATTTGGAATTGCTCGAGTCAAGTCCAGCCTGTTGTGGCCTAAACTTACATTCATTCTTAATGTTACCTATGCAGAGAATAACAAGACTGCCGCTGCTAATAGATGCCGTTTTCAGTAAGTGTCATCCAAATGATGATGAGTATGAGAATTGGAAAATGTGTTTGGCCATAATGAATAAAATTGTAACACAGTGTAATGAGGCGGCTAACAAGAGTGAACAGGCCTATGAGATTGAGAGAATATCAAGACAACTGGAATTTAATCCATCCGTTATACGGCCATTGGCAATAGCTCCAGCTGGTGTTTTAGCTCCCGGCACTAAGCCACGTTATTTAGTTAAAAAGGGAGAGCTAACACATCTTATATGGCGTGGAGATGATGCCAAGTTAACATTTGGCAAAAAGTTTTCAAAAACCACAATATTTGCATTTCTCTTTTCGGATTTGTTGGTACTGACAAAACGTAAAGCAGAGGAACAGTTTTCGGTATTTGACTATTGTCCACGTAATATGTTGACAATAACTTCGGGTGATGCACTGCCACAATTACCAACCAAAGATTTGAATAGTCAAACTAGTAAGAATTTAATATTAATGACTTTGCTAGAGAATCATGAACGTAAAACTGTGGAATTGGTAAGATTGCAAATTAATATTAATTTAAAAATGTTCTCAACTAATCATTGTTTTACATTTGGTATCCAGCTTTTATCCTGTCCCTCAGTTTCGGAACAAGAAAGATGGTTACAAGCTATGCGTCCACCAGAAGCAGAAAATCCTGGTGAAAAGTTATATGAGTCATGGGATTGTCCTCAGGTTATAGCCAAACATGCTTATGAGAATAATGAACCAGATGTATTAAATTTAGAAGTGGGAGATGTGGTTAATGTCATACGCAAATTACCAGATGGTAAGTTAATTACGATCTTTTACAAAATCATAAATAATTCTTCTATAAAATTTCGTATACCAGGTTGGTATAAAGGCGAACGTATACGTGATGGTGCCATTGGTTGGTTCCCTGGCAGTTATACTGAGGAAGTTAATTCTGTACATGTTCGAGCACGTAATCTTAAGCAAAGACATCGTTTACTCACCTTCACCGCTACTTATCTTGAATCACAAAAACGAAATAAATGATCAAAAAGCATATTATCCATTAGGATAAAATGTATGTAGTTTATAAAGTTCACAATTATTAAAATGTATAAAAAGAAAATACCAATTTGTGTCTTTTTAGAATTTAAATTTATCATAAATATTAATATAGTATTTTTGTATGTATGTAGTTAACGTTATTAAATACAAATAAGCTTTTGCAATATATTTTTTATGTGTAAATTATTTAGGAAAATGTGATATGAAATTATTGTAAATTTAAATGTAAAATTTATTCTATTAAATATTTAAAACTTTAACTAATAAATATCGTTAAAAATTATCAGTTAAGTTGAGTCGTATATTATTAAAGTATATATCGAAAAAATATTAATTAATAAAAAATATGTAAATTTAACACATTGTAGTAAATAGTAAATGTTTAAGCATTAAAATACGAAAATTAAATAAAGAATTTTAAATATTACAAAAAATTTGAATGTCACGGTAATATAAAATTTATGTGATTTGTTATTAAATTTTAAATTAACAAAAAAAAAAAAAACTCAATTAAAAATTTAAATTATTAGGCAAGGACAATTTTTGGTATTATACTTTCTAGCGGTCTCTAAATGTACTTTATTGGTTGTAAAATTGTAGAGAAATCGAAAAAGTAGGAAAATAACGAACAAATTAAGTTTATTTAAGGAGGATTTTAGCAGTTTTTATATCGACAACATCTAACTGTTGGAAATAGTAAAAAAAATTTTTTTTTTGGTAACCAATATTTTAATTGTCTATTAATATATCAATATATTTTACATTTCTTAAAAAATAGACAAAAGAGGAGGAAAATCACGAAAATGTTATGTAAAAATTGTTATTTATTTCCGTTTATTTAAATATTTTTACAAAACTGACACGTAGATGTCGCTACAATTAGTAGTGCCAAGTTTTTAATGCTTGCAGTAATTTGATTTGACAACACCAGATGTAAACAAACTATACTTCGGAAAAAAAAGAATAAATTTGGCTGCCAACTGAGTTATCAACTTTAAGTATGTAATGATTTTTTAACTTTTGTCAGAAAAACTACAATGTTTATAAAAATTAAAATTAGTTGAAACCTGTACATCCATTCGGAGACCTATTGGTCTATTGCGATTTCCCTCAGAAAAATAAAGGAATAGAGGGATAAAGAAAAGAGTGAGTTTAGAATAGATGGTTTAGATCAATCTTTGAAACATCCTCTTGACCGTCAATGAATCGATTTACTAACCAAATTCTGAAACGGACAGTGACACGGAATATGTTGCAGTCTCCATTTTATCATTGAAAATTGTACTTTCCTATGACTCATATAAAAATGTTGGATAAAAAACCCTTCTGGCGCTTTTTATTTACGAGTTATAGGCCTCTAAAGGATTGATATATTTTTCTGTATATCTTTATTAATACATATGCAATTTAAATTATATTAATTCTACTTGAAAGCATGTTCAAATACCTCTGTAATGATATATAATATGACCATTTCCTTAACTCCTCTAGGGGAAAAGTTGCATTTTTTAATAATATACCGGAATTTTCAAAATTTTTTTATTTCTAAAAAAATTTGTATGCAGCAAAGCTGCTGTTGGATATACAAGGCGGAGGAAGCCCCTGTGTCTGGCCAACAGCCGACTACACGGATAAAACTTTATTAACAATAAAAATATATATTTTTTTTTCAACTGGTCCGGTAATCTAAAATTGTTATTCATAATTTACTTGTTTCTGTTTTATTATTTCTCTATTTTTTAATTTAGGACATAATTTAACATGAAATTTACCTGGAGTGAATTTTTGAATCATTTTTCGATGAACTTTCTATTCGATGAATTTTCATACACATTTTATAGTAACAAACCACTACATTTTAACCACCCACAGCTTTTATATTAAACAATATTTTTCACTTATTTACTACATTTTTTAACGACACATTACGTTCTTGTTTGTTTGTTTGTTGTTTAAGTTACTTCCACTAGGTTTGTTGGAAGATTAATTACGTTCTTGATTAATTTTAAATTAAAATTTCACTAAATTGTCTAATAATTTTCGTCTACACGTAGATTTACCGTTAGATACTTTGACACTTTATTTTGAATGTGTGTGTGTTTCCCATCCTTATGACATGTGTTACTTAAGTGCTGCCAAGTTTCAAATAATTTGTCATTTTTTTATTTTCAAGAACACGAAAGCAAAAGCAAGTGTCAAATAAAAGAAAGTGAAAATAAAACAATATTTTAGCATTATTTTATGTGATATCGTTTGTTTTTGTATAAAAAATGTACATTATTTAAAAATTGTACATTCATCTTACAGAAAAAAATAAAAAGTGTATAAGATAGTTTTGAAATGAATACACAATTTCATACACCATCATTTGGTGATGAAGTATTTGATCTGGGCGATGGTTCAACATCAACTCCAACTTCTAGCTTTGTAGGAACAAATCCTGTTAATAATAATATTAATTCAATGTATTGGAATCAACAACAGCAAACACCACCATCGGTAGGATATAGAAAATTATTATCATATTTAAAACCATTCCAGACAGTTACCTAGAAAGTGTTTGTATATGTAATATGTATGTATGTCTGGAATGGAGTAGAAGGATATTTTGTGTGTAACATCTTGATTTTTTTCTGTTTTAATATTAAGTATGACTTGATGAGCTCCTTAAAATATAGGAATAATTATTAAAAATGTTGAATATTTGTTGTTAGTCGGTTTTTTGTTAAATGGTTGATATCGATATAATAATTTTATAAAAAATAAAAAAATTTATTCCACCTGAATTATTTCCATTATTTCTAATTACTAAATAACAAAAAATTAAAGGTAATCATTACCCCAAAAACATTTATTTTTTAACTTCTAAAATATTTAAAAACAACTTTGTCGATATGTAAAATTTCATCATCATTTAGTACAATTTTTAATCTTTTTTAAAATCTTTGTTTATATATATAATGTGTACTTTATTTATTTCTTATCAGTCAAATTAATCTAGGCAGCATATCAAAGCCCTAAATAATATTTAAATTTCATCATTTAGTTAGTTTGTTTAAACTTTGAAACCAATGAAGAAGCTGTTAGTGAGTTTATTTGCAACGTTTTATTTCATTAAACAAATAATACCCGCCACAATATCCATACATAATAATTATCAATTCTTTCTTTCTATCTTTTTATTCTTATTATTTTCTATGTTAAAATTATTGTGTCTTTTCTTTTGTTTCTTTACTTTCTAGACAAAACGTATGATTAGTGTTCATAATACGTCAGATGAATACCATACGGCTAATGAAGAATCATTTAACGTCACGGCAAATAATTCGATGAACAATTCAATAATACAACAAAATACCAATACACCTAACAATGTTCTGCCAGTCGGGGGAGGACAAGCAGTTAATGCAACACCCACTTCGGCCACTACAGGACCCACTACCATGGCGGCCCGTAAACAAATGGTACCATTAGATCTTACTGAACCAGCCAAACCCTTGTCTGCATATGCTCTCTTTTTTCGCGATACTGTAAGTGCTATAAAACAGCAAAATCCTACCTGTTCTTTTCAAGAACTTTCAAAAATTGTTGCTTCCATGTGGGATGCTCTTGATGCTGTGCACAAAGGGGTATATAATAAAAAGAATGAATTAGCTCGCATTGAATATCTAAAACAAATGAGAATCTATCAGCAACAACAACAATTGAGACAACAAGAACTACAAACAAATGCTAATGAAACCGTACAAACTGAAACAAATACTTCACAAGTCCAACAAGTAGCAACACAACCAGCAGCAGTTAATAATTTAAATAATCAACAAAATACCATAGCAGTTAATAACAATAATGTATCAGCAAACCAAGTTACCAGCTCTAACACAGTACAACCAACCGCTGCTAATGCTGGTGCTCCTTCTGATGATCAAATACGTTTATTAACAGAAGCAGGTTCAGTGCAAAAATGTACAAGAGAGAATTGTAATAAACGGGCCATTATCAACCCCGATTGGGAAGATGAGTATTGTAGCAATGAATGTGTGGTAATACATTGTCGTAATGTTTTTAATGCTTGGGTTCAATCGAATTTAGAGGCTAAACAACAACAACAGCAGCAACAGACAACAGTGAATCAGCAAACAACGGCTACCTAATTTTGATTTTGTCTTAATATTTTTTTCTTTTTATTTCCCTTATTTTTAACACAAAAATTTACAAATTAAATTGTAAAATATTTTAAGTATTTTTAAGAAGCAATTTTAATATTATTAATACATTTTTTTGCTTTAATTTAAAATGCTTTTTCTTTCATTTATTTGAAATAATAAAAAATATCGTTAATTTGCAAAGTTTTACCATGAATTTAGTTTATCTATAACTAGATTTCAATTAAAATGAAACTACGTATTGATGAAAATGTGGTAAATATTGCTTTTTTTATCACTTTAAATTTTTCTTTATTTTTCAATAAACTGAAAACATTGATATTTGAAAAAACTAGACAAAGCTGTATTTTTAGTTTCCTTAAATTTTTTCTATTTTTTTTTAAATTTAGCTAGTTTGTAATTACTGTGAATTTTAGTAAAAAATTACTGTGAATTTTAGTAAAAAAATTACTGTGATTTTTAGTAAAAACAATCAATTACAAGTGTCGTAGTCGTTTAAAACGACAAAATCAATGTTAATTGCATGTATTTTGTTGTTGTTTACGACAATCATAATACGAAATTAGAGAAAACGACAGGTTTTCGTCACGACTACGACACTCGTAATAAGGGAGATTTTGAATAAATCAAGGAAATTATTCTTGAAAATAAAAAAAAAAAATCAGATACATGGAACGATCGGATAAAAGTGTTGAATACAGAAAGGTAATCTTCAGAACAGGTTCTGAATGATTTTTATTATTATTATTTTTTTTTTTTTTGATTTTTATTCAAAAAATAAATTTTAATGATTATTTTTGATTTTTAATAATATCCGAAAGTTAACACTTCAGTCAATATTTAAAAGACTTTTTCTTGAAACCTGAAATTTATATTCAAACTATAATTTAATCTATACGGACGGATCCAAGGACAACAATAATGTAGTTTATAGCATTACAACAATAGCGTAAAACTCTATAATAATAGCATCAATTCTTCCTGAATATACAACCATATTTACTGCCGAAATAATAGTCGCATTTGAAGCTATAAAACACGTTAACAAAGTAGTAATTTGCACAGACTCTCTTTCATTCATCTATGCTATTATAAATATACACAACAATAATTATTAATGGATAATTTTCCAAGAATTTTAAAATTTTGGATTCCACGACACTGTTCAATATCTGGCATTGAATTTGCTGGCTCCATACATATATATGTACAGCGGGTGTCATAAATAAATAAACAAAGTAGTATGGTTCTTTTTCGAGTTGTAGATCGAAGATATCAAAAGTAACATATAATTACAAATATATAATGACTTGTTTGTAAAATAAGCAGCAAAAAATTCAATTCAACACATTACTTCTTAGAGAATGTGAGCGCATTTCTGCATATTCCTGGACAAAATTAAGAGGTTTTAGTATTAATTAAGTCCATCAGATTGGTCAATTATGGGGACTCTATTTTTTTTTTTTTTTTTTATTAAATTTTATGCAATTTCTATTGGTGATACATCTGGACTTTGAGTAGGTCACTCTTAAATGTTAATTATTTCCCCAGCTATATATTTTGAATCAAATTCACCCTAATTTATAGGTGAATTTTCCTACTATAGTATAAAATCCACAAAAATTAAACAAAAACTTTTTGGAACTTTATACCTTTTAACAGATTAAGGTTAATCTGGGATTTTATTTTACCTTTGTGTACCACTTTTTTGTCCTATTTTATAAATAGATATTTAGGGTATTTCCAACCCCTTTCTGCCGGACTTAAATATTGGTTTTCTATACTTAAAAGTTAAAGTTTAAACAAGTTAGAGTTAAACGTACATATAGCCTACTTTATATTTCATGCTAATCATAGGTTATTCAATCCAGAGATTTATTTTCTAGATTTTTCATATTTTTAGACATAATCTGCATAGAACGTCATTAAATTTTGGAGATTTATTATACTTATGTAGAATATATATCTTTTCCGTCTTCATATATTTTTCTGTGAGTTGTAAATTCTGACCATAGTTTTCGAATTTCCGGAATAGGTTTTGATAAAAACTTGGATCAGAAAACATAGGATTTTTAAGCTAAATTTATATCTATTATTTTTATAGTAATTCTTAAGCGTAATTCCTGTCAACGCGGTCATTGTGTTTGAAGCATTTAACCACCTTGAGAATAAAGTGGCCATTTTATTAAAGATTTTTGATATATTCCTATATGTTTCACCTTTTGCGTATTGTATGATAGTTACTTTTAGTTCTCCTATACTTAATTGTGCACTATTTGCCATCCTTTAGTTTGAAATTATGGTTAAATTAAAATTTTCTGCTTTTACCAAATTTTCTAATATAATCGAAAAAGTAATTTTTTATTTTTCTCATAATGTAACAAATAATTTTCGCTGTTGTGCTAAAATCATTTTGCAACCATAAACTTCACTTACTTTTAATAAAAAATTAAAGAAATTAAGCCAATAGTTGCTTGTTTACTTATTTTTGACTCGCCTTTAGGGTTTGGGGTTTCCCGTGATATTTTGTTTCCCGGGAAACGGGAATAAAAAATTCGATTTCCCGGGAATTCCCGGGAATCCCGGGAAATTTAAATTTAAAAAAAAGCAATGATTTTTTATAAAGAATGTAATTTTTTCTATTCAGTACTATAAAACATTGTAAATCAAATTTATGATTAGTTAAGGTGGTTTTACACTATAATACTTTGTATTAATACCATTAGAGTTGACTACAAATAAAAAAATGTGCCGAAATTTGCTTTAAGAGATGCAATTACATTTAAAAAATTTAAAGACTTCAACATACAAAGTATTGAAGGTATTTACACCATAATACATTTGAAAATATTTTTGGTATTAACACAAAGTATTATAGTGTAAAACCAATTAAAAATTTAAACAATCTTAAATATTTCAAAAAAAAAAAAAAAAAAAAAATAAGTGCTCCCTCCAAAGGTTTAATTGTTTAATTCACTTTTAAAAATGGAATTAAATTTATTTTCCCGGTTATTTCTTTAAAGCTTTCATATTTAATTCATAGACTTAAATTCTTAAACTACAATTCATGCTTAAAAGATATAAATTTTCTTCTATTCAAATCTATTACGAACTAGATTTATAAAATATTTTTTGGTTCATTTTATAAAATATTAGCTTTGTTCCCGTACTCCAAAATTGGGAAATGATAGAGATTTTAAGAGAATAATGTTCTACTTCTTGCACGAAACAGCCCAGACTATATCTTTGGATAGACTTAGTAAATAGTCAAATAAACAAAAAATAAAAATCCCAGCTAAAAAAATATGTATGAATCATATATGTTTACATGTATCCTGTTCCATATATGTTTGGATCCGAAAATTGAGGGTATATGGAAATATATGACCATGTATATGCATCCATATATTTTATGATATATATTAAAAGGCCCTATTGTGAATGATTATTATTATTATTATTATTTTTTTTTAATATTTTATTAAAAAATTATAAGAACATACATGCAATACATATATATTTTACATTCATACAAAATGTAGTAAGTATATAAACACCTGGATAAACCTTTGTATATTTCATGATCGCTGAGGAGCCGAATAAGTAAAATCATGAGAGATCTGCAAAAAGTTTTTATTCGAATAATAATTTTGCCTTTATTAAAATAAATCTGTCATATACTCGTAATATTTATAGATTTTAATAAGAAATTGCAGAAAAGTGTTCCCGTATACAAAATTTGTTTATATTTTATTGATTTCCTGACAATTTCAGACTAAATCTTCAAATATGACTAGTATTTGAACATAACAAACGTTTTTAAAAGTTATAATTAGTTACCTTATGTAAATCAAGATTTAAAACCATTATTACAAGGAAGAACAGTTTTTTACAAATAATTAAACCTCCTGAAAATCTTCATGAAAATGTAAAGTAGTTTATTTCTTGTTATTTTTTTCTTAAATGTTTTTCCTACATATTGCTCTTCGTGACTTGATTTATTAAACCTACATCCAGTATAGAAAAATACAAAAATTAGACAATATTCATTAAAATAAGTATTATACATACTTGCCTTTAACAAACCGCCTTAAAAGTTTGTGGTTGTTGCTAACTATGGAGACTAGCTTTCATTTTGAGACTCTGCTCAATCCCATTTTTAACATCCTTATCAAATACAAAAATATCAAACATCAGAAGTTATTGATTAAATATGTATATTTCCATACGTACCTATTTTTTAATATAGGTATTGTCCGAGGGACTTCCTTATGAAAGCGAAACAATTTAATTCAATTTAGATTTTTCGTTTGATGTTTTGTATTTTTTAATGTTAAGAAAATTATATTTTTTATTTTAATTTTTTAATGTCAATTTCTTATTTATATTAAATTCACAAACACTCTTTTATCGGAGGCACCAACCTTTTTATTGTGTGAGTTATTTCTGAACTAAGTATTCAAATTAGTTAACGATTTATAATTATACCGAATAACTTAGAACATCTATTACCGTTTTAAAGGTTAAATAAACATGTTAGATAAAAAAATGAATGATATTTCCTTTATTAGCCTTTAGTCATACATATGAATACATACATATAAGTGTATGTATTCATATATGGAAAATTAATTCATATGTGGTACCATATACCAATAGAAATTCTCATATATAGTTCCATATATGGTTATTATTTTCATATATGATTTTATATATGAATCCATATATTGCAAATACTAACATATATTATTAAATACTTTTTCATACATGGAACCATATACATCCATATATTTTGATACATGGGCCATATATAAAAATATATGATCGTTTTTACCTGGGATATACAAATAAAAACTTTGAATGAAAATAAATAATAAATATTTAGTTTTTGGTACTAAGAAGAAAGTTTCAATTAAAAAAAATTAAGAACGTTGATATATGCTAAAAAATAAAATAACATTCACACATGAATTTCCAAATAGTTTGATGTTTACCTTCTAAATAAATTGTTTTTCGTGTTCCCGTATTTTTGTACATTTTTTACAGAAATATCAGCCTTTTCTCATTTTACCCAAAAAGTACGAGCACAAAATTATTGAAAACTAAAAAAAAAATATATATATCGTCCATTTCATGAAAGATTTATAAAAAATGCCAACTTTTTGAAGGAGGATCATCCGATATTGTTCATATTTGGCACGCATATTTCCTATGGAGCCATTTAAATATTCCCATTTTTTATATTTTTGAATTTCAAAAAATTCGAGTATTTATTCACGATTTTAATGTTTCGAAATGTCAAAATAATCGGAAAAGTTTGTAACTTTAAACATCAATAACTCTAAAAGTTGTTAACGGATTTTAATGATTTAAACTGCATGTAGAAGATGAATATGTCCTCTTTTAATATAGTAGTTAAGAAATAATATTACAATTTAAAAATTCATTCATAATGCAAATGCAAATTTAGGATGAATTTTTGAAAAATGTCTATCCTTTTCACCCATTCCCTTTTGTGAATGGTGTTATGGAGTGAAAAATTAGTATTTAAATGAAATTTTAAAATGGTACATCATCATTAAATGTTTAAAAGATTGTAGAAATATAAAGTTAAAAACTCGTGTATTCGGAATGTGATTGGACAAAATAAAACGTTTTTTCCTAGTAAAAAGTAGTCAAATAGGACCAATGAAATGTTTTTCAATAATCTAAAATATCACTTGTATCTAATTTTATTTATATTTCGTATTAGCATCTAAAAATTCCTTTAGTAAATGTAAAATTTTCACTTAGGCGATACAAACAGTAAAATTTTTTCCTATAGGATTATAAAACTACATGAATATTAAATTTCCCGTTTTTCCCGGGAAAATTTAAAAAAATTCCCGGGAATTCCCGACGAAAAATTTCCCGCCCGGGAATTCTCGGACCCCAAACCCTACTCGCCTTAAAACGACTTCTTTTCAACTTTCTCTAGAAACTTAAAATGGAATAATATTTGAAATATTTGTCATCAATGTAAAAGAAAACAAATTTTCCCGCCCGGGAATTCTCGGACCCCAAACCCTACTCGCCTTAAAACGACTTCTTTTCAACTTTCTCTAGAAACTTAAAATGGAATAATATTTGAAATATTTGTCATCAATGTAAAAGAAAACAAATTGACTTCATCAAAAACATGTAAATTTTTAAAAATGGGCCGTTACATTTGCCGCTTTTTAAAGCGAAACAGAAATGATAAGTTTGTTTACTTATTTATGACACCCGCTGTACATACATAAATCAATCTCATTTATATATCACCTCTAATTTTTAAGAATGCAAATCTTATACCATGTAAAAATTTATATTTTCATCGTAATTTTTTTTCTTTAATCTTGTTTAAGCTGAAGGTCTTAGTAGCTATTGCTTTACCTATATAAGCTATTCAATACCTATTCCATAGTAAACAAAATAAAATAAAACAAAATGTTTCTTCTGCTAAATATATTTTTTATTTTCATGTTTTTCTTTACTTGTATTCATTCATACATAATTTTGTTTTTATTTTTTTAAATTTATATTGAAAACGTTTATGTTTTTTACTTAATTCTGTTTTTAATTAAAAAAAGCCGAGAGTTATTAAAATATATAGTATAATAGTATATAGAGTATACATATAGTAGAGAAAAAAAAACGATATTAAATTCATAATAATTGTAATATATTTATATTATTAAAGAAGAGTACTTAAACATATACACACTTATATAAATATATATATAAATAATTAATAAAAAGATTAAAAAATAATAAAAATAAAAATTTAAAGGTATATAAATTTATAAAACACTTCAAACTAAAAAGACACAGGTATAAGAAAAAACATTTTTTGATTTTTTTTAAGAAAAATAAATTTAATTTAAAAATTTTAAAATAATAAGTCGTTTCGCAGAAACCTTCTAAAGGAAAAAAAAAAATACTTAATAAAAAGTACTACAAAGAAAAAAAGTATCAGTTATTTAAAAAATAAATAACTTTTTTATTAAAAATATTTAAAATATTATTTTTAATAAAAAATATAATATTTTGTTTAAACAAAATTTTTATTTTTTATTTTAAAATAAATATTTTAGGCAAAATGCTATTTATTTTTTAAATAACAATTTATAAAAAAATAAAAGGAGAGAAAAAAAAACGTTTAATTAAGGGAGTGTATGTGAGAATAAGAAAGAGAGCTTAGCTTAAAGCTTTTATAAATATATTTGCTTTATAAAAAATAGCTTTTTTAAAAAATATTATATAAAAATCACAAAAAACAAACATGCTTTCTAAAAATTAGGTAGTAAGTATAAAAAAACAAAACGGACGCCATAGTTTATAAGAAACAGAATTAATTAAATTATTTAAAACAAAAAAATAAAAAGAGATTTTCATTAAAAGCTTAAAAAAGTGAAGAGTTTAATATAGTTTTAAACCCGAAGGCAGTTATTAATCTTAATTATTTTTTTCCAGGTTTATTAGGCATAGCAAAATTTTTATTTTAAAAAGCCAATTAAAAAAAAAGACATTAAGGAATTTTGTTTGTGGGATGAGAGAGTGTAAGATAGGAGTAAAAGATAAGCTTTAAATATAAAAAAAGCTTTAAAGAGATCATGCCATTTATTATTAAAAACTCCTGAAATTCTCTCAATTTGTTTATTTTTACAAAATACCAATTATTATTATTTTTTAATATAAATTCAAAATTATTAAACCAAAATTAATTTTTGTTTATTTTTTTGTTAGATATTTCTTTTGTTTTTTAAAGTTTTAAACCTAAATAATATCACCAAATGGTTTTCTATGTATGTTATATATTTAAATTTTTCTTGTATTAATAACTTATGTGCTAAAGAAAAAACAATTTTAATTTTTGCTTTATAGTTAGATTGTTTGTAATTTAGTTACAAACATTTAATTCGAATTTCGTATATTTAATTTTGTTTCAATATTTCAATTCAATCTCTTATTTTAATATAATTAATGTATGTAAGTTTGGTAATAATTATAATTTCCTTTAAAGGGGCGGGTTTGTTTTTTTTTTCTTCTGCTTTAGCTTTTAACTTAATAAGGTTTATTTTTATTTGTTTTTCATTTTTTCTGTTTGTATTTTGTAATATTGTGCTTTAGTTTATATTTAATATTTTCGGCAACTTTTTATATTATTGTTTTTACTTTAGTTTCTGTTTTTTTTAAGTTTCTAAGGTGTCAAACTAAAGCTTGCTAAGGTTTGATTTTTTTTAAGTTTGATTACTTTTAATTTTAACAAGCAACTAATTACATTTTGACTAGAGTTGCTGTTTAAGAATATGAGAAGCCAAATTTAAAGAATCCAATAACCCAAAACGGTAGTATATCAAACAATCTGTAAAAGATAAAAAAAGAAAAATATACTTGTCATAAAAAATGAAAACAAAAAATTATATTTTATTACCTCATTTAATCTAAGAGTTTTCATCCATTTAAACCGTGTTAAGAGGTTTTGAAAAAAAAAAAAACAGTTCTACTTCATATATTCTTTTTTAAATCTTCATCCACACTTCTTCTTCTTCTTCTTCAACTCCTCTTTATACTTATTCGATTATCTGTAATTCATTTATATCGACATCGGCGGAATCTTTACAAAAAGTACTTGAACGTTCTAATTTAGAAGCGACCACAATGGATGGTTGCTGTTGTTGATGATGATTATCGATATCGTTATTTTCATTATTTGTCGTATGATTGGAAGTTTTAATGAGCAATTCGATCTTTTGTTTAACAGCCTGTGCAGTGTGATAAATCTCATTGGAATTTTGTAAGGTGCGGTTTTTGTTATTAGTAGACTGTTGCTGTTGTTGCTGATTTGAATTGGTTTTATTTACACCTATTGGATGGGTGGTTTTCTTCAAGTGCAAAGTATTGGGTCTACGTGTGGGTATATTTGATGGTTGACCATTACGATTTGTCATAACGGAAGAGTGTGAAGCTGAACGCATTACCGGATGACCTGTAAAGTGTTTGTTTTGTTCATCTTTGGCGTTTTGGTTATCTTGGGATTTTTTAAGTAACTCTTGTTGTTTATTCTTTTCCTTTTCGGCTCGCCGGGCTAAAATTTCACGAGATTTTGCCGATAGGAAACTGTGTTTTGTTACAGGTGGGTTTTCATTCTTACCCGGTACCGAAATGGAGCGTTTGTATAAATCTCTTGAAGATTGATTGGAGGAAACTGATGACAGACGACTGTGAGCCGATTTGGTAGTAGTAACTGATGAGGGACTGGAGCCTGTGGATGTAATTTTTTGTTGTAAATATTTAGGTGCTCGTGGACCTAAGCTAGTAGGTCTTGAGGGTTTAGTTGTGCCATTGACTGTTTTATTTTTTTGATTTTGATTAGTATTGCTGTCTGCTTTGATATTCTTGGGCCGGGCCAAACGTGTAGATGTAAGTGACTCTCGGGATGCAGTTTTGTTTGTAATCACTGAACTTTTCATGCTTTCATTTAATGAATCGACACCAATGTCGGATAATCGTTCAGTATCGGAAGACTTGCTAGTTTTACTTCTTGCCGGACGGCAGGAGGTTGAAGCCAAACTGTCCAAGGACATGTTGTTAGTGGATTTAATGGTCGCAACTTTGCCATTTAAATGTTTACGAGCCGCTGGACTTGAATGTCTTGAACTTTCACTAGAAGATTGCTGATAATTTTGTTTCTTTGCCAGGCTCGCTGGTATACTCGAACTAGTGCTCGAACGTACCGGTCCTTGTGTTGTGGGAGTTTTCTTAGGTTCCAAATAGCGGGGTCTAACATCGGCCAATTTCAGTGGCAGGGGTTTCGATTTAGTTGTGGAATCTGCCGCTCTTGTTTCAACTTGTTTCTTTGGTTCATTGGTTTTGGTTGTATTTGTTGTGGGTTTCGTAGCCTCTGATTTAGTCCTGCGATGAGTAGCAGAGTTTGCATTAACACTGTTACGTTCAGAGGTGACCGTACTTTGAGATATTCCTCGTAGAGATTGTGGAACATGAGCACGAGAATTCGATTTTAAAACACGACCTGAATAAAACAAAAAGTGAAGAATTTAATATGTATAAATAAATATTTACTACATTAAAAACTTACTTGTTCCTTCTCTTATATCATGATTAGCTTGTACACCTCGTTCTGTTGTCTGCACAGCATCATGAGTCTGTGTAGCCTTATACAGTTGAGTATCACCAGCCAATGCTTTCTTCGAATGTGCCTGTATGGCTAATTTGACTTGCTGCAGATCTTGATTTCTAGTACTGCCTCCAAATGAAAAAGCTTTAGATACCGGTTTGCCTCTTTTCAGATCTAAAGGTTCTGTTAATCTGGCCAATGTTTGTATTTTCTTTCTTAAATCCAAATCCATTCTCTGCCATGCAGTGACCCGCATTGCCCGTGAACATTGTCTTATTAGACATTGTTCTACGGCTGATAATAGAGAACTTACTAACCGTATATACTCGACATCCCAGTCGAGCTCTTCTTCTTGAAGTCCCTGTAATTCTTTGGCCAATTCTCCTAAACCAGCTGGCATTTGTATGACTTTAGCTTGCAGTACCGTATTGAGGCGAGTAATCCGTTGGTAACTGCGACAAGCTTGATCGGGTGTTAGGGAGGAAGCTGTTCTAAGAAGAACACCTTCCAAACGTGGTATATGGCAACTACGATCATGACCCAGGGAGAGGAATGAATCGCTGGCTATTAAGCTGGCAAAATGTTCAGCAATGTAAGTGTAGGCAGCATCTAAGATGTCTCGTACTAGATTTTCACAAACCCCACCCCAACGGTAAGTGGCCAGTTGGGCTAATAAATTGTCACAATCAAGTACGCAATCCAAAACAGATTCGGAGGTCTTGAAAGAAAAAAAAAAAAAAAATAAAATAAAAAGACTCTAACTAAAAAATCATTTAAATAAAATTACGCATATTACTTACCAAATAAGCAACAATTTGTTGGCGACATCTGCCCAAAATATCACCTGGTAACTGAGCAAACTGTCGGGTAGGCCACACCTTCAAATAATGACGACAAGTCCATCTTAAACATTTACGATACAAATCATCTAATGCATGATTTAAAGCCACCGGCAACACTTGTAAAATACCATCAATGCAGCCCGAACAAGGTTTGTGGAAATTATGACAATAATTAGTTTTCAAAGCATGAGCTGTGACTTCTTTCAAACCTTCCAGTCCCAACAGATCAGCTAAGGCCGCCAATTCCATAAGACTAATACCATCAGGAGGATGTGAAGCTCCCGAATAGATATGACATAAAGCAAAATGCACAGCTGAGTAGGAGTAGCCCTGTAAAGATACTACACTAGTCGACTGATTGCCCGCCAACATGGCTGCAAAGTATTGACAACGAGAACGTAAAATGCATTTATGTGCCTTAATGCGACGACCATGTACTTCCACTATCATATCTGTGGCTATTTCCTGCAAAAACATCTTTAGCAAATCTTCTCCGAGTCTTCTAGGTTGGCGACATGATATCGATGATTCATCCATGCCCGATCTACTAATGCTAGAAGCTAAACTAGAGTCAGCACTTAAATCGGTTTGTATATAGTCCATATGATCCAAAGCCATATCGTTGGGTAGAGAATTGGATATTTCTTTGGAAAAGTTAGGGAACAGTCTCGACAGACTTCTTAGATTTTCAACCGAATTGGTAAAATTTTGGAAAGTGTTGCCCGTAGATCTAGACATCGACCAGGAATGAGGTCTGGCTCTATTATCGTCTCGATATAAACGATTTATTTGTCGGTGATTGCCTCCCACACTTGTGCTCATACGTTCTGGAGAATCCAATTTTACCGGCTTATCCATGTCAGAAAGTTTAACAAATGTGGTGGCGGTCGTATTGCTAGTAGCCTTATCGGACTCAGCATGCTCGTTTACTGTTTCCAACAACATTTTTTGCTTTTCAATGGTTGCTTGTAAAGAATCCATTGTTATGTTCGAAGGTATTTTCTTTGGTGAAGATGTCTCTTTGGCTTCAACTATGGTTTCCATTATAATATTAGACATACGACAGGATGAAGATGAAGAGGCTAGATTTTGTGTTGATATGGGTATTTGAGATGTAGATGAGGCGGCTTGGAGACTTTTTAAGGATTCTTCAGCTTCTCGAGCTGCTTGTTCTTCATCTTGTTGGAAAGTCAAATCTTCGGTATCGGTAGTAGATATGGGCGAGAGATCTTTAGATAATATACCATCTGTTATGGAAGCCAAACTGGATTTATCAAAAGTTTCATTAATTTGTACATCTTTTCTACGTTTCTTAATGCGTTGGGCCATAGCTCCACCAACACCACCCTCTTCATCCCTCTCCCCTCCTGAACTTGTACTTAGTTCTGATTTCGAACCCGTATAGTCGTCATAGGGTGACAATGAACTGTCTATGGATAAAGATGATGTTTTCGAAATAATGGGTAATTTATCGATTATACTCATTAAACCCTTATTGCCATTATCCTTGCCCTCATTATTATTAGTTAAACTAATGGAACGTTTATATTCCACATTGCCATTCGGATTGTTAACATTATTGCTCCAAGAATGTCTCTTATTGGCTTCATGTTGTGCTCTCTGCTGCATAGATATTCGACGTATAGCCGCCACCGTTATGGGAGGATCCAAATTGACTTTATAATCCAATGATTTTGATTCTCCCATATTAGGTATTTCAGCATCTGTAGGATTTTTAAGTTGATTCGATTTCGACATTAAAGTCTCAGTAGAACTGGCAGCAGACTTTGCTGTTTCAGTTTCTAGTTTCTTTTGATTTTGTGTGGTCAAAGAACTGCTTAAACGTTGAGCTAAATTGAAGGGTTCCTTGCGTGGTTTTATTTTACCATTTTTATCACCGTTGCCAAAGTCAATAAACATACTAAATATGTTGTTTTGTGAACTATTGTTAGAAGTTTCTTCCTGTTTCACGGTCGGCTTTTGTTTAAGCAAATCACCATCTTCTTTTGCTTTATATTCACTTGTCGAGAGATTAACAAAGAATTTTGAGTTCGAAGGACCATTAAATGATTTACTCATTTGGGATTCATTATTAGATTTCTTTTCCTTAGGCTTTTTGTCCATATCGTCTAGGGAAATGAAAAAACCACAACCACTTTTATTCGAACTATTCGAATCGGTTCTTTCTCTGAATTTGGTGTGCGAAGTCTCCAAACTAGAGGTGGAGCTAGTGCTTTTACGTCTTTCTTTTTGACAATCTCCCATATCCACCACCCAAGAGGCTATACCTGGCAAAGGTTTTCTAGGTTTTGGTTTATGCCTTAATTCTACTTCCTCGTCATATTCATCGCCTATGGGTCGGGTAGGTTCGAAATCTAGTGATGTAAAACCTCCCGAGACAATAGGGCAAGTTTCAATTTGCCTTTTCAGCGAAGGACTGTCACATTTTTTCGGTTGGTAATCGGCTATGCAAGAACCTCCCGAAATAATGGGATTGGCTTCATCAAACTTTGAACGTTTGGGCGTTCTAGGCATGGGTACTGGTGAATCGGTCGCATCGCTACAGTAAGCTCCAGAATCACGATGATGTGAAAAAGACGAAGAAGACAAAGTGTAGTCCCGGTGAATGGAGGACGTATTTGAGGATGTATTTGGTTCTATATGTACTATAGAGTTGTGCGGGGTATCCGGTAATAAATGGGGTTTGAGTTTTGTTATTTCAATATGACTAGGTCTATGTTCATGCTCGGACCACACTAAACTAGGAGCCGGACTAGATGAAGAATAATCAGTAGTATAACTAACATCACTGTGAGCCCCTGTTTGATTGTGTTGTTGATTCGTCGATGACGTTGTCATATGAGTGTTGAGAAGTTTGGTGTGTTGTAAAGGTAAAGCCGTATACGTCGAAGGATTTTGTGTATAAGACGAAAAGTTGGTAAATTTTCTATCGGCCATAGGATGACGCATTTTAAATAAATCCGAGGAGTCCGAAGAGTCTACGTCATGAGCTAACGAAACCGAGGCCTCGGTAGGATCATCATTGACATTAACTAGACCATTTTTATGATTTTCCAATAGTTTATTTTCTGTTTCACTGGGATTATTATGATCCCTTTTCCACAGTTTTTCCTCATCTGACAAATTGCTAACCGATTCATTCGATAATTGTGTATCATTTTTATGATTATTTTCTCCATTATCATCAGAAGAACATGATGACGAAGATTTAGGTCTGGCTGGCGGTGAACTTATGTTCGTTTCATCGGCAAGATC
Organism: Protophormia terraenovae; assembly: GCA_951394005.1. Lineage (NCBI taxonomy): Eukaryota > Metazoa > Arthropoda > Insecta > Diptera > Calliphoridae > Protophormia > Protophormia terraenovae. The sequence continues at coordinate 129,511,849 of OX596075.1, read as the reverse complement.
CTTGGATTTTACTTTGCACCGGGCAAAGGCTTTATGGAATGTTTCTAATTTTTTGGTAGGTGAGTCATCGTCGGCTTTAACCACCTGCTGTGTTTGAGGGGCGGGCTTAAAGGGCTCTACTTCATCTTCATCGCACAGCGAAGAAGCATCTATAAAACAAGCACTAGTCTGAGAGGCAGTCATGGGATTGTCCACCTTATTTAATAGAATATCACGTTGCAGCGAAGAAGTACTGCTGCCGCCTTTAAGCAAAGAACTGGTATCTGCTGTTACCGAATGACCAGCCGAATAGGTGCGTTCTCTTGACAGCGGCTCTAAACAGTCCAGCTCCTTATTTTTCAGTGCTAAATGCGTGTAGGAAGAAGAAGGCTCTTCTTTATGTGTTTTACAATTATCTTTGGTGGCAAAATTCTTTTCCAGCAAACCCACACAATAGTTGGTTAAATCAACATCAGCTTGCGGTATATTATTAGTGGCAGCGTTGACTGTTTGTTGTGCCTGAGGAAACACCGATTCCCAAGAACCAGTCTCAGATGAAATCGATGATGTTTCTAATATGACAATTTCCTCATTTTGTCTCTGTTTTTCCTCTTTAGAGGGTGTAGGATGCAAATTATTGCTAAGTGAATTGTTAATTTTTAACTTAAGCGGTGGCAGAGGTCCTTCAAAATGTTTATTATCTTTTGAGGCTACAGAAGAACAAGGATCTGCACTAATTATATTAGAAGTACTGCATATATTATGATCGTCACTAGGACTATTATTGGCTGTACTAATAGGAGAAAATGTATCACGTTCTTCGTCTCCCAAATCTACTTCACAGGTTTTATTCGATGAACCAGAACCCTGACGCGGTAAAAGATCCAAAGTATTTAAGGGCCTTCTGATATCCTCACTATATTGAGGAGCCGAGGAACTGGAACTTGAACTTGTACATGTATCTGGACTTAAAGGTGTTGTTATATTACTGCTAGTATCCATATTGTTGAGATTATGTGAAATATAATTATGAATGCATTTAAATATAAAGTAGTTGTAGTTGTAGACGTATTAGTAGTAATATTTTTGGTTCTCTACAAAATTGTCACCGGACGGTCACGTTTTATTTTCAATAGATGGGAAGAAGCTAACAAGTATTTTTAAATATTTTTATATTTATATTTATAATTATTTTTGTTTTTGTTGCTTGTGGATTTATTTTTGTTCTAGCTGACTGCTTAGAATAAACAATGAGTTATTTGTTGTACATTAAACTCGTACATATGGCGCTTGATATGGAGTGAAACAAAATAATTTCCAATAATATTTTGTTTAAAGCTAAGAAACACTGACTCTGACTCTGCTTGTGTCTCCTTTTTCCCTTTTTGTTTAAATTTATGGATTTTTTTTTTTTTTTTTTTTTTTTTTAAAAAAGGAATCGTTATTGTTCTTTAGTTATAGGCAAAAGTTATTTTTTTTTTTTATAATTGTTGTAACTTTACATGGCAACGTTTTGTTTTTTTTAGCATTTTTTCTTCTATACGTTATCGCAGACAAGTATAGTTGAAGCATGCAAAAACTTGTCTATGTAGGAAATGGAAAATAACAAAAACTCTTAGTTCAATAACGTCCCATCATCTTTATTGTCGCGAAACGATACCAGAGCATCCCAATCTTCTTTCTTTGAAACTTTGAATTATATAATTTCAAAATAAAATCCTATTAAAAGAGTAAACTTAAGCCAATGTATGATTAAAGTTTTATATTTGAACGCCGTTTAAAGTTTTTATATAGTGACTTATAATTTACGTTAATCAAACAGCTAGACTTTGATTTCTGTTTTTCATCTCTGCATAGACAAAACGATGGGTATAGGAAAATACTTTACAATTGTAGCAAAAAAATAAAGTTCCTTTTGTTTTGTGTATTTATTTTTAATAAAGAACAAAAAATACAAAACATGCATTCAAATACACACTCATGAAATCGATATTGTTCGGGCCTGTTGTAATGGTTCTGTGGTTTTCACTAACACTACCACTACTACTACAGACGATGATGTAAAGATGAGGCTGACGACTGGGGCTCTGCGGCTGTTGTTCTATTTGCTGTTTTTTAAATCTGCCTAAATGCCTTGATACAACAACGTATTTAAACAATTTATCTTGTATCTTTAATGCATTTTAGCACCCAATTTCTTATCGTTAAGTGTGAGAGAGATTGTGTTCGAGTGTGTATTTATTTATTTTTTTTATTCTAAAATTCAAAAATAACACTTAATTGTTTATTTGTTCTAGTAGTACATACAATAAGATAGATGGATGTATGTGCTTTGTAAGAATATTCAACTGTCGTTTGTTTTATTTCCAACAACTTCAATAGCCAGCCACCTATCACTTTGTTGTTTTTGTTTTTTTATGCCTCTTCCCTCTTTAGCTCCTCTTTAGGTCTTATTACTAATTTGCTCCGCGTGTTTCTCTATTAAATTTTTGCTATTTTAAGTACTTTTTTTAAACATGTTTTTAGTTAATCTTCAAGATACTTATAACGTCACTTTTTTTGTTTGTTGTGGATGAACATGAAGATGACGATGCTGCTTCTGCTGTTGCTGTTCCTGATGATGCTGACGATGATGAAGTATTTTCGAAAATGTAAAAACTCTTTGCATCTGTAAATATCTTATATATTTCTTAGTATGTACGTTTGTGTGTACAAATCTCGTAATAAAGTTGTTTGTTTTTGTTAATATTTTTCGTTTAATTCGTTGTGTTTACAAATCTTTTTATTTTGTATCTGAAATGAGTAGAAATAAAAAAAAACATTTAACAATTAGTAAATTGTGTATTTGAGTGTCTTAAGTTTATATTCTTTAAATATACATTGGAGATTAAGTAGAAATGTTTAAAAATACATAAATATTTTAAAAGGAAATAAATATTTGGTTACTTCGATCGTCGCACGACATCTAAAAAAGCAATTTGTCAAAGTTTATTTTAATTTTGATGTTTAAAAGATTTTAATTATGGTTTCTTAAACAAAATACAAGCAATAATTTTAATAAAAATATTTAAAAAAGAAATAAGAAACGGATTTGAAAATAAAAATGTTTAGAAGATTTTCGATTCTACTTCCTATTTAAGACAAAAATGTATATATGTATATATTTTGTTTTAATTAGGGAGAATTTTTAATACATTTTTCTGTTTTATAAAACAAATTTAGATACATTTTCTTTTATAGAAAATTTACTTTAAAATTTAAGATTTTAGTAACACATATTTATTTTAAATATTTTATTACTAAAAATTTGTACACATATATTTAATACCAAAAATTCAGTACCAAAATTTTAGTATTTATAATTTGTGGTAAAATTCAGTACAATTAAAATGTGATACCAAAAATTTTGTTTTAAAAATGTAGTACTAAAAATTTATTACTAAATATTTAATACACAAAATTTAATACTCAAAATTTAGTAGGCAAAATTTTGTAATAAAAATTTAGTAATAAATATTTAGTACTAAAAATTTTGTACTCAAAATTCAGAACTAAATATTTACTAATAAAAATGGAGAACTAAAGTTTAGTTCTTAAAATATTTTTACAATCTGTACAAAAAACTTGTACAATATTTAAATTAAAACTTTTACTAATTTAGTACTAAATAATTTTGTAAATTTAATACCAATGTTTTAGTAATCTATTAATAGGTATTAAAAATTAAGGACTAACAATTTTTGTACAATTAACTTTGTACTTAAAAAGTTCTAAATGATTTTATGCCCTTCAGGGCGATTCCCGGAAGTGGGTTTATATGGGAGCTATGGTGAATTATACTACTTCATACTATCATTCGTATGGGATTTATGCACTTTAATGTAATTTCAGGAAGAGAGGTTTATATGGGAGCTATGGTCAATTAATGGACTATCTTAATGAAATTTGGAACAAAGATTAACACTTATATAAAACATCTTTGTGCCGAATTTCATTAAAATATTGCTATATTTAAGGCATTTATGATCACTAAACCCCTATTCCGGGAGGGCATTTGTATGGGGGCTTGGTGAAATAATGGACCAATTTCAATAGGCTCCGTCCTTGTGTCAAAATAACTATTCGTACCAAATTTCATAGAGATATCTTTAAAATTGCAACCTGTACTTTGTTCACAAGGCATGAACTAGCAAATTTAACCCTTTCAGTACATGTTTTTAATGCGTGGGTCAAAATGTAAAAATTTTGCAGTTTTTATAGTTTTTGGCTGTAGTAATCAATCAATTCAATTTAAAGAAAGAAATTGTAAGTTAAAATAATAGTAATGAGTAAAATTTAATTAAGAAATTTGCTAAGGTTTTGATAAATGGCCAAAAAATGTCATGATGCCATATGGCATCAAAATACTGAAAAGGTTAATACATATTAAATAATCAGTACTAAAAACTTCATTGAACATTATGTAACATACATTTTAAAATTGTAACAAATTAGCATTTTTCCTTTCTTAGACATTAATTAACATTTTAAATATTCATGCTATTCAAACTACAATAGAATTTATTTAATACTGAAACTATACTCCTCGTTTGTAAATACATTATAAATCAGCTGCTTAATTAAACTACTTTTTATTTGTGCATCTCTCTCTTAAATAGTCTCCGGTTGCAAATTGTCCATATTATCTAAGGATTTCATTAAGGCCACTAACAAACTAAGCTACCTTGAAAAAATCAAAAAAGCGACGACGACAACGTTGACAAAAAAAATATATTAAAAACAAAAGGTTGAATCTGCTAAAACTAAGCAAATAAATCAAGCCTTTTTTGTTTACAAAAGTACACATACGTACTATAAACTAAGCTATATAGTACCTTTTTTATTTTTCTCTATCTTTCGATTGGATGTAGTACGAGTTAGTGTAATATCATCTAGGTGAGTGAATATGTGCGAATAAATAAATAAATATATAATTTACTATAAAACAACCTACGCATTCTAGTTAAAGACAAAAAACAACATGTAATACGAGTTTTGAAAAAAACTAAAAATGTATCTTTAGTTTATTGTTCTTATGTACATTGGACAGAGGGACAGACAATCTAAAAGACATTCGTTTAGTTTTGTACCTTTTAGGAACAAAAAAGGCAGGGATTCTTAAGAATCGGTTGAGAAGCTTATGGGTATAAAGTTTCCTATCAGGTGTCTAATTCTAATTACGTAAAAAAAAATTATAATAAATACAATTATCCTATTATTCTATTGTAGTTTGAATAGCATGAATATTTAAAATGTCAATTAATGTCTATGAGAAGAAAATGCTAATTTATTACAATTTTTAAATGTATAAAAAAAATTAACGAAGTTTTTAGTACTGATCACTTAAATTCTAAATTTTTAATATGTTTTTAATATTAATTTAAAATATTTATTTTTTTTAGTACTAAATTTTTAGCATTAAATCTACAGTATCATATTTTTAATTAACTTAATTAGTACTAAAATTGTGTAAAGAACTTTAGTACGAAATTTTTTTAATTCCGAATTTTTATCACTCGCTGATCGTTTAGTAGTAGTTAAGTTTTCCTTAGTTATAAGAATTTTGTTATCAAATTATATCGTATATACCCTTTAATTTAAAAATGTTGTATTTATTATTTCCTTGTCAGTTTCAGCTTATTTTTCCAAACATCAAAAAAGGTTAAAATGGTAAAAAACAATAGCTTGGGAATCGCTGATATATGGTTTTGCTTTAAAATCTTATGTGTGAATATGAATGTCTTTAGCTACATATTCGTACATACAATACGTCACACATTGTATCTTTTTTATTATTTTTGTTGTTGTTTATAGTTGTTGCGACATACAAACATACATATTTACACTTGATTTTCCTTTTATAGAAATTTTTAATGGAAATGTATAGTTTTGGTTTTGCTTTTATGTAGTTGTTAAATATGTTTTTCTTTAAACTTTTTGCATATGCTTAGCAACATTATAACTATTTTAAAACAAAAAACAATAAATTAAAATCTATAAAAGCAACAACAAATTTAAATTAAAAAAATTCACAAACACTAATAAATTATAAACAAAATCTATGTTTATTTTAACTATTTATATTGTAACTGACCTTTGAAGTAAAAAAAAAAAACATAGATATTTTTGTTGTTATTGATTTTAATTTGCATTTATTTTAAATCAATGTTTTTTGAGACCACATTTAAATAAAATGACACATAACAATCAATTTTTAGTTAAAATTAAAAAGAGGGTGTTTAAGAATAGAAAACTCAACAAAAAATGAGAGGAGGAGAGAAAAGTAGATACTTGTTATTATATTCCCACCATCATTATTATTTGTTTGTTTATAACTTCCGCATCTATTGTATATTTATGTAAAAAATGTTTGATTTAATATAAAATTAAATCATTTTTCTTTTATATTATAATAATAGAGTAGCACAAAAAAAAATTTAAATCAATAATATTGCAAATTATATAACATTTGCAAATGTATAATAAATAAATGAAATGCCTACAATTTGGTGGAAAATTTAACATTTCTTTCATTTGTTTTTCATTTTTATTATTTTGCTCTTAAAAGGAAAAACCAAATAAAAAACCGCTTACTTTACAAATCTCATGTATACAATACACATACTTTTTCTTTTGAAAAACAAGTAGAAAAAAAAAAACGAAATATCCACACATGAGTGCATTTACAAGGAAAAACATACAAACCTACATTTTTCTTTATTTTTTTGTACTTTTTAAATGCCACCCACCCACTGTTGGTGAGGATGAAAAGGCAATTATTTCTTTTTGTTATTTAAAGCTCTTTATTACACTGTGGAAAATCATTTTAATATAAGTTTTATTTCTTTTTCTTTTATTAAACAGCAACATAAACAAGGATTTTTAAAAACTTTTTTTATATGCAGTTTGAGAGAATTTTCAAGCTCCAAAATAAAATAAATCTCTAATTCATACGAATGATAAACTCCTTAAAAGAAATATATATATCTTCTTTAAGACATATTTCGCAAAACTTTTATAATATAAACTTTTCAATATTTTTTCTTTTATATAAAATTTGTCTTCATAGGTTATTTTTGATATATATTCTCTTTAAAGAAAATTTTCGATAAAAACTTTTAATAGAACAATTTTGATTCCTTTCTCTGAAGAAAATTCTTAATAAATTCTACTTTTAAAGAAAATTTTCAATAAATTCTCTTTTTATAGAGAATTTACGATAAATTCTCCTTCTATAGAGAATTCACGATAAATTCTCTTCCTATAGAAAATTTTCGATAAATTTAATTTCTATAGAGAATTTTCGATAAATTTAATTTCTATAGCAGTGCTTGCAAAGTGGCGCCCATGTGCGGACGTTCTCTTAATTTTTCCATTTCTGCAATACAAAACCTATAATAAAAAAAATAATGTTAATAAGATGCGTTCTCAGAGTGGCAAGCACTGTTCTATAGATAATTTTCGATAAATTTTCTTTTTCAAAAAGAATTCACGACAAATTCTCTTTCTATAGAGAATTTACGATAAATTCTCTCTCTATAGAGAATTTTCGATAAATTATATTTCTATATAGAATTTTCGATAAATCTTCCTTCTTTATAAAATTTACGATAAATTCTCTTTCTATAGAAAATTTTCGATAAATAATCTTTCTATAGATAATTTTCGATAAATTTTCTTTCTATAGAGAATTTTCGATTAATTCTCTTTCTATAGAGAATTTTCTATTAATTCTCTTTCTATAAAGAATTTTAAAAATGTTTGTTTTGAAGCATTATTTTTATAAAAAATTTTCTATAAATTCTCTCCTTTCGATAAAATCAGTTTTTTTTAGAAAAATTTCTTTTTTACAGAAAATTCTCCATAAATTCTCTTTTTATAGAAAATTCTCAATAAATTTTCATTTAAAATTACGATAAGATCTCATTTTAAAGAAAAATATCGACAAAATTTTCGGAAATTAAAAAAAAAAAAATCCTCTTTCATAAAATTTTATTTTTTTTTTTTTTTATTGAAATATTCAAAAATTGTCGATTTTTTTTTAAGTTTACCCACCTAAATACGAGTATTTATTAACTTGTCTCGACCAAATATTGACTTTTGCGTGTGTGCTAAAAATTTGATGTCTATTATTATTATTATTATTTTTTTTATCAATTTGATTCATTATTTAATTTTATATTATCACAATTGTATTGTATTACAAATAAATTTTCACCTATTGTTTTATTATCATGACCATTTCAATAAATAAATACAAAATAAACAATTAAAATTCCAATCCAAAAAAAAGTAACGTACACAAAAATAAAAGAAATTCAAACAATTGCAAATTTACGATATTTTATCGATTGTCTACATATGGTTAACAAATATTTGTAGAAAAATAAATAAAAAAATTTAATTTATGCAAAAAATAGAATAAATATTCTATACCTCAAAGTATCTATTTGTCTGTATGTTTATTTGGTTAGCTGATAAATAATAAAAACATTCATTCGTCTGTCTTACTGTCTATCCCTCGCTTGTCTTTATTTAACTGCAAATGGTCATCAAGCACATTTTGAATATGTTTTTTTTATAATTTATTTTGAGTTTGAATTTTTATTGTATTTGTTATTGCATTATTTTAAAAAAAAAAAAAAAACACCCAGCAAATATAAAATTAAATTGAAATTAATAAAATTGATAAGAAATATAAATAGTTCAATTAATTATTTAATGGGTTCATAGAAATTTAGGAAAATTTTTATGTTATCTTTAAACTAGATGAATGAAAACTAAGACACTTTTGTAAAAAATAATAGAGGAAATAATAAACATTTATTTCCCAATTATTTTTCTTAGACAATTATGTTTTTATAAAAAGTAATGTTGTTTTTCAATTTATTAAAAAAATGTTTGCTGGGATTATATTATTCGTTGGCGTTGTATAAAATATGCATTAAGTGTTGCCATACATACTTAAGCGTGTTTAATGGTGGTTACTTTTTTTAAGTCGAATTTAATTGAATTTATTGTTATTAATCTTCAAAAAATATATATAATGATGATATTCTTTGCATACAAAATAAATAAATAAAACCGATTAATTTTTATAATCACCTTAAATGTCATAAAGTCGAGGAAATAATATTCGATTTAGAGAAAAAGATTATAAACAAATTTATTAAATTTTTATATATTGTTATTAATAAATGGACATGTGTACAATTTTGTAAGTGTGAGTGATGACAATGACAACCTTGAGACATGATTTCTATGATCTTACCGATATATTATTATAATAAATTTAAGCAGATTATTTTGAAATTTCTAACAGATATTTTTTATTTAAAATAAAGAAAAGTTGTCTTTCAATAAAAAATTTTGAAAGTTAGTAAAAAATTTGTTGTTTATTAATTTATAGTTAATTTCTTGTGCAATATGTCAGCTATAAAATAAAATCTTAGATAAATTATTTTCCTTATTCGATAAATTCTCTTTTTTTTAGAAAATTTTCGATAAATTCTCTTTTGTTTTAGAAAATTTTCGATAAATTCTCTTTTTTTTTTAGAAAATTTTCGATAAATTCTCTTTTTTTTAGAAAATTTTCGATAAATTCTCTTTTTTAGAAAATTTTCGATAAATTCTCTTTTTTTAGAAAATTTTCGATAAATTCTTCTTTTATAGAAAATTTTCGATAAATTCTCCTTTTATAGAAAATTTTCGATAAATTCTCCTTTTATAGAAAATTTTCGATAAATTCTCCTTTTATAGAAAATTTTCGATAAATTCTCCTTTTATAGAAAATTTTCGATAAATTCTCCTTTTATGCAAATTTTTCGATAAATTCTCCTTTTTTGCAAATTTTTCGATAAATTTTCTTTTGATAGAAAATTTTAGATAAATTCTCTTTTTGAAGAAACTTCAATAAATTCTCTTTTTATAGAAACTGATAAATTCTCTTTTTATAGAAACTTCGATAAATTCTCCGTTTATAGAAAATTTTCAATAAATTCTCTTTTTATAGAAAATTGTCTACTAATTCCCTTTTTATAGAAAATTGTGCACCAATTCTCTTTTTATAGAGAATTTTCAATAAATTCTCTTTTTATCGGAAATTTTTGATAAATTCTCTTTCTATAGCCACGACCCGCAAAATAGTGCACACGGGCAAATTATCTCTTAATTTTGTCACATCTATATGCTCTTACATGTGAAGAGAAAATAATTATTTATTAATTTTATATATTTTTAATACTTTTTTTAAACAAATTGTTTTAATATTCAATTATAGTTTTTATTACAGACCATAAATTGTTTAAAAGCAAAAGATATTATTAAATTATAAATTTAAAAATTGTTTCAAACAAGAGCATATAGAATGTGAAATTTAAGAGCGCCGTTCCCTGTTCTATACTATAGAACAGGGAATTTCTATAGAATCTATAGACATTTTTTGTTTATGGAAAATTTTCGATAAATTTTTTGTTTATTCACTTTTTATATTTTTGATATCTTTCTTGAAAACTTTGCCAAAAAACTTTGCGTGAAAACATATAGCAACCTTAAATTATAAACTAAAACGCATTTTAATTTTTTTCTTCACAACTTTATTTAATAAACCTTTTAACTAATTAAATTTTTTGCACAAAACTTCTATTTCGTTTTATTTTATTTATGTTGAAATTTTTTCATTAAAACTTTTGTTTAAAGGATTTTTCAACACAATTCTAAAGATTTTTATCTGCTCTGGAAATGAAAAACAAACAAGTCCTTGCTTTGATGTAAAATTTTATTATAATTTTCCATTGTTGGAATGAAATACATACATATGTATCCTTGATGAAAATAGTGATTTTTTTATTGCAAAAAAATATATAGAATATCTATTGTTGCTACCACTACTTAACACCAATTAACCTTTTTATTATGGCAAGTTGGTTTTTTACTATTTTATTTAAAAAACAAATCATGCTAGCTTAAATTGTAAAATAAGAGAAAAAAAAAAAAAAAAAAAAACAAATGCATATAAATTATGTAGAAATCTAGGTCTTCTACTCATATAAGACTTAAAATATTGTATTATGTTGCAAATAGTAGCAATAACAATCAGACAAATGGACTGTATGTAGTATATGATTAAAGTGGCAACTATAGAAAAAGAAAAGTGAAAACAAGCTATAAAAATATAATAATAATAAAAACATTAAGACTATCAGAGACAGATAGACAGACTACCTAATATTATAATAAATATTCAAAGATTGTCCTGGCAATTCTTAGAAATATTTAAAAGAATTAGAAAATTTAAATAAAATGTCTGAAATCTATTATGCTGCCAGCCTTTTAAAGCAAAAAATTTATTCCAGTATGGCATAGAGAGGGAGAGAGAGGATGAAAAATAGAAAGAATAACAATAACAAAACAACGAGGTCAACAAAATGTTCAAATACTTGTATAACACATGCAAAAATTACATTGTAATATGATGGTACAAGGTTCTTTTAAACAATAAACTTTGTAAAGAAAGAAAAAATATAAAAATAAAACACTTTTTATATAAAATTGACATTTAAATATAAAATTTATTAAAAAAAAAAAGAAAACTACGCATAACAGATGCGAAAGTACTTTTTTGTATGTTATACAAAAGAGTTCTATTAAAAGGATTGAAAATTTAGCCATCATCATTATCAATTTAAAAATTAAAAAACGTGTTTCAAAATAAAAACTAAGTATTTTTCTCTTTCGTTGGTTATTTAAACATTTATTGTTAAACTATTTTCTTTTGTAATATTTTTTTTTTTTTCGTTTCCCTTGATTATATGGTGATTACAATAATAAATCACCGTAAATTGTATAGTTTGTTTACAATTTTTATTTACATAAATAATAGATTGCTTTACTTTTAGGTTTTGTTGTTAAACGTGCCAAAACTTGGATAAAACGAAATTTATCTATCAGATTTTTATCACACAAATAAAATAATGTTGTGTGATAAATATTGAAATAAAATATGTAAGTGGAAATACCAAAAGTAAGATTATTTAATAATAAATGATATTACTAAAAGCTCAAAATTCTCTTTTATACAAAATTTTCGATATATTATATTTTTATAGAAAACTTTTGATCATTTCTCTTTTTATAGCCAATTCCAAAAATTTTCATTTTAAATACATTTTTCTTTTATTTCAAATATTTTTTGTATTATGGAAAAAAATGTAGTCCCCAACTTTTCTTGCTGCAATTTTGTTTTTATATTCTCTTTACCTCTCTCGCCTACAAACTCAGAATTACAGGCATAAATATTGCTATGTGTGAACCCAGACTTAGTAATATTTATATATTTCCTTTAAAATGTCTATCCACTCCACTGTAATACACTTAACAATATCTACTACCTATATATTTTGAAAAAAAGCTATAATTTATCTGTTTACTACGACTAATGAATGACAATAAAATTATTTAATTTTATTTAAATAAAACACAATACAATAGAATGTTTTTAATAAAAATACTATTTTTTATTTAAAAATAAACAATTTTATCACATAAATTTATTTTACTTTACATTGCAATTGAGTGTAGAGTTAAGTAAAGATGTAAAATGATTAAAATATAGTCACGATTTATAGATAGAGGCGTGTCTTTGCTAATTACTAAACATGTAAAATATAATAAAGAAAAACGAGATTTGATTCAAACTTCCTTTTTTATTCAATATGTATTATGTATTGTAATAAATAGGAATTTTAATTACATGATTTGATTAATTGTTTGTTTTTCTTTAAACTTAATAAAAAAAAAATAAAAATAATACAATACAATACTTCAATAATATTGACAAAATATGTAACTTTTTAGTGGCAACACTGTCTAAGGTTATGTCTTCATCTTGAGCTGAACTCTTGAGCTCATAATGCTAACAGGGGCAATGCAAACTATTTTTATTTGGCTTTGCACCAAATTAAAATTTTGCATCCATGCTAAAAAAAATTAGTTGTCTTATTTTTAAGTTAAGAAATAAATTAATATGACAACAATTTAAATGTTTTATCTTCTCTCTATTTTGAATAATGAAGTACATATTTATATTAAATATGTTCTCTTTTCCTTAGAAAAATAAATTAAAAAATTACCTTTTTCTTTCTCCTTAAGTTCTTTTCTTTCAATTTTTTTAATAATCTGGTATTTAAAAAAATTCTATGTAAAATAGCAAATTCTTTAAAAAGAATTCTCTATTAATTCTAATAAACTATTTAGACCTTTGCGTGTCTAATTTCTTTTCAACGTTTAAAACAAATTCTTATTAAAAATCTAAGAATCTTAACATGTGGCATGAGCTCCTTCCAAAAAAAACTCGATTAAAACATTTTAATAAAAACAAAGAGAAAAATAAGCAGAATAATATAAAAATATAAAATTTGAATTGTCTTGGTTGTATCTTCAATTTGTTTTTTTAATGTTTTCATATATAAACACACAAACAATATAAATTGTACATTTACCACTATTTGTATGTTTGTATATTTATTTTTTTGTATGTACATGACCTGAGATGTTTTTAACATTAAATGATGAGTGTTTTCGTCGTCTAGTGTTGGTTAAAAAATTCAAAGACAAAAAGACTCTTTTAACGGATTAATAACGGTAAATGTAGACAAAGCTGTTATATTTGAATGAATTTGCTAATCAATTATTAGGGCAATGCAGTGAAAATGTATTAGCCTGCGTTCAGACGAGGCAATATTTTTTTTCGCTTTTAAATTTGTCCTGAAGTTTACAGATGAAAAATTTATTTCAGTATTTTTATTTTTGTTTAGAACTAAAAATATTCCCTTTTCCTCTCTCTTTTCTATAAGCAAAGAATTTTAAGAAGAAAAGTTGACTAGTGTGAACGAAATATATTTTATATATTTTGCAAAAGACTAACAGCCATATTAAAAATAAACTAATGTATGTTTGATAATGAGTTACTAAATTTTTTTTATGTAAATTTCCATAAGAAAAAGTTAGTAACTCGTTATCAAACCTACATTATTTATAATATAAGCAACTATTTATTTTAGAGGATCTAATATGAACAAATTTCTCTAATCCAACTTACTTCCTTTAAATCATTGTTAAGATTTTTTAAATATATCATTAGGCCCGTTTATCAAGTCATCAGTGTAGGTAAATGAAATTTGAAAAAAAGGCACGTTATAAATACCAAAAACAAAAACTCTTAAGTTTATTGACTTTACAGAATTTAATAAATATTATTTTGTTTATTTTCTTTGAAAAACATGAAATCTTTTTACAAATATTTATATAATAATTTAAATTAACAAACAAATATTATGTAAATTTATTAAATACAATTAAAATTTTATATAAGAAAAATAAAATAAACCTTAGATAAAAAATTGTTAACTACACAATAAAAATAATTAAAACCCAAAACAAAAAAAAAAAAAAAAAAAAAAGACCTAAATCTATAAAAACTCCAATAGATATTTCTTAATATTTTTATTCTTTAACATAATCATCATTAATTAAAAGCTTATTTTTAATGATTTGTTTGAAGCTTAGATATTGAACTTCAGCAATCAATCAAGATGAAATCGTTTATTGGAATTGTTTAAAGTTTTTATCTATAAACATTTAATGATCAAAAATGTTGGTTAACGTTAAAATAAAAAAAATAAAATAAAAAAAAGAATTATTAAGAAAGATATAGAATATTACAAAAAAATAATAACAAACTAATGAAGCGCAAAATTAAAGAAACAAAACCAAAACAATGATAATAGAATTTCAAAGAACATTTATCTGATAAATTAATTTTAATTTAATTTTATGCTGTTTTCGTAACAAAAAATGGAAATAGATCAAATAACAGAAACGACCTTTCAGTAATATTGTATAAAAGTTACAAAGTAAATAAATAAAAAACTTAGCGTAAAATATTGTTAAAACTATAGATAAATTATTGAATTACAAAAAATAAAATAAAAATATTCTCATTATGATTGTCTGTCTCTTGGTGTTTTTGTGTGTGTGTATATATATATGACATTTAAAGCTTAATAAATAGCAGAAAACTGCCAACCACATGTGTTTACAAAATAACCCAAACCTTAAAAGGGGGGAATGAATCACTTGGAACCTAAATTGAAAACAATAAAATAATCATTAACGCCAAATTTATTTTACTGTATTTAACACGCTTCTTTAGGCTTTTTATTTAAATTTCTTAAGTCTGTTGTTTTAATTTTTAAAATAGAGAAAACTTGATAAACAAACAATAAAATTAACACCGTTTTTAATCCCTAAGAATATAGCATCTTAACATAATCATTTTTTATACCCTACACCACCATAGGTGGGGAGGGTATTATTTTATTTTATTTTTTTGTATAAATAAAAAACTTATTTATAAAGTTAAACTTGGTAACCATATTGTGTATTGTCCGCGAAATTTTGCTCATGTCCAGAAAACTAATTTCGATACCCCTAGACAATTTACCAAAAATTTTCTAAATTGTAATTCTCTATAAAAAGAGAATTTATTGAAAATTCCCGATAAAAAGAGAATTTATAGAAAATTCTCTATATAAAAAAATTTTATCGAAAATTTCCGATAAAAAGAGAATTTATCGAAATTTTTCTTTAAAAAGAGAATTTAATGAAAATTTTCCATAAAAAAAAAGAGAATTTATCGTACATTCTCTTAAAAAAAAATTATCGTACATTCTCTTTAAAAAGATAATTTATCGAACATACTCTTTAAAAAGAGAATTTATCATACATTCTCTTTAAAAAGAGAATGCATCGTCATTCTCTATAAAAAGAGAATTTATCGTACATATTCTTTAAAAAGAGAATTTATCGTACATTCTTTTTAAAAAGAGAATTTATGGTAAATTCACTTTGAAAAGAGAATTTATCGTACATACTCTTTAAAAAGAGAATGTATGGCACATTTTCTTTATTCTCTTTAAAAAGAGAATTTATCGAAAATTTTCTTTAAAAAGAGGATTATCGAAAATTTTCTTTAAAAAAAGAATTTATCGTACATTCTCTTTAAAAAGAGAATTTATTGTATATTTTCTTTAAAAAGAGAATTTGTCGTACATTTTCTTTAAAAAGAAAATGTATCGTACATTCTCTTTAAAAAGAAAATGTATCGTACATTCTCTTTAAAAAAAAATGTATCGTATATTCTCTTTAAAAAGAGACTGTATCGTATATTCTCTTTAAAAAGAGAATTTATCGAAAATTTTCTTTAAAAAGAGAATTATCGAAAATTTTCTATAAAAGAGAATTTATCGAAAATTTTCTATAAAAAATCGAATTTATCGAAAATTATCTATAAAAAGAGAATTTTTCGAAAATTTTCTATAAAAAGAGAATTTTTCGAAAATTTTCTATAAAAAGAGAATTTATCGAAAATTTTCTATAAAAAATCGAATTTATCGAAAATTTTCTAGAAAAAATTGAATTTTTCGAAAATTTTCTATAAAAAATTGAATTTATTGAAAATTTTCTATAAAAAGATATTCTATAAAAAGATAATTTATCGAAAATTTTCTATAAAAGAGAATTTATAGGAAATTTTCTATAAAAGAGAATTTATCGAAAATTTTCTTTAAAAAGAGAATTATCGAAAATTTTCTATAAAAGAGAATTTATCGAAAATTTTCTATAAAAAATCGAATTTACCGAAAATTATCTATAAATCGAAAATTTTCTATAAAAAATTGAATTTATCGAAAATTTTCTATAAAAAATCAAATTTATCGAAAATTTTCTATAAAAAAAAAAACGAATTTATCGAAAATTTTCTATAAAGATAATTTATCGAAAATTTTCTATAAAAGAGAATTTATCGGAAATTTTCTATAAAAAGAGAATTTATCGAAAATTTTCTATAAAAAGATAGTTTATCGAAAATATTCTATAAAAAGATAATTTATCGAAAATTTTCTATAAAATAGAATTTATAGGAAATTTTCTATAAAAGAGAATTTATCGAAAATTTTCTTTAAAAAGAGAATTATCGAAAATTTTCTATAAAAGAGAATTTATCGAAAATTTTCTATAAAAAATCGAATTTATCGAAAATTATCTATAAATCGAAAATTTTCTATAAAAAATTGAATTTTTCTAAAATTTTCTATAAAAAATTGAATTTATCGAAAATTTTCTATAAAAAATCAAATTTATCGAAAATTTTCTATAAAAAAAAAAAAGAATTTATCGAAAATTTTCTATAAAGATAATTTATCGAAAATTTTCTATAAAAGAGAATTTATCGGAAATTTTCTATAAAAAGAGAATTTATCGAAAATTTTCTATAAAAAGATAATTTATCGAAAATATTCTATAAAAAGATAATTTATCGAAAATATTCTATAAAAAGATAATTTATCGAAAATTTTCTATAAAAAGATAATTTATCGAAAATTTTCTATAAAAAGAGAATTTATCGAAAATTTTCTATAAAAAGAAACTATCGAAAATTTTCTATAAAAAGAGAATTTGTCGAAAATTTTCTATAAAAAGAGAATTTATCGAACATTCTCCACAAAAAGAGAGTTTATTGTAAATTTTCTATAATAAATTCTTTATAAAAAGAGAAGATGCGTTCTCAGAGTGGCAAGCACTGAATTAAAATTTTCTATAAAAATTCTCTATAAAAGGGAAATTATAAAAAAAATATTTTTTTCTAATAAACATTTAACTTTATTAATTATTTCTATTTAGAAATCCTTCCCTTAAATCGGTAGTATTTTATTTATTTGTTTTTTTATTGTAAAGTATCCAAAACTTCAGTCGAGCGTCAAATGTATGTAATTTATTTAAGCCCTTGAAATTTGTATGCTTGTGTTGTTTTCTTTTATGTGTGTATTTTATTTATTAAAATATAATTTTTTTATACACAATTCTACTTTAAAAAGCAAATATAATTTTACAAATTGATGACAAGTCTTATAAAAAAATCAATATGATCTTTATGTTTTACAATCATACCCACAAATTGATATCTTAAGCTTTTAGATAAAATAATAAAATATTAAAATAAATAATACTAAACTGATATTGAAAAAGTATTTAAGTATAAATAAATTAATGAAAAGGTTTTGTCAAAAAAGTATTAAACAGACAATATTAAATTATAGATGATTCACATTTTTAAAAAGATGATCAAAAAAACAAATCTGTTTACTAACAAAATATGATATAATAATATTTAAAATTTGACATCATTTTAGTGATGAATAATAGCGTAGATTTAATGCAAAATGTCAGCACTTTTGACTCTTTTTTTTTTATTGGGAGGTTAGAAAACGGTATTCAACATTTATGGCAACTAGCAACTTACGATAAAAACAATGTCATTTTATTTAATTGATATTTTTTGATAAAATAAATTTATATCTCTATAAAGTAAATTATGATTTTCTAAGAAATGTTAAAATTTTTTTAATAGATGACTAAGTTGAGTGATTTTATATGTAAAACAAAAAAGAAATTTATTTAAAAATTTTTAATTGAGTGTCAAGTGTTTAGATTAGTTTTAAAGTGAAATTATAGCCTTATACTTGTATTTAAATTACAAGTGAAGACGAAAATTAAATAAGATGAATATAATTTTTTTTTTTAAGAAATGTTCTAAGAAATGTTTGCTATTATTTCGTATACACTTCTTAAAATTCATTTCTATTTTTTTAAATAAAAATATGTATTATTACCTTTCTTTAGTTTCTTTTATTTTCTAGTCATTTAGGATTTAAGTTAAATTAGCGGATTAAATTTGAAACTGTATAACTTGACATTAAGCATTTTGGGTAAATTATTTTTTGTAAATTTACTTTTCTTCTTGCTCTATATTAAGGTTATTTGTAAAAAAATAAAAAGTTACCAGATTATGGCGATTTAAAATATAATTAGCCATGTGATTATTTAATTGTTATTTAATTAAAATGTGTTATAATTTTTTAATAATTTTAATAAAGTTAAAAACAATTACTTAAAATTACTAAATTGAAGATAACTATAATATTAAAATTCATATGCCAATGCTATTGGCATTTTAAAAGTGTGTATTCACACTAGACAATTATACTTGTCGAAATTCTGTGTTCCCAGGTAAATGAGAAAAAGGGAAGTGATAAGGGAACTAATTTGTCTTTACTATGAAATTAGTTTTGTTCTTCTATTTTGCAGTTAACACACGCTTAAAAATCAACTAGGATTTAAAAGAATATATGATGTAACCATACTGAAATTATTAAGTTATTTTAGGCGTGTGAGATCTAGAGATGTTTAGTTTAAACTAATTTTAAACTCTTGTTAAATATGGTATGATTTAATAGTTCTTAGTTAAACAAAAATATTAGTTCCCTTTAAATTTGTTTCACTTTCAATTTTCCATTGACTGTATATATGTGTGAAAATTCTCTAATATTCGAAATTTATTTTCGCTTTTTATGAATGATTGTTATTAAAGAAATATTATTCATCTCTATTTATTTGTATGGATCATATTTTTTATGAAGAATTTATCTATTAAAAATGTACTTAACATAGACTTAACAAATTAACACCCAAGAAAAACTACGTCAAATTGTAATGCTTGACTTAAAAATAGTTATTGTATAAATTCATTATAATAAATATTTAATAATATTTAACAATAATAACACATGGTTGAATAGATTACCAGAAAATATTGAATTTCCACAGAATTAACGAACCAAAGCCATAAAATAAAACTATTTAGATATCAAATCAAAGAAAAGGTGAAGGTGAAGGTGTGGAGAAAATGTTAAACAAATTTTTAAGATAATTTCTTTAATATAATTTTATACATTAAACTTCACAATATTTATAACAAATCAATATTAAGACACCTTATAAAATTCCATTTCTAAAGAAACAAAAAGAAATTTTATAATGAAAGTAAAATTGAAAGTTTATTTATAGATAAAGACAACAAAAAACATTACTAATGAAGTTCATCAATGCCATAACACCATAATAATAAAAACTATTGATTTACAATTATTTAAAACTTCCCTAAAAAAAGACTAAAACTTTAATTTCACATAAAATTCGGAAATAATTAAATTACTAATAACAAAAACATATGAGTACAAACAACAAATAATAAAAGCCGATTCAATGCGTTTTGAAAAGGCGTCACAGCAGTTCCGCTACGTTAAAGAGAGTTAAACGAACTAAAACCAAACTTATCATATAATTTTAAAGTACTAACCTACTTACACAAAAATTTCTTTCTACTAACAAACAAAAAGTAACAATAATATACAAAATTATAGTAAAAATTAAACAAACGATTTTAAAGCAAACACATGCTGAAGTTTATACTGACACCCAGTCGTCAAACAGACCCAACACATTGGAGCAAACATAATATTCTATTTGAAGAAAAAATAAAAAAAATAAAATAAAACAAGTTAGTCAAACTTTTAAATGAAATTTGACAAATTTTTGACAGCATATTGTTTTTGTTTGTTATTTTATGTATTTTGTTTTATTTTTTTGGTGACGATTATGTTGATGAAGATCATCATCATCAGCGCTGGGGTGATTGCTGATGTGTTTGCATGCCGCAATCCACAATATGACAACACTACACAAAATTTATGGTTGAGTTCCACTTAAGTTTAAAACACATTACACATCGTCATCATCATAAGACTTACATATGCATATTATTGGTTAAGGGAACAATTTAATTCGTTTTTAAACTTCTTGCTATTATAGGCGGAAAATGTTCGTTAAAACGTTCGATAATTTTTATATTTATACCCTACACCACCATAGGTGGTTGGAGTATTATGTGTTTGTGCTGATGTTTGTAACGCATAGAAAACGTTATCCAACAATCACCTTAAAGTATACCAATCGACTCACAATCACTTTTTAAATCGATGTAACGATGTCCGTCTTTTGGTGCAAAGAAGTTTTGTACAAGTATCAATCTTTGTACTAAATTTTATGAAGATCGGCCCACGACTAACCATTGCTCCCATATAAACCCCTGTTTCGAAAATTACTTTAACGTGCATAAATCCCATACTAATGATAGTATAAAGTTAATATTCGACACAAATATGTTTTATAGAAATAACATTGCCAAATTTTATCCGAATCGGTCCAAAATTTACCATAGCTCCCATATAAAACCACTTCCGAGAATCGTAGTAAATTTAGTAAAAGTGTTGGTCTAATATAAGTATCATATGGTCGGTCTTGACCGACTATTCCTTTTTTCTCGTTTTTTTAATGTAGGTTGAATTTTTAGAGAAAATGTATTCTATTCTAGAGAAAACTGACTTATTTTTTATTTTTATAGAGAATTTACGATAAATTATCTTTTTAAAGAGTATTTTTAACGAATTATATTTTTAAAGAGAATTTTCTATAAATTTTCTTTTTGTAGAGCAGTGCTTGCCACTCTGAGAACGCATCTTATTAACATTGTTTTTTTATTATTGGTTTTGTATTGTAGAAATGAAAAAGTTAAGAGAACGTCCGCACATGTGCGCTACTTTGGCAAGCACTGTTGTAGAGTTTATTATAATTTCTATTTTTATAGAGAATTCGTAATAAATTATCTTTATAACGTGAACGTTCGTGAACTCTTTTTTTATAGAAAATTTTCCATCAACTCTTTATTGATTGATGTTCGATAAATGCTTTTTTTAAAGAAGATGTTCATAAATTCTGTTTTTATAGAAAATTGTAGATAAATTCTCTTTTTATAGAAATTTTTCGATAAATTCTCTTTTTATAGGCATTTTTTGATACTCTTTTTATAAAAAAAGAAATTTTCTAAATTCTCTTTATAGCAGTGCTTGCCAAAGTGGCGCCCATATGCGCACGTTCTCTTAATTTTTCCATTTCTGCAATACAAAACCTATAATAAAAAAAACAATGTTAATAAGATGCATTCTCAGAGTGGCAAGCACTGCTTTATAGAAAATTTTCGCTAAGTTCTCTTTTTATGGAAAATTTTCGCTAAATTCTCTTTTAATGGCAAAATATCGCCAAATTCTCTTTTAATGGAAAATTGTCACCAAATTCATTCTTAATACAAAATTGTTACTAAATTATATTTTAATGGATAATTGTCACTAAATTATGTTTTTATAGAATAATTTCGTTAATTTTTTTTTTTTATAGAAAATTTTCGTTAAATTCTCTTTTTACATAAAATTTTCGATAAATTATCTTTTAAAAGACAGTTTTCGATAAATTCTCTTTTTTTTATAGAGTTTTCACTAAATTCTCTTTTTATAGAGAATTTTCGCTAAATTGTCTTTTTATAGGACATTTTCGCTAAATTATCTTTTAAGACAGTTTTCGATAAATTCTCTTTTTATAGAGTTTTCGCTAAATTCTCTTTTTATAGAGAATTTTTGCTAAATTTTCTTTTTATAGAAAATTTTCGTTAAATTCTCTATTTATAGAAAATTTTCGCTAAATTCTCTTTTTATAGAAAATTTTTGCTAAATTATCTTTTAAAATACAGTTTTCGATAAATTATCTTTTTATAGAGTTTTCTCTAAATTCTCTTTTTATAGAGTTTTCGCTAAATTCTCTTTTTATAGAAAATTTTCGCTAAATTCTCTTTTCATAGAAAATTTTCGCAGAATTCTCTTTTACAAAAAAATTTCAATAAATTATGTTTTTATAGAAAATTTTCAATAAATTATTTATAGAAATTTTTTAATAATTTTTAAAAAGATTTTTGATAAATTCTCTTCATAGAAAAAATTTTCGATTAAATCTCTTTTTAAGCTAATTTTCGAAAAATTTTCATTTTCTTGCAAATTTTCGATAAATCTTTAAAAGCCAAGAATTTATTTCATTACCTAATATTTAAGTTTATTTTGTATTTTTTTATAATTTTATAAAATTGTTGTAGATGGTTTTACGTGGTATATATGCATGTTTAAGGCGTTTTTTTTTTTTTTTTTTCGTATATTAAAAGTGTTACAAGTTAGTTTTTATATTTTATAATACCACAACCTGCCTCAATTTGTTATAGACATAAATAAAAATATGTATAAAACTAAAAGCAAACTAGACAAGGTAATAAAATATAAATAAAAAAAATCGAAATAATTTTTTTATGTTAAATGCATCGTAGGCCAATAAATTTTGAGGGGATATTGAATTTAAATAACTTCCTTACATTACAGCAAAAAACTAGAAACGGAAAACTATTGATTAATTACAATTTCATAACATTTATTAAAGAAAAATTAAAATTCTATGATTTAAGTAAAAAAGGTTGGGTAGATAGATTTTATGTTTAATAACCCCAAAACCATTTCAAAAGCACTTGCCTTTTGCTTCATATGTAATTTTAGTGTCTTGTTTTGTCTGTCTATTTATTTGTTTTTATAAAAATTTTCACGATGATGTCATTTTATTTGTAGTGGTATTTTCATTTTATTAAATGCTAGAAATATTTTCACAGTTTGTAATTTTATACTTTTACAATTGCAAGAGGGAGAGCGTAAAATATATGTGGAAAATATTCTATACACGTAGGGAAATTTATTTTTTATTATTTTTGTATTGTTTTAAATTTAATTTAATACTTTTTTTTATTATTATTATTATAAATTCTATTATTAGATTTGATTTAAGGCAAAAAGATAATTAATTTGAAATTATAATTATTCTATAGACTGAAAGTTTAATGTAACTTAACAAAAATAGAAAAATTTATTTGAATTATATAATTTTTTTATTTAAATTTTATATGTCTATAGGCAGCAATAAAAAAAACGACGGTTACAAAAATTTGTCAGTTTTGAATAATTGTATAATATTGTTAATTTTGTAATTGTTTGTATTATAAAGAATTTAATTTTTAATTTAGAAAATAGATAATACAATTTCCTTTGTTTGCATATAAAATTCTAGGTGGCAACATTTGCTTTCCTTAAACATTTTGAAAAAATTTCATTAGAAAAGTATTAGCAGGTTGCCTGAAGATAATAATTAAAGACAATTCTAGGCGAATTCAATACGGCAATTGTTTGGTGAAGATTTATTCTCAAAATAACGATTTGTTGAGAGTTATTCTATAAATTTTATTTTTATTTTTAATTCATATTTTTATCTTTTATTCACAAGTTTTAAATAGTCAGCTCCTGTCTAAACTTCAACAAAAATATTTCTTTAGTACCGCCCATAAATTTGTTTTCTAATAAAAATGATTTTAAAAGCATTTTTTTATAATTTTCATAAAAATGCTGTATTGTTAACTTAAAGGGTGTGTTAAGAAACTTTTAAAAATTAAATTTTTATATATTTATTCTTTAAAGAATCCTTATATTATAACCATAGAAGACTTATAAATCTTTTTTTTTTTTTTTCTCAACTCTGTTTGGTCACTTTATTTAAAAAAACGAAAAACTTGCTCTTTATGAAAGCAAAAAATAAATAAATTTATAATATTCACTTGTCAAGAAAATGCGATAACGTCTGCCAACACATATTTTTTTATTAATTCGATATATTCTGCTGGTTGTTGTCGTTATTATTTGAAATATCTCTGCTCTCACTCTCGGGTTTTCATTGTAAAAAAAAAACTATATATCAAATTGTGTGTGTGTGTGTGTGTGTGTGTGTGTGTCATATAGTTTGGTTTATGGTTTTTGCCATCTACACTTGCCGCAATAATACAGCAGCCGCAGTCATAGCCGACGCAGCAATGAAAATATCTACTTCAGTGTCAAGTGTAGTATGAATTTATACGCCACATAAAATATAAAACAAAACCAAAATAACAACAACAACAACAAGTAACAGCCACAAGCAATGCAATTGCAACAAAAACAACATGAATATGATTAACTTGAAAATAAGTGCAATTTTTTGTTGTTGTTTAGCATATAGACAGCTACTTGTACAAATAGTTGCATTTAATAAAAAAAAATTATATTTAAAAATTATTTCATTTTTATTTATTTTTTTGCGTTTTTTTTTTCACAGAGGTCTTGTTTTGATGAAAATCGAAGAAAAAAAAATATTTTCACTTGTTGTCATTGAAATATTTATTTTTGATAAAAGTGAAATCGTAATTTAGATACACACAAATTTTTATTATGACTAAAGGAGATGGGGAAAATTTTTTTAAATAACAATAATTGAACGCATTTAGAATAGAATTATAATTTTGTATTTTTAAAATATTTTAAACAATTTACAATTTTTGAATAAAAAGAATTTTTAATTTGCTCGTAAAAAAATGGTTACGCTTTGCAAATTTGCGAAACGTAATAGTTTTTTTTTTTTTAATTTTCCATCCATATGACGACTTTATAAAATGAATAACAAATTTAAAATTATAAACAAATATTTATTAATATTATTGATGTTACTTTTTAGGTTTTTATAAAATTTAATATTAAAATTTAAATCTGGCAATAGAAAAAATATACAAAGCGATTTATCCCCAAACTGGGGTTTCAAGTTTCATTTATAGCCCTAAGATGACTGGTAATGTTATGAGCACTGTTATCTTCTTGGTCTGTCCAGACTGCAGAACGGTTACATGTAAAATGTTGGCCCAAGATACTATTTACAGTAGCACTTTTGTCTTGATTTTGTGCGTAGTAGATAATATATGTTATATATGTTAATATGAAGTGGAAATAATTTGCTAGACTTCTAATAACAACTATTGTGATGATTACAACAAAATAGATGAAAAAGCTCATGGGAGAAAACAAAAAATTTCGAACACCAGATGAACATCACCATCTCCGATTTCGATAAAATTTGGTATACATACTCATTACGTCAATACAAAATTTGAAGTTCTTCAAAATTTTCAAATTCGTTGTATTTTAGATTTTATCGCGGTTCAAAGTTCACTTTTTTCAGAATTTTTTCTTAAATACATGATATTTAAATCACTATACCTCCGGACCTATTTGTCCATATTAATGTCATAGTTGATAGTAATGTCGCATATTTTACATCGAAGAATTATTTTGTGACTAATTTTGTCTTCTATGGTCATATTTTCAGTTATAGATATCATGTTCATCTTTTTATTTTTTTTTTTATTTTTTTTTATTTTTACTTAAAATAAAAGATATTGAACTCCAAAGTCAAATTTGGTCTGCCCAGACCATGATAGTAATACTAGGGGGCTAGACAAAATTACAATATTTTTTTCGATAAATTTCTTTTATATATAAAATGTTAGATTAATTTCCGATTTGTTTTCTTTTTATATTTATAGAGAATTTTCAATAAATTTCCGATTTATAAAAAATTTTCGATAAATTTTACGAAAATTTTCCGATTTAAGTAAATTTTACGACAAATTTTATGTAACAAAAATTAAAATTAAATTTTTTTTATAAAAAATTTACAATAAATTTTTAATTATAAAATTAAATTATTTTTTAATAGAAATTCATAAATTTTCTTTGTATAAAAAATTTTTAGAACAAATTTAGTTTTTAATTTATTTTTTTTTTTTTATAAATTTTTTTATAAATTTTAAATTTTCTTTATAAAAACATTTTTCGTTTAATTTTATTTTCATAAAAAAAATTATTTTTAGAAAAAATAATTTCTCATTAATATAATATATAATTTTTTTTAT
This sequence comes from Protophormia terraenovae, assembly GCA_951394005.1. Classification (NCBI taxonomy): domain Eukaryota; kingdom Metazoa; phylum Arthropoda; class Insecta; order Diptera; family Calliphoridae; genus Protophormia; species Protophormia terraenovae. The sequence continues at coordinate 129,485,184 of OX596075.1, read as the reverse complement.
AGAACTTTTTCTTTTTATTTTTTCTTTAAAGAAAATTTTCATTAAATTTTAGTTTTATAAAAAAATCAACGTCTTTTTATAAAAACTCGAACAATTTTTTTTTTAAGAAAGATTTCTTCTTGAGAAAATTATTGCTAAATTTTTACATGTACAAAATTTATTTTCTTTTTATATAAAAAATGTTATAATTATTCATTTTATTAAAAGCTTTCGTTGTTTTTTATGGAAAACTCGTAAATTAAATAATTTTCTTTATATACCCTTTTTTTAGAAAATAATCATGATATAATATCCTTTTTTACGAAATATTCGTTAAATGTTATTTTTGTACTAAATTTTCTTTTTATAAAATATTTTTTACAAAATTTTACTTTTATAAAAAATGCCAAATTTTCTTTTTATTATAAAAATTTCTTGAAATTTTCTTTTAATAAAATATTTTTTGTTATGAACTCCCTTTTAACTGAAATTTAATTTTTCCCCCAAAAAACTTTTAAACACTAACCAAAAAATATTGGCCAATTGGTTATTGACTTTTTTTGTGGTAAACATAAAGCGCAACACATTTCATTGTCCTCAATTAATAACAAATTAATTTATTAAATTTATATACAAATATATCTATCTATGTATGTATATTTGTTTATGTGTATGTAGCAATATTGCAATTAATATTGTTTAATATAAAAGAAAAGAAAAAACTAACCACTGGTGTTCGTGCTTATTATAACAAAAAAAAAAAGTTAATAATAAATAAATATTGCGAAAAAAAATCACAAAAAACAATATTCAAACAATTTGCTTAATAGAAATATTTCTTCCAGGCACGCATGTCATAACTCCTCATTTTACTATCTATCAAACACATGTTTATAACTCACTCAATGTCATAAAACCTCTAAAACAGCACCGACCCCTACCAGACCAAGCCACCGACCGACCCATCGACCACATTGAAGAAATCAACTTTTGTCATAATTTCTTTATTTTGTCTTCTCTTTTTTTATATTTTGTTTGGTTGTATATTTTCTATAGTAAATTATGGATTAAAGTGTTTTAAGGTGTAAACGATTGTATATTTTTCTTGATATGACAATGTGTTTTAAATTAAAAGGGAAAATATGTTAAGATTTATTATAAAAGTAGGGTATTAACAGTTTGTTAATTTTATAACTAATATTAAAAAATTAGTATTTTATACATAAATCTAATTTTATGGTAGTTGGCTTAATTAACTTTATAATTAGTTTTAAATCAAAATAAATATGCATTATTACATGTTTGCCAAACTTTTTTTTTTATAAATATAACTTTTAGTGAATCCCCTTAATAAAGACCGTCACATTCATCACATTAGCTAAGCTAAGCTAAGGTGATGTGATGTGATGTTATGTGATGTCCATTTTATTTAATATTTTTTTGTATGAATTTGTTTCCCTTTTGATCTATGAAAATTAAAATAACAAAAAAAAGTAATATTGCCATTATGATACGTAACATCAATAAATTAAAAACCCCATCAAAACATAATAAAATTCATATTAAATTAAGTTTGTTTTCTATTAAAGTAAAAAAAATACAATGTATAACAATTTAAAGGTTCGTTAACTTTTGATCCGTGAAGAAAGAAAAAAATGTGTAAATTTTTATTCATATTAAAATTTTAAATTCAATAAAAATTGAAAAAATTAACATGGGAATAAAAAAAAAAAAAATTTCTCTTGGCAAATCAAAAAGATAAAAACAGAGTTTTTTTTATTTAAATTTTTTATAAAATAAAAGAAAAAATTAGTTAAATTTATTATTGTTTTTAATTTAAAACTAATAATAAACGTCATGTAAAATTGTAATACATAATATTTTGTCAAAAATAATAAGCAATTAATTTTGCAACAAACGAGGAGGGAGATGGACTGGGTTGATGAAGATTTTTTCTAAAATTAAATTTTGCTTCTTTCTTTTTAATAAAAAAAATATTTAAATATAATTTTTTATACAATTAAAATATAACTAAGATTTCCAGTAAAAATTTATTTTATATACAAATAAAATTTAACGAATTTAAAATAAAATTTCCACAAAAAATTAAATTCAACCAAAAATTCAAAAAAAAAAAAAAAACAAACAAAATGTTCCACAAAAATATTTAATTCAACAAAAATGTTTCTTTAAAAAGGAAAATTTAAGGGTAGTACTTATTACACACCTTACGTAGTAAGTAGTGGTGATTACCAATACCATTATTTTACTGGTAAAGACTTCAGTAAATGCTTATTACTTTAAGAAAACAAAATTTTGACCATCCGAAAAAAATCTAAACTTCTCCATAAAAACTCTATAAAAAAAGAGTATTTATGAAGCATTTTTTATAAAAAGGGAAATTATAAAAAAAATTAAAATTGCCACAGGATTATTATATATTCCTTAGTTGCTAAAACGTGTAATTGAATAGTTGTATAAAAAAGTAGCAAATTTTTTAACTTTAAATTAATTTTGCATTTAAATCCTATTATTTCTTATAAATCTGTATAATATAAACAATTTTGTAAAATAATGTAATAAATAACAATAATTTCTTTCATAAATATCTCTGCCAACACTCCATAACGAAAAGGAGGTTATCACTAAAATGAACTTTGTATTAGCCACCATAGCGGCAAAGATTTATTAATTTCTTTCTTTGATTTTATTTTAAAACGTACATAACATTATCAATAGTGTTATTTATTATTATTTTCTTTAATTATTAACTAACTTTCTTCAATTATTTCACAAGAGTTTACTTAAGACTTAAAGGCGATTTACATTTACATACGTAGTTTAATCACTTGTCTTGGGTATTTAAATTAAAAAAATAAATTAAACTCCTTAAGCAAAAAACAAATAAAAAACAAGTAAAAGTGATATAATGAAAGTTTGTTTGATAAAAACTTTTCTTTATAAATATTTTTTTTTTAAACCCAGCCCAACACTTACATACTTATATTAAAACATAAATAAATACTAGTAGCTATTTTAGCAGCAGCACAAGAAAAACAAAATCAGGCTAATAATTCACTTGAAAAATTTATTGCAATTGGTATCAATTGCCTTTTTTAAATAGAGTGAAAGAAATAAAATTTTAAATGAAATAAATCAGCAACAAAGAGGGAAAAAGCAAAAGCTAATTATGAAAATTGTAGGCAAAAAAAAAAAGAAAAAATAACAACTAAAAGAAAAAGAAAAACAATAAAACATTTACAATTGAAATGTGCAGATATTTAAGTAGAAGTGTTTTTTGTGTTTAAGACAAAATAAACTAAATATAAATGGAGATTTCTATCAAATTGTTTAAAACAAACAAAAAAAATATTTAATGCGCTCTAATAATTTTTCCTGTAGTTTTTATGTGTAAAAATTTGTTGAAAAAAGATCTACTTTAAAAAAAATTAAAATAAAGTTATGATTTTTATGGCTAGCTGTCTAAATATACATAATTACCTATTGTATGTTTAATTTTTAACAAAACAAAATTCTATTGCAATTAAACTAATTATCACATTATGTAAAACTAAAATTACTTACTGCTACAAAATTTATGTTTAAATAATTATATAAAAAAGGTAATATTACATTAAAACAATTATTATAATGAGTTTTTGGCCTTGATTGAAGAAAAAATTTAAATTTCTAAAAAAAAGAAATCAATTTTATGTAAATTTTAATAAATTAGAAACTTTGTTTATTATGTATTATAATATTGTTGATACATCTGACTACACAACAATTTTGAAATTATTCGAATTTATTACTACAGTTATATTATTTTATAACTAGTAATATGTTAAAAAAATATATATCTTCTTAAATATCTGTCAATACTTTTCACAATATCCAGTGGTACCACATGTTAAAAAAGGACGTCAGTTAAAAGTAAACTAGAATGATGACTAGAACTGAACTAGAACTGAACTAGAACTGAACTAGAACTGAACTAGAACTGAACTAGAACTGAACTAGAACTGAACTAGAACTGAACTATAACTGAACTAGAACTAAACTAGAACTGAACTAGAACAGAACTTAAACTGAATTATAACTGTTTTTAAACACTTTTTAAATAAATAATAAAAAATATAAAAAAAAATTATATCTTCTTAAATATCTGGCAACACTTTTTATACCCACCATCAAAAAGATGGGGGGTATATTGATTTTGTCATTCCGTGTGTAACATGTCGAAGGAATCATCTAAGACCCCACAAAGTATATATTTTCTGGGTCCTGGTTAGATTCTGAGTCGATCTAGCTATGTCCGTCCGTCTGTTGAAAGCAGGATAGGGCTCGAACGGAGCAACGTAGGGACGAAATTTGGCACAAATGTTTATCTTATATAAGGTTTGTTTGGTATTGAAAATGGGAAAAATCGGTTAAGAAATAAAGTTATGGGTTAAAAATTAAAAACACAGGGTGTCCGTTTTATACTTTTCTGCTGATATTTCTTCAACAAAAGCATGTACGACAACGAAATTTTGTAAGAATAGTTCGGGGATCGATATAAACTCGGAAACCAAAAATGGGCGTGGTCCGCCCACTTTACCGCCATCAACGAAATTGAGTTCAAATAGTTAAAGGACCAATGTAAACTCGGAATGCAAAATTTGAAAAAGTTGATGGTGGGTATATAGATTCGGCCGGGCCGAATATAACATTCGCGCTTGTTACAATATCCAGTGGTACCACATGTTAAAAAAGGACGTCAGTTAAAAGTAAACTGAAATGTTTTTATCACAAAAGGTTAGATCTAATGACAATTTTTCTCTCTTGAGTCTCATTGCAATTGTTGTACAGTCTTGGAAAAAATTTGCCATTGAAAATTATCAAAACAGGTCCATAAATATCGGACTGAACTACAACTGAAGTAGAACTGACCTAGATCTGAACTAGAACTAAACTAGAACTGAACTAGAACTGAACTAGAACTGAACTAGAACTAAACTAGAACTGAACTTAAACTGAACTTAAACTGAACTTAAACTGAATTATAACTGTTTTTAAACTATTTTTAAATAAATATTTAAAATCTTAGTTAAAAAATTTGCTAAAGGGTACACAGAAAAAAATATCTCCGAAAAAATGTCAAACTATTAATAAATATTTTAAAATGATTTCAAATATGTTTATAATTGAATAAATTACTGAATATAAAAGTAATATAATGAATTAAATACAAATTTTACATAGAAAATTTTTAAATCAAATTGCAATGACGAATAATACATATTTAATTATATTTCAAATTAAAAATCAACTTATGAATCAAATTGTATATTCAATTATTAAAATTATCACTTATTTTATTATTTTACAAATTGTTTTGTTTTAAGTAAAAAACATTAGAAAATTTTAATTTTGATCAATTGAATAATTGATACAATTAAAAAAGTAATTGGAATATTTTTTATCTTTGACAAATCTTTTATAGGCCATATTTTTTCTGTGTAAGATTCAGTTCTTTCTTTAAATACAAATTACAATCACATTAAAGAAATTATTTATTCCCCTAACAAATATTATTAAAGACCCCGGGTATTAATTTTCATTTCCTCGATAAACAAATCAACAAATTTATTGTTGTCGTTGTTTTTTTTTTTTTTTCGTAGAAGAAAAAATCAATATTAAACAACCAAAACCAGAGCAACAAATTTTTGTTTAGATTATTGTTCAATTAAGAAAAAATTTGAAATAAAGCAGTAACAAAAAAAAAACTAATGAAACTAAATAAGGTTCATTGACTTAAGTTGGTTAGTTTTCTTGCACACCACTGTTTTTTTTTTTTTTTTATTATTTGAGTAGTTTAATATCCATTATTTCTTATGTTTTTTTTTTTTTTTTTAATTTTAGTGCGTGTGCTTTTACCAAAAATAGCAAACAAAAACATAAGACAAGAAAAAAAATTATTTTAAATGTAATTGTTGTTAAACAACCACCGTTTGTCTTTTTATTTTCTATTAAATATTTTATTCTGCTCAAATTTAAATGACGTCACTTTAAAGTGCTGGGTGATAACAATTACAAAATTTGTTTGGACCTTACTTCTCCATACTTTTTTTTTTATTATTATTTGTGTAAGGGCGTTTAATAATTTGTTGTTTTATTTTTTTTACAATTTATTATGGCTCCTCTTATAAATCGATTAAATTTAAAGCGCTTCCTTATATGATTTTTCTTTAAATGTAATAGAAAAAAAGTAAGTGGTTAAGATAAAATTAAAAAGTATTATCTATAAGACTACAACGAATTTATTACAACTTTAAATATTGAAAAAATTAATTTAGTATATTTTCAATAACTATTCGATATTTAAGAAAATAAACTTGACAAAATCTATAAATACAGTACGGGCTCGAATTGCGCAACTACCTGTTATTGCAACTACCCTATTTGCGCAACCGCTTATTTTTTTACATTAAAGTCTTTATAAGTGCAACTTTAAAAAAAGTCTCGATAAGTGCCTTTTTATTTTCATCATAATATTTCATCCATTTCTTCTTAATTGTCTGTTCAGAAATCTGTTATTAACATAATTTCTTGTTTTTATTCTGTTCTACTTCTTTAACACAGAAGCATAGACGTGAACAAACCTACATCTACGTCACTGCTAACATTAAATCGTCCTTTTTTTGTATGATTTTATTTGATTATTTGAGTAGAGTGCAGATCATTATGAATTAAATTTGAAATATGAAAAATTTTAATATTCGAAAGGCAGTCAATATTAAATGGTCGATCATTGCAACTATTTCGGTAATTGCAACAACCCTGGTCTGATATCGGTTGCACAAATCGAGACCGTACTATATTTGATTTATATAGTTAAAGACAAGTTTTAATTTGCTAATATTTATTTCTTTGTTTGTAAGCTAAGACTATGTTAAAAATTTTTATAGTAGGGTATCAAACATATAATTAAATTTGTCATTTATTTATTAATATAATAAGAATATTTACATATATTTTTAATAGAAATTTTTGCGGTTTTTTCTGCTGCTCTTTGCTGTTTGTTAAGAGTATTAATCACATTTTTTGCGCATTGTAATAATGTTTTTTATTGTATTTATTTTTACATTAGACATGTTATGATTGAGATGAGATTTATCTTTGTGGCGGTTTTTATTATAATCTATGTGTGTGAAGATAAATATGGCTAGTTAAATACGTTTTCAAAAAAAATCGCATGCGATAAAAAAGTTTCCAAAAAAAATATCGCATGCGAGAAAAAAGTTAACGGCATGGAAAATTCGCATATTTGAAGAAATTTTTGGATATTTTCAGAAATTTAAACTTTAAAATATAAAATTCTTAATAAAGTATCTCTATGTTGAAAAAATATAACCATTATATTGAATTATTATAAATTTTTTTGAAATGATGAACGTTTCACACAGTAAGAATTATCATATAAATGTTATCTAAAGGATTTTGCTAATATGGTCATATCCTTCGATCTCAATGAATGAAACCTAGTGAAAAATTAAGCTAATAAATTCTACTAACAAACACTATAAATAGTTTCCCCAAATTGTATTTGTGAAATTTTTTAGAAATTTTCAAAAAGTGATATATATCGTATATAGGTTTTCTGAAGGATATGTCCATTATGCCCATATCCTTCGATCTCAACGAATGAAATCTAGTGGAAAATGAAACTAATAAGTCCTACTAACAATCCCTATAAATGGTTTCCCCAAATTGTATTTGTGAAAATTTTTATAAATTTTCAAAAAGTGATATATATCATATATGGGTTCTCTGAAGGATATGTCCATTATGCCCATATCTTTCGATCTCAATGAATGAAACCTAGTGGAAAATGAAGCTAATAAATTCTACTAACAGACACTATAAATAGTTTCCCCAAATTGTATTTGTGAAAATTTTTATAAATTTTCAAAATGTGACATACCTCATATATGGGTTCTCTGAAGGATATGTCCATTATGCCCATATCCTTCGATCTCAACGAATGAAATCTAGTGGAAAATGAAACTAATAAGTCCTACTAACAATCCCTATAAATGGTTTCCCCAAATTGTATTTGTGAAAATTTTTATAAATTTTCAAAAAGTGATATATATCATATATGGGTTCTCTGAAGGATATGTCCATTATGCCCATATCTTTCGATCTCAATGAATGAAACCTAGTGGAAAATGAAGCTAATAAATTCTACTAACAGACACTATAAATAGTTTCCCCAAATTGTATTTGTGAAAATTTTTATAAATTTTCAAAATGTGACATACCTCATATATGGGTTCTCTGAAGGATATGTCCATTATGCCCATATCCTTCGATCTCAACGAATGAAATCTAGTGGAAAATGAAACTAATAAGTCCTACTAACAATCCCTATAAATGGTTTCCCCAAATTGTATTTGTGAAAATTTTTATAAATTTTCAAAAAGTGATATATATCATATATGGGTTCTCTGAAGGATATGTCCATTATGCCCATATCTTTCGATCTCAATGAATGAAACCTAGTGGAAAATGAAGCTAATAAATTCTACTAACAGACACTATAAATAGTTTCCCCAAATTGTATTTGTGAAAATTTTTATAAATTTTCAAAATGTGACATACCTCATATATGGGTTCTCTGAAGGATATGTCCATTATGCCCATATCCTTCGATCTCAACGAATGAAATCTAGTGGAAAATGAAACTAATAAGTCCTACTAACAATCCCTATAAATGGTTTCCCCAAATTGTATTTGTGAAAATTTTTATAAATTTTCAAAAAGTGATATATATCATATATGGGTTCTCTGAAGGATATGTCCATTATGCCCATATCCTTCGATCTCAATGAATGAAACCTAGTGGAAAATGAAGCTAATAAATTCTACTAACAGACACTATAAATAGTTTCCCCAAATTGTATTTGTGAAAATTTTTATAAATTTTCAAAATGTGACATACCTCATATATGGGTTCTCTGTCCATTATGCTCATATCCTTCGATCTCAACGAATGAAATCTAGTGGAAAATGAAGCTAATAAACTCTACTAACAATTCTTATAAATAGTTTCCCCAAAATGTATTTGTGAAAATTTTTATAAATTTTCAAAATGTGACATACCTCATATATGGGTTCTCTGAAGAATATGTCCATTATGCTCATATCCTTCGATCTCAACGAATGAAATCTAGTGGAAAATGAAGCTAATAAACTCTACTAACAATCCCTATAAATAGTTTTTCCAAATTGTATTTGTGAAAATTTTTATATATTTTCAAAAAGTGATGTACCACATATATGGGTTCTCTGAAGGATATGTTCATTATGCCCATATCCTTCGATCTCAACGAATGAAACCTAGTGGAAAATGAAGCTAATAAACTCTACTAACAATTCCTATAAATAGTTTCCCCAAAATGTATTTGTGAAAATTTTTATAAATTTTCAAAAAGTGATGTACCACATATATGGGTTCTCTGAAGGATATGTTCATTATGCCCATATCCTTCGATCTCAACGAATGAAATCTAGTGGAAAATGAAACTAATAAGTCCTACTAACAATCCCTATAAATGGTTTCCCCAAATTGTATTTGTGGAAATTTTTATAAATTTTCAAAAAGTGATATATATCATATATGGGTTCTCTGAAGGATATGTCCATTATGCCCATATCCTTCGATCTCAACGAATGAAATCTAGTGGAAAATGAAACTAATAAGTCCTACTAACAATTCCTATAAATAGTTTTTCCAAATTGTATTTGTGAAAATTTTTATACATTTTCAAAATGTGACATACCTCATATATGGGTTTTCTGAAGGATATGTCCATTATGCCCATATCCTTCGATCTCAATGAATGAAACCTAGTGGAAAATGAAGCTAATAAACTCTACTAACAATTCCTATAAATAGTTTTTCCAAATTGTATTTGTGAAAATTTTTATAAATTTTCAAAATGTGACATACCTCATATATGGGTTCTCTGAAGGATATGTTCATTATGCCCATATCCTTCGATCTCAACGAATGAAATCTAGTGGAAAATGAAACTAATAAGTCCTACTAACAATCCCTATAAATGGTTTCCCCAAATTGTATTTGTGAAAATTTTTATAAATTTTCAAAAAGTGATATATATCATATATGGGTTCTCTGAAGGATATGTCCATTATGCCCATATCCTTCGATCTCAACGAATGAAATCTAGTGGAAAATGAAACTAATAAGTCCTACTAACAATCCCTATAAATGGTTTCCCCAAATTGTATTTGTGGAAATTTTTATAAATTTTCAAAAAGTGATATATATCATATATGGGTTCTCTGAAGGATATGTCCATTATGCCCATATCCTTCGATCTCAACGAATGAAATCTAGTGGAAAATGAAACTAATAAGTCCTACTAACAATCCCTATAAATGGTTTCCCCAAATTGTATTTGTGGAAATTTTTATAAATTTTCAAAAAGTGATATATATCATATATGGGTTCTCTGAAGGATATGTCCATTATGCCCATATCCTTCGATCTCAATGAATGAAACCTAGTGGAAAATGAAGCTAATAAACTCTACTAACAATTCCTATAAATAGTTTTTCCAAATTGTATTTGTGAAAATTTTTATAAATTTTCAAAATGTGACATACCTCATATATGGGTTCTCTGAAGGATATGTTCATTATGCCCATATCCTTCGATCTCAACGAATGAAATCTAGTGGAAAATGAAACTAATAAGTCCTACTAACAATCCCTATAAATGGTTTCCCCAAATTGTATTTGTGAAAATTTTTATAAATTTTCAAAAAGTGATATATATCATATATGGGTTCTCTGAAGGATATGTCCATTATGCCCATATCCTTCGATCTCAATGAATGAAACCTAGTGGAAAATGAAGCTAATAAACTCTACTAACAATTCCTATAAATAGTTTTTCCAAATTGTATTTGTGAAAATTTTTATATATTTTCAAAAAGTGATGTTCCACATATATGGGTTCTCTGAAGGATATGTTCATTATGCCCATATCCTTCGATCTCAACGAATGAAATCTAGTGGAAAATGAAACTAATAAGTCCTACTAACAATCCCTATAAATGGTTTCCCCAAATTGTATTTGTGGAAATTTTTATAAATTTTCAAAAAGTGATATATATCATATATGGGTTCTCTGAAGGATATGTCCATTATGCCCATATCCTTCGATCTCAATGAATGAAACCTAGTGGAAAATGAAGCTAATAAACTCTACTAACAATTCCTATAAATAGTTTTTCCAAATTGTATTTGTGAAAATTTTTATACATTTTCAAAATGTGACATACCTCATATATGGGTTTTCTGAAGGATATGTCCATTATGCCCATATCCTTCGATCTCAATGAATAAAGCCTAGTGGAAAATTAAGCTACACAAATAGTTTTTTCAAATTAAATTAATAAAATTGTTTTTAATATTTTCTTGACGTTATTTTATGGTATATTTACTCCTTATTCAAAATATTGTATTTACAAATATTGGAAATTGATTTATTAGATGTGGGTTCTGATAATTTTCCTTCCTTATTGGTTATTGTTTTTTTTTTTTGTAGTTTTTTTATTAAGAATTTTTGAAGTTGTTGCTATTAAAAAATATGTAAATAAATACTGCAACTTGTTTATAACATTATTGCAATATTCAATATTTGTGGCAACATGTTACATAATACTATATTACACATGTTTATGTTCTGCAACACATTTCAAACATACTATTCCAATAGTTCAGATATAATTTTTTCGTACTTGGTGTCGCTATTATCTAATAGAATTAAATTATTTTTTTAAACAAAATTTAAACGGTTTCGATGAAATTTGTGAATTGATTGAAAAAAAAATAAAAAATTAAGATTTCGTGTTAGTTTGAACAATTCGAAATCAAAAAACACATTTTCTATTGGTAAAGCTTAAATGTTTTTAAAGTAGTAAAGTGAAAAAGTGAAACGAAGCCTAATATACACATCTACTCAAAATAATAGATGATATACCTTATAGGATATTTAAGTAGCGATAACTTTAGAAAATTCTTTAGAAATACTGAGTATTTTTATTTTAGTAAACAATTTGATCTGGTAATGTCACTTCAATGAAAAATATAGAAAGTATATGCATTCAATTTTACATACGTTTTCGATTTAAGTACCAAAAATTATTGCTCATAATAATAGATACACTAATTTAGTTTCCATTTTTTATATTAAATCGAATTCTGTTGTCATTTTTATATAGTTTTTATGTGAAAGGATAAGAATAGTTGCATTTAAGTACAAAATATTGTAAAGACCGTTGTTCCAAATAGAAAAGAAAAATCATTCAAAACTGGAAAAAACTAAAGTAGTTGGTTGAAATGGCAAATAGTGGACTGAGTTTTCTTTTTTAATGAACGAAAACGTGTTTTTTTTTCTTCCTCACATTAGGCGTACATAGGTGTATCTATTATTTTGAGCAGACATACACATATATAAATTAGGGGTATAACATCTTTCTTCCAAAAAAAACAGGCCATATTGTACACATGCCAAAAAACGTGTTCAAAAATCATTTAGATGAAAAAAATAGTCTTTTAAAAATATTCCGCCCAGTAGTAGCACGGTGTTCTGAATAATTTTTGTAATAACCATTATAAAATAAAAAGGTAAAGTACTACTGGTCACAACTTTTTCAGATTTTGTTTAAATTAGCAGATTTATTCAAATCTGGAATATTAATTTTGAATGAATTTTAGTACTACTGAGTAGTGGTCCCGAAAGTATGAATTTAATTTTTATAAGGATGTTGAATAAAACATTCAGAAATAATAAGAGAAAACCATTTGTCTGTCTAAGGAGAAATTAGTACTATCCGAAATAATAATGTCCTTTTCACTTAAATCACGTTTTGGAGAAATTAACGACATGGATTAATAAAAAAATTGAAATGCGGTCAGGTTATACGTGAAAAAAATCGGGACAAACAGCTATAATATTTGCAAAAATATTAAATTCAAATAAAGTATGAGTATTCCAGGTAAAATTAGTAAAACATATTGTTTACATTCTTAATTCTCGCGGTACTGTTGTACCTAGAAAACGTTTTTATATATTATAATTGAATAGAATAATAACCAGGAATTCTTATAATGGTACTATTTCATTAACAGTATGATCCGATTTTCTTACTATGTTGTGTTATGGCTTTATTTAGAGTTAACCACATTTAACATCATCTTAGAATACACCTTTCTTTGAAATTCTATTGATTTTTTTCGCTTTTATGCAGTGAGCATATTTTTTGTTTCACTTTTTAATAAAAAATAAGTCTATATCAACAAAAATACACTTCAATTTAAAGAGATCTTCATAATTTAGTAAATTTTATAGCGGTTTATTCCAATTTTTGACGTATAAAATGACCTGAATGCTTTCAAAACATGATTTAAGTAAAACGGACCCTATTATTTTGATAAGTACTCATTTCTCTTTAAACAGATGAATGGTTTTATATAATTATTTCCGAACTTTCACTTAGCATCCTTACAAAAGTTTGTGCTAAGGATAAATTAATTTCTTCTTTGATTTATTACAAAAAATATCTTGAATCATATTTTTTTATGCGCTATAAAGCTATGACCTGTGAATATTGATATTCTCAAGTTATTTATACCCCCAATATACATATGGCGTTCATAATAATATATTAATGTTATTATATATCTTTTATGATACACATGTTTTTGGAATGATTATTATTTTATAACTACCACTTTACCTTTATCTGGAATCAACTTAATTATCTGCTCTTCCAATTTTAAATACCCATTGTCATTGCACCACTTAGCACAGATCTCTATTTCTGTACACAAATCATAATTTTTGCCATCCTGGTGAACGAAATGTGCACCTTTTTATATGGTTTTGATCGTAATATTATTGTATAACTTAGCATAAACGCGATCTTTTTTTCTAGTTTATATTTATTTTTTTTGTTAGGTGCTATTATCTCCATTCCAGCGTTTTTAAGTATGGTGTTTGCAAATTTAAAAAACGATTCTATAGGGCACTCATGGCCATCAAAATAATCACTTTGCAAATAAAACAGTTTTGATAGAAAACCAAAAATTTCCTTTTTTAGCATATTGAGAAAACATAAAAAACGACACAAATAATTAAAATTTTAAGATCACCACTTTTATCAAATAACACTTTACTTAAGAAGTTACCACAATAATAAAATATTTATGCAACATTTTACTATTTAAGAAACGAAAAAAAAAAAAAATATATATATATAACCGTTATTTTATCATGCATGTTTGAACTTTTTTTTTCATATATTTTTTATAAGTCAAAATTCTTTACCTAAAACATTTCATTGCAATAAAACAAAGTAGATATAACTTGTTGCAGCATCATTGTATATATTATCATGTTATAAATATTAGATACAATTTTACTAGCAATTCAAATTTAAAGCTTATCAACATTAGGGTCTGTATTAAAAAAAAAAATAAAAGAATAAATAGAAATATGCACAAGATATTTGTTAAGTTTATATTGAATACAATTCAGATACAATTAAAAAAATACTCTTTAAAAACTTTAATTCCACTTGGATTTAATTTTTAATTTGCGATAGTACGGTGTATAAGAGTTATAGATTGAGTTATTTACCTAGAAACCTTTTCAATGATTTTGACATTTATGTAAAATTGTTAATATTACTTTTATTTAATTATTTAAAAAAGATGAACATAATTTTCCGTAAATAAACTAAATATATAAAAAAACTGTTTGTGATAAATACAAAAATTTGGTGCAAAGTTATAAGGATTCTTTCACATTCTATACAAACTTTCAAAATTAAATTACTATAAAAATGATGTTATTTTTTTTGGTGTAAATTTCATAATGGAACAGAAAAACAAAACAAACACAAACATAATTGTGAATGTATGAGTGTGGCGATCGCTGGTGTAGTGCCTATAAAAAAGTAGAAACAAGAAATTGGTTGTTTATTTACTAAAGGAGATAAAATACGATCGCGTATGTTAGTGTAGGGCATAGCATATGTGTTTTATCATATATATATATATAATATATAAGTGAATATATAAGTGAAATGTCGTGTCTTAAATTCGTGGCCACCACTGTATATCACTTTTTGAAAATTTATAAAAATTTTCACAAATACAATTTGGGGAAACCATTTATAGGGATTGTTAGTAGGACTTATTAGTTTCATTTTCCACTAGATTTCATTCGATGAGATCGAAGGATATGGGCATAATGAACATATCCTTCAGAGAACCCATATATGTGGTACATCACTTTTTGAAAATTTATAAAAATTTTCACAAATACATTTTGGGGAAACTATTTATAAGAATTGTTAGTAGAGTTTATTAGCTTCATTTTCCACTAGATTTCATTCGTTGAGATCGAAGGATATGGGCATAATGGACATATCCTTCAGAGAACCCATACATGAGGTATGTCACATTTTGAAAATTTATAAAAATTTTCACAAATACATTTGGGGAAACTATTTATAGTGTCTGTTAGTAGAATTTATTAGCTTCATTTTCCACTAGGTTTCATTCATTGAGATCGAAGGATATGGGCATAATGGACATATCCTTCAGAGAACCCATATATGATATATATCACTTTTTGAAAATTTATAAAAATTTCCACAAATACAATTTGGGGAAACCATTTATAGGGATTGTTAGTAGGACTTATTAGTTTCATTTTCCACTAGATTTCATTCGTTGAGATCGAAGCATATGGGCATAATGAACATATCCTTCAGAGAACCCATATATGTGGTACATCACTTTTTTAAAATTTATAAAAATTTTCACAAATACATTTTGGGGAAACTATTTATAAGAATTGTTAGTAGAGTTTATTAGCTTCATTTTCCACTAGATTTCATTCGTTGAGATCGAAGGATATGGGCATAATGGACATATCCTTCAGAGAACCCATATATGAGATATATCACTTTTTGAAATTTTTTAAGAATGTTCACAAATACAATTTGGGAAAACCTCTTATAGGGATTGTTAGTAGAATTTATTAGCTTCATTTTCCACTAGGTTTCATTTATTGAGATCGAAGGATATGGGCATAATGAACATATCCTTCAGAGAACCCATATATGTGGTACATCACTTTTTGAAAATATATAAAAATTTTCACAAATACAATTTGGAAAAACTATTTATAGGAATTGTTAGTAGAGTTTATTAGCTTCATTTTCCACTAGGTTTCATTCATTGAGATCGAAGGATATGGGCATAATGGACATATCCTTCAGAGAACCCATATATGTGGTACATCACTTTTTGAAAATATATAAAAATTTTCACAAATACAATTTGGAAAAACTATTTATAGGAATTGTTAGTAGAATTTATTAGCTTCATTTTCCACTAGGTTTCATTCATTGAGATCGAAGGATATGGGCATAATGAACATATCCTTCAGAGAACCCATATATGTGGTACATCACTTTTTGAAAATTTATAAAAATTTTCACAAATACATTTTGGGGAAACTATTTATAAGAATTGTTAGTAGAGTTTATTAGCTTCATTTTCCACTAGATTTCATTCGTTGAGATCGAAGGATATGAGCATAATGAACATATCCTTCAGAGAACCCATATATGTGGTACATCACTTTTTGAAAATATATAAAAATTTTCACAAATACAATTTGGAAAAACTATTTATAGGAATTGTTAGTAGAGTTTATTAGCTTCATTTTCCACTAGGTTTCATTCATTGAGATCGAAGGATATGGGCATAATAGACATATCCTTCAGAGAACCCATATATGATATATATCACTTTTTGAAAATTTATAAAAATTTCCACAAATACAATTTGGGGAAACCATTTATAGGGATTGTTAGTAGGACTTATTAGTTTCATTTTCCACTAGATTTCATTCGTTGAGATCGAAGCATATGGGCATAATGAACATATCCTTCAGAGAACCCATATATGTGGTACATCACTTTTTTAAAATTTATAAAAATTTTCACAAATACATTTTGGGGAAACTATTTATAAGAATTGTTAGTAGAGTTTATTAGCTTCATTTTCCACTAGATTTCATTCGTTGAGATCGAAGGATATGGGCATAATGGACATATCCTTCAGAGAACCCATATATGAGATATATCACTTTTTGAAATTTTTTAAGAATGTTCACAAATACAATTTGGGAAAACCTCTTATAGGAATTGTTAGTAGAGTTTATTAGCTTCATTTTCCACTAGGTTTCATTCATTGAGATCGAAGGATATGGGCATAATGAACATATCCTTCAGAGAACCCATATATGTGGTACATCACTTTTTGAAAATATATAAAAATTTTCACAAATACAATTTGGAAAAACTATTTATAGGAATTGTTAGTAGAATTTATTAGCTTCATTTTCCACTAGGTTTCATTCATTGAGATCGAAGGATATGGGCATAATGAACATATCCTTCAGAGAACCCATATATGTGGTACATCACTTTTTGAAAATTTATAAAAATTTTCACAAATACATTTTGGGGAAACTATTTATAAGAATTGTTAGTAGAGTTTATTAGCTTCATTTTCCACTAGATTTCATTCGTTGAGATCGAAGGATATGAGCATAATGGACATATTCTTCAGAGAACCCATATATGAGGTATGTCACATTTTGAAAATTTATAAAAATTTTCACAAATACAATTTGGGGAAACTATTTATAGTGTCTGTTAGTAGAATTTATTAGCTTCATTTTCCACTAGGTTTCATTCATTGAGATCGAAGGATATGGGCATAATGGACATATCCTTCAGAGAACCCATATATGATATATATCACTTTTTGAAAATTTATAAAAATTTTCACAAATACAATTTGGGGAAACCATTTATAGGGATTGTTAGTAGGACTTATTAGTTTCATTTTCCACTAGATTTCATTCGTTGAGATCGAAGGATATGGGCATAATGAACATATCCTTCAGAGAACCCATATATGTGGTACATCACTTTTTGAAAATATATAAAAATTTTCACAAATACAATTTGGAAAAACTATTTATAGGGATTGTTAGTAGAGTTTATTAGCTTCATTTTCCACTAGATTTCATTCGTTGAGATCGAAGGATATGAGCATAATGGACATATTCTTCAGAGAACCCATATATGAGGTATGTCACATTTTGAAAATTTATAAAAATTTTCACAAATACATTTTGGGGAAACTATTTATAAGAATTGTTAGTAGAGTTTATTAGCTTCATTTTCCACTAGATTTCATTCGTTGAGATCGAAGGATATGAGCATAATGGACATATTCTTCAGAGAACCCATATATGAGGTATGTCACATTTTGAAAATTTATAAAAATTTTCACAAATACAATTTGGGGAAACTATTTATAGTGTCTGTTAGTAGAATTTATTAGCTTCATTTTCCACTAGGTTTCATTCATTGAGATCGAAAGATATGGGCATAATGGACATATCCTTCAGAGAACCCATATATGATATATATCACTTTTTGAAAATTTATAAAAATTTTCACAAATACAATTTGGGGAAACCATTTATAGGGATTGTTAGTAGGACTTATTAGTTTCATTTTCCACTAGATTTCATTCGTTGAGATCGAAGGATATGGGCATAATGGACATATCCTTCAGAAAACCTATATACGATATATATCACTTTTTGAAAATTTCTAAAAAATTTCACAAATACAATTTGGGGAAACTATTTATAGTGTTTGTTAGTAGAATTTATTAGCTTAATTTTTCACTAGGTTTCATTCATTGAGATCGAAGGATATGACCATATTAGCAAAATCCTTTAGATAACATTTATATGATAATTCTTACTGTGTGAAACGTTCATCATTTCAAAAAAATTTATAATAATTCAATATAATGGTTATATTTTTTCAACATAGAGATACTTTATTAAGAATTTTATATTTTAAAGTTTAAATTTCTGAAAATATCCAAAAATTTCTTCAAATATGCGAATTTTCCATGCCGTTAACTTTTTTCTCGCATGCGATATTTTTTTGGAAACTTTTTTATCGCATGCGATTTTTTTGAAAACGTATTTAACTAGGCATATTTATCTTCACACCCATTAATCTATACTATGTTGTTGTTGTTTTTACTGTGTAGGAGAAGTTATTAAGATATTTTATTTTTTAAAACTGGAAATGATTTAGAACTGGAAATGAACTTGAATTGAACTAAAACTATGTTAAAGCTCAACTAAACTGAAAGAGAACTACTAATAAACTGAAACGAATATGGAACTGAACTAGAAATGAACTGAACTGAATTGTAACTGAACTAGAACTGAACTAAATCTGAATTGTAACTGTAATAGAACTGATCTAGAACTACAACTGAACTACAACTGAACTTCAACTGAACTACAACTGAACTAGAAATGAACTGAACTAGAACTAAACTAGAACTGAACTAGAACTGAAATAGAACTGAACTAGAACTGAACAAGAATTGAACTAAAAGAGAACTACTAATAAACTGAAACGAATCTGGAACTGAACTAGAAATGAACTGAACTGAATTGTAACTGAACTAGAACTGAACTAAATCTGAATTGTAACTGTAATAGAACTGATCTAGAACTACAACGGAACTGAACTTCAACTGAACTACAACTGAACTTCAACTGAACTACAACTGAACTAGAACTGAACTAGAAATGAACTGAACTAGAACTAAACTAGAACTGAACTAGAACTGAAATAGAACTGAACTAGAACTGAACAAGAATTGAACTAAAAGAGAACTACTAATAAACTGAAACGAATCTGGAACTGAACTAGAAATGAACTAAAACTGAACTAGAACTGAACTAGAACTGAACTAGAACTGTGTAAAAAACCATAACCATCTGCTCCTTAACAATCCAGCGGTGTTTTTAATCTAAAAATCAAATTTCTCAAATTGATTCAACAAGAAATCATCCTATTATAAATTTACCTTAAGCAAATTAAAATTTATGTGTTTTTTCTATTTAATAAAAATATTTTATGTCTTGCCCATTAAACAAATTTTAAAAAAACTTTTTTGTAACATCCTTAACTCTACCTCTCAATGAATATCTATTAATTAAGCAGATTATCTCTATAAATCATACATATAATTGTTCACACCCAGAAAACTTGTAAATTTACCTGCTAACACAAATTTCAAAATACATACAAAAAAAGTAACAATAATAAAAGTGTCAAGATTAAACTAGAGAAAATTAAAAAAAAAAAAAAATACAATAAAAAACAAATATGTATAATAGTAGAGTACTAAATAAAAGCTTACTATTTTATTTTTATACGGAAACACACCCTACACTTACCCGCAGAAAACACACTTGTATCTTTTGACAACGACTATTAACAATTTGCAAATCAGTCAGGCAAATATAAAAATTTGTATATTTTTATTTCTCTTAATAGAAAAAAAATAAAACAATTTTAAATAAATATTTATTGACATTTGATAATGTCTGTATAATATAGATTTAAGCAAAAAAAAATGTTATATCAAATTTAACTTAAAGTAAAGAAGGAGGAAGAAGAAGACATAATAAGTAAGCTATATAAAATAAAAATGTCTACTGAAGTAGAACAATGGTTTTACATACACTCGAACATATAGAGATAGCAATACACTTAAAAAATCGTTAGATTAGCAAATGTTTGGAAAAGAAAATTTATTTTAAAAGGAACATATTTTAAATGCTTAATAAAGCTAAATTCTTTTTAAACTTTATTATTTTTAATAATAATGTATTAAAATTGAGCAATATTATTTCTTTCAGTGTACATTGTGATTTCTTATATTTGATTTGATATTATTTCTATTAAATAAACATAAGATTGCATATTGTTAATATAAAAATAGTTGACTTTATAAAATTGCTTTTTTTTGTTAAAAGATAAGGTAGAATAGTATAACCAAACAATAACAAAAAAACCATCATAATGAAGACGACGACATTGTTGTATTTGTTTTAAGTATTATGGAAATATACAATTTAAACACTCGAGCGCGAACACTTGTACAATATATAAACACTATTTAATATTTATTTGTCGTTGAACTACATTTTTATGATTTTAAAGAAAGTTTTTTTTAGAAAAAGAAAAGATTAATTTTTTTTCAACACAATTTGAAATTGTGATAAAGAAATAAATAGTTGAATGAAGGTTTTATGATGTATTTAATCTAGAAAAAAAAGCAGTCTAAAAAAATGCAATGCCATAAATTGTGCTAAAGAAACCTACCTACAT
The DNA here is from genome assembly GCA_951394005.1 of Protophormia terraenovae. Classification (NCBI taxonomy): domain Eukaryota; kingdom Metazoa; phylum Arthropoda; class Insecta; order Diptera; family Calliphoridae; genus Protophormia; species Protophormia terraenovae. Next base: position 129,463,819 of record OX596075.1, on the reverse strand, counting down.
ACATAAATATTTCAGGTGTAATAACTATGTACTTGACATTTTTTATAACAAACATTGTATGCTATCTTGGAATTCAAATAATACATAGTATAGGGACTGAATAAGAAATACAAAAATTAATATGACAACCACGCAATTTTTGTATAGTGTCTTCTACAAAAATATGTCTAGACCTTTAAAAACCTTATGATGAATTTATGTTTTTTTTTAATGTTTTTTATATTTTATTGTTGGGACAGTGAATATGTAATTATATTTTTGTAGATATTCTGACTAAAATCGTTCAGAATATCTATATATTCTGTTTTAGTTCTAGTTCAGTTCTAGTTCAGTTCTAGCTCAGTTCTAGTTCAGTTCTAGTTCAGTTCTAGTTCAGTTCTAGTTCTAATTTAGTTCAAGTTTGTAGGAAAAAAGTTCTTGAATTAATTTTGTTTTCTAACCATAACATTTTATGACAAATGTTTTGAGCACCTGGCCCTTTAAAGAGTCAAAGACCAATATACATACATAAGTACTACATATAGTAAAATATTCCCTAAAACTAAAAATGTTTAGTATTTTATTTTAATCATTCTCCCCCATACGTTTGCAATAAAATTTAAATTAGCTGCTAAAACGAAATGCAAAATTTTTGCCAGTAAATAAAACTCAAAAAAATTCTTAAAATAAAAGCGAAATGAATAAAACAAATTTTTGTAATTTTTTCTTTAAACTAAACAGAAAAAAACAAAAATAGCATAAAGTGCACCATCCCTTTATAAATATGTTCAAAATGAAAATGACTCATCATCCATCCACTACAGGCAAAATGTTCTTAAATAAATTTGGAAATGTTAAATAGATTTAAATAACAGATACAACATGTTTTCAACCCTTTTCTAAGACATTTGACATTCAAAACCTGTTTACTTTTTTCATACATAACTTATAATTTTTTCTATTATTAATATTTATATTTATTAACCAATTATAAGTCATCAGACAATATTATATAGAGAGGATTATTTAAAGATTATTTTAACTGAATATTTAAATTAGTAGTAGCCAAAAAATAAAATAAAAAAAATAAACAATCAAAATATAAAAAAAAAAAACCTGAAAAGAGCAAAATACTAAAATTAAATTTTGCCAAAGAAATTTTATTCTGCTATTCAAGTGAAAAAAGTTATGAATCATCAACGTCATAATGATGACCAGACCAGTTTGTTGGCCAAAAAAAAAAAAAAATCATAAAAAAATTTATAGAAAGAAAAAAAAAAAAACGGTTTGTATCTATAAAATATATTTGGGTTTATGGTGATATTTAATATTATACAATATTTTTTTCTTGTTTTTGTTTTCCCTTCCTCAAACGCGTTTTGTAGCGTTTAATTTAAATGTTTTTTTATTAGATGGTTTTGATTTTAAATTTTGGCTAATGATATGTGGGTCAATAATAATTTGTACTTGAAATAAATATGGCAAGAGACTATTGAACAAGTGAAATTTTTTACGTAAAGTGTAAGGTTTTTTAAATTGAAATATTATATGGGAAACTGTTTAAATAAAAAAAGGTATTTATTATTTATCATTTAAATCGATTATTCGATTAACCATTTAATACTCAACACAACTTCCTTTAATTACTTTGCAATTTAATATATTGTTTACACAAAAACAAAAAATAACAAAAAACACTTATGACTCCATAAGTATTGATACATTTATTTGTTAACTTTTAACATATTTATACAATCATTCTAAAGAAAATGAATTATATTTTTATTTCCCCAAAATAACAAAACAAGTGAATAAAATCCCAGACAAATATTGATTTTTTTTCGTCATTTAACATGACAATTCTAAAAGGCCGCAAATAATGGAAAAAATGACAGTTAAATGCAAACAGCTGTTTTGTTATAAAAATGGAAATTTTGATAAATAATTTATAACAAAAGAGAAGTAATAATAAAAATAACTTATTCTAACTTTTTTTAATACTAAAAATTATATAAATGAGAGATAAAAATTGCAAAAAAGCAAAAAAAAATGCTCATATGTACATACATATGTATCTAAATAAATAAAAATAATTATTATTTAATAAAATGTATGTGTGTTTGTTTATTTATAAGACTATTAAAAAAATTTAATGAAAATTTCATAAAGAATCTTATTAAAATGTCCTTGACTTAAAGACATTCTCTTAAATAAAACTAAATCGGAGAAAAAACAGACACTACAATTACAAACTCATTAATAAAGAAATAAGAAAGAGAAAATAATAGCGGTTTGGTGTAATAAACATACAATATGTACTACATTTTTATGTATTTTATACATATTCCTTTATGTATGTATACATATTTATGTAATTAACTCTTGTAGTAAAATAATACAAGTAAAAAAAAAAAAACTGCACTGGCTTTTATAACAATTTTTTTTTTTTTCATTTACTTTTAATGGGGGTTAAAGTGATACTAAATATATGTATGTGTGTGTATTTATGTGAGGTTTTTATTTTTGTGAGTAAATTAAATTCCATGAGAAATCAAACACATACATACATAAAAGCCTTATTTTCATTTACACATCTTTAAAATGAAAAAAATGCATCAAAATACAAAAAAACTAAATAAAAAAAGTGAATAAAAGAAATCTTATATGTATTTTTATTTTTGCATCATAACTAGAGATACAAAAGAGTTGCCATAGCGGTTTAAAAAGTAAAAAGTAAGCGATTTATATACAGTACTGTGCAGAACATAAGCAACAAAATTAGAGTTATTCTATATGTTTAATTATTTTTTAAAGTATTAAATTTACAATAAAAATAATTTCATAATATTGTTAACATATTTGTATATTAATAAAAATTTGCACCTCAGAAGATGTGAATTTGTTTCTTTTTGCAAAAACGAGAAAGATACAGTACGTTCTCTATATGAAAACGTGCACATCAAAAGCAACAAAATTTCCAAATGTAAAAAATGACACAAATATTTACAATTTATTGTGATTTTTTAAAGTTAATGGCAGTTTTATAGTAAAAATACTTGAATACTGCATTGTTTTACTTCTTTTACCTATAGTCCCGATATATCCCGATTCTATAAATTAAAAGTTTGTTTGCAATAAAAAATGGATAACTTCGTTTTATACTACAAAATATAGAATAATGTCTAAAATAAAGGTATACAAATTTATTTTGGAAGAAAAATTTCAAAAAATTTTTACTTCAGTATATGTACTTAAAAGGACTTCTGCTAAAAACTTTGTTCAATTATTAAAAATAAATTGGTAACATACATAACATAGATAGGTTTTGTAGTCTCGAAAATTTAATACTCTGCTTAAAGTCCATTGAAAGCATTTAATGAATTAATCATATTCAAAAAGAAAATTATTTTATATAATTTTAAACAATATTTATATCGTAACCGAATATTCAAAACAACGTAACATCAAAATTTTCAAATTTGTGTTTTTGATGAAATATAGTTAATTTTTCGAAAATACGTGTGATCACAAATTTTCAGACTTATGGCTCAAAAAATAACCATTATATTAACGAAAGCAATGATTTTCTTAAGTCAAAATAACGTAACATCACATTTATTAAAAAAATAAAAAAATAAAAAATTTCTTTCTTTTTTTACGAATTTAGATTGCAAATTATTAAAAATAGTTATTAGAATTTTACAGTAAGAGTTATAAAAAATCCTTTTAATTACAATTTTTCTAAAATTTTTATTAATGTTACGTTTTTTTGGCTTCACAAAATTGAAATCTTGAAAAACGTAAACCTCATAACTTAAAAAATATTTAATAAAAATTAAATTATTCATCATCAATATATAGGCAATACTTAAGGATGTAATAACCTAAAAATCTTGTTTATAGGACAATTTGTTTAGATTTTAGACAGTTTTTTGTGCCTCCTGTAAAGTTATGAAAAGTGATGCTACGTTGTTTTGCATTTTCGGTGACGATATGTATATACTAAAACCGGATACGTAAGGTCGGGCAAAACGGTATACTATCAAGGTGTACATCTTAAACCGCACAGTTCCAAAAAATTATTTATCGTACAGACATAATGTATTTATGACTGTACTTGAATTCTAGCAAAAAAAGTGTTTTTCTTTAGAAATCTAATCAAATTTTTATATTTTAAAACCTTTGAAGGATTGGATGAAACATAATTGCTTAAAAAAAAAATAAAAAATTAGTGTAGTCCAAAGTGTTGTGTAGTCAATAAATTCAAATGGAAACCTTTCTAAATAATTTAATCGCATCAAAACTGTTTGATTTTACAGAAAATATAAAATATAGAACAAAATAAAATTAAATATCCATATGTTGCTATTGTTGTGCACACTCTTATAAGAAGACTGTAGTGTTTTATTCCCCTTATCGGTAATAGATAAAGTTAATATTATAAAAAATAAAAAATTCTTAGGTTTACCCTAACTTTGTTACGTTTGTTTTGCACATTACTGTATGTCGATATTATCAAAATAAAGATATAAAGTTACAAAATATAATAAAATTTTTTACTTAAAAATAATAACGAAATTTTATTCTTCTATATAATATATCCAGAAAACTCAATTTGTAGAAGAAAATATTGCATATATTTTCATTAAGATTTAATTTATTTAAAATTTAAATTTCAATTCCTTAATCATTTGTTTATTTTTAATTATGAGGTTATTAATATCTCTAATACAATTTCGTACTTTGGCTTATCAATCTAAAATATTAACTAGTTGGACTTGTTTAAATTCTAATCAATGTCCAAAAAAAAAGACGTTAAAAATAATAAAAAGTAATTAAGGGATTGCTAAAAATTTTTTTAATAAAAACACTGATTATATAGAATTAATGAAAAATTATTAACAATTGATAAGTTATAAAAATCATACAATTAAATTGTGACGTTAAAAAACAAAGAAAGTTATTGTTTTTCACACTCTTAATTTATATTGGAAAAAATAACAAATTTATTACTTAAATCTTGGAATAAAGTTGATATCATTTAACATTTATTTTTTTTTTTAATTTTCGTTGAGTAATTAAATAGTTCATATTTTAAATAAAAATTAAAGTAGTTCATATTTTTGATTATTTTAATTTAAGATATTGACAAAACAATGCAAACTTATGTTAAAGTTCTAAAAAATATTCGTCTTCCTAATATGATACTTTTTTTCCTTTTGCCTTTAATTAGTGTGCCATTAAATTTCCTTTCTGATTTTTAAAGTTATAAACTATTGAATTCAAACTTCTAAAGTATTGAATTACACTCAAGAATGTTTACATCACTATTTTTAGTATAAAAGTACTTTAACTGTTGACAAAAGTCCAAAAAATCGGAGATGAATGCTATTAAATTTAAGCCAACATTTTTTAAATAATAGCGTTTTTCTTTTTCTTCATTGTAGCAATTTTATTTTTAAAGAAATTTAATAACTTACCTCACATTTTTAAAGAAAGTTTTATATAAAGGGTCTTATTAAAACATAAATAAGGATAATTACATAAAATTGATTTATTGGCAACACTGTAAACGAGTATCAATTTCTTGTTAAATTTTCTCTCTTCTTTTTTTTAGTAATTTTTGCTTAATTAAGGCATTTTGCAAAAAAAAAATATAAAAATATCTTCTTATAAAAATAGCAAAGACAACATCCACTTTCTTTTTAATATGAATTTATTATAACTTTTTTTTCTTGTTTTGTAATTTACAACAACACATTTTCCTTTTAAAATTGCATATGGATTTTTTTGTTAACTTGTTTATTGGTATTGCTGCTGCAATTTTTTAATCTTTTTTAGCAAGTACCACAAATTTTAGTAAAAAATTTCTTTTTTTAAGCAATTTTTTGCAAACTGGTTAGTAGTGGTAATGGCAGCAGCAATAACAAAAACAAAAATTCAACTTTAATATTTCACTTAATTTTTTTTGTTTTTTTAATTTTCTATACAATATTTTTTATTACCTTTCGCTAAATGAATGAATGTATGCAACAACAAAAAAATTTTATTTTTCGTTTTGCCTTGGTGCTTCTTTTATAATTTTTTTTTTGTTTTGTTTTAACTTTAATTTATTTTTGTTAATGCAAAAAAACCAACAACACTAGCAAATTTTTTTATTTTAATTTATTATGTTTTTAGTTATAGTATATGGAGAGGTTTGTTCTTGTTTTTTTATTGTTTGTCTATTTCGTATTATTGTTGTAGTTGTTGTATATTTGTCACACCCGTTAGCAAAAAAAATTCAGTATAAAGAGTCAGTTAATAAATTTTTTAACACTTTTATTGTTATTAAAACTATTTAGTATTCGTTTATTTCTTTATAAATTATTCGTTAGTTAGTTTTCACTCTTAATTTAGTTTCTAATTATTGATTTAAATATTTTTTTGCAAGTATTAATTCAATTTTTCCTTTTATTGTATAGAGAAAAATTAGTAAAACTTTTTTGTTGTTTTTTTTTTCCTTTAATACAGTGTATGTGAAATTTACTTATTTGTTCCGCGTTATCTATTACTAACGTCGTTTTCCTCCGGCTTCTGCGTACGAAATAAATTATTTAGTTGATTACTAAAAAATACTTCCCTGTCTTTAAGATAATAACTAGCAGAGTTGTACAACGGTGGTAGTATAAGATAGAGTTGTATGGCTGTGGTATCAATAGTGTGGGGAGTTTTGTAAATGGTACTAAAAGGGGTAAGAAATCTAAAAATATTTTTAGTAAAAAAAATAATAATTAAAAAAAGTATTTTTATAAAATTTGTCCAAACCATTAAGAGCTGTAAGCTTAACAAAATTTTACCCAGAGTTAAAACAAAAATTTAGAACAAAACATTTTATATTATGTTTACACACATTAGTTTTTCACTTGTTTTTGGAAAACTCAATAAAATATAAATAAATCATTTTATTGAGTTTTTCCTTTTGGCCTGTTTTTGTCTGCCAAAATATTTTCACAAATTTTTTATTTCAATTTTACATACAAACACTTTCTATTTCAAAAAATAAAGTTTTAAAACAAATAAAATTTATGAAAAAATATAAATTTCATTCAAAATTTTTAATTTTTTGTTTTTAAATTGACAATTTTTGCAAATTCTATTTTCAACAAATTTCTATGTACTAAAAACCCCAAAAATTTCTTCCCTGTATGGAAATTTAGTTTGTTTTTATTGTATTAAATAATTAAACAACTAGAATCGAGGTGTTTTCTAGTTTTGAAATATATGAAAAAAACAAGTCAAATTGTTTGTGTTTTTTAAGAAAACGACTCGTTTTTCAAAAAACCTTTATATATGAACATAGTATTAGATGTTAATCTAAATATTCGTAAGCGATAAAAATTTTCTCTTGAACATTTCTGGTGTACAAAAAACAGTTTTTATAGACTAGAAATTACAAAATGTTAAAAAAATGGGTTAAAGAAATATTTATTTAAAAATTGATATGGAACCCATTGTTTTTTCCCTAGCTCACTTAAAATATTAAATATATTCTATACTATTTATTAGATTGCAAAGATTTAAGTTGAAATTTAAAGCTCTTGAATAGGCAAAATATTTTTCTATTAAGAACGTGAGCCAAGGGTAGCAAAGTTCTGTGGAAATTTTAAATTTTCATGTAATAATGATAATTTTAATTTATTATTTATTTTACGACTTTCAAATTTTTCTATTCTATTGTCAAAAATTTATGTAGCCCTATGAGCTAGTGAAATTTTATTCACCTCATATACTCCAACATTTTACTTTTCTACATACTTTGCTACCGTTTGGCACACAATCAAAGTTAGTTTTTCCTACTTTTTATCATTTACAATGTATATTAACATTTTCTTGGTGAATTGCATTTTTCTTCATAGTTGGCCGAACGGGAAAGGTTTAATTCTGTGGTATGTCAAAAACATAATTTTTTCCTTTTTACCCAAATTTTAAATAAATACATCAAGATTTAAAAATTAAAAAAAGGGATCAGAGATCTCAATTGGTTCCTATTATTTTTATATCCCATTATAAAGTCTTCAATTGATATTTAAATGTTTGCAATCGGATAAATATGAAAAATAATTACAATTTAATCCTAATTAGGGAGCTCGATTATTTTCAATTTTATTTTTCCATTACATGATCAAATAAATATAAATATTTTTTGAATATAGAAATTTTAACCATTTACATTTATATACAAATATTATTATAAAGAATGGCTATTTTTTTTAAACATTGTCAATTAAATAGAAACTTATATACGACGAACGAACCTAAAAAATAAAACATGTTACCATTATTTTATTATATTTTACGTTTTTGATAAATTATCATTTTAAATTTTTATTTATAATGGCTTGATTCTAAATGCAGCAAAAAGTTTTTGCGTTGAGCAGGGAAACCGCAAATATGCAATTGCTTGTTTTTTCCTGCGCTTTAAATGAACCCGTTTATAAAATATCCTTTACGAAATAAACAAAATATTTTGCATTGATTTATTTTCCTTTAATTAAAAATTGCTTCAAATCCATCCTTATGAAAACATAACTATAGATTAATAAAGATTCCAATTTAAAAGCAGTATATCCTTTTTTATGTTCTATAAATTGTTTTTAAATATTTTTGCTTCTATGTTTAATGCACATAAAACACCTTTTTAGAGCATATTTTTCTTGTGATAAGTATTTAAAGCAACATTAAACATTAAAATGTGGGCATGAACTAAATCCTATTCATATTTTAAAATGTAAACACTGATTGCGAAAAATTTTAAATAATATTACACTGGGTCTACACATGATTTTTTTGTATCATAATATGTAACAGAGAGTGTCAAATTCGCTCTCTGAGAGAATTATCTCAGGTGTAGACTAAAATATTAGTATTATAAGAAATATTATGAGACCGTTGTGATTTTTGTATCATAATATGTGATTTTTTTGTATCATAATATGTAACAGAGAGTGTCAAATTCGCTCTCTGAGAGAATTATCTCAGGTGTAAAATATTAGTATTACAAGAAATATTATGAGACCGTTCTGATTAGATTTTTTACACAACTAAAGCCCAAATTACAATAGCGCGTAGTCAGCAACAGTATCAGCAAAAATTGTCAGCTGATCACTGTCAGCACAACATGTTGCTGCCGTTACAATTACAATTCAGCGTAGGCAGCAACAATATACAACCACCATTTAGCTTTGTTCTACTTGTGTATTTTAGCCTCTCATTTATTTGCTCACTCTCTTTGTCTCGCTCACAATCTGAATGCAGCGCAGTGAATTTAGAAACAGGGCTAAACGAAACAGCACTGCAAACTGCTGCTGACCAAATGTAATCAACACCATAACGAACAGAGCATTCTAAATAATCAGCTGATTATGGCAGCACACACTGCTGCTGACTACGCGCTATTGTAATTTGGGCTTAAAGCCCCAACCACTCAACTAAAAATCATCGTATCGCAATCAGCTGTTTCAACCAGCTTTATGCAAATGTGTGTATGTAGCTATTGACACAAAAATTCTAGGTAGCGTATCGCAGAAATCTACAGAAAATACATAGTATAATTATAAAGTATACTCGTAAGAACAGCTGTTTTACAATTTTTTCATTGGCAAACCTCGCGGTACTGTCAAATTGTTTTTGTATTCATAGGTAAAATTTTTTTCGAGTTTTTTTTTACTTTTGCTCTCCTTCATTCTCTCATTTTTCCGCTCAAAGCATTTTGACATTGTGGGCAGTAGTTTTACACCATAGTATAATTATAAAGTATACTCGTAAGAACAGCTGTTTTACAATTTTTTCATTGGCAAACCTCGCGGTACTGTCAAATTGTTTTTGTATTCATATGTAAAATTTTTTTCGAGTTTTTTACTTTTGCTCTCCTTCATTCTCTCATTTTTCCGCTCAAAGCATTTTGACATTGTGGGCAGTAGTTTTACACTAACAAAATACAAGCAATTGTTGTTTTTGTAGATGTGCGAGTACTTTATTATTATACTATGTTTTACACTAACAAAATACAAGCAATTGTTGTTTTTGTAGATGTGCGAGTACTTTATTACTTTGAGTCTACATTAGAGAAATTTGTATCAAGACAAACGTCAAATTTCTGTTTGAGTTGCAGATAATTTTTTATCACTGTCAATTATAGGGGAAAACGTATATCATAATAAACCATGCAAAAAGTACCAACAACAATCAAGATGGCGTCTTTTATCAAGCATTATCAAGACAAAGTTGTCAGAGCTCGAGCGCTGACAATTTTCTTTTAACGCTGCAATAACACTGACAAACTCAGTCTACATTAGACAAATCTTTATCATGATAAAATTTTGACGTTTGTCTTGATAAAAATTTGTCTAATGTAGACTCAAAGTTATTATACTATGATAAAATAGATTTTTACGTAGCTGCGTAAGTTTTTAACAACTCTGTAGTTTATTTTGTTCACAAAATAGCCGAAAACAGAGTTGTTCACACAATGAATGTTCAAAAATATATGATACGTTTACTTTTGTTGACTAGTTGTACAAAATGTTTCACGCTACCTTTCTTCATTCTGCGTTGCGTTGCAAAGTTGACTGGTTGGGCCTTAAGTATCATAACTTTGAGTCTACATTAGACAAATTTTTATCAAGACAAACGTCAAAATTTTATCAAGATAAAGATTTGTCTAACTTTGAGTCTACATTAGACAAATTTTTATCAAGACAAACGTCAAAATTTTATCAAGATAAAGATTTGTCTAATGTAGACTGAATTTGTCAGTGTTATTGCAGCGTTAAAAGAAAATTGTCAGCGCTCGAGCTCTGACAACTTTGTCTTGATAATACTTAGTAAAATACGTACTTTGCAGATAAAAAATTATCTGCAACTCAAAAAAAAATTTGACGTTTGTCTTGATACAAATTTCTCTAATATAGACTCAACGTAATGTAGACTGAATTTGTCAGTGTTATTGCAGCGTTAAAAGAAAATTGTCAGCACTCGAGTTCTGGCAACTTTGTCTTGATAATGCTTAGTAAAAGACGCCATCCTGATTGTTGTTGGTACTTTTTGCATGGCTATTGTGACATACGTTTTCCCCTATAACTGACAGAGATAAAAAATTATCTGCAAATCAAACAAAAATTTTACGTTTGTCTTGATAGAAATTTCTCTAACTTTGAGTCTACATTAGAGAAATTTGTATCAAGACAAACGTCAAATTTTTGTTTGAGTTGCAGATAATTTTTTATCTCTATCAATTATAGGGGAAAACGTATATCATAATAAACCATGCAAAAAGTACTAACAACAATCAAGATGGCGTCCAAGCATTATCAAGACAACGTTGTCAGAGCTCGAATGCTGACAATTTTCTTTTAACGCTGCAATAACACTGACAAATTCAGTCTACATTACGTTGAGTCTATATTAGAGAAATTTCTATCAAGACAAACGTCAAATTTTTGTTTGAGTTGCAGATAATTTTTTATCTCTGTCAATTACTTTGAGTCTACATTAGAGAAATTTGTATCAAGACAAACGTCAAATTTCTTTTTGAGTTGCTGATAATTTTTTATCTCTATCAAATATAGGGGAAAACGTATATCATAATAAACCATGCAAAAAGTACCAACAACAATCAATATGGCGTCTTTTATCAAGCATTATCAAGACAAAGTTGTCAGAGCTCGAACGCTGACAATTTTCTTTTAACGCTGCAATAATACTGACAAATTCAGTCTACATTAGACAAATCTTTATCATGATAAAATTTTGACGTTTGTCTTGATAAAAATTTGTCTAATGTAGACTCAAAGTTATAGGGGAAAACGTATGTCATAATAAGCCATGCAAAAAGTACCAACAACAATCAAGATGGCGTCTTTTACTAAGCATTATCAAGACAAAGTTGTCAGAGCTCGAGCGCTGACAATTTTCTTTTAACGCTGCAATAATACTGACAAATTCAGTCTACATTAGACAAATCTTTATCTTGATAAAATTTTGACGTTTGTCTTGATAAAAATTTGTCTAATGTAGACTCAAAGTTAACATTGTTGTTCTTGTTGTTGTTTGTATATGCAGTCAGTTTGTATATATGTATGTATATACATACATACAAAAATATATAAATATTCAATTGTTGTTATTGTTGTTTATATTTTTAAAGCAATGCTTGCTATGACTGTTTTTTTTTCGTATTCAAATGTTCGTAGTTTGGAAAAAATTTAGATTTATAAATGTGAAAATATGAAAGCATACGTTAAGGCGAAATTTTATTATTTGTAGGTAAGATGGTATTATGATGTCGGTAAGATGGTAATACAGTAATATGGTGAAGGGTATCAAAGAATAATTTCATTACTACATGAATTGTTTTTGTTTTTTGTGAAGAATCATGTGAAATGACAAAATTAAAGTTGACATAAGAGATGACAATGCAAAAACAAACTACATGGGGTTTTTTGGTGTTGTAGAGTTGTCGTTACCTTCTTAATCTACCTTGGATCTACACATGATTTTTTTCTATCATAATATGTAACAGAGAGTGTCAAATTCGGTCTCAGAAGAGAGTAAAAATTTTGTTTATATTATGTAACTTTGAGTCTACATTAGACAAATTTTTAACAAGACAAACGTCAAAATTTTATCATGATAAAGATTTGTCTAATGTAGACTGAATTTGTCAGTGTTATTGCAGCGTTAAAAGAAAATTGTGAGCGCTCGAGCTCTGACAACTTTGTCTTGATAATGCTTGATAAAAGACGCCATCCTGATTGTTGTTGGTACTTTTTGCATGGTTTATTATGATATACGTTTTCCCCTATAATTAACAGAGATAAAAAATTATCTGCAACTCAAACAAAAATTTGACGTTTGTCTTGATACAAATTTCTCTAATGTAAACATAGATTAACAACTAGAAATCTATGTGAGAGAAAAAACCTAATTCAGCTGTCAAAAACCTAATTCAAAACAACAAAATACATGTAGTCACATATATTTTGTTTTTGTATTTTCAAAAAAATTAGTAAATTTTTTGAAAATTTAGTATAGGGTGGCTCTCACATAAACTTCTAGTTCTATTCTATGATATTAATTTTTAAACAAGGGGTAAGTAAATGTATTCTAATAAATCTCATAATATTTCATTATTTTCATTCAGTCGCAGAGTATACATGTAATTTTTATTTAAGAAATTCGGAATTTTTTAGCGAAATTTTAATGAAAATATGTTTCTGAATGTAAAATAACCATTAAAATAAAACAATTTTACAAAAATTTTTAATTTTAAAATATTACCATAATTTTAAATATTAATTTAAAATTATTATATTACCAAAAAATTAAAACTATAAATTACTTTAAAATACGTAAACCATTTTCAATTTTTTTTCTAATAGTTACAAAATATAGGATGTTAGTTAAAAATATATTTTACTTCTACCTGATTGTTTACAGAGAATGTAAATAATATTTTATCGGATCATTTCATATTGTACATATAGAAACAGGTAGTTGAAATTGTTCTATTAGAAGTCAAAAACCCAACCAAAAGGCAATTAGCTTTTTTTTGTTTAAAAATTATTATGTGTTTCAAAACAATAACTTTGCAAATTCCAAAAATACAGACCATGGTTTTTCAAATTAATTTTTAATAAAATATTAGATTGATTTAACTGAGCGCATAATCTAGAGAACTATTATGTAGGATCTGCTTTTCGCACTTGTGAATTACGAAACAATTTTTTTTTATTAAAAATGGTGTACAACAACTTTTTTAAAATATTGAAATGTCAATTGTTATATAAAATGGTAAACATTTTTTATTATACCTTATCAGCAAATTTCTTTGAATTATAACCGACCTTTAACAGACACACTATTGTGAATGAATATCTCAGCCATCAACCACACACCAAGAAATTGGTTTTTGCACACAATTTATTAATGAAATACTTCTCTCTTTTGCCCGCAAAAGAAAGATAGCAATAGCACAAGTCCATTCATTTGTCCCTTTCTAACACACTGTAAACACTATGAAAATTGAAAATGTTTTAAAACAACTAGAAAATTTCTTCAGTTTACAAATTGTTCTACGCGGATTCGGTTGTGTGGTCGTTAAAATAAAGATTAATAATTAAAAAGTGAAAAGTAGTGAATTTTTTGTGGCAAATAAAAATTAAGAAAAAAGAATCCGACACACACACGTATTGAACCAATGTAGAGGAGAAAAAAATCATTAAAATCGAAAGAAATTTTTTTAAATCTTAAAAATACAGATGATAAAATGCTAAATGTTTTTTAAGAAAAGCAATAGTTTTGTAAAGAAAGCAAAATAAAAATATTAAATTTAGATTTTAAGTAAACTTGTAGTGTAAAGAATAAAACCAAAAATTTAAACGCAATATAAATTTTTTCTTACTGTTAAAGAGGAGTGTGTGTATTGGCGAAGAAGAGGAAGACAAAAAAAAAAAAACAGCCCGTAGAAGAAGTGGACGAAAAAGTCAGCAACCTTTTAGACGAACAGGGAGGGCAAGAAGTAAGAAGGTAATAAAGTGTGATGTCAACTTATATAAGAGAACTAAAAAACGTTATTACAGCATAAAAAAACTTTTATATCTATAATATGCGATATGTTTTAGAATTTTGTAAAATTATCGATTATTTTGTAAAATTGGTTTAAATTGAAAGTTCGGCATAAAACAAGATCCATGGAAAAATTGATTTTAAAATAATGGTACTCATTTACCTCCCTAATTCACTTAAAATCGTAAATATTTCCTATACTATTTATCCGATTGCAAAGATTAAGGTGTCAATTAAAAGCTCTTAAGGTTGCATTTACAAATATAAAATAAAAATAATATAAAAGTTTCACAAACACAACTTTTTAAGTATTTTGTAATTTCTTGTGCAAACAATTTTTTTGTGGAAATAATTTTTCTTAATAGCCGGCCTTTGGCCGTGCGGAAGGATTTTTAACTCTGTGGTATGTCCAAAAGCGGCTTCTCTAACGTAATTCTTTGTTTTTACCCAACTTTTTTTATAACGAAAATTTTTTATATGTCTTAGGGAAATTCGATTTTCAAAGCCCTATAACTTCCAAAATATTTATTTGCGGTCAAACATATTTACATCATTATATTCCCCTTTAAAAGTACTATCAATGGCAAAAAAATCAAATAAATCGGAGCTGAATCAGGGTGGTCTATTTATGCCAAATTTCAATATATCTAAATTGTTTTTATTATTAACTTTCCGATCTGAATTATATTGTTTCCATTTATAATCACTTAAAAATACCTTATTAATGATATATAACATGACTATATTAATTAACTACATGGAAACAAAATTTTTTGATTGTTTTATAAAAATGGCGGAACTTAAAATGTTTGATATTCGAAAAAAGTTTATTTTGATATAAGAAAAGGCCGGCAGCACAGAAAAAACTTTATTAACGTAAAAAAAAAAAAATATTTAAATTTTAATAGCTCTGACAATCTTGATTAGTGATGCCTTAATCTTTGTAATCGGATAAATAGTATAGGAAAATAAGTGAGTTAGAAAGTTCAACAGTACTCTTTTTTTATATATGAGGTATTTGGCATGCTATATGGAACTCTATTGTATAATATTTATAATTCAGAAAGGAATTATGAACCATATAACTCATAATTTAGGTCCAACATTTTTCGGATTTTTTATTGTACAAAAAAGGAACTTTTCCAAAAAAATCTTTCATGTATTTTAATGGGCTTTTATAAAAAAAATACACTCACAAATATCAAGATTTTGCTATAAATAGACCACCCTGATTCAGCTCCGATCAGGGTGGTTTTTAACAATAAAAACGCTTTATGCTATTAAAAATCACTGAAGTACGCAACACTGATATTTACATATATATGTAAAAGAGTAGACATACATTATTTAAGAAACGAAAAATGGTACGAAACAAATCGAGTGTTAAAAAATTAAACTATTATAAAACTAAAATAAAAGGGCGTTAAGTGAACATTAAAAGAAACTAACTCATATTTATCTAATTACTAAGCAAAATATTCTAAAAGAAAACTAAATTTTCCTTCTAATGAAAATAAAAAAGTAATTGATTATTGCAGAAAAAATTTCACTTCGATTTTTTTTCAACAAACGGGAAGCGAAAATATACCAATTTTTTCAATTTTCTATTATACACAACAGTTTCTCTCTTTACGCCTGTTAATAACTTATGTAAACATATGTTTATT
The DNA here is from genome assembly GCA_951394005.1 of Protophormia terraenovae. Classification (NCBI taxonomy): domain Eukaryota; kingdom Metazoa; phylum Arthropoda; class Insecta; order Diptera; family Calliphoridae; genus Protophormia; species Protophormia terraenovae. Next base: position 129,447,566 of record OX596075.1, on the reverse strand, counting down.
GTATACTATTGTTAAACTATTTGCTCTTTCACTTTTATACGTTTTGTGGCTCTATTTTGGTTGTTTATAATTACCGAACCAGCATGAACATGTAGTAATTATTTATATTTTTTACTCTTTCTTTTTCCAAACGAAAGAGAGAACTATAGCTGAGGCATACGTTATTGCTGAGCTCTTCTAAGGAGAGAGTAGAGAATAACAAAAAAAAAAACCGTATTGTTTTTGTATGATAAAAGAAAAAAATCAAAACAATCCATTTTTTTCTTAACACCAGTATGATAAACACATGTTTTTATGTTTTATAGTTTACATTTTGTTTCTTTATATCTTTAAGATAAATTTGAAAATTTATTAAACGATTATTATGGAATTTTAAAATAGTTTATTTTATTGAACATTATTAATATTGTGTTGATTGTCGTTTTGTTTTGTTTATTATTTTTATTATGTATGAGCTTGTATGTGTATCTGTTTACCATATGTTTTTATTTTGTGTGATTGCGAAACTTTGTAACCCCTTCAGTCAATTTAATACCCCTCCTCCCACCTGTTTGATTGTATACGTTTCAACGAAGACAACACAATACTCTCATACTTATTGATAATTATTATATATATTTTCCCGCGCTTTATCCAATTAATAAGATTTATACATAAATATTTTGCGCCAAATTCTTTTACATTATACTATTTTGGTTTATTCTTTTGTTTTTTCTATTTATATAGTATGTGGTGTTAAATGGATGAATGGTATTGTGGAATATTTGGGATTTTTTTTTTTTAAAGAAATAGAAGATTTAGTAGTTATGAAAATGAAAAAGAGTTTTGTTTTTATTTAAAAAAGTATTTAGTAATTTTTAATTCATTACTCACTACCGTTAAAAATTTTAAAGTTAAACAATCAACTTTTGATAATGAATAATTCCATTTTTTTTTTTTCAGAAAATTTAGATATCAATGAAAGTTTTATTAAATATAGTTTTTGCACTGTAGATTTGCAAAAAGGAAATTCATATTTTCCTCATAAAGTCTATTATTGATCTATTAAAAGATGTTTCTAACAAATTTAAGATCTCATTAAGGTTTTCGAAATTGCACTAAAAATCCCCGAAGTATAAAAAAAATATTTGGATAAAATAATTTTTTTTTTAATAACGTCTCTATTTTATTGGTTTAGTCGAAAATGTTTTAGATCTCTTTAAGTTTTCCAAAATTGATTCTTTAAAATCTCAGCTTTGCAATTTTAGATTATTATTATATATATTTACGTTTAGACCCAAGAAAAAATTAAGTAAAGAATTTGAAACAAATCGGATGCAAATTGTATTCGATATTTTAACAAAAAGGAGATCAAGGTTTTCTGAAATTTAAAAAGGGTGAGAAAAAAAAAAATTACATTAACATGTGTAAAGGAGGTGTTCTAGTTTAAGAGTCGATAGACACAAATTCCACTTGTTACGCCTACACGAAATTTTATGTAAACCGATCAGATTATGAAATATTGCAGATTTATTTTCAAAATATTTTGACTGCTTCACTAAATTTTTTTACTTATAAATATATTTTAAAAAAAAATATAACTATATATTCACTAAAAAACAATATTTTACAATAAAAATACAAAAAATTACCACAACTCGATTTTTTACTAAAACGAGATTTTCACTAAAAAAATAATTTAATAAGAATTAAAATTTTCTCAAAAAAAAAAAAAAAAAAATCCAATTTTTTACTAAAAATTCAATTTTTCAATAAAAATTAAATTTGTTACTAAAAATCAGTGACCGGATTTTAATACTAAAAAAACAATCTTTTTATATTTATTTCAATCGAAAAATAATTTTTAATGTTCAAAAAATTATAAAAATCCATCATGATTTTTTTATTTTCATCAATATTTTATTTTTTTTCATCATGATGAAAATAAAAATATAAATATCTTTTGTGATATTTATTTCAAAAGTTGAAAATTATTTTGAACTTTTTTCATCGGATGGAAAAAATTCTAAACAACAACAATTTCATTTGAATAAAAAAAATATTTTGAAAACAAAACAAAAGTATGAATAAAAAAACAATAATTTAAAATTTTTTTCGAACTGATATTTATCGTTAAAGATATTTATCGTTAAAGATATTTATTTTTTCATCATTGATGGATATTTATTTTAAAAATAAAAATCCCTCACATATTTTTTTCAACAAATTAAAAAACATTTTGAACATTAAAGATATTTATTTTGATTGAAAAATAAAACGTTTTCGGGTGCTTGCTAAAAATTAAATTTTCACTAAACTAGTTTTTCACAAAAAAAAAAAAAAAAAAAAAATTTACAAAAAATGTCAAAAGAAAATAATTTTTTATTAAGAAATCAAATGTTAACTAAAAAATTTGATAAATTTTTGCTTAAAAAATAAATGTTGACAAAAAAAAAAAAAAAAAAAAATTTCGTCTAAAAAGATTTTTCATCATAAAACCGAAAAATTTATTTAAAAAAAAAAACAAGAAAAAGATTCATGTAACATACTTCATCAAATATTACATTTTCCACATGCTGTTTATTCAAATTCCAAAATTTATGTTGTTTGGTTAAATTTCGAATTTATTTTCACACACATCATAATGTCAATGTCTTTCATTTGTTCGATCGAGATCCATTTAAAAAAAATTTTGTCACGTAATTTTAATCACCCTAATATCATATAATGAATTTAGATTTTCTACATTATTAATTTTCGTTTTAAATTGTCCTTAGAGGATATTTTGTCTATTAATGTTTTCATGCCTTTTAAATTTTATTAATGAAAAAAATTAAAATTGTACGAATATCTAAATGTCATGATCTTTTTACGGCAATAATTTATTTATGTTGGTGAAATTGTGAAATGTTAATCTCAATTTCACAAAATTCGTTATATCAGCATTTCTCAAAGGAACAGTTACATAGTAAAAATATTATTTTTACACATCAAATGTTTCAGTAGGAATGGTTAGTTGTTACCTAACAACATTTGTAAGACTCAAAATTAATATTTATCCTCGTACATATGTATCTAATATCTATTTCAATTTAATTTTTTTAATTCAAATAAATTTTTAAACTAAAATAATTCCAATTAGTGACAATTTTCATTAATATTCTTTTAAATATTTTCAGGTAATGCTTTAAAAAGAAAACAACAATTGCTGAATAAAAATGCATTAAATGCAGACCAATAAATTTAGAAAAATTACCAAAGATAATTTGATAAAATAAAAAAGAAAATTTCAAACTTAATACATAAGGAATTGTTGAAATAGCAGCAAATTAACTCGAGAGGCCTTTTTCAACATAAAAACTCAACTCAGACGCTAAATAAATAAAAAATAAAAAAAACATTGTGAAAGTAAACATAAATGGTTTCTACTTTCATAGGACTTTTGGGTAATTACCATAATAAACCATTAACATTTCTATAAAAATCTATAATTTACATTTTTATCTTTTTTTGTAGATATACAATCATGGTGGGAGATACCGTGTATTTCACATTTTTGTTCATTGTTTAGTTCAGCATTTGATTTGCCTGATATTGATATTGAGGTAATGTGTTTTGTCACTAATTTTAATACAATTTGAATTGTTTAATGTTTGTTTGTTTTTTGTATGTGTGTTTGTATGTTTTACAGGATTTAGAATCCGCTTTATTATCCGATGGTACAACAACCGATGATGAACATCATATTGCTTTAGTGCCTGAACTTATTGTACGCTTATTAAAGGGTTGCGATGCTTTACGTTCGGTAGCAAAAGAAATAACCCATAGTAATTATCAAATGTTTTTAAGGCGTTTCTTACGCCAACAGTGTCGTCTTCATAATACCGAAAATCATTTTGATACCGATATCGATTTTCAATCTTTACCCGTACGCAAACGTCTTTTAATTCTTTACGATCTCTGTCATTTTCGTCTTGACTCGGCCGATGTGCAAGTCATTTTAAATAATTTAGAATCGGATAGTTTACGTGTCGAACCTTTGGGTTACGATTCGAAAAATTCTGGCTATTGGTATTTTTACGGTACACGTTTGTATCGTGAAGATAAACCAGCTGCTTCAAATAGTTTTAAATCGAATTCGGTGTGGCAAGTTATTTGCTTTACCGAAGAGGATTGGCAAAATTTGGCCACCAAATTTAAGGCATCTACGAATGCCAAGGAAAAGGAACTTTATCAAATATTAGATGAGAATTTTTTACCCAAATTGCCACAACTTTTTCGTGAACGTGAACGTTTAAGGAGGAGAAAGTAAGTTTGGGCTTAAGAAATAGATATACATATTAAATATTTAAAATACTATATATTTTGTTAGACTTTTTCAAGTGCGCAACTCAAGTCGTATACGCAATTTGGTCGAGCTTAAAGCCCGTCAAGAACAAGAACGCCAAGAACGTCAGCAAAGAGAACGTCAACGTTATCCCTTCGAACAGCCTCAGCCTGCTAAAACATCATCCTTGTTGCCTTTAACATCTTCAACAACAGTAGCAACTTGCTCTCAAACTAGAGCACGCAGATGGTTAGAACGACAAAATAAACTCCTCTAGAAAACCATAAAACTAAAGCCAAACTATCAATCGAAAAAAGACAAAATTGTGTACTACAAACAATTAAAAAATATATATATTAATTTCATATACATTCAACCAAACACACAACAACAACAGCAACACTACATTTAATTTATTTTAAAGCACTTTTTTTAATAATCTTCATACATTTAAAAGCAAACATTTACTTTCGATCAGTTTTATTTGGCTTTTCTTTTTATAAGTTTTTCTTTATAATTTTCATTAAGAAAAAGAATACATGACGCCACCAATGCCACAAATCATAAATTCATATTTCATACAAAAATTAATCTTCCAAATCATTTTTTAAATTGAAAAAAGAAAAGGATCAAATTAATTATAAAAAAAAAATAATTAAAGAAAAAGAAATTATATTGTTTATTTATTTTTCACATTTTTTTCTTGGCAACAACTTTATTCTATAGTAACAACTAAGAAAGGCTTTAAGACCAAAAAATCTTAAGTGTGGCTGGCGTTTATTTTGTATTTCTTTAACTTACCACAAAAAAATAAATAATTAATTAATTTTATAATTGTGTTCTTAACATCATCTTGTTTCGGCTTATGATTGGATTGATTGATTCTACAGTTTCAAAACATTTGGTTTTTAACAAATTATGTAAGCATGCTTTATTTATAATTATTTTTAATAAGTTTTTTTGTTTTTAATTAAATTTTTTTATAATTTCTTTTTGTTGATTTATAATTATATTTTGAGCAAATATTCATTTATGATATTTTTTAATTGGCTTTATTTTGCATTTAAATTTAAACACAAACATTAATATTAAGGATTATTAAAGTTAAAGATTTTAATATATTTGAAAAATAATATTTGTAAAGAATTTGGGAAAGTTATAAGTTAGAATGTAAATTTAAATATGGAGATACTTACCGTTTTCATAACTGATGCCATAAAAGTGTTGGCTCGTGTCCCCATATTAAAGCTAAAAGAATTCTAAAAAATAAATACCTTCAATAGAAAGAAAAATTATTAAACATTTGAGTTTTTCAAAAATGTTTTATAAAAAGGGATTTATGAAAAATTTTCTTTAAAAATAAAATTTTTCTAAAATATTAAATAAAAAGTGAATTTATCGACAAAAATTTCGTATAAATAGGAAATTTATCGACAAAGATTTCATATAAATAGGACATTTATCGAAAATTTTCTATAAAAAGGAAAATTATCGAAAATTTCGTATAAATAGGGAATTTATCGAAAATTTTCTCTAAATAGGAAATTTATCAATAATTTCGTATAAATAGGAAATTTATCGAAAATTTCGTATAAATAGGGAATTTATCGAAAATATCGAATAAACAGAAAATTTTTCGAAAAGTGTCTATAAAACGGAAATTTTTAGAAAATTGTCTATAAAAAGAAAATTTATCGATAATTTACTGTAAATAGAAAATTTATCGAAAATTTAGTTTAAACAGGAAATTTATCGAAATTTTTCAACAATTGGGAAATTTATCAACTATTTCGTATAAATAATAAATTTATCGAAAATATAAGTAGAACTTTATCAAAGATTTCGTAAAAGTGAAAAATTAATCAAAAATTGTATAGAAATAAAAAATTTATCGAATTTACGAGAAGAGAAGTCGCAGGAAACATTTTCAAATTCTTATTCTGAAATTCGGGAAAACATTTTTTTAAAAGAAAATACAAGTTCTATTCTATTTATACACATAACATTCTTAAAATCACCAAAAAGAAATCAAAATTTTTTATGCTTTAAAAGTCATACACCATCAAACACTAATTGCATGTTGACATGGAGTTTTAAATAAATGTATTAAATTAAACCTTAATTTTTATCAAATTAATAATAATATTTATTTATTTTCTCCTTCCTTTAATCCTCATTATTTAGTTCCCAATCGACCTCAACTGCTAGTGGCATATCCACCTATGCCAGTTCATTAAGACGCACTATAACAACTAATTCAAGTGATTTTTTGGGACATCGTGAAACATTTTGTTTAACGCCAGAAGACGACGACGACGACGAAGAAGAAGAAAACGAGGAAGAGGCTGAAGAAGAACTAGATAACGAATATCGGCAAAATCGTAGGAATTATCAACAAGAAAGTGATTTTGATTTAGATGAACATCATAAACGGACAATAGATGATACTTCTACGTTATTGACCGATGAACATTTAAATCTTTTGAAAAATATAAAACTGGAACCGGCTGACAATATTGACGAAACACAAGAAGAAGAGGAAGCGGAACAGGGCGTAGAAGAAACCCAACAACACATATTAAATAAATATATAGCTTTACAACAAAACCATAACGATAATCAAAATATAGACGACCACAATAATACAAAAATAGCACCAGTTATATCTGACACGAGAACTCAAAACACAGAAGTACAAGAAGCCGAAGCAGAACCAGAAAAACTTGAAGAAAGTGAATTAAATCAAAAATCAAATAGAAAATCTCATCACCACCATCATCATCATAAAAAGAAGAAATCACAGAAAAAGCAAAAGAAAAAATCTAAAGAACATCGCAGGAAACACAAACATTCTGATAAGCATCAAAACGAGCTAACAACAACAACAGAAGTAGCAGCAACAACAAATCAACCAACAGAAACTAATCAACAACAACAACAGCAAAATCATCAATCTCAAACACAACAACAGCAGCCAACACAAGATAAACATCAATTGCTCACACGTTCTTCTAAGCATAGTAAACCATTACAACAACAATATCAAAATATCCATGAAGAAGAACCAGTATTAAGTCCAGAAGATAAAGAAAATTTCTGTCGTGCTATTGGTGTAGTGCCCACAGAAAGTCTTTTACATTTACATAATAATCACAACAATAATAACAATCACAACACCTCTAACGATTTAGATTCAGCTGGACAAGAGCTTAATCATAACGATTCAACAGCCGTAGCAATAAAAAAGGAAAAAGATTGTTCGGCTGTTTATGATATGGCACCAGCTACAAATATGAAATTGCCAGGACGTCAAACAAATAATTCTCTTTCCTCATTAACGGGTAATATTTTCATACCAACTACTTTACAAGATTCCACTACAACCACCTCAACTTCAGCTACATCATCATCATCATCTTCAACATCAAGTGCCACAACACAACAACAACAATCCCTAAAAGATACAACAAAAACTAAGAATTCCACAATGGCAAATCGAAAACAAAAAACCAATAATGACAACACAAATACCACAGGAAAAGGAACTGGTGGCGGAGCTACTAATAAAAAGAAGTCCTCAACAGCGGCCGCAGCAGCTTTAGTTAAACAAGAAACTGAAACACGTGATCGTGATGATACAACAGTGAACAAATCAAATACAACATCTTCACAAAATTCGGATAAAAGTGCTGATGAGTGAGTTTTCATTTTATTTATTATAGATAAAATTGATTTGTTTTCTTTTTCTATAATGTAGTTTTAGTTTACAACTTTTTCACTCCTCTATAAACTCTACCACTACTTTAATCATGGTAAATTAATTTTGTGTTGCTTGTGTTTCTTACTATCACTATTGGCCATTTATCGTTAGAATTCATAGTGTACTTTTGCTTGTTATTTTCATTGAAATGCATGTTATAAACAAACATTCTGTAACATATTCTTAGTAAATGAAAGTTATAATTGATCAATTAAATTACGGATTAAGGTGATTTAGTTATTTAGTTTCAAAGATAACTATATTGAAGTTATGCAGAAATTTGCAATTGTTAGTTTATAGAAGATTTTTGTATAAATAAGAAATTTATCGAAAATTTTGTATAAATAAGAAATTTATCGTAAATTTCTTACAAATAAGAAAATTTTCGAAAATTTCCAAAAATAAGAATTTTATCGACATTTTTCTATAAATAAGAAAATTTTCGAAAATTGTCTATAAATAAGAAATTTATCGAAAATTGTCTATAAATAAGAAATTTATAAATTTATCGTTCTATAAGATTTTTATCAAAAATATAAATAAGAAATTTATCAAACATTTCTTGTAAATAAGAAATTTATTTATATACATGGAAAGTTATCGAAAATTGCTTATGCCGTTTAAAAAATCTCATTTCCGAAATTATATTGGTAGGGAAACTTAGACGGACTCTGATTGATATAATTTTTATCATACACATTAGTTTTGATTAATCTAACTTGGGCAGCGTTATGGAGCCCTAAAAAAAATATCGTTTGGAAATCTCATATATTTTTGGACAGTCTAATATACAGCCATTCTGCTGACGTTTTATAACAATTTTGATAAATAATCAGGTATAGATATCAAATATCCTCAGATTTTTTCCAATAGGATATTGTAATTGATGTTTCAGTTTGATATTTTATTAAACAATTGAAAAATTATATACAATTTTTTCATTTACAAAAAACAAAATTTCCAAAGCTTATATAAAATAAAATATATTTAATAAGTATATTTATAAACAAAGTATTTTGTTTCTACACTCCTCCTCTTTGTTTACAATTTATATAAGTCCTAAAAGTGTTCTTAATAATAACAATCGTGTTTTTGAAAGTGGTTTTGTTAAAATATCTGCTATCATTTTGTCCGTAGGACAGTATTTTAGATTTACAAAATTGTTAATACAATAATCTTTCACAAAATGGTACTTAATATCAATGTGTTTAGACCTGGCATTAAAATTTTCGTTTAAAACCATCTTTAAAACAACTCTGATTGTCTTCCATAATTGTAATTGGTATATTCACAATGTAGCACATTTCTTTTAGCAGTTCATGTATCCATTTAGCCTCTTTACAAGCTTCTGATAATGCTATGAATTCTGCTTCAGCTGTAGATAGAGATACAAAACTTTGTTTTTTACATGACCAGTTAATAACACCACCATTTAAATAAAACACGTAACCACTATGAGATTTTCTATCAATTTTGTTTTCAGCCCAATCCGCATCCACATACCCGTATAAAGTATTATTTTCTGTCGAACTACTTAATTTTAATGACAATTTAGATGACCCTTTAAGATATTTTATAACTCGTTTAACTTCATTCCAATCCTCTTTTGATGGTGCTTGAGTTTTCTGAGCTAATATTGCAACACTTGCAGTAATATCTGGTCTTGTATTTAAAGACAAATATAAAAGAGATCCAATAGCTTTTTGATAGATTTTATTATCTATTAATTTTTCTGATTCTAATGTCTTGTTATAAGATGGAATTAACGGAATATCTGAATCTTTTGATTCTTGAAGTCCAAACTCGTTTACAATTTTCTTAATGTATTGCTCTTGACTCAACAAATAATTTCCATCTTTATCTTGCTTAATTTCCATTCCGAGATAATGTTTGATGGGTCCCAAATTCGACATGACGAATTTAGAATTTAACATTTTAAAAATTTCTTCTATAAAGTTTACATTTTTACTTGCAACAATCATATCATCAACGTATATCAAAAGGTAATCTAATCCTTCTTTTGTTTTTCTGATATATAAACAAGGATCCATTAGACTTTGCTTAAATTTAAATTCAATTAATGCTTTATGAATACATTGATTCCAGGAACGAGCGGCTTGTTTCAATCCATATAAACTTTTTCTAAGTAAACAAACTTTATTTTGATTTTCATTCGATATAAAACCAGGAGGTTGCTTCATGTAAATCGTCTCTTGTAAATCACCATTCAAGAAAGCCGTCTTAACATCAAAGTGATATAAATGCATTTTCTGTTTACCAGCAATTGAAAATAAAATTCTAGTTGTTGTTTGTTTAACAACTGGAGCGAATACTGCATCATAATCAACACCAAATTTTTGATTATATCCTTGAGCCAAGAGTCTTGCTTTATAACGTTCTATTTCTCCTTTTTCATTTAACTTTTTCTTGAACACCCATTTGCAGCCAATTGCTTTACGGCCTGGGGGGAGATCAACAAGAACCCATGTGTTATTTTCCTGGATAGATTTTAACTCCTGTTGCATCGCATCAATCCATTGTGATTTCTCCTCCTTAATTGAAATAGCTTCATTGAAATTACTTGGATCTGGTGTTAAAATCGCAGAATTTATTTCATATCGGCCTGGATGCATCCCCTTGTTAACTCTATTAGACACTCGACGAACTGGAATAGGACTTTGTATTGCATCTTCAAAAGTTTCTCCAGCGCCTGACCATTCTGAATCCGAAACTTGTCTATCAGATGTCATACTGTCTATGCTTACTATAGTACTTTCTGAAATATCATTTTCCTCAAGATTGTTATTATCATTAGTTCCTCTTTCACTTCCAATTTCATTTCCACTTCCTGAAGGTATTTCATCATCTTTGCGGTTACTTGTTGGAAAATATACTATGTTTCTGTTTTTCTGCAAAGTTTTATTGTCTGTATCTTTAGTATCTATGACAACAACATCACGTGAAATCTGAACCTTATTTGTTTTTGGATCAAAAACTCTAAAACCTTTAGAATTAAAATCATAGCCAATAAATACTTTTCGAAGTGCCTTTATATCCAGCTTCTTCCTTTTTTCTTTTGGAACATGAACATAACATAAAGATCCAAATGTATGAAAATCTTTTAACGATGGTTTCTTTTCATATCTTAGTTCATATGGTGTTTTTGATATACTTCTTGAAGGTAACCGATTCTGAATGTAGTTTGCAGTCATTAATGCTTCACCCCACATGTTCTTATTTAAACCTGAATCGATTAACATACACTTTACCATTTCTATCAAAGTACGGTTCTTTCGTTCTGCGACCCCGTTCTGTTGTGGACTGTATGGAACGCAATACTGAATTTCAGTTCCACATTCTAATAAAAAGTGTTTTACATTAAAACTTATGTATTCTCCTCCTCTGTCAGATCTTAATGTTTTTGGGTAATGACCAATTTGATTTTTCACTAAATTCCAATATTCTACTAGTTTACTATAAACTTCAGATTTAGCCTTTAGTAGATAAATAACACAATATCTGCTATGATCATCAATGAACGACACGAAATATTTATAGCCACTACACGTTGAAGGAGATATAGGACCACAAACGTCTGAATGAATAAGATCAAAACAATTCTTTGATCTTGAAAAACTTTCTTTAGGAAAGGGATTTCTTGAAAATTTTCCTTGCAAGCAGATTTCACATTTTTCTTTATGATTTTTACATTCATTAATTCTTATGCCTGTTGCTAAATCATCTTTAAATAATTTTTTAATACCTTCTTCATTATGATGACCAAGAACTCGATGCCAGTAGTGTATACAACCTTTATTACAATTATTAACCGTGAAAACATTTTCAGAAGTTGCATTAAGTGTATATAAACTATTCTTAAGAAATGCCTTACAAATAAATTTAGAATTTTTCTGTAAAATACATACGTTTTTAACAAAATTTACAGTGTAACCTTTTTCTGTAATTTTTCTAACTGATAATAAATTAAAATTAAAATCCGGAACATAGTAGACGTCATTCACTAATAAAGACACATCTCCTACCTTGATTTTGCACACACCTTTGCCTTTAGCTTGAGAAGTGTTTCCATTTGCTACACAAATTGACTGTCCATTATCGCTATAGTTGAGTTCCGTAAACAATTCTTTTTCATGGGCAATATGGCAACTTGCGCCCGAATCTATAATTCATGCAGCTTGATTTCCTTCCGAAAAATTAGTCATCAACACAAATTCAGCATCATCATCTTCAGTACTAATTTCTTCAATTATATTAACAGATTTTTTTGTTATTTTTACACCATTTCTGATATTTATGGCAATCTTTCTTGAGGTGACCAGTTTTCTTACAAAAGAAGCAGGATTTGGCATCAAATTTCTTTACTGCTTTCGATTTCAACGCAGAAACGTTCAACGAATCGTCACGAGATAATTTTTTGAAATATTCTTCGATCAATTTGCTTTTCACTGTTTCTAATGTCAAATCTTTATCTGGTCTTACCTCAAGAGCATTAATTAAACTATCATAGCTTGATGGTAAACTGCTTAAGATCATGAAAACTTGCCAATCTTCAGAAAAATCTTGATTTCCAACAGCCCGCAGTTTGTCAAATAATTCCATCATCGAATTTATGTGCGCCTCCATATTCTCACCTTCGCCTAACCGCATACTGCATATTTTTCGCATTAGGTGCACTTTTGAACTTAATGTGACACGTTCATGTTGTTTTTGCAGCTTATTCCAAGCATCTTTGGCTAAGGTTTCATTGCGTATATGGATAAGTTGTGAATCTTCAACACATAAACTTACAACAGCAAACGCTTCCAAATTTTTCTTTCTCCAAGCATCAGAATCTTGAACTGGATCTTGAAATACTGACCAAAGGTCTTCCATAATTAAATACATTCGCATCTTGAATTTCCAATTGTAATAATTGTCTTGATTTAGTTTTTCGATCCCATAAAAACGATTTTCACTCATCTTGAAGTATGTATTTATCACTTATTCTTGAATGTTATTTCTTTATTGATTGTTATCCTTAATATACAATATGTATCTTTAAATTATCTTGTGAAACAACAATGGCCCATAACCTATTGTAATTGATGTTTCAGTTTGATATTTTATTAAACAATTGAAAAATTATATACAATTTTTTCATTTACAAAAAACAAAATTTCCAAAGCTTATATAAAATAAAATATATTTAATAAGTATATTTATAAACAAAGTATTTTGTTTCTACATAGGAGACTGTTCTTATTCTTTTCTATGAAACTTAGAGCATGCGAGAGAATTATTTTCATTAGAAGGGAGGCGTCTTAAAAATTAATTTAATTTTTTGTTAATTTTGCTTTCATTCATCTAAACACTTTACTTTGCGCTTATTTACTGCATGATTTTGTATTTAATTTTACTTTGATATTAATATTTAAAAAATCCATTTGTAAATAATCAATCATTTTTAAAAATACCAATTGTATTTTATGCTCCTTCCCTCTTGAATTTTTATTCCACATTTTATAAAAAAAAAAAATCATCAACAATCAAAAAACAAATGTATAACATTTGATAAAAAAAATATATGTTCCTCTGTCAAAAATATATAAACCACCATTCCTTCATCCACACCATAAAATCAAATCAAATAAAAAAAATCCGTGTAGAAATGTAATATGTAGCAACAACAGCAACCTGTATCAACTACAACAACAAGACCAAGAACAGCAACACAATGTCACGATCAATAATCATAACAACAGTAACAATTATAATAATAATAAAAATCATAAGAATAATAAAAATGTTAATGAAACAACAACAGCAACAAAAACTACTACAGTTGCCGCCATACCACCAACAAAACGTTATTTAAAACACAATACTAACAATCAAACATACAACAGCACTACTACCACTACTCCCACTAGTACTATCCATAATCACAACAACAACAACATCACTACCTCTAATGATAATAACTATTTCCCTTCTAATACTAATAATAATAACAATAATGTACATTTTTCCCAACACAATCACCAAAATCAACATCACAACCATAATTCCTCTTCTAATATATCCTCCTCTGATACTTATGTACATAAAAAATCATCAACTTCTTATCATAAATATCAAACACAACAACAACATCATCATCATAATCACATACCACCAACAAAAACATCTTGTAAAACATCAACATCCCAAAACCACAATCACCATCAATACCAACAACAAAAACATCATAATACTTTCTACAACAATTATTGTTTGAACAAAAAATCCATCACACCAAATGTTCTTAGCTTTACCGAAACCGAAGAAGTTCTACAAATTGGTATGCACAAGGTACTGGTGTATGTTAAGAATCATCGTGACGCTTGGCCATTTATGGATCCTGTTGAAGAGGATATTGCTCCACGATACTATTCCATTATAAGAAGGTAAGTAAAAAATTTAACATTTAAATATTTCTTTTCTTTAGTAACAAACATTTCCACAAACGAGAATTAAATGCTAACAACAAATTTCTAATATACTAAAATTTATTATAAAAATCTTTTAGACCTATGGATCTTTTGAAAATGGAAGACAAATTAGATAATGGCGAATATCAGAAATTTAGTGATTTTCGTAATGACTTCAAACTGATTGTTAACAATTGTCGTTTATATAACGGCAATGATAATGGTAAGTTTTGATTATTTCCTACAAAGAAATTTTATTTCTTTAATAATATTTATAACTCATCACTCTCTCCCTCCCTCTCACTCTATCTCTCACTTTTCCCTCAGAATACACTGAAATGGTGAATAAACTTCAAGAAGCCTTTGACAAAGCCACCAAAAAATATTTCGATCATTTATCAGACGACGATGAAGATGATCCAAATCTAAGTTATCCGGCGGCCGATGCTAAAATGAATGTTTTTCGTGAAAAATATTTCAATAAAAAGGCTAAAGATAAAGAAAATCAAGAAATGGCTAATAAAAAAGCCACAAACAAAAGCACAGAAAAGAAAAAGCATAGTAAAAAAGAAAAAACAAAAGAAGTCATTACTAGTGACGACGAGGTAGATCCAGAAGTTAAAGAAAGTGGTGATGAAGAGGAAAGTGATCATAAGGCATCGAATGCCAACAAGAGGAAACGAAAAGATAAAGACAAGAAACGTAAGAGAAAATCGAAAACTCAACGTAAAGATGATAGACAAAGTGAAGAAGAGGATCAATATGAATTCAAAGATGATGATGAGGATATGGAGGATATACAGGATTTGGAAGAGAGTAGAAATTCTTCGAAAAAATCCAAAACATACAAGGACTCTTCAACGAAGAAGGATAAGAAATCTAAACATGATAAGAAAAATTCCAAATCAAATGCAAAATCAAAAAAATCCTCTAAAAAGGCGAGTAAATCTAAACAAAAGCAGGAAGAAGAAGATATGGAAGTGTCCGAGGAAGAGGATGATTTTATGAATGCGGAATCTGAAGAAGAGCCAGATGATGAAGACGATGAAAACTTTGAAATAAAGTCCACGAAAAAAGGAAAATCAAAAGCAAAAGATAGTAAAGCTGGTAAAGCGGTAAATCAAAAGAAAAAAGGAGGAGCGGGAAGAAAGAAAAAAGACAATTCTAAAAGTAAAACTAAAACGAAAGAAAATACAAAAGCAGCCAGCAAATATAAATCAAAGGCTGAAATTTCGGAATCCGATCAAGAAGAATCTTCCACAGATGGAGAAGAAGAAAAAGATATAAAATCAGAGCCCGAAGAACCAGAAGAAGACCCACCACCACCACCGCCAGCCACTCCCGTAAAACCTCCAAATAAAAGAAAGACCTCGTTGGTAACCAACAAGGATTTGCCACCACCCGCTATAGCTGCCTTAAATGCTTCTGCCTCGGAATTGGAAGAAGATATACTGGACGATGACAGTCGCAGCATGTCGCCTTTCAAAGTAGATTTACACAAAAAATACTCAAAAAGTGCCCTTAACGAAGATCTCTCTGAACTTTTGACAACCGTGAAAAAAGTGCAAAGCACTTCCTTAACCAATTTGCAACAGCAACAACAAAAATCCCCCGAATCCGATAATGAAGATTTAAAATCCACTTCTAGTCATACAAGCGAGGAATCCCGAGAACCTTCACCGGAACCGGTAAAAAGGAAAACCACACCAAAAACCAACAAATCATCCAATAAAAAGGAAAAAGAAAATAAACGTAAAAGATCTACTTCATCTTCTTCCACTGCAAATACATCATCGACTGCAAGTGATAAGAAAAAACAAACAGAAAAAGAGAAAGCAGCGGCTGCAGCAGCTGCCGAACAGGCGGAATTAGAAATGTTGCTACCTTTCCTCGATAAATATGAACTTATTAAGTACCGCCGAAGCAGAAATTTACTCAATCAACAAAACGCGGCTGCCGAAACTAAAACAACCACGAAATCTCAGAGTTCTAGAAAACGAGACTCCTCAAGTAAGGCTGTTTCAGAAGCCTCCGATAAGACTCCTGAGAAACCGGCAACTGAAACAACAAGAGGCAGAAAACCACGTGATAATAAAAAGGCTAAAAAGAATTTGGACAAAGCTTTGGAAATACCCGAAGTTAAAGCAGAACCAGTTAAAGTAGCCGAAGAGCCAAAAGTAGAAATAAACGACAAAAGCAAGAAGACAAATGTACCAGCAGAGAAAATTGTCGAAAAATCGGTAGAACCTGAAGATGTGGCAATGACGATTGCAGAAGAGGAAGAAAATAAAGAAAAACCTTTTAAATTACCAGCTGCCGCAACAGAGCCTGCTATAAAAGATAAAAAATCAGTGGCTA
Organism: Protophormia terraenovae; assembly: GCA_951394005.1. Lineage (NCBI taxonomy): Eukaryota > Metazoa > Arthropoda > Insecta > Diptera > Calliphoridae > Protophormia > Protophormia terraenovae. Next base: position 129,430,672 of record OX596075.1, on the reverse strand, counting down.
ATGATAAATTACCTCCCAAAAAGAAGGATAAACTTAAAGCTGCTTTATTAATGATGAATTCTCCACCTGCGTCACCCCCAGTGGTCACAAATCCCCAAACAGTAGCGATTAGTGAGGTTATTAATGAGATTGTAGAAATTAAAGAACTTCCAAAGATGGAGGAAAAAGAAAAAGAGCCGGAGAAAAAGGAAAAGGAGAAACCTCAAGCTCCTCCTCCACCCAAAAAAGCTTTGCAGAAAAAGGCTACCGCAAATCAAAATAATAATAAAAAGTCTGCTAAAAATAATGCGGCTAATAATTTGAATAATCAAAAGAACTCTGCAAATAATTCTGCCAATCTGGAAGCTTTAGACGTTGAAACAGAACAAACACTTAAGGATATTAATCGGTGGTTGGAACATACTCCCAGGTTCTCGGAATTTTCTTCAGCTTCCAATTCACCTTCTCGTTATATGATGGATGATTTTGACCCGGCTATTACGAGTAAATTGGATGGCCCCTCGAATCCTAAAGATGACTTAATGCCAGTAAAACTTCAAGAGGCTTTTGATGAACTAGTGGCTGACAACAATTCCTCTTCCGACTCAAATTTACCAAAGAAAGACATTATAAGTGAATTACTGCCAGTGGCAGCATCAGCTAGACTTAATACATCACCACCTCATTCAACGACTTCTGGTAATTCCGTAGGCAGTACTTCGGTAAATGCTTCTTCGAATTCATCTACAATAAATGCGCCATCTATAGCTTCTTTGAGTTCTGTGGCAGTTGCTAATACTCCATTACTTATACCGCCACCCACAACAATAGCACCTTCTTTGACTACGGTAACTATGCCTAAACCAAAAGAACCCACCACCACCCAACTATTGTTACATCCTCCACCACCGCCTCACATTAAAAAACAAATGGCCAAGGAGGACAAAAGAAAGTCTTTGAAGGAAAAACTGCAAGCTGTCACCAAAAGAAAGGATAATTTATTGCGCACTATTGACCGTTTACAGCCCGGCAAGGCCAAAGGTAATCTCATACAAAATGTCAACAAACCAGATGAAATGTTTCCTTTAGGCCCTGTAGCTGCTAAGACTAAAGAAGTTAAAAACTCGTTAATAGTAGAGACACCAGACAATGTGCCCAAATTAAGTCTGGGTACTGTTATAAAAACAGATGATTTTGCTTTGGGTTCCACACCCTCATTCATAGACGAATTGGCCTCGAAGACGGTAAATAAGGCCGCTTTAAGTCCAGCTATAAGCACAGAGAAAGATAAGGAATTGGAAGAAAAATCGAAACCAAAAGATACGATTTTGGAGGGTTTACTTCCATATCCTGAAATTGGTTCTTCTCTGACTAGTGCCGCACATTTGTTGAAATCTGAAGAAAAGAAGAAAAAGTTAGAGGAAGGTTTGAAATCATCTACAACAACTGAAAAGCCAAGACCTTTTGAAACATTAACAGCAACATTGTCTTCATTATGTCATACAACTTTAACATCTGCAAATACCCCATCTTCAGCCATGGGGACGACAGCAGCCGAAAAAGCTTCAGATACTAATAATACCGCTGCTACTTCAGCTTCCGATGCAGCTAAAGAAAAACCAAACTTAAGTGCCTGGTTAAAAGCATTTGGTGCTCCCAAAAAGGCCAAAAAATCTGAAGAGGAAGAGAAGCAACAACAACCAGATAGTAATGAAAGTTGCTCTGAAAAGTCGCAGGAAAAGAGTTCCGTATCTTCCGTATCAAATAACGCTACTGCAGCTAAGAGTCCTACATCAAGCTCTTTGATAGGAGAAACCTTTTCTTTGCCCTCTGCACCACGTCAACGCAAAGCCAGTACAGGTAGCACTATATCAGAACGTTCTAGTTTTTCACAAGATCCCGACTCACCACGTATTACCATAGAAGATCGTTATGGATCTTACAATGCTGGTTCTTATACTTCACCAATTGGAGCTTCCCCTATAGGGGCCTCGCCCATAATGGTATCACCCAAACCGGATGAAATTACAAAACCAGCTTCGCCCTACCCCTTAAATGGCACCATAAAAGTTAATTTCTATCAGGATACTACAACAAAGAGTAGTCCCGATAAAAGTTGCAGTCCCAGAGAAATGCCTTCGCCTTATCCTCAGTACTCACAGCACATATACTCCTCAGCATCTTCACCTAATGTTTCGACACCGGAATTAAGTGGCACCTCTCCTTATGGTGGAGCAAACAGCTACAATCCTTCTGGTTCAGAAGCATCCAAGACACCTGTTTACTCTTCTAATTCGCCTTTGCCAAATCTGTACGATCAGTATAAACAACCAAGATCACAAGAATCCGATTACAATAGCTCCATGAGTCCTAGTACTCCAAATCCACACTCACCCTATCAACAGCCACAGAGTTCTCCGTATACAACACCTCATACAACACCACAGCCTCACCAAAGTCCTTATCATCCACCAAATTCACCATATCAACAGCCGCAACAATCTCCTTATACGACGGCCAATCATGCCCACAGTCCTGCGGCTCATACTCCAGTTGCTGGATCAGCAGCATCCAGTGTTCATTCTCCTCTTAATCAACAGCAACATAGTCCTTTGGCCTGTATAGATTCACCAGCCTCATCGGCGGCCACACAACCGCCAACTCCTTTGGCAAATTCACCAGCCGAACAGCCACAGCAGCATTCACCATATCAGCAACCTGTTCTGTCACCGTATCAACAACAACCACCCAGTGTGGGATCACAACAGCAACAACAACAACAACAACAACAGCCAATTGTACCACAACCCCAACCTCCCACATATAGTCAAACTTCACTGACAAATGCCACGCCAAATTATCACAATTCTACCGCATCTGCGGCGAATAATATGGGTTATGGAGAACCAAATAAAAGTGCGGCTGCTGCTACTCATCAACAGACACAATCTTCAAGTTTAGATGAACAGAAGCAACAACCAACTGGAATGTATTCTTCACAAATGTCTGATAATACTGGAAATCTGGGACAAAATTTAAATTCGATTACCAATTCATACGTTCCACCACCTTCTAAGGTGACACAGCAATTACAACAGTCCCAACAACAACAACAACAACCGCAGCATATTAAAGAAACCCAGCAGCCAACTAACGATACATTACACAATCTCTACAATTCTTCATTGATGAATAGTAACAGCAACAGCAATAAACCTACAACTGAAACGAAATCCAACGATTGGAGGGACACATCATTGGCAGCAACAGCAACAAATCAGTCCTCACAGCAATCACAACCACAGCAGCAACAGCAACAACAGCAGCAGCACAACATTTTATCTAATCTAACACCACAACAATCATTAATAGTAAAACCAGCTTATCCCACTTACGCTCAATATCAGGCGGAAGCGGCCAGTAAACAAGCAGCTGCCGCAGCAACTACTTCACTCGATGAATTGAATCAGGAAAATAAATCAAACAATAACAGTCTTTCCTCCAATTCATCTACGGCGGCAACATCACCAGCTGCACAAAGTTATGGTATGCAAGGCAATACTCCCAGTAGTTTGGCATCTTGCTCAAATTCAGGAGATATGGCTGCATTTATGCAGCACATGCATCAACAAGTAAATGCCCATAAAAATCTACAACATGTTGCAAATCCACTCAAACGTCCAGGTGATGATATACTGGGAATGGATTATAGTGGGGGAACAGCTAGGAAAATGCAGAAATGTGAAGAACCACAAGCGACGCAGCAACAAACACAGCAACAACAACCACAAATAACACAGCAACAAAAGCAAGCGGCAACTCAACAAACAACTCAACAACATCAGCCGTCTCAACAACAATCAACTCTTTCTGCTCTGCTAAGTCAAACGCCAGCACAAAATCAACAACAACAGCACCAGCAGCAGCAACAGTTGCAACAGCAAACAACACAGCCTCAACAACAACAGCAGCAGCAACAACAACAACAACAACAACAACAATCAACGCAATCCCAACAACAGCAGCAGCAAACCCAAGCAGCGACATCGCAACAAGAGCAACAACAGCAGCAGCAACAATTGAGCAAATATTCCCAAATGTTTGATTCCTTCTTGGGTTCTATGGCATTTGGTAAACATTTAGGTAATATTGCACCTGAAAAAGCCTTTGCCATGTACAATCATGCTGCATCCTTGGGTTTCCCTAAAGACTATACCAAAGATACCCAGTCGTGCCAAATGCAACAATCACAACAACAAACACAGCAGGCACAACAGGCACAACAGGCACATAAATCACTACAGCAAGAACAAAATAAACATTTAACTTCACATTTAATGCAACAACAACCTCAACCGCAACACCAACAACAACAGCAGCAACAAACTGCTGAACAGCAACAGGCTTTGCAACAACAAAATCAAAATTTGCAACAGCATCAAAATAAATCTTCTTTGGACATGTTAAATAAAACTCCAATGGGTTATGGATCATCCAGTAGTTCTGCTAGCAATTTAATGCAGCAGCAACAAAAATCCACAGAATCTTCAATACAGCAACCATTAAATATGTCTAATAATGACAACACATACATGGCACATCAGCAACATCATACTATGCACCAACAGCAACAGCAGCAGCCACAGCAACAACATAGTTTATATAATAGTAATAGTAAATTAGCACAAAACACACAACAGCCACAATCAGCACAACAGCAACAGCAGCAACATCAACAATTATCACATAATTATGGGCAACAACAACAGCAGCAGCAACAACACAATTCCACTAATGACAAAAACTCGGGTTCAGCAGCTAATAACACTTCAGCTAACAATCATGAATCAACATCATCAAATGCTGTAACAGCCTCTAATAATCCTCTGCTAAATGCCATGACAGCCACCCATCATCTCTCACACACGCATCATTTGTCGGCTTATAATAAACCAACACCGCCACCACCACCAGCGCAAACATACAATAATCCAGCTGCTTCTCTTCTACACCCCTTAGGAGATCCCTCGCTTATGGGTCTTACGGGACAATCAGCTGCCAGTAATTATTATGACAAAACTATGCCACCAGCAGCCCATACGTATAATTCAGCAACGGCGGCTACAACTTCTAAGGGATTGACTTCAGCTGCCTCACAACTTTACTTGAATTCAATGCAAGCTGGAGGTAATGTGACGAGTTCGTCTGGAGCCAGTATTTACGGTAATCCCCATCAAATGCCCTCGGCGTCCAGTTATTTACATAATTTAGCAGGTAATAATGCGCAAGCAAATGCTGCACAGCAAAATCAACAGCAACAGCAGCCTCAACAACATCAACAACATGTAGAGCCACAAAAACCTCCACCTGCCAAGAGAGGACGTAAGAAGAAGGCTTCTACAATAGCGGCAGAACAAGCAGCTGCTGCAGCCAAAGCTCAACAGCAACAGGCTCAACAACAAGCCCAACAACAGGCTCAGGCACAATTGCAGCAGCAACAGCAACAACAACAGCAGCAGCAGCAACAACACCAACATCATCAAACCCAGGCCGCTCACCAACAGCAGCAGCAACAACAACAAAGTTTACACTCCTCACAATACAGTAATCCTAATACTCAAAATCCAGCAGCCTCTGTTTCTACGGCCCATCAATTGCAAGCCCTGCAAAGTTTCCAACTCTATGCCGGACTCAAATCAACCGGAGTTGGTTCACCCCTGTCCACTTCAAATTCTTCACAAGCTACTGTAGGATCTCAAAACTCCAGTACAAATGCCAACAATAATTCCTCATCTGCAGCATCAACTTCATCAGCTACATCCGCTTTAGATGCTGCAATATCGTTAAAAACCGCCGGCATGGTACCAGGAAGTGCTTTTAATTTTGGCCACACGGCCAGTACTCTGGGTTTGTATGGCGATCAAACGGGTTCCAGTTATCTGGATCAATTTAGAGATGCCTCCAATCCCTACTATATGCCACCTGCACCTGCCCACAGCAGAAGTACAACAGCCAATGATGCTGCTTCAGCCTCTGCGGCGGCAGCGGCCAGTGTTATGGATAAAACCCAGTCAGCTTTAAATCCTGCCGCCACATCCAATCCTTACAGTTTTCTAGCAGCCCATCCCTCAACGAGAGCATCACCCTATTTTATGAATCCTGCCTCACAATTGGATCCTGCCAATAGTCAATTGTATCAACAATATTTACGACGTGATGACTATCATACACGCATGATATTCAATCCTTCATTGCTGGGAGGACCAGCTGGTGCAGCGGCAGCAGCAGCTGCAGCTGGTTATGGTCAACCGCCACCATCTGCATATAGGCCTTCATCTTTGGGTATGCCCAAACCATATGATGCAGCTAACCCCAGATCATGGTTCTAGCAGTGCGCCCAAAATGGGCAACAACAGCAGCAACAGCAACAACAATCAACATCCTTAGATACGGAATCTGCTGATCAAATGAGTATGATGACAACACAACAGCAACAAGATAACAATACTCATTCCCATCATTCACTTCAGAACAATCAATTGCATTGAATCTAGTTTAATAATTGTTGAGAAGGATTTCAACGCTGGTCGTAGGAATATTATTATTATTTTTTTGTTTGTTTTCAAACAAACATTGGATATTTATTTTTTCGAGATTCAGAATTTAACGAAATATAAAAATTTTTTCTTTAACTTTGTTTTTTAAGATTTTGAAGAGAATCGTTAAATAATCATGAGTTGGCAGATTGATGCATGTTTATACATATTGATGAAATTTTCACAGTAGTCAGTATTTGTCTCATCTTCACTTTATTTTCATATGCATACAAAGCAAAATGCTAAATAATAAAACACATTTGAGCCGGTTAAGAACTGTGAATTTGATAAATACTTTAAAATTAATTTGTTTCTTAAAATAAATGTTAACTTGTTAACATATTTAAAATAGGGCCTTACTATTTCAAAATTTATTTGTTATATTTTTGTGAATAAATGAATAAAATTATAAAAATCAGTTAACTGATTGGCAATAAAATAAACAAATGCTTCTTGTTTTTGAGGGTGAAACTTTTGCACATTCTTAGATCTCCTTTTTGCCCGAAAGCATAACGTCACTAATTTAAAAAGTATTAAACTTTTTATTAAATCGTATAAACATGTTTCTTTCATTAACCTTCATTTTACAACAACTTTTCATCAACATGTTGCATCATCATATTATGTTGCTGTTACTGTATTAAAATACGGGTGACTGAAAACAGTCTTCAAATGCAAATATTGTTTTTATCATAATTAAAAATGTTCTAAAAATTTCCCTTGAAACATAATAAGTCTTATAAATTATTTTCGATACAAATACAAATTATTGTAAATTATAAATTTATTTTTTAAATATTACATTAAAATCATGTAAATTATAAAACGTCTAAACAAGTAATCATTTTTTTAATTTAAAATTATTTTGTTTTTAACATTTCATATTTCCAAGTGCAATTTTTGAACTTAAATTCAAGCTATTTTCTAATTTTGTTATTATTACTATACAATAGCTCAAAAATGACTTACATACATAAAAAAATTTATACATAATATATACATACAAACATACATATGACTTTATTACTACTTTTTAAACAAAATATTAATTACACTTATAATATTAAAACTAAAACACATAACATTTACTAAGAAAAAAAGAAACCTTAAAAATTTCATAAAAAATCTTACAATTTCAACTCATTAGCTAAGAAGACAAAATAAACATAAAAGAAAAAAGAAAGAAAAACATATAAAAATATATATTATATATTTGTAGTTGTTTTTTATGATTAATTTTATTATTAAGTTTATAAGATTTTAGTTTAACCAACAAAACAAATCTTAAGAAAAAAACCAAAACTTTTATTATTAATTAATAAAAATAAACATTTAAACAAATTTACGCTTTAAATTTTAAGATAAACTTATTTCTTATTTTAATTGTAAGTTAGTTTAAGTAATTTTTTGAGGTTAAAAAAAAAAAAAAACAAACAAAAATAAGATATTTATAATTTAAATTTAAAACTATAAATTGTTGAATTACAGAATTAAAATAAATGTGTTTTTAAGGTTAGAAAAAACTATAAATAATTTATATTAAAAGCAAAAGAAAATAAATTTTATAAAGATTTTGTTGTTATATATAAAAAGAACAGAATAACTCACTAAAATATATAACATACACCATGACAATTGTTTTGTAACTATTAAATTAAGATCTATAATTTAAAATTATTTTCAAATTATTGAACATAAACATGTTGAATTCCGACTCATTTTTCGTTCATTATCGTGGGACAGACAGAAGAGTTTTTTTTCACTTGTTTTGAATTTATTTGTTTACAAATCCCGGATTTTTAATAAGACTTTGGAAGTTAAAAATATGTTTGATTAATAGGTGGATTATATATGGAAGCCAATAGATGTTTTTATTTTTCCTTATATTTGTGCAAATATTATCCTAATGAAAGAATTGCTAGGAAAAACTATGTTGAAATATTCATAGCAAATATTATCCATAAGAAAGTATTTTTCAATATAATGATATACAGTTATTTAAAAAAGCATTCAAAACTAGAGGAAAATAATAAAAATGGGAAAAGGTGCTACCTACATTCGATTGGAAATTTGGTTAATAGAACCATAGTGAAATTATAAATTGGCTGCATATCTCCAAAAACAATAATTGCTTGTATTTTGTTAGTAAAACTACAGCGCATAATGTCAGAATGCTATGAGCAGAGAATGAAAAAATGATAAAGAAGAAGAGTAAATAAACGCGGCAAAAATATAACATACGAATACAAAAACAATTTGACAGTTTTGTGAGGTACGCACATGAAAAAATTGGAAATCAGCTGTGCTTACGAGGTCACTTTCTTATAAACTTTGAATTAAATATATCTAAATTAATGTCAATTTAATTAAAATTTTAGATTTTTCTTTGTTTTCATAAGAGTATTATTTACTCATTGGAAATTTGAGCTTAATTTCATTTTAAACTGCATTTTATCTTATTATTAAAAGTCAAAAAATGTAAAGTATCTGGTAGAGTAATAAGAGTTTTAGTTAATGAAGGCTTTCTCTGTATTCATAAAGATTTTATGCGACTCATTAGTGCCAGTATATTTTGGAGGGAAGAGTTTAGTTACTATAGAATTTATTTAGAATTATATACAAAAAAGTTACCCATATAATAAAGCTATTCAGGGTTACAATCCCTTCCCCCTCCACATAACAAAAATTATTGAGAAATATGGTAAGTTTAAGTTCCTCTTGACCTCCTCTTGTTTCGAAAAAAAAAAAAAAAAAAAAAATAGTTGGAGAAGAGTTTTCGAAACTGTTTTTTCTTGAAAAATTTATTCATTTATAAAATGAAAGGGTATTTTAATAATGGGAATTAAAGTCTGATATACATGTTCGAATCTTTCGACAATCATGTAATTTACAGATCAAAGATTTATTTTTCTTGAATCTATTAAGCCAGAACAAGAACTTCGAAAATCTCTATAATAATTCGAATACAGAGTTAAAATAATATTTCACATAGATTACTCAAATTATTTTCCTATTTCAATCTTTATTAATTTGATTAACATTCAAAAAAAGATATACTTAAAAAATAACTCGAGAACACATTTGGTTCACTCTTTGAAAGACAAAAATACCATTTAAAATAATTTTTCCGAGGATTTTGTAGATAAATAATATTTCTTTTATTAATTTTTATTAATTTCCCTTATATTCTACTTTAATTTCTTTCTACAAAAATCACATTATATTTAATTTGTTACAAAACACAGTTTGTTAACGTTAAGTCTTCTATTAATAAAAAATATTAAATATTTTTTTTAAATGTTAATTTTGAAATAAAATACATAACTACTAATTTTTGTGTACAAAATAATTTTAACTTAAAATTTAAATTAAATTTAAATACAACTACAATAAAACAATAAAAACCTAAAATCAAATTTTGTAAATTTAATTTTGTTCATAAAAATAATTTTATTTAAAATTTCTTTATTTTTATAAAAAGAAGAGAAAAAAATTGTATATAAAGTTTTATTAAAATGTTGGTTTCATTATATTTTTTTGGAAATATTTATTTTTTGAGTAAATAAAATAAATTTTAAAAAAGTTAACATTCCTGGAAAAATCAATTCTATAAAAACACAAATTTTGTTAACTTTTTAAATATATTTAACAAAAATCAAACGAAATTTTAAATAAAATAATTTATTAAACAAATTATTTCAAATTAAATATTTTTTGTTTAATAAATTAATTTATTTAAAAATTTGTGCTAAACTCATGTCTTATTAAAAGCTTTAGCTTGAAACTAAACTATATTTATAACCAAATTAATAAATAGACCCAAAAAAAAAAAAAAAAAAAAATATATCTTTAAAAAACAGTGTCTTAGTTTTCGTTATTATAATAAAAAATAATCATATAAAAGAGTCAATAAAATTATAAATTAGAAATTTGTGCTTCATTCTTGAGAAAAAACAAAATCATATTAATATTAAATAAACGCTTTTTTATGTTTTACATAATTTAATTTAAAGTATAAAAAGTTTTTTGTCTTTATTTTATTTGTTAATACTTTATTCAAATACATATAAATTTAAAAATAAACATTAATTTATTATAAATATTGTAAATTATTTACTTTTTTTATTATTATTTTTTGTTTAAAATAAAATTTATGTTTTCTTATTTTTTTTTTCTATTTTTTTTTTTTTTTCTATTTTTTTTTAAGTTTCTTTTGCTAATAAACTATTAAACAATTTATTATAAAATAAATAAAAAATATTTAAAAAACACATTAAAAGTACCTTAGTGTAAATTTAAACATAATGAAAAAAAAAAACAAGAATTAATTTATATATTAATAAAACAAACCAACAAAATATTTATATAAATATGTATAACAATTTAAATAAACACAAAATTACACAAACACTAAATAAAAATAAAAAAGAAACACTTTATTATGATAAATATAAATATGATAACAAAAATATATATAAATAATTTAAAACATATAAATATACTTATGATGAAGTACATAGTTGGCTTATATTAAAAAAAAAAAAAAAAAAACGTAAATGCAGTTTTATTCTGCATCTTATTATATAAGTTTAATTAAATTAAAATAAAGAAATGTAATAAAAATAAAATATATATTGACATATTGAGAAAAAGAATATATAAAAATTTATAAAAAAATTACGTTGGTTTTTTAAATACTAATTGGAGATAATAGATCTTTACATCAAAATAACACTCCTGTTTTATAATACTTTTGACAAAACTTAAGTTTAATATGATTTTTTGAATTCAAAAATTGTAGAAAAGTTATTCTTAGTACAAACGAAGTTCCTTTATTCCTTTTACTTACTTCAACTAATATGTTGCTTGTCAAAACTCTAACTCATGCAACAACAAAATACATGTAATCAAATTCATTTTGTTGCTAAAAGAAAATAAAAACAATTTTTTTTACAAAACTTTTTTCAATAGTCAATTGAGAGTTTCGCCTCTATATGTTACTCTATGGTATTATGGTTCTATTTCTTTGTCCTGCTGTTAAATATTTTTTTTTTTAAACTCAAGAAATCCTTTCTGATTTAAAATACTTTTTAGAAAAGACTTTGTTAATTAACAGATCTTTCAGATTTAATTCGTTGAGAAAATTATACAAATCGGCAACTTTTCATTAAAAATGAGAATTATAAAAAAATTGACTTTCACTAATAAAGATTAAAGTGCCTTGATTTGTATGGGGACAAAAAAAGTTGCAAATGTACCCCCTAAAATTAAAGATGGATATGTTCTAAACTAATTCCCAAAATATTTCGGTTCAATTATTTCATTTACCTGAGCTGGACCATTTTTAAAAGACCTCCAAAAATATGGGTTTCGATCAACATACACAATTTTAAACTTTTTGTCAAAAAAAAAAAAAAAAAAAAAAAATACAACATATGATAGAAATTGAGCAAAAAATATTTTAAAATTTGTTTTCATTCTCGCGAAATTAAAATGTTTGTAAAATTTTTAATGATTTTATTTTAAATAGTATTTTATTAAAGTTTGAATATTTTGGACATTTTCCATCATAAATTATATTTTAGGGCATCATTGGAAAGGTCTCATTAAATTCTATTTCCGGTTCATAATTGGTTAAGTTAATTTGAACGGCAAATAAATAGTAACTTAAGGACATAAATGTCCCCGAAAGCATAAATTGATCAAAAAGCTGTAAATTCGTGTAAATTAGCGGCTAGATTTCAAAAACTCCTCGCGGTTTTAAATAAACTTATTATGTTTTTCATAAATTTATCAATATTTAATTGTAATGAGTACTTCCATGCGACTTATTTGCAAAAATTGCTAATTTAACCTTTTGGGAACTAAATGCATAAAATTGACCCTCTAGCTCTAAATGGGTTAATTACGTGTTGTCTTCAATAGTAGCAGGATCGACCATTCCTATGCTACATTAAAACCTAATCTATTTTGAAAAATTTACGAAATATTTAAAATTACATGTTTGAGCAATGAATATATGATAAAAAAATATTAGTAAAATCTTAATATTCTGCGACTGAAAAGAAACATAATAATTATTTAAATGAATATTCAAGTTCGTAGTATGCCACTATTATAATTTAAAGTTAATTTTCTTATAACTAACATTTTAATAATGATATTGAAAAAATACGTTATTTTAGATGTGTTTTAAAAATGGTCCAGCTCACGTAAATTTTAACATTTTTTTTTTTACTATTTTAACATCATATAAGAACATACTAATATTCATTTCTAGAGGGGTACATTTGCAACTTTTTTTCGTGAGGCACTGCAATAAAGATATTAATAAAAATAACAGATTTTTAACAAAGTTAACATTATTGCATTAAATTTAGTTCTTCGATTTTCTTGTTTATTTTAGGGGTTTTTTAAACCTTTGCACAGTGGGGAAAATCGCAAAATTTGTAGAGTAGTATCTAAGCTTTAAAAAATTATCTTTCAAAGATTTTGATATTTCTGCAAAGTGCTTGGAAAGATAAACCCACACAAGTTATCTCTTACAGTTAAAAAAATATTTGCGCTTGAATTTTAAAGTTTTTGATTTTTTGCCTCGACTTTATTTCGTTTTTCGAGAATAAGTCCTGAGGCTTTTTTTGATTGTTTTAATCGTCTAGATGTGACAAATGTTCAAATTCAGCACTTTGAAATTAGTATGAAAAATGGCTATTCAGGGGTATTATGATAACACTGGTCGACAAAAAAATCCTCCCCCAAAGACGAATAGTTGAACTTAATGCATTTTGATGTGCTAAATACGAATCTGTTTTCAGTTTTTTTCCATCAGGTTTGGGTTTTTTTTATGGGCGTGCCTAATATTTCGCCCATAGTAAGGCCATTACTTTAGTATATTTCCTCATAACTCAAGAACGGTGTGTATGATTGACATAAGTGATACACTAAAAGAAGCGTATTAAAAATATCTTCAAATCATTCAAACTTAATTTTTTATGTGCTCAATAGTTTCGAAGTTATTTTGAAATTAGTGTACAAAAAAAAAAAATAATTTTCATGCAAAATTTTAGATTTTTTTGTTACTAAAATTTCTTTTAATAAATGAAAAAATATTTCCGTTTATGATCTTTATCTTAAAGCTGCGAAAAAAATAAGGCATGATGCACAAATCGTGATTTTATTCACAGTTAAGTAAAAATACCCATGTTACATACAATTGCGTAGAAATACAGTGCTGGCCAAAAAAAAAATTTTTTATTTTTTCTTGAAACAAAAATAGGTGAACTAAGTGGATTTTGACGAGTTAAACAAGGATCTGCATTCAAGTTTTTTCTATCGCGTACTGATTTTTTTTATAAGCATGATTAATATCATCACCTTATTCAGTGGTCACACTATAAAATTCGAGAATGGTTTGTCAAATTTATGCTGTAACTCAAGAACCGTTTACACGATTTTGATATATGAAACACCAAAAAACGCATACGAAAATTGTCAAGCTGTGTCAACAATATTTTTTATTCGCTCAAGAATTTCAGAGTTATGGATCATTTTTTTAAAAAAAAAATTTTTAATTTTTTCGCTACTAATTACCGAATAACTACGGAAATATTAACTGGACAAAAAAATTATGTATACTCAGCTCAAAAACAATTTAGATCACTATATATTGGAGTTTAATTTATCTTAATTGGACAAACCGTTCTCGAGTTATACAAGTGTGACTGCCTAAAGGCGGGGTCATAGTAGTCATGCCCATAGAAAAAAAATCGATTAGTGATTGAAAAAAAGTAAAAGCTGATTCTTATTTAGCACGTAAACTTTCATCTAATCCACATATTTTTTTATTAAAAAAAATATATATATATTTTTTTTTTGCCCACTAATGCATTTCCACTTAACTGTAGGTATGCATGGGTATCCCAACATAACTGTGAATCCAATCAAGATTTGTGCATAAATTTTTATGATACGTGGCTTTGTTTACTCGTAGTTTTGCCACTTAACTGTAGGTATGCATGGGTATCCCAACTTAACTGTGAATCCAATCAAGATTTGTGCATAAATTTTTATGATACGTGGCTTTGTTTACTCATAGTTTTGCCAGCTTTGAAATAAAGATGATAAAGAAACATTTTTGATGTTTCCACTTTTAAAAAGAAATTTTAGTAAAATAAATAAATATTGAATTTAGCATAAACAATTTTGCAACAACGGCAACACCGAAAGAGAGGGAAAGTGAGAAAACGAGAGCTTTTGAGAATCCGTTGTAAAAATAAAATAAATTTTAATTTTCAGCGGATTCCGCTGTCTTGTTTTAATTGCCAAATTTTCATATAAAAAAAATAATCCGCTTGGTTGTGTTTGGACTCTTATTCGACATATTTTGGTGTATTATTTATATAAATCGTGTATACAGTTCTCGAGTTATAGTGAAATAAACTCGAGTAATCGGCTTATTTAGGGCGCAATATTAGACACGCCCATAAAAAAAAATCTCGATCTGATGGAAAAAAATTGAAAGCAGATTTGAGTTTAGCATGCGGAATTTCATCTAGTCCACATATTTTTTTTTGAAGGAGCACGAAATATTTTTTTTTTGTCGTCCAGTGTAATCTATGGATAAAACCCTAACAAGGTTTCAGTCTATAGAGACCAGTTTTTAATCGTTAAAAATATATTAGATATTAGTTTTCATCGAAAAGAAATTTATTTACGATTAATATCAAAAAGGGTCTAAAATAGAAATTGTAGGTCCAATGGTACAAATTTTCAACCTGTATATTACAATTCAATAATCATGAAATATATTTTACTTCAATAAAAAAAAGAATTCTTGAACTATCTGTTCAAAATTTCGTTGCCGTACATGCTTTGTTTAAGAGATGTCAGCAGAAAAATATAAACTGAAGTTACAACATGCATCCTGTGTTTCTAAAGTTTTCACATAAATACTTGGACATATTTCGTCCTCCGTGCTCTATCCTGCTTTCAACAGACAGACGGACGGACATAGCTAGACTGACTCGGAATCTTACTAGGACTCAGAATATATATACTTTATGAGGTTTAAAATGACACATGGAATAACAAACCCAATATACCACCCATCTTTTTCATAGTGGGTATAAAAATATGAACCGCGTAAGTATGTAGTTAGTTTTTTATAAAAATTTAATAGAACATTAACATATAAATTTGTCTTAATCAAAAGCTTTAAGAAAAACCGTTTAAAATCTCAAGTTCACATTAAACATCTGGTAGCTTAATAAATCTTTTAATAAAACTCCCCTAAAGTATGCTTTCATTTTATTTTATAAATCTATAAAATTAAACTTGATTTCAACAACAGATAACTGCGCCGATCGGTTGTAAGCCGGCTGAGTCGAGCCGCCGGAGCTTTTTTAAGAGCCGCCGCCGCCGATAGAATTTCGGCTAAAACACGACTCAATTACAGCCGCTGATTTCGATCAAGCTTAATGAATTTAATATAAAACCTTTAGTAAATTCATTATATTCTTGAACTTTTGAATTTTAATATCTATTTTAAAATTTTTTTTTCATAAATTTGCAATAAACAAATTCCTTAAAAGAAAACAAAACAATTAAAATTCAACTAAAATTTAATTTATTAACAATTTTGCATTTAAATAGTTTAAAAATAAAACAAACATGTTTTATGTTAATATAAAAACAAAATTCTTCTTTTTTGTCGTGATGATTTTATCACATTATTTATTTAAAAAAAAAAAAACAAATAACAAATTTTAATAGGATTATATTATAACAAATTTGTTTAAAAATCTAATAAGAATTCAAATTTAATTAATTAAACAACATTTTATTAACTTATAAACATAATTAGTAGCCACTTAGAAAACAATATATCAAGTGATTTATTTTAAACGGTCGTTTTTTATTTAATGTTTCCATTTATCAATAAATTCATTTTGTTACGTTTTTTACGTGTTATTTTATTGTTTTTTTTTTTTTTTTTTTTAATGAAAAATGATTCTTTTTCATAAATATTGTTAACACCTTTTTGGATTATAATGTGTATTTTTATGCGCTTTTTATGTTATAATCAGTATAATAATAAAAAATATATATATAAAATACGTAGGAAATCCCATACTTATTTATGGGAATACTTTTTTATAAATTGTTAGATTTTTTTTATTATTATTATTTTCTTTTAACAAATGTAAAAAGAATGTTTTTTTTTTATGATGATTATTATAATTAAAGTTTATTGATCATGGATCATAAATCAAATTAATGGTTTCACAATTGTTATAAAAATAGAATTGTTTTTGCGTTTAACTACAAAAAAAAAAAAAAAAAGTAATAATAAAAATAAATCTAGTATTTATTGTTTAACTATAAAGAGCTTATATTTTATTAAACAAACATGTGTAATAACAAGCATATGTTTATACATATGTGTATGTATGTACAATGTATATTGTATATACATTAAGGTGGCCCCAAAATAAAAAGTATCGATGTTTCCAACTCAAATGAAAATTTACTTTATTTTAGGATATTGTTTCTCAAAATTTTCGTCCTGACATTACCTTTCGTGAGCTAGATCAGAATGAAAATTGGTCCTTTTTTCGGTTTTTTATATTTTTTTTAATATTTCTGTCAAAGGAACAATATGAAAATTTGGTATCGCAAGAAAGGTCTTTGGGGCGCGCATTTAATGGCGTAACAAAAATTTAGGACCAGGTCCAAATAAGTCCAAAATTTTGCAATTTTTCATAAAAAAATTTTATATTTGATTTTTTTTTACACATAAATACATTTAAATTTAAAAAAATAGGACCAAAATTATAAAAATAAAATCTTCTAGTAGTTGTACTGAAACGCTTTTTTTGTTTAAATTCAAACTTCTTTCGGATTTTATTCGAAATAAATGTTTACATACAAGGAGAAATGAAATTATTTTACTTAAAATCAAAATACGCGTATTTTTATAAGCTTTTTTTACTTCATGCTTTTATTAACAAACAACGAAATATATTAAGTTTAAGTGAAATATTCACAATATTTGTTTACAATTATACCCAGCAAAAATGACATGCTTTTGAACGCCAGCATCGACATTCCGTCTGCAATACCAGGAAGTTGTTTTGTGTCAACTGTTAACTTTTCTCTGCATTACATGTAACTTTTGAGCAAATTAATAGGATCATCAAATCCAGCATGGGCACTGCCGCGATTCAGAGGCATGCAAAATGTGGCACTCCATATTACCAGGATGATATGGCCTAGGCAGGACTCAACTAGGTCATCATTGCTATTGCATCTCTCGAGATCACAACTGAGAAACATGGTAGCAATAGTCTCAGCATACTGCAGATTTGGTATCCACGCCAATAGACTGGGTATACAATCGAACGATTTTTGCAGGTGCTGTTACAACGAGGATGAACAGAAAACCATCTTCCATCTCTTCTGTATATGTCCTGCTTTAGAAAACCTCCGTTCACGATATTTGGAACATGGTTTTCTTGACAGACTCACTGAACTATCGAGCAGTAGTATTAGTGGCATTAACTCCTTCGTGAGAAACACCGGGACTCTACAATGCCCATAGGGCGACAGTTTTCTTTTTCTGTATGCAACTACACTATATTTCTCTATACTATCTCTTTATTTACTTTATATCTTCATCACATCTAATATGAACTTTTTACTCATCCACCCTCCTCATCTTGGCGGCAACCTGATGAACTTAACCTAACCTATTAGAGTAATTTATTATTTAAGACCCTATTTGGAAGCATATATAGTAACTAGTTGCCTCTAATGACATCACTATGTTAAAATAATGAGTCAAGTTGCTAAAGTGTAAGCACTGTAGTGTTATAATAGCACTTGATCTTATTATTTGACAATGGAAGTTTTTGCAGCACACAGAAAGTGATTTCTTTTTTTGTGTTTCATAATAACAAATTGCTCTCTGTGTGTAACAAATAGTAAAAAAGACACAAAATAATGGACTTATTTGGATCTGGTCCTAAATTTTTGTTACGTCAGTAAATGCGCGACCCAAAGGCCTTTCTTGAGATACCAAAGTCCCGAAAAGAGAAATTATTTTAATTTGAATCCAGCTTACGAAAGGATAATGTCAGGATGAACATTTTGATGCTGATGACGATCGTAGCGGATCAGAAAATATATTCCATCCTGCTAGTGTCTAATAAATCTTCTCTGTATTCTACAAAAATTATTACAATAATTAACTTCAGCCAAAATGAAGATTCAAAATTATTAACTCATGAAAAAGGTCAAAATAATATTCATCATTTACAATTTTGTGAAACGGTATCTTAGAATGAAGTAAATTTTCATTTGAACCGCGAATATCGATACATTATTTTCTCTCCATAAAAACGGAACCATCCTAATATTCATACATATGTCTGTATGAATGTACAATATATGTTTATGACTTAGTTGTAGTTTATTAATTTTATAAACGGATATCCTTATATCAATTACAAAAAGTAAGTTCTTTTTTAATTTATTTTTTCTATTTAAAGAGTAAATTTTGTTTAACTTAACAATAACCTTTATTGACCTTAATTTATATTTTTTAACAAACAAAAATAGAATAAAATATTCTTTATTATATATTAATTTAAACAAATTTATGATTGATTTGATTTTTTTTTGTATTTGCAAAAATGTTTGCATTTCTAATAATGAAATAAAAAAAAAAAAAAAATAAACAAAAAATTATTATACGAAATGAAGGCCAATTATTTTAGCTTTATTTTATTTTTTTTTTGTTTAAGTATTCATTGTTTTCAATTTATAAATGTAATATATATTTATAATAAATTGAAAAAATACAGTTAAATAGCTACAAACAAAACAACTGTTGTATTGAAATAGAATATGTCAATCATAAGGAATCATAAATCAGTATCATAGTAAAAAATAATAGGAAAAAAATGAGTAATATTATATTATATTTATTTTTAAAACATAACTGAAAGTTTCTTTTTTCAAAGTTTTATGTATGAATTTCTTAGTGTTAACAGAATTTGTTATTAATATTTAAGATTTGTTTTATTTTAAACTGATTTACTACTATTGCTAATGATGCTTATGATTAATACTTATTAAAAAATATAAACAAAAAACATTCTAATTAGATGACTTAATTAGTTTAGAATTTTAATGGCTACTTATTAGTATTGATTAATTATGGTTAAAATATATAATTTTAATAATATAATTTAAATTGTTTTTGAATGGTTTATAAAGTGTAAAAAAAAAAATTAATCATCCTTTTTGAAACTCTAGTGAAATAACAGAAAACTTAAGACTCAAACAATAAACATTAACTTACGTTTGTGTCTAAAGTCTTTTGTTTATTTTTAAAATTTAATCTCTTATTCAAGATAAAATTTTAAGAAATGTTAAAAAAACTGCAACAGTTCACTATGGTTTCGCCAACCACTTTTCTTGGCTAAAACTATACAGAAACGAGAAAAAAAGATATAGTCGGTCAGGCCCGACTATATGATACCCTACACCATACAGTATATTTCGGGGAGGGTTCTTTTATTAGACATGGACCCAAATGTGGACCCATAGTTACAAGTGTAAAATAAAACATACATAAACAGAATATTACGTTGATGCTGACATTTATATGAATTTATTCACTTTTGGGTGATTCCCGAAAGGGGGCCTTATATGGGAGCTATGGTAAATTATGGACCGATCTTTATAAAATTTGGTACTATCATTTATGTTTATATAAAACTTATTTGTGCCGAATATTAACTTGATACTAACATTTTAGTAGAATTTATGGCCGTTAAATTGATTTTTTGGAAAGGGGTTTATATGGGAGCTATGAGTAATTATGGACCGATCTTTTCAAAACTCGGCACACTTATTTAAACTTATATGAAACTTATATGTGCAAAATAATATTAAAATATTGCTATATTTAAGGGATTTATGATCGTTAAACCATTTTCCGGGAGGACATTTGTATGGGGGCTAGGTGAAATAATGGACCGATCATAACCAATTTCAATAGGCTTCGTCCCTGGACCAAGAAAATGCTGAGTACCAAATTTTATAAAATTTGGTTCAAAATTGCGACCTGTAGTTTGATTACAAGGTTTACATGGACGGTCAGACGGACAGACGGACGGACGGACGGACGGACGGACGGACATCGTTAATTCGACTCAAAAAGTGATTCTAAGCCGATTGGTATAAATTAAGGTGGGTCTTAGACCAATATTTTTGGGTGTTACAAACATCAGCACAAACGCATAATACCCTCCCCACCTATGGTGGTGTACGGTATAAAAAGTAAAAATGGATTTCAATTACGAAATTTGTAATATGAATTAATTTTTAATTGATTTTGCTCCAATCAACAAAATGATAATATTAATAACTGGAATAATTGATATTATTATCACTTCTTTTTCTTAAATAGATGCAATGAGCTGAAAATTTTTGAAAATTTACTTAAATTTATTTTATTTCTGTACTTTTATAGACAAATATTTAATTTGTTTTTATATTTTATTAACAGCTGTCAATTTATTAAAAAACAAAAATAAAAACCATTTAAAAAATTAATTATATTAATAAATCATATAATTAAATTCCAATATAAAGTTAATTAATAATTTTATTAAAAAATTATTTGAAATATTTTTTTCTGTGTAATTTTGTTAACATTTTCTATTTATGTTTTAATTATCGTAGTTTTGTAGCAAACAGTTCAAGACGCCAAAAATGAAGTCTTTTCCTACTTTTACTATTTTGTCTTCATAATACAACAGGTTAAAGTTCAGTTTCTTAAGAAAATTTAAAATATGTATAAAAGAGGTGCCTTTTTCAACGGTTTTCAATTCTTTGTAATTATTGAGTACAACAATTGTTTAAATAAGTTTATTATGGGAAATATATCTTAGGATAAGTACTTTTATAATTGAATATGAAATCAGTTAGAACTTGTTGTCATCTTAGAAAAATACAGTTTGTTTTACAAAACCCAAAATGAAATTGGATTCGTAAGAAATTTTACATTTCATTAGACCTGCAAGTTTTTGGTGAAAATTGGTAAAGAAAAACTCAACGGAAATAAATAAACATATATCTGGGCTATATTTTTCATATTGTCTCGTTGAGAAATTGAGAAAATTCATCTTTTCCGTGTAAATTAACATTGGAAATTCTTATCATTTATAAGGTCTAACCAATGAATAATAATGCCAAGGTTAAAAAATAAAATAGTATATATTGCTAAAATATAGTTGTGTATCAAAATTAATGCTGCTAAAGAAAATGCACGCCTTTGGGTTGAGTTATAAGTGAAATATGCTAAAATTTCCTTTGTAATGACTTTACTTCGGACACATAAAAAGTGTAGAAATTAATTAAATTTTTTATTACAATATAAATACATTAAATTGCTTTGATTTTCACCCAAATCATATTTCAAACAAGACAACCTATTTTTTTCCATTTTGGTAATTTTGGCCAAGAAAAGTGGTCATTGAAACCATAGTGCAGTGGTGCAGTTTTTTTTAAACAAAAATTAATTGTAATTTATATCTATTGTTTAAGAATGATAACACTCGATAGCTTCAAAATAACACTTTATAATTTCAAACGAAAAACATTTTAATGTGGGCTATAGATCTTCTTAAGGATATCACATAACAATTTTCAAAAATTTTGAAACACTCCCTAAATTTTGAGATATTTAAAAAAATTTTGAGGGTAAATTTTAAGTAAATTTAAGATTTTAATAGAAAAAAATATAAAAATCAGTTTAAAAATGGTAAAGTTATTACAAAATCCTTCGGCCATTAATGAGGCTTTCAAAAAAATATAAACATTTTATTAAAGTATTTAGTATCATAGGAAACGTTGGAACAAGGAGAATCATAATTAGTGAAAAAAAAAAAAAAAATGTGTTAAAACTTCTTTAGACCAGAGAAATTTAAAATTTGAATTTTAAGCATATGTTTGAGAAATAATGTTAATATTTGGACCTAAATAATTATAAAACAAGTAATGGTATTCCAATGAAATTTTACCACAAAATAGATAAACTTATTTTAAAATCGGTTAATTGAAAAAACTCCTACTTTTTTGTACCAAAATAGCCGAAATATCAGCCCGTGGAAAACTTGTTTCAAAAATTTACTTTTTTCATTAAAATGATAAATGACCATTACGAAAATTCTGTAGTATGGAACAAAAAACAAAATATTTTAAAAGTTAAAAAATATTACCACCAAATTACCAAATTAATTCCCCCAAGTTTAAACAATTTTGAAAAAACGATGCCAAAAATGAGAGTAAAATTTCTTTCGACCCAAATATCTTAAGCTAAAAGATATGCTAAATTCATATAAATCCTTCTCATATAAAAATATTTGTATATAAAGGAAATAATGTTTTTAAAAATTCTAATAAAATTCAAAGAAGTGCGAAAATTAAAAACGGGAAAAAAAGTTTCGGTATAACTGCTAGAGGATTATAGTGTATTTTTTTGGTCCCATTTTGTTAACTATTTATGTGTAGAAAAATGCGAATATACAAATTTTTTGGTTAAAAATGTAAAAATATTGGACTTAAGGCTCCATTACTCTACCGTAAATGTAAATGTAGCGAATCAGCTGACACGTTTTGCTTATGAGAGTTATGTGTGTATGTGTACGTAAATGTTACGTAGCAACCTAATCAAATTAGGTCGCTCTACGTTTTTACGTGACAGCTGTAACAACAGTGTTGACAGCTTTTTATTTCAATATACAAAATCTGCGTAAAAAATCGCTGTAATAGGTTTATAAATTGGACAATTATTTTTGCTGTTTTCTTCACAAAAAAATTGTTGAAATAATTTAAATAAGACGTAGAGTCGAATATTTAATTTAAAGTTCAACATTTTTGTCATAAAAGCACAAATTTCGTTTTGTATACAAATCGCTGAAATACAAACCAATAAATTTAGCGATTTTAAATTTGAATTTGATCCACTGGAAATATGCGTAATTGGCATCACCGATATTCATATGTACAAAACAACAATACAACAAAGTATTGGCTACATTTACGTTTTTAGAGTAATCATCCACTTACGTTTCCTTTTACATTTACGTTTTTACATTTACGGTAGAGTAATGGAGCCTTTAATTGGGCTTGGTCCTAAATGTTCGTTATGCATTAAATTCGCGTATCAAAGACCATTCTTGCGTTACCAAATTTTCATATTGTTCCTTGGCAGAAATATAAAAAAAAAAAAATTAAAAAAGGATATTTTTTATTTTGATCCAGCTTACGAAAGGATAATGTCAGAACGAAATTTTTGAGAAACGGTATCTTAGAATGAAGTACGACGGACAGACGCCGGCTTAAGAACAAAAAAATTCTGAAATTACAAACATTTACTTTTTCTACGTGTTTGTGCCCAAATTAATAAAACAAAATATAAATTAAGTTTTTTTTATCATTTCCTGAATTAACTCCATTTTTCAGTACATTGAATATGTACATCCTTAATAAATGCTTTTTTATTCAAATTTTTCATAAATTGCAGATAAACTTTTTTGAATTAAAAATTTACACAATAAAAAATCAACAGAATAAAATAATTGTATTACATTTATGAAGGATATTGTTCAAAATTAATTATTTAAAAGTCATTTCGGAAATCTCAATAGTTGTTCCAAATATCTTATTTTTCAAAATCATCGTCCACTTTATCGTCCTCCTCTTTTTTATCGTCAAAGTTTTTAAAATTGTACAAAATAATCATAAATTCTTTGAAGGTTCCATAGTTTTGAAATTTCAAATGAAATATATTGTTCTTTCAGAACTAAACTATGTTATTCCTTCCAACAAATTAAGTATAATGGTTTAAAAAAAAAAAGATTTTAAATTTATATTCCGGAAATTATTTCAAACTTTAATAAGCCACAGGAAAAATATGGTCTATTAAACGATGGAATAGTAAAAACTATTCCAATTACTTTTTTAAATGAATCAGTTATTTAATTGATCAAAATTCAAGTTTTCTAACATTTGTTACTGAAAATAAAACAATTTATTTACAGAAAAAATATTTTTGCAAAAATTTCAATTACATTATTAATCAGAATTTTAAATAATTTCAAATATTTCTATAATTAAAAAAATTACTCAAAATCAAAGTATTCTAATAAATTAAATTATAATTTCACAGAAAAAAATATTTTAAATAATTTTTTAATAAAATTATTAATTAACTTTATATTGGAATTTAATTATATGATTTATTAATATAATTAATTTTCTAATTGGGTTTCAGTTTTGTTTTTTAATAAATTGGCAGCTGTTAATAAAATATAAAGAAAAATTAAATATTTGTCTATAAAAGTACAGAAATAAAATAAATTTAAGTAAATTTTCAAAAATTTTCAGCGCATTGCATCTATTTAAGGAAAAGAAGTAATAATAATATCAATTATTCTAGTTATTAATATTATCATTTTGATGATTGGAGCAAAATCAATTAAAAATTAATTAATATTACAAATTTCATAATTGAAGTCCATTTTTACTATTTCGAATAATACATATTCAATTAATTTATTAATTGAAACTCAACTTATGAAAAAATTGTTTGTTTAATTATTCAAATAAACACTTATTTTTATTTATATTTGATTAAATTAATAATTGATACAATTAGAAAAACAATTGATAAACAATGACGATAAATTGTTTTAATTTTAGAAAGAAATTTAAATTTCGATAATTGATATATTTAAAAATTGTAATAGTTTTTATATATAGTAAATCGTTTAATATATCATATTTTGTCTGGGATTGGCTTTCAGAGAAAAAAAAATATTTTCGAAGAAATTTCAATTAAATTATTAATCAGAATTTCAAAATGATTTCAAATATTTTTATAATTGAATAAATTACTTAAAATCAAAGAATTCAACAAATAAAATACAAAGTTTTTATAGAAAAATCTAGAATCCAATTTCAATTACGAGTAAAACGTATTAAATTATTTTATTAATTGAAATTCATCCTATAAAAAAATTATATTTTTATTATTCAAATTACCACTTCTTTTTATTTATATTTGATTAATTTATTAATTGATACAATAAAAGGACATTTGTATGGGGGCTAGGTGAAATAATGGATCAATCATAACAAATTTCCATAAGCTTCGTTCCTGGATTGTAAGAAACTTGTGTACCAAATTTAATGAATTTTTATTCAAAATTGTACTTTGATTACAAGGTTTACATAGACGGATAGACGGACGGACATCGTTAAAAATGATTCTAAGCCAATTTATATAAATTAAGGTGGGTTTTAGACCAATATTTTTAGGAGTTACAAAAATCAGCACAAACGCATAATTCCCTCCCCACCTATGGTTGTGAAGGGTATAAAAATTGAAATTGGAATTGAGATTTTTTTAATTTATTCAGTTATAAAAATTATTTGAAACCATCCCAGCAAAAACTTGGTAATGACATGTAGTTACGGATGTAGTTACTTTGTAAAGACAACAACATAAGATTACATAGAAGTTGTTTAGTAACTAATTATTTATAACCCGAATGTAAATAATTATTTATGATCAGATTTTTAAAAATATTAATTTTTATTGATGTTATCAATATATAGTTACCAATTCATATATTTGAAGAAGGGATACATAAATTAAAGGCAAAATTTGCGTATGAATCAATTTGTAATCTAAAATAGTTTATTTTTATTACATTTATTTTAATTACATTTTTGGTTGTTGTTAAGTTTTTTAAATTAAAATTTAAAAAATTTTTTACAACTACAAAAAAATATTTTATATTCTGACATTTCATTACTTATTTATAACCTAAAATATAACTAGTTCCTATTGTTATTACTAATCATGACTTCAGTAATGCTTTAAAATCAATGCGCTGTTTAACAGCTTGGAAGTAATTAGTTATTGTAATGACATCTAAGTAATGAATAGGGTAAGTAGTTGCTTCTAATGTCATCACCGTGTTAAAATAATGAGTTATTCAGCTAATGTGTAAGTAGTGTAGAGCCATTATATTAGCTTCTTAATTCATTACATGGCAACCAAAGTTTTTGCTGGGATGTTAAAATTCTGATTAATAATTTAATTAAAATTTGTTTAAAAATATTTTTGTTGTGAGTGTAAAATTTAATGTTTTTGAAAATTTTGATTAAAGTCTGCTGATCGTGTAAAACTCTATTAAGTGGTTGCATGATGCTGATAAACTTTGGCCTGTTGGGAGTAAAATTCCTAACAGACCAATTTGAGAGCTAATGTCTGAAAAATGTATAGAATCATTTCCGAACAAACAATTCAGAAATCGTTCTTGTTCAATAGCAGACATCAAAAAGAACCTGCTGATTAAACATACCAACATCAGGCTCAGACCTCAATTTGTGTTCAAGTTTTGTTTTTTCCATATTGCAACAATAACTGTACTGTAGCATTTGAGGAAATAAACTTTGCCAAAATAATTACATATTTATTCAATTCGATAAACACTTTTAACATAATTTCCTTAAAAATTATTCAAAAACTAAAAAAAATTAAAGGTAATTTGAGAATAGCCTCTAAACCTATATACTTCATTAAACCTCTATAGAAAATTAGGTAACATGCAATATTTACATATTTTAAAAACAAATTTTTCACGTTTCTTTTTTTTTGTTTTTAGGAAAAATCGTAAAAATTTTTAAATATAATTATAAACAGTGAATTACAAACAATTAAAAATTCTTCTATTGTTTTTTTTGTTTTGTTTTTATTATTTAATTTAGCATTTTTAATTATAAATATTACATTATATCTTAAATATTTTAAAATAATATAATAAGTTTTTAGTTAAATATATATTTTTGATAATAAATTTAAATTAGTCATGCTACTCAAGCGTTACATTAATTTTCTTAAATAAAATTTTATTTTTATTCGATTTATTGATTTTTTTTCGTCATGGTAGAAAATTTAATATTAAAAGATAATAAATGAAAACAATTATATTTAAAAAAATTGACGCAATAACCACTAAATAGACATAATATATTTTTAATTATTTCACAATTTCATGCTTAATAATTAGATCCTTATTAATTATTAAATATTAAAAATCTAAATGTTTTGAGTAGTTTTTCTAAAATATTTCCTTAAACATATCAATACTTATTAAAAACTAATTAATTTATAAAAAATATTATACAATATTTAAATATATTTACGATATAAACATATTTACAATGTATGTTTTACCTGTTTTAGTGTAATTTTATATAACAAATTACCTTTTTTCTTTTTAGATTAATCATTCATTAACTCATACGTAATAGTAATGAAAAAAAAAAAACTCATTATTCTTATAACGGATTAAGTAAAAGCAAATACTTAATTACCATAATACTAGTATAGACAATATTATTTATATTAACGCGTGAATAATGTTAACCACGCGCTGTTACATGAAAAAAAAAAAAAAACCCATAAAAATTTTTTATTGAAAAAATTAAGAATAATAAAACTTACATCTGTTCAGAACTAAAATTGTTATTACAATAACAATTAATTGTAACACAGTTTATAGATTTTAATAAACAAGTATATTTACCGGTTTTGTGTTACATTACAGAAAATAATTATATGTTCACCAGAAATGGTTTTTTTCCATAAAAATTTCCTTTTTTTTAAGAATATAAATAAGTTATCTTTAGTTGGGATTTTGTTGAAGAAAATCGATAAAATTGGTTTGTTTTTTTTTGCTCTTGTTTATATTGGAATAAAATTTAGTTTTTTAATAAAAATTTCAATATAAAAAATTGTTGTTTGTGTGATTTAAAGTAATTTGTGACTGTATTTATAATTATTTTATCGACTATTAATATGTCACAGTGTTAATTAATTGGAATTCTAAGACACCTTTACTTCACTGTGTTCTATATATAAAACAAAAAGTAATATAATAATATAAAAGTAGCTTTGAATTTCCTGTAGTATTATTTTGGGTAAAACCTATTTATTTTTAGTAGAAACTAGAACAGGATGACGTATTTTTACAAATTTGTATGACTGTGTTTTATAAAATAAATAAATAGTTGTATAAATATTTGCTACACGCATATAATTATGAATGGATAAACAATATTTTCGAATGTAAAAATTTCACTCTGTTCCAAAATGAAACTTTTTATTTTTACTTGAAAAATTACCTAATGTGAGTTGTAGATTTTCTTTAGGATATCACATAATAATTTTCAAAAAATACTTTTAAATTTTGAGATATTTAAAAAAAGATCTTGTAGCTCATAAATTTCAAATTAATTTTGGATGTTTAAAATTGCTTAAGAACCCTAAAAGTTATTGACAGGGCAACCAAAAATATGCAAAATCATATTTTTTTTCCTAGATGAACCAAACTTTTAGTTATTTATTTGTATGAGACAATTTGAAGAATTTTTGCATCGATTTGGTATGGCATATTTTAAGAGCATAATTTTGCATATTTTACACTTAGAAGAAAAATTTTGCAGTCCATAGAATTTTTTTTTTATAATTTGCCATTAAAGAAACATTTTACTGTCACCTAAGTTTTATAATATTTGTTTAGCAATTGCTAATAAAAATCCGTTATTTTTTAAAGTTTATTAATTAATTATTTATACATATATTTTATGTTTTATTTTGGTGCATACATGAAAAATGTATGCAATTTTTAAGCAAGTTAATTCCATATAAATTGTAGTTTTTATCAAGGACCGTAATGATTATGAGTTTTAAAATAAAAATCAACAAATAATCATTATTTTTTGATTTTTATTTTTTTGCTCAACTCATAATGATTATTTTTGATTTTTATTTTTTTGCTCAACTCATAATGATTATTTTTGATTTTTATTTTTTTACTCAACTCATAATGATTATTTTTGATTTTTATTTTTTTGCTCAACTCATAATGATTATTTTTGATTTTTATTTTTTTACTCAACTCATAATGATTATTTTTGATTTTTATTTTTTTGCTCAACTCATAATGATTATTTTTGATTTTTATTTTTTTGCTCAACTCATAATGATTATTTTTGATTTTTTGTTCAACTCGTAATAATTTTTTTTTAATTTTTATTTTTTGTTCAACTCATAAAGATTTTTTTTTGATTTTTATTTTTTTGCTCAACTCATAATGATTATTTTTGATTTTTATTTTTTCGCTCAACTCATAATGATTATTTTTGATTCTTATTTGTTTGCTCAACTCATAATGATTATTTTTGATTTTTATTTTTTTACTCAACTCATAACGATTATTTTTGATTTTTATTTTTTTGCTCAACTCATAATGATTATTTTTCATTTCTCATGTTAAGTTTTATATTGTCAGCAAAAAAAGTAAAAATCAAAAATAATCATTATGAGTTGAGCAAAAAAATAAAAATCAAAAATAATCATTAATATTGATTTTTTTCATAAAAATAAAAAAAAAAAAAAAAAAATCATTCTGGATTCCGATAGAACCTGTTCTGAAGATTACATTTCTGTATTTAACACTTTTATCCGGTTGTTCCTTGTATCTGATTTTTTTGTTTAAAATTTCAAGAATAATGATTATTTTCTGTCCCTGGTTTTTATTGGTATAATTTTGAAAAAATAAATCTTGTTATGTTTATAACTAAAATGTATTTAAAAAATATTATATTATTGTATAGACTTTATTTAATTAAGATGCTATAATAAATGGTAATTTATATTAAAAATTGAGGTAATTTTGATTTTTGTAATATATTATATATAAAAAATTATAGTTTTAAAATCTTCTTCTTTCACTTGAAAGGATTTAAATAGAAAAAAAAAAAATACGTAATAACAAAAATTATGCAAAACCGTTTTTTTTGTGCATAACTCTGGTAAATAGCTGAGATCTAGTTTAAATGACATTTTAATGACCATTTAGATAATTTTACGTGATTCCATTTAGATTTCCTATATTAAAGAATAAGATAATATAAAATTGTTTGAGATTTTTAAAAATATTGATACATTTTTTAGGTATAATGGATATTGCAACGTCATACTAGAACGAGTGGATGCAATTTGCTTGCATTCTGTATCTAGTTGTAGAATTAATACAGTTTTTCTTGGGTATACTAAAATTATTTCATATTTAAAAAATAAAAAAAAAAAAACATAAGCTTTATGAGAAAATATTGTTTATTATCAGAAACAAATGTATTAGTTTTACATCTACTTTCAGAATACATGAAAATACCTTTGGCATTACGACCAATGATTTTATTTGAACGTTTCTAAAACCAGTTTTCTAACAATGATTTTTATTGATGTTGTCGCATTCATAGCTATTTATATAGAAGTCTTAGCGAATTGTTTAAGAACCAGCTTTTGAAAGCTGATTTTTGATTTTATTTTTCATTTCTTAAAATTATTATAAATTTATAATAATTTTTTTTAGAAATTTGTTGGTCTTTCTTCAGAGAAGTGATATAGATGTAATATAGAACTAGTTCTTAAACATTTGTTTTCAACAACTTTTTTGAAACGAATTTAGAATCACAATAAGGTTCAATAATAGCATCACACAGAAAAAAAATAAAAAAATAAAAATGCAATTAATTATAATAATAATTTTTTTTATACTATTTTTTTCCAATTTTTTGTTACATAATATTCTTGAAGTATGGTGTTTAATATACTAATTTGGTAATTCCAGAAGAAGCTCATCATAATAACAGTCATTTAAGTGTGACGTTTCGACAAGAAGCTGATGTGTTTTTACAACCTAGGGAACGAGACACGAAATAAAGCCTTAAGCAACAAATGGTCGAAAATAAATAATATGTACATACTTACAAATATTTACAATTTTATCCAAAAAGGACCCCAGCAAAAACTTTGGTTGTCATGCAATTACCTGAATAACTCATTACTTTAACACGGTGATGACATTAGAGGCAACTATTTACCCTATACATTACTTAGATGTCATTACAATAACTAATTACTTCCAAGCTGTTAAACAACGCATTGATTTTCAAGCATTACTGAAGTCATGATTAGTAATAACAATAGGAACTAGTTGCATTTTAGGTTATAAATAAGTAATGAAATGTCGGGATATAAAATATATTTATACCCTACACCACCATAGGTGGAGAGGGTATTATGCGTTTGTGCTGATGTTTGTAACACCCAAAAATATTGGTCTAGGACCCACCTTAATTTATACCAATCGGCTTAGAATCACTTTCTGAGTCGATTTAACGATGTTCGTCCGTCCGTCCGTCTGTCCGTCTGACCGTCTGTCCGTCCATGTAAACCTTGTAATCAAACTACAGGTCGCAATTTTGAACCAAAATTTATGAAATTTGGTACACAGGTTTATTTTGGTCCAGGGACGAAGCCTATTGAAATTGGTTATGATCGGTCCATTATTTCACCTAGCCCCCATACAAATGTCCTCCCGGAACAGAGTTTAACTATCATAAATCCCTTAAATATATCAATATTTTAATGAAATTTGGCACATATAAGTTTCATATAAGTCTAAATAAGTGTGTCAATTTTTAAAAAAATCGGTCCATAATTACCCATAGCTCCCATATAAACCCCTTTTCGGAAAATCACTTTAACGACCATAAATCCTATTAAAATGTTAGTATCAAGTTAATATTCAACACAAATAAGTTTTATATAAACATAAATGATAGTACCAAATTTTACAAAGATTGGTCCATAATTTACCATAGCTCCCATATAAGGCACCCTTTCGAGAATCACCCAAAAGTGAATAAATTTATATAAATGTCAGCATCAACGTAATATTCTGTATTTGTATGTCCACATTTGACTGCAAGTCTAATAAAAGACCCCTCCCCGAATTATACTGTACATAATGGTGTAGGGTATCATATGGTCGGGCTTGACCGACTATATCTTTTTCTCTCGTTTTTTGTTCTTGTAAAAAGATTTTTTAAATTTTAATTTAAAAAAGTTAATAACAACCACAAATATAATTAAAATAAATATAATAAAAATAAACTATTTTAGATTACAAATTAATTCATATGCAAATTTTGCCTTTCATTTATGTATCCCTTCTTCAAATTTCTGGCAACACTATGCCTGAATAAAACGTGTGTGTTTCTCAGCTGTCTTTACTTTTTACTTTTTTACTGAGAATAATTGCTTTTAAACAAAATTTTGTGTTTAATAAAGTATATTTTTTTAATTTTGTTGTCATAACATTGAAAGAATATAAAAATATTATTTACTTTGATCGGGTTATCTAAATTGTTAATTTGGAGTTTGTTGCTGTTGCTTTCTTTTCGTTTGCTGTATACATACTGAGGAAGCCATATTTGCTTGTTGCTGCTGCTAAAAGCTTTAAGTGTGGGATATGTAATGATTCCATTGGGAAGAGTCAAGGTAGTATAAAGTGTAACGCATGCGAGTCTTGGCTCCATCTTCCGTGTGCTAATGTGTCCGAGAATCAGCTTGCTTTGTTTAGAGAGAAACAGACATCATCATAATGATAGCTCCTTGCGTGATGAGGTTCGTGCGTTAAAAAACACTTTAGATGACTTTATTAAAACTAGCCAGGAAGATCGTGATGCGTATAAGAATTCTTTAACAGAAATTCTATCAGACTTTAAAAAAGAAGTGTATTCTTGTATTAATCAAATGAAGGCTGATATTACCAATTGCAGCAAATTGATAAACAGTGTTGATTCCTCAACTACGTCTAAAATAAATGCTTTGGAGGTGGAAAATAATATCCTACACCGAAGGCTAAACCGTGGGGACATAGTTATTAGTGGATTGCCTTCTGGTTTGAATGACCTTTCATCGACAATAATATCCTTAAGCTCCTTTATGATATTGGTATTTCTGACCGTGACATTGGTCAGGTTTTTTATATGAGTGGCAAGAGACTAATTTTAGTTAAATTTAATAACGTGTCAATACGAGACAAAATTATGAAAACTTACTTCAAAACAAGAAATCTGAAAGTGAGTGATATTTTGGGTGGAGATGTTGATAGTCGGGTGTATCTTAATGACCACTACTGTCCTGCTGCTTCGAATTTGAGTGCTCTGTGCCGGAAGTTGGTGCGTCAGAAAGCTATTTTGAAGTTCCGGGTTCTGAATACTGATCGAGTTAAGGCTAAGCTGACTTTAGTGGATGGCAAGGAGGTTACTTGTGACTTGAGTGAATGTGCGGCGTTGCTTGATGGACATTATACTGCTCCTCATTAATTTCAATATTTTTATTGTTTTTCTTTCTTTTTATTTTCTTTAAATTGGTTTAATGACAGTTGTTGAATTGTTGGAAACTTTTTCTAGTTTCGTTTTTTTTTCTTTATTTTGCCATTAAGCCATTTTATAGGATAATACTTTTTATTTAGCATCTATTTTTTTTCTTCTTATTTTTTATGTAATATTTTTGATCTCAGTATTATTATTGATCTCTTTGTTTTACCTTTGATAGCTGAGTTTGAATTATGATTAATATATTGTTATTTATGAATAATGTAAGATTTAGTTTTTACTTTTGGTTCCCCACCATCTTTATTATTTGTATTCAATATGTCAGTAAGTAATGAGAATATTGGTCCCAATATAAGTGGTTGTGTTCCTTTTAAGTTGTCCTTACGCAAGCATCTCGATCAATTGAGAATTTATCATATTAACTGCCAAAGTATTAGGCCTTCTAATTACTCTACGAAATTTGATGAATTCAGTAATATTGTAAAAGATAACTTTGATTTAATATGACTTTCTGAGACCTGGTTAAAACCTTATGTATCAAGTTCGTCTGTCAATATTCCTGGTTATTCCTTGGTCAGAAATGATAGGCTTAATGCACGTGGTGGTGGAGTTGGTATTTATATCTCCGGTAGCATTAGGTATAAAGTGGTTTTTAGAGTTTCTGAGTTAGGTAGTTGTGAGTAAATTTTTATTGAATTTTTAAGTGGTGATGTTAAGGTTCTTTTCGGTGTTGTTTACTTGCCTAGTGGTAATCTTGATTCCTTTGAGAGTATGCATTCGGATTTGTTGTTTAGATATTCTAGGATCGTTGTTGTAGGGGACTTTAACTGCAATCTTTTTAATACAGCCAAGTCGTTTTTAGTTAGGTCGATGTGTTTGAGATGTAACTTATCAGTTTTCCATAATTCCAAACCTACACACTTTGATGTAAATCATGGTTCGACGTCCTTGTTGGACTTCTGGTTGCTGAGTGATAGGTCGATGTTATCTTTTTCTGATCAAGTGCAATGTTCTTCAATATCACATCATGCCTTAATTTTTGCTTCATTCTGTTGTAATGTAAATCGTTCTCCGGATTTTGTTCAGTATAGGGACTTTAATAGAATTAACTGGGATGGTATTGTTTCATTTTTGAGGAATTTTGATTTTACTGCTTTTTTTTGGATCTGTGTGCATTGATAATCAATCTTACATTTTGTCATCGTTGATAGAAAAGCTTTTTGAATTTGTGCCGGTTGTTAAGAGGAAAGTTCGGGTTAGTGTTTCCAATTGGATGCAGTCTAACTGTGTTGTGCTAGCTGCATCTGCATCTACTGAGCACTGGAGAGTCTATTGTCGTTATCGGAATAGAGCTAAATCTATTATTCGTAGGGAGAGAAAGAGGTACTTTTCGAGATTATTTTCTGGAATGAATTCTTCTGATATGTGGAAATTTCTGAATCGTAGTTGTTTTACTGATGATCATGATTCACATTTTGGATTTGGTGTTGAGGAAGTGAATGCCCATTTTGCTGATATTCCTCATGCTGACAGAGTTGTTGCTGATGATGTTTATGATTTTGATATTGGTGATTTTAATGGAACATTTTCTTTTGAATGCATAGATGTGAATGATCTTTGGAGTGCAATTTGTAAGGCAAAGTCCAAATCTGTTGGTACTGATGGCATTCCTATTAATTTTCTTAAGATTATTTTTCCACATATTTCTGACTTACTTATATTTCATATTAATTCAATACTTACCTCATCTACTTTTCAATCTAATTGGAAGGTGGCTCGTGTTGTACCGATTTCCAAGGCTAGGGTAGTTCACTCCTTAGATGACTTGAGACCGATTTCTGTCCTTCCGGCTATTTCAAAGATTTTGGAGCACATTCTTAATAAACAATAATTACGTCTTCACGTAATTATTGTATATAAACACATCTAAAACTAAGGCTATTCTTTTCGGTAACAGTGGACATCATATTTCTGACTTGAATATTTTTGTTAGAGGTATTAGAAGTTACATCTGGCACGTTGGCTTGCATTTCTTCCAGATTGAATCGTATTGTCAATACCATTGTCCGATATGTTTATAACGTT
This sequence comes from Protophormia terraenovae, assembly GCA_951394005.1. Classification (NCBI taxonomy): domain Eukaryota; kingdom Metazoa; phylum Arthropoda; class Insecta; order Diptera; family Calliphoridae; genus Protophormia; species Protophormia terraenovae. Next base: position 129,394,673 of record OX596075.1, on the reverse strand, counting down.
CCCAGGAGATCTCACATTTCTGGATATGTTACTGATTTTCTTGGATGTGACTTTAAACATGTTAAGCTTCTTAGAATGTTAAGCTTCTTAGTGGCCAGCCTTCTCAACTTTGTTCGCGATTTCGTTTTTCTCATTCCACTAGGAACCCTCAAATAGTGATTCCAAGAATAACCTGCAGTTGTTTTGAGAGATCTTTTCTTGTTAGAGTAGCTCGTTGCTGGAATTATTTACCTGTTGAGCTCCGCATATTTTTTTAGTATTTTTAAAATTTATGAGGTGCACTGATTTGTTTGCGTTTATATATACACGAGTTGTTTTTGGTTTGATTTTTGAACTTTTTTAAACATTTTTACTTTTTTATAGGTAATTATTTTTGATTGTAACGGTATTTTTAGTTGAAGAAAATAATACTTCAATGTTGGCAGCAGTTATTTGGTTACTTGCTTGCTTAAGGATAAATGTACTAGATTATTCGGTTTTATTTAATATATATAAATATAACTTGCTTTTTTTTAAAAAACTACCGCTTTGGGACATGTTTTTGTTTACTTTTACTTTTTATTCGGCTGGGGGGCCAAATTTTTAATATTTAATATTAAATCCTTAATTTATATTTATATACATTTGTATAATTTTTGATATTCTTAAGATGTTTTAATGTTCAGGATTTTGCTTTTGTAATATATATTTATTGGCCTTGAAAGGCTTATTTATATTACTTGATTTAATAAATAAATATATGAATTGGTAACTGCATTATAAAAATCAATAAAAATTAATATTTTCAAAAAACTGATCATAAATAATTATTTACATTTAGTTTATAAATAATTAGTTACTAAACAACTTCTATGTAAAGCAGACAGTATGTTGTTGTCATTACAAAGTAACTACATCCGTAACTATATGTCATTACCAAGTTTTTGCTGGGACCCTAAAACAATTTGCGCTTCTATACTAATGCCATTACTCTTGATTATAACATTATAATATAATTAATTTCACAAAATTTTAAAAGGATTTACTATTTACGTTAATTACACAGGGAAACACTGATTCGGATACACGGTATTAATAAGTAATAAGCCTTTAATCCACTTTTACTGAATTTACTCTAGTTCTCGCGATAAATGACGATTTGTAAAATTAAAAGCTTAGTACTTATTAATATCGTTTATCCGAATTGAATGAGAAACCCCGTGCCGCAAAAATCTTCTCTCATTTTGTAACTTTGTGTTATGTATATTTATACACAGGCCGGAAAAAGTATTGGAACAGTACATAAATTAATATGAAATTGGTCAATGCATTCAAACTTCTTTTAGTCAGAAATGTGAGATTTAGGTATTTAATACATTGTGTAAGTTTATTAAGGCCTAATTAAAATTGCGAAATTTAAATTATTTCCTAATATTTTAAGGAAAAAAGTATTGACACAGGAAAGTAAAAATGCATTCATATTTTTTTTTTAATTTTTTCTTTTTCTTTGAAATTTATAAAAATTTCAAATCAAATTAAAGTAGATTGAAAAATTAATTACATTAATAAATATTTTTATTGAATTTTCTTTTTAAACTAAACAAAACATAAGTTGAACAAATTTTTTCTGGGCAAGTAATGATTTTAAAACATTTTTTTAAATTAATGACTTTTGTTTAATTTTATTTTATTTTAATCAGTTTATTAGAGCTAAAAGCAAATTTAGGCGATAACGGATGTTGTGTTGTTCATGAAAAAAAAAAAAAACAAAAAATAGTGTTATTTGGAATAAATCTTTCAAAAGTACATTCATTTAAAATAAAAAATTTTGTATTTTATTAATAAAGTAAAATAGTAATAGTAATGCAAATGTTGTTTAATTATTAACAAGTTAAGTTGTGTCAGCAGTTAACTTTTCTCTGCATTACATGTCAATAGTTGTGTAACTATTGAGCAGATTAACATGTATTTATATTAGAGTAATTAATTATTTAAGGCCCTATTTGGAATCATATATGATAACTAGTTGCCTCTAATGACATCATCATGTTAAAATAATGAGTTAAATTGCTAAAGTATAATTAGTTTAGTGTTATTAAAATAGCATTTTAACTCATGAAAGTTTTTCCTGCGTATTTATTTTTCAAATTTCCAATAATAAAAAGATTAAAAGTCAAATGTTTAAATGTCAATTACTAATTTTAAAATTAATTCACATTAATCATATAAACGAATATTTAGGAGCACCATATAAATTGGGTTATTTTAATCGATTTGTATTCCTGCAGCGGTAGTCCTAATGAAAGAGTTTTCTTTGTGCATTCAACTAATAAGCTTTTCAAAAATCAGTGCGTTTCGAAAATCACTAAATTATTATTTTTATAATTCTAACCATATTTTTTATGCAATAAATTATCTAAACTCTATATACATATTAAAAACTTGAAAGCAAATATATATTTCCATAATTAAAATAATCACTGAATTTTACATTTATGTATATATATGTAAATAAATGTCACAAAAATGTGTCTATTTGACAAGCGATTTGACAGATATTCATACTAAATGTTAAAGCTTATATCAATCAAAAACAGGTCTGTTAAGAAAATATCATAACAGAAGTTTTAAATCTTGCAGACACTTGGACTTTGTATTTGGCTTAATATATTTACAACATAAATAAAATATTCTCAATATAAATACATATATACATATATGTATCTATATAAATCCCTAAAAAACTGTAACATCAACTATATTTTACTAAAATAAATAAGTATTTATGAAACTATAACTCCATTTTATTAAAATGCCGGTTATACATACATATCTACATGCATACACTTGTATGTACATAACAAAATAAACATAAACAAAGCTTGTGTCTTAAATCTTTTGTTTCATAAAACGTGTGAGAGATTTGTAAGACCTCATTCTTGATATGACGTAAATTTTTGTTTTTATTTATTTATTTATTTATTTATTTTTAATGTTCTTTATATTTATTATTGTATTTATGCAAATATTACGGTAGTATTGGAACGGAATTACAACTAAATTTTCATGACTTACTTTTGCTTGGAGTTTTTTGTCTGTTTCAATTTAAAATACAATGTATTTATGAAGTTTGTTTTTTTCAATCAGTTAAATAAATGTTAAAATTAAAAGAAAAGTTTTTAACATTTAATTCATTGTTAAATAAATCGTGATTTTCTGGAACGTTTTTTTCTGTATTTGTTGCATTTTATTATTATTGTTCCTTCAATAAAAAAATGTAATTTAAAAGGGAAATAGAATTAAAAGTTGCATGATATCTTAATACATCTAGCGCATGTTAAATAATTTTTTTGGTTTATAAACTTATAAATAAGTTCTAAAAGCTTCATCTGTCCGCTTTAGCTTCTGTCCGTCCATTTGTGTTTAATTGTAAATTTATAACAATTTAAATCAGTGAGTAGTATTGGGTGATTGTAGTTTGCCATCTGGGGGTTTTGTATTTAATATTAAACCGGGTTTTGAATATTTGTTTATAGAATTGTTTTAATTTTTTATAATTCATGGATATTATAATAATTTTTGTTTAAATATCATGTTCTAATGGCGGGAAACAAGTGTTTATTTGTTGTAATTTTAATAATAAAATTAAACAAAAATTATATTTATTAAGACAGATGTGGCTGTTTTTCATTGCTTGTAATATAACTTTTACATAAAGTCAATGATTCCGTTGAGGATTTTTTTTCAAAAGCTAAATCTAATCAAATATTCATTATTTAAATATTTTATATTATTTTTTAGTTTGTTTTACTAACACTCACGCCCATTTTCATTTTCATTAAATCATTTTTAAGTTTATTTTTGCTCAATTTGAAATTATTTAACATTTTGTTGTTGTTGTTGCTGGTGCTTTAATTTAAATTGCAATTATATGTTAATAAGTTTAATGGCAAACTATTAGATTAAACTTAAGTTTTCAATAATTTATTAACAGTTCGTTCTATTACATAAGAACAACTTTATTATTAAAGCAAAAGTTTATTTAAATTATTGCTAATACAAGTATAAAAAATTTATGTTGTTAGTAGAAACAATTTTTTTTCCTCAAACAAAAGATTTATTAATGTTTGTTTAGATTTGCGTTGGTATTTGAATTTAAAATTTGTTCACGAATTTATTTATTTAGTTGAATATTTATGTGATCTAATGATCACAAATTGTGATTTATTTTAAATAAATTAAATCATAATTAAATTTCAAATTAGTTAAAGTGTTTGTTTTAAGATAAAATGAAAAGAACTTTCACTATTTTAAACGGAGGGGAGAATAAGAAGAAAATTCCGAAAAAATTAACAATATAATGGACCAGAGTAGACTAAAGAATACATTATGCAGCTGATTATAAAGTAATCAATAGACCGGACTAAAGATTAAACTATAGAATATATTATAGAGTGTTCTATAGACTAAATAGTTGAACAGCCCATAAAGTAGACGTTAGACTAGACTATATTCTGGACTGTAGTTTGAACTATAGTTTAGACTATAGATTATATTATAGTATATTTTGGACTGTTGTATGGACTTTGGTCGGATCTATAGTCGGGACTATAGTTTGGACTATAGTCTGGACTATAATTTGGACTATAGTGTGGACTATAGTGTGGACTATAGTTAAGACTATAATCTGAAATATATTTTGAAATATATTTTGAACTATAGTCTGGACTATAATGTGGACTATGGTCTGGACTATAGTTTGGACTATAGTCTGGACTATAGTCTGGACTATAGTCTGGACTATAGTCTGGACTATAGTCTGAAATATATTTTGAACTATAGTCTGGACTATAGTTAGGACTATAGTCTGGATTATAATTTGGACTATAATATGGACTATAATTTGTACTATAGTATGGAATATAGTCTGGACTATAGACTGAAATATATTTTGAACTATAGTCTGGACTACAGTTTGGACTATAGTTTGGACTATAGTCTAGACTATTTGACTATACTCTGAACTACAATTTGCACTATAGTCAGGACTATAGTTTAGACAACAGTTTGGACTATAGTCTGAACTATAGCTTGGATTATAGCCTGGAATATAGTCTGGAATATAGTCTGAACTATTCTGAAATATATTTGGAAATATATTTTAGACTATAGTCTGCACTATAATTTGGACAATAGTCTGGACTATAGTTTGGACTATAGTTTGGACTATAGTCTGGACTATAGTTTGGACTATAGTTTGGACTATAGTCTGGACTATAGTTTGGACTATAGTCTGGACTATAGTCTAGAATATAGTCTTGACTATAGTCTGAAATATATTTTGAACTATAGTCTGGACTATTCGGACTATAGTCTGGACTATAATTTGGACTATAGTCTGTACTATAGTCTAGAATATAGTCTTGACTATAGTCTGAAATATATTTTGAACTATAGTCTGGACTATTTGGACAATAGTCTGGACTATAATTTGGACTATAGTCTGTACTATAGTCTGGAATATAGTCTTGACTATAGTCTGAAATATATTTTGAAATATATTTTGAACTATAGTCTGGACTATAGTTTGGACTATAATTTGGACTATAATTTGGACTATAATTTGGACTATAGTCTAGACTACAATTTGCACTATAGTCTGGACTATAGTTTAAACAATATTTTGGACTATAGTCTGGACTATATTTTGGACTATAGTCTGCATTATAATTTGGACTTAATATGGACTATAGTTTGGATTATAGCCTGGAATATAGTCTGGACTATAGTCTGCAATATATTTTGAAATATATTTTGAACTATAGTCTGGACTATAATTTGGACTATAGTTTGACTATAGTCTGAAATATATTTTGAAATATATTTTGAACTATAGCTTGGATTGTAGTTTGGACTATAGTCTGGATTATAATTTGGACCACAATATGGACTATAGTTTGGACTATAGTCTGGAGTTTTTAAGGGATTAGAACTTTCTAGACTATAGATTAGACCATAGTCTAGACTATAGATTAGACTATAGTCTGGACTATAGATAAGACTATAGACTAGACTATAGTCGGGAATATTCATACGATTTTTGTCGGAAATAAAGATAGTATATAGTCGACACTATAGATTATACTACAGTAGGGAATATAGATTGGACTATAGTCGGGTATATATAGTAGACTAAAGTTTGACTATAAAAATAAGGTGAATATAAAAATTATTAAAACTTTCTGTATGATCCTCGTATGTTTAAAATATTTAATTTATTATTTCAAACTATTGTGAAATAAACTTCAAAACGTTTTTTAAATTGATGTAATTTATTGTGCATTTTTAATAAGTGTTCATTTAAAGATTTTAATTAAGACATTTTAATATTAAAAGGAAAATTTTATATAAATTACTTAACAATCGAATGACATTTTGTTATTTAAAGCGAGGAATTTTTAAAAATGTCTATAATTAAAACTTCTAAATACTAAAAGTTACAGCATGTGTTACAAGTAAAAAAAAAAATAACTTTTAATAATGAATTTAATGACGTGTAAAATATCTAACTTTCGAATCGAGTACTTTTTATACATAAAAGAGTTATCAAACACCAGTGAATTGTTAAAATATTAAAAAAAAGGAAAACAAAGTAAATATATTCACTATATGATTATTGTGATTAGTTTAAAAATTTGAAATAAATATTAAGCACAAAATTAAAGTATGAATAATTCAATAAATGTTTTTAACAATTTTCATTTAAAATTTTTAATAAAAATCAGCAGATAGTAAGTTTAAGCCAGCTTTTTAAAAAACAAATAATGATTTTCAATTTTAAGCTGTACAAAATCCGCGAAAGAAAAATTTAAAATTCCTAACAAAACTTTAAATAATGGTTATAAAATTCCAGTTATAGGATTGGGAACTTGGCAGGTAAAATTTGGCATTTAATTTTCTAAAATTATATAAATTTTTTTTTTTTTTATTTCAACTAAAGAGTTTGGAAGATGAAGTAAAATTAGCCGTTACAACAGCCATACAAACAGGTTATCGCTTGATTGATACTGCATTTGTTTATCAAAATGAAAAATATGTGGGACAGGCTATCAAACAAATGTTAGAGAAGAAAATAGTAAAAAGGTTTATGGCTAAATAAATATAAACATAATCATTTTATAATTATTTTTGAAAATTTTTCAGAAGTGACCTTTTTATAACCACTAAACTTTGGAATACTTATCACCAGCCAGATTTAGTATCTAAAGCTATACGTTTATCTTTAAATAATTTACAATTAAGTTATGTAGACCTATATCTCATGCATTGGCCTACCGCCTATCAAGAAGGTAACATTTTATTTCCTGTTAATGCTCTAGGTCATATAAAATTTTCTGATGTGGATTATATTGCAACCTGGAAAGCCATGGAAGAATTACAAGATTTAGATTTAACCAAATCAATAGGTGTATCGAATTTTAATAAATCACAATTAGAACGTTTATGGAAAATGGCTCGTATTAAACCCGCAGTATTACAATGTGAATGTCATCCATTTTTAAATCAGAAAAGATTAATGAAATATTGTAATTGTAAGGATATAGCTTTTATGGCTTATAGCCCTTTGGGTTCATCGTTGTCAAGACCATATGCTGTTAAGGATGAAGAACGTTTAATGGAAACAAAAGAGGTAAGAGTTTTTATCTAAATTGTATGAAAATTAAATATATATTTTTTTAAAATTATTTTTGTAGATTATTGATATGTCGCAACGTTATAAAAAAACTTGTGCTCAAATCTTAATACGTTATCAACTGCAACGTGATAATATAGTTATACCAAAATCTGTTAAGCCCTTAAGAATTGAAAGCAATTTTAAGGTTTTCGATTGGGAATTATCTTTTTGTGATATGAATATTTTAGATGATATGAATAGGAATCTACGCTATGTTTTAAAAATGCAGTAGGTTGAATAATTAATTTGAATTTTCTTTATTTTTAAATATTTATTATTATTTTTTTAACAGAGAAGCTGGAAAACATAAACACTATCCATTTTGGGATGAATACTAAGTAATTGTGTATAAAACAAATTTTTCAAGTGTAAATGTTGTGCCAAAAAGTAATTAAAAAAAAAGAAAAAAAAAATATCCAAATTTAGTAACCTCAGGTGTATATTTTTTTTCATTTACGATATGAGAGATAGTCCTTATAAATCATTATAAAAAATACGCTTACATGTATAGTAGTGTCCCGTAGACAAAAATTTTGTAGGAACACCCCTCAAACGATGCGTAAAAATTAGCTGAATATGGGAAAAATATTAAAAAATTTTTTTAAATTGATCTTCAGTTCCCTACCAGCGATTGAATGTCACGGGTCTAGAACATTTCGTCCAAAAAATAGTATTGAGTTTAGTCTTGAAATGGGTATCAAAAAAATTCGTAATTTTAAGCCAATTATAGAAAAGATATTTAAAAAAATTTTCGCAAAAATTTTGGTCCATAAACCGTCATTTTAGTACATCATGCAAAAAAAAATTTCGATATTTTTCTTAAAAAAATAGATAAGAATTTTATAATTTTGTTCCTTTTAATGCTAAAATTTTAAAAAATTGCATTGTAGTAAGAACTGTTGATTTTTTTGATACCCATTTCGATTAAAAAATAGAAACTTTTTTGACCAAAATGTATGGGACCCATGATTTTAAAATCGCTGGTAGGGAATTATTCAGCAAATTTTTACGCATCATTTGAGGGGTGTTCCTACATCGAAATCTCGAAAAACGCTATTCTCGGGACACTCTAATGTATAGGTTATCTCTTTCAATTTAAGAGATATTCAGATTGAAATAAATTTTTACCCCATAAAGTACATATTTTCTGGGTCCTGGTTAGATTCTGAGTCGATATACCTATGTCCGTCCGTCTGTTGAAAGCAGGATAAGACTCAATTCTTTTTATTAAGTTCTCAAATTGCAAAGCTGGGATCGACTTAAAATTATTTTAATTATATAGCTTCATATGTAAGGTAAACACCAAAAAAGTATTTTCTGACAGACGCCTCTTATAACGACAAAGTGACTATTTTTTAAATATGTTTTATGCGGATTGGAATTTTGGGTATTTTTATGTAAAAATGTGGGAATTATTTTAATTCTCTTATTTTAAGATAACTTTATACATATTATACTGAAATTTCAATAAAATATCATTATTCGTTTAATTTTTATTAAACCTTAAATATTAACTTTATTTTTTCAAAAGAACCCTAAAAATGCTAAATTTTAAGACCTTCGAAAATTTCTTCGATCAAATTACATTCCACTAACTTTTTATACCCTACACCACCATAGGTGGGGAGGGTATTATGCGTTTGTGCTGATGTTTGTAACACCCAAAAATATTGGTCTAAGACCCACCTTAATTTATACCAATCGGCTTAGAATCATTTTCTGAGTCGATTTAACGATGTCCGTCCGTCCGTCCGTCTGTCCGTCCGTCTGTCCGTCTGACCGTCTGTCCGTCCATGTAAACCTTGTAATCAAACTACAGGTCGCAATTTTGAATCAAAATTAATGAAATTTGGTACACAGGTTTCTTTTAGTCCAGGGACGAAGCCTATTGAAATTGGTTATGATCGGTCCATTATTTCACCTAGCCCCCATACAAATGACCTCCCGGAAAAGGGTTTAACGATCATAAATCCCTTAAATATGGCAATATTTTAATGAAATTTGGAACATATAAGTTTTATATAAGTCTAAATAAGTGTGCCGATTTTTAAAAAGATCGGTTCATAATTAACCATAGCTCCCATATAAACCCCTTTTCAGAAAATCACTTTAACGGGCATAAATCCCATTAAAATGTTAGTATCAAGTTAATATTCGACACAAACAAGTTTTATATGAACATAAATGATAGTGTCAAATTTTACAAAGATCGGTCCATCATTTACCATAGCTCCCACATAAGGCCCTCTTTCGGGAATCACCCAAAAGTGAATAAATTCATATAAATGTCAGCATCAACGTAATATTCTGTATTCGTATGTTTTATTTTACACTTATGAGTATCGGTCCACATCTGACTCCAAGTCAAGACCCCTCCCCGAATTATAATGTAACACAATGGTGTAGGGTATCATATGGTCGGGCTTGACCGACTATATCTTTTTCTCTCGTTTTTTTATAAATTATCAATCTCGATATTGTAACCTTTTCTTAGATACTAAATACTCGTATAAAAAGTTTATCCTTTAGCTTCAAACCCAACAGAAACTTGGCCTTCTCTAGCCAAATTAAACTATTTTTCATATATTTGTGCGGTAAATTTTTATTCCAAATCAATTTGAAAACATCTCACCTCTGAGATATCTCCAATGGTTCAAAAGTTACAGAATTATTAAAAAACCGTTTTGGAATCACTGTGTACTGTAAATACAACTTGAAGACAATTTTAGTTAGAATTTTTTGATATTTTTTTTTAATAAAATCAGACAAGTCATTTAACTAGGGCACTGAAAGATGCTTACTATTCTTCATGTAGGGTACGGCATGTTTCTAGGAAACAATCATAGCGGTTATTTTACCGAATCTTCTTCCAAAACATTTGCAAGATCAAACAACGGCAAACCATTTTTTTTGTAGAACTAGTGGTCACGCAAATTTTGACAAATGTGAACATAGCTTTAGGAAGTTAAGAAATTAATGTAGAAAACTTTTCAGTTTCAATACTTTTAAAAGGGAGACTAGAAAAGCGAAAAAGGAATCTTGGAAACGTTCCTATGCAGACTTGGGGAATACCACGTATCTAGGCTACATAAGATCCTGGCACGCTCGGATTTCTCATGAACCCGCATAGCACTTTTACAAAAAGTAGTAAGGAGACTCTGGAATTACTTATAGGCACACACTTTTCGGGTTGCAGGGACGATGAAAATAAGGAGTCTAAATCCACATCAGTGGTCTTTTAACTTCCATTGTAAATGAGGAGAAAATAGTATAGGCTGTACCATCTTTTAAAACTCTATAAATCACCGATACCAGATGACATTTTCCCGGCGCTATTACAGAGAGCTTTATATGTCATTATGTCATGGCTGATTCTGATCTTTAGGAGTAGTTTCGAATTGAGTTATATCCCTAGAGAATATGGGGAGGTTACGATGATATTTATTTCTAAAGAAGGAAAAAACAACAGAAAAAGAAGTAAAACAGTACCGCAGAGGATTATAGACCAATTAGTCTATCATCGTTTTTGTTGAAAGACTCTGGAAAGACTAGTCGATGTCTATGTCAGGGAAATCCTCTCACCGAGAAATTTCTATAGGGCACAACATGCCTATCTGAAGGGTACGTCGATGGAAACGTCACTGCATGATGTGGTCGGTACTATTGACGATACACTAGGCAGAAAAGAATATATGATGGCATCTTTTATAGATATAGAAGGCGTTTTCAATAATATGAATATACCGCCGATTTTTTGTTCTCTAGAGAACCTAAGAGTCGATAGGAGGATAATTAACTATACAGGAAACATGCTGAAAGGTATTTTATAAACTCCAATTTAGGAATAAGTAAATCAAGAATGTTGTGACAAGAGTCACTCCGCAGGGAGAGGTTATATTTCCACTCTTATGGAACCTTGTGGTAAAGAAAGTCCTTTTTGAACTCAGCGATAAGGATGCCAAAGTAGTTGCATATGCTAATGAAGACGTGCTCCTTATCAGGCGAAAATTTTTCTCCACGATAAGTGAACTCATAGAATCAGCTTTAAATACCCTGCTAACATGGGCCATATATAACGTTTTGACTGTAAACCCCACAAAGACCGAACTAGTACTATTTACTAGAATATATCAAGTTTTAGTTTTTAAATTACCTCGTCTAGATGCTTTCATTCTGAAACTTTTGAGAGAAGCCAAGTATCTTGGAGTAATTCTTGACTCAAAGCTATTGTGGAAACGAAATGCCTAAAGTTGAACGCAAAAATCTCTATGCGCATTCTACACAGGAAAACTTTCGGATAAAGATGGGGTCCAACCCACATATCGTACATTCGATGTACAATGCGGTTATTAGACCAATCCTTACTTACGGAGTACTTGTATGGTGGTAGGTAGTAGATACAAAAGCTCACATCTCTACCCTGAATAAATTACAGAGATTGGTTTGTCTCTCAATCACTGGTGCGATGCGCTCTACTCCTCAATCCAGTATGGAGACAATGTTAGATATTTTTCTCTTTGATATTTTCATAAAAAATATCTCTGCACTACGTCTTAGAGAATTAGGCGAACTTAAGCATGACCGGGTTGGCCATGGCACTAGTTTAAGGAAGATATCAAGGCATATCAACCCTGATACGGTAAAACGATTATTTGGTACCAAGAATAAACTTTGAAAGGACCTTCATTGTAAGAATCCCATCTGTTTAAGGAATATGCGATCTCGATCTTTACTGATGAATCGAAAACGGAAAATGGCACTGGTTCAGATATTTACTCTAATGATTTGGACATCTCATTGGCTCTCAGATTTCCAAATTCGTGTACAGTGTTCTAGGCTTAGGGGCGGACAGTCTTGCTGCATAGAAAATGTATAACAAAATTTCTTTAAATTGAAATTGAACAAATAGTAGCAAAAAAAAAAAAAGTATAACTTCAAACACTTTAGTCCCAACAAAACAAAAGACTTAAGCAATAAACTCGTAAGTAAGAATTTAATCTTTTAAAACATTTTAAATTGACTTAAAATGTATACACGCATAATTCTAATAAATTTTTACTTATTTAAATAATTTTTATATAAAATAAATGTTGCCTTTAGGCTAACATTTTATTTGATGTCTAGTTTTATTAACTCGATGATACCCAATGTGTTCAATGAACTTTGTATTGTTTAATTAAGCATAAATTGTGTATGAATACAACATACAACATACTTACATAAATATTTGTTATTGATCATAAAAATGTACAACATTCTATAAGTAAATTTGTTTGATTCTTATTTTTTTTTTTACAAATATATTTAGCATAGTGACCAAGTAATTAGAAAGAACAAATAAATTAAAATAGACAAATTGAGCCAATTTTTAAGGTGTGACCAAGGGAAATACTTATTATCAACTAAAAGCAATTTAAAGTAAATTGTCAAAGTTTTAATATAAAAAAAAAAAACAATTGAAATTAAAATAATTAAGAGAATATTGGCTAAATAATAAATAATAGTAAAAATTCCATTAATAACAATGAAAATCTTATGAATGAAATTAAAAAAAGTGTAAAAATAATTGCGTGTTTATTTTATTTTTTTTGTAATTTAAATAATAAATCCCTTGCTGTCTGAATACGTGAGTGAGTGTATAAGTGATTGCTTGGGAAAAAAGTGTGTATAATCTTGGGTTTCCATTGACATTCACTTCAAGTTGCTTACCTCGTTTCTAAGTAAAATATACTTTTAGTTTTTCTTAATTGAACTTGTAATAAAATTATCAGCAGTAGCTATGTTTTTTTAATTTTTAATGCTGTACAACTAATATTTTTTTAATTTATTTTAATTATTTTCAATTAAAAACAACTTCCATATATTTTTTTATTATTAATTTTTAATCATAAATATGTATACCAGTAGCAGCTAGTAAATACTACTAAGTAATAAATATTTAAAACATTTCTCATGTAAATTATAAAAGAAAGAATAACAAAAATGTAAAATATTTTTTAAAATAAAATCAAAGAAAATGCTACTAGTTTCTAAGCAACTTGTTTTTTATTTTTTATTTAAAATGTAATAAAATTCCAACACCAGATGTTTTAAAAAAGCCTGCATCTTATAAAACAAAACTAAATAACTCGCTGTCGAACTCGTCTGGAATCACGTGTTGTTTTATATTTAATATGCAATTTGTTGTTATTATTATTTCTTTTTTTCACTTTTTTTTTATTTATTAGAATTATTATTAGTTATTGGTTCGTAATATGGTAAATATGAAATCATAAATAATTTGTATACATTAAGCTGATTTTATGCAATATATTCAACTAATAATTATTATTTACTACGTTATTAATTCTATTTTATATTTTTTAATATTTTTTTATTTTTTTTATATGTTTACATACAAAAAAATGAGAAAGTTTAAATTTGCATATTAAATTTAAAATATTAAAGGGTAAATTTTATAAACAAAATATCATTCAAAGTTACAAATTTCAATAAATTTAGTACTTTGTTAATAATAATATTTTTTTTTGTTCTTAATGAGTAATTAGATAAATAAGTATTGACGAAAGAATGATCTCAGACAAAAGGTAAATATAAATTAAGTAAAAACTTTTGTAAAAAATATTTTTAGACAAATGTAAATTTCATGTTCCTGTTGATGTTTTCATGTAATTTTGTATAATTTGATAGTTAAATAACAAAAGGTCCAAAATACAATGATTGTTAATTTTATTAAAATGTTAATATTATTGAAAAGTTGCGGATTTTGTACTTTTTTTTAGCTAAATTTACTATTATTGTAAAATTTTCTAATTTTGTACTAGTGTCATAAATTACCTCATTTTGTAGGAAGTTCAAAAATGTTACAATTGTACCACCTAAAAGTAATGATTTATCTATATATACAAAAGCGTAACGTGATTGACTGACTGATTCATCATCCCACAGCCCAAATGGTTAATGTTAGAAAAACAAAATATGTACTGTACATAGGTCTCTTATTAAAGGGATCTGCTAAGATAGGATTTTTGAAATTAGTATATTTAGGGGGTGAAAAGGGATAAAAACTGGTAAAACCGGTAACCTTATATCTCCTAAACTAATAGAGATACAAAAAGTGGAATAATCATAGTTATTGACTTAAAAAATAATCGGAAGGGTGTCTGGTACTTTTTTTTAAATTTGACTCTTTTAGGGAGAAAACGGGAAAAACTGTATTTTACTACTTTTTTGACACTCCAACTATCCAACTATAAACATAAATAAAATGTGCATAAAATTAGTACCTTATCGAAAATTGGAGAATACAAGTATGGTACTTTGTGAAAATTCGAACGTTTTTGGTATTTTTTCACAAAATATTTGTTTTTTTCACTGACACATACATACGAATATTTTAACATTAGATCCCAATACAATTTAGAAATTCATTGGAATACAATCTTTGTTACATCTAGGAGGAATAAAAATGTATCAAAAAGGGGATCAAATCGGAAAATAAAACTTTATTCAAATTAAATAATGCATTTTTTATTATATTAAACCTAGAAATATGAACTTAAGTCCATGTGGTCCTAAGTGAGTGAGAATTTACAAGAGGGGACTTTGTGGTACTTTTTTGTTCTTCTGATGGTATTTTTTTAATTTTCTATAATATTGAACTTAGAAAAATGAAATTAAAGATATATGATCCCAAGTGAATGAGTATCCATAACAGGGTATTTTTTCATTATTCTAATGGTACTTTTTGAATTTTCTAATTTTCGTTCTTCAATGGTACTTTTTGAATTTTATATAATATTGAACCTACAATTATTAATATATGGTCAAAGTGTATGAGAATTTAGAAAAGAGGATACTTTTGCATTCTTCTAATGGTAATTTTTAAAATTTTTAAATATTGAACCTGGAAACATGAAATTAAAGATAAATGGTCCTATGAGAATGGGAATCTACAGAACTAATTTATACCCGTGAAATTAGGTTTACAAAATTAAACAGTTTTTCAGCGACATGGGATCTGTCCGTCAATTCGGATACACATTATTATGAAGTAGTAAGCCTCTAAACAATTTTATTTGAATTAACTCTGGTTTTCATGATAAATCGATATTTGTAAAATAAAGCATGTCTAGTAAACGAATTGTCTGATTTGATTAAATAAAATATAAAAAAAAAAAATCGAATTAAAATTACCTTCAAGTTATACATACATCATTTTTTAAAACCCTCAACATTTATGGAGATATTAAGCATATTTTCTGAAAAAAAAAAAACTTAAATTTCCAACAAAGGTGGTTGGGGTATTATTCGTTTGTGGTGATGTTTGTAACGCACAGAAATAATGATCGGACCCCCACCTTAAAGTATAGTTCGACTCAGAATCACTTTCTGAGTCGATTTAACAATGTCCGTCCGTCTGACCATGTATAGCTTGTGAACAAAGTACAGGTCGTAATTTTAAAGATATATTGATTAAATTTGGCACGAATAATTATTTTTACACAAGGACAAAGCCTATTGAAATTGGTTATGATCGGTCTATTATTTCACCTAGCCTCCATACAAATGTACTCCCGCGATAGGGATGTTAAATAAAGCAATATTTCAATGAAACTCGGTGCAAAGGAGTTTTGTATAAGTGTCAATTTCATCAAGATCGGCTCACAATTGATCATAGCTCCCATATAAATCCCCTCTTCCGAAAATCACTTCAACACACAGTGTCCGTTTCAAAAATAAAATGGAAATAAATCTGGAATTTCCAAACGGCTGGTCCGTTTTCAATGAAATTTCAGACAGTGTTAGTAGAGGTTTTACTAAAATTTCAATTTCGCGAGAATAAAAACAATTATATGTTGTAATTTTTTTTTAACAAAAAGTTAAAAATTGTGTATACTGTTGATCAAAAACCATATCTTTGGAGGTATTTTAAAAATGGTCCAGCACACGTAAATGAAATAATTGAATTGAAATATTTTGGGAATTAGCTTAAAACATATCAATATTTAATACACATGCATATTGTTATTTTAAGTTGATTTTGAAAAATGGGTTTGAGTTCTTAAAAATGAGTTTGAGTTTTTAAGAACTAGTTCTGTATTACTTCCACATCACATTTTAAAAAAAATAAATAATAAACTAAAAAAGATATAAGTTAATTTGAATATGTAAGAATGTTAATCGTACGATTAACATAACGTTATATAGGAGGTGGGCAGTAAAGTAGTTGGATCACGCCCGTTTTAGGTTTCCGATATTTTTAATATTTTGCCCAGTGAGCGTATGAGTAATATTAATTAATTATAACATGTATATACGTATAATGGACCCTTCTAGTCCTTAGTGGTAAAAATAAAATTGGCCCTGTGTCAATTTGCTACAAATATTCACACATATAATTTTTTAATAAAATTAATTTCGGAAAATTTTTAGATTTTTAAGAATAAGAATATAATATATAATATGACATTTTCGGATTTGATATATCCGATTTCAACAAAATTCGCTGCAGATATAACGTATTGGAAATGTTGCTCAAATCACAAACTTTCTGAGTAAAGACTCTTCCCGGTCCAAAAATATGACGTTTCAAAAATAAAAAAGCGGTTGATTTTTTTCCAAAAGTAATCACACTTTATTGCTCATAACTTCTAAAATATACATTGCACAATTCTTATTTTTATTTCATTTAATAGAAAAACATATTGACCTTAAAACGACAAGTAAAACATTTATATACTCCGAAGGTTCAAAGGTCAAAATCGATAACATATAGATCAAAGCTTAATATCTCAAAAATCGGTATTTTTAAATTTTTAAAAATATATACATATATTAATAATGTAACTCTGCCCTATATTTATGCTAAATTTCAAGGTGGAACCTCTTTTGGTTTAGAAGTTATGAAGCAAAATACGGTAAAAAGCACATTTATTGTATGTAAAATTTAAAACATTTACAAAAATTATTTTGAAATTATTTTTTTCTGTGAGCACGTGTTTAAAAAAAATATTAAATTTTATATACAAAATTTGACTTTAATTTATACTTTGTTTCATAACTTCTATACTAATTGAGTGTCCAATATGAAATTTTCTACAAGTATAAAGAAGAGTTGTATTAATATTATGTAATTTTTTTTAGCATTTTAAAAATGTCGTTTTCGGAGATATAAAGTCTTGTTTTGACCTTTGAACTTTCGAACTAAAGTTACTTACTATACTTCATATTAAAGGTAATGTCTTTGTTTTTAAAATTACACTAAAATTAAAATTTTATTTTCTATAGCTTAGGAGTTATTAATAATTGGATTTTATTTTTGTCCATAGCTTCTTGACTAAATAAGGCTCTAACTTAAAATTTTATATCCATATGAAGAAAAGTTATTTCAACAATATATAATTTTTTTAGAGAATTTTAAAAATACCTGTTTTTGAGATATAATAGTTTGAATTTGTGTATGTCCAATTTTGACCTTTGAACTTTTGATGTAAAAAACCTTGTATATATTGTTATGAAGGTAATATCTTTGTCTTTAATATCCAGCAACAAGTAGAGATCTACCATGTATATTTAAGAAGTTATTAAAAGTTAAATAAGTATTCATTTATGAAGTTTTTAACATTTTTTCGTTTTTTAAATCATAATATTTCCTGACCGGAAAGAAATATGGGTCTGAAATTTTATGTTTTCGAAAACACTTCCAATGGTCAATGCTTGTAGTGAATTTTATTGAAATTGAAGATGTCAAATCCGATTGCTGTCCGTTTTGACATGGAATCACTTAAGGACTGCGCACGAAAAAATCCTTGCATGCAAATCTGCTTATAGAAACTAAACCAGTGGGCGAATTTTTTTAAAGTGATATTTTTATTAAAGACTGTTATGTTCAAGTTCTAAACATAAAAGTTTAATTAGTTCCTGTTGGTTTTTAAGGAAATATCTGATATTTTCCAGAATTATTCAAATTATAGGTTTTATTGGGTTTCGGTCACTTTTTTGCTCGAATAAGTCCACTTATTTTTAGACTCCGTTTCATTTTATGCTGAGCTTTTAATGTTCTTTAAATTATTTTTTACTAGAGTCCAATATCTTTCAATTGCACAGAGTTTCGGTCAATTTGATGATTACCCTCTATCGGTACAAACTCTTACAAGTTCTTTGTTACAACTCCTTTGTTTTGTTGTTGTAATGAGAAGAAGCGGGAATAGGCCAGAAAGCAGGGATAACTGAATTTTATTAGGAAAGGGAGAAGTCTTTTTCAAATTCACTCATTCTCGTAAACTTCTGCGTTAATGCAACCATATTTTAAGAATGAAGTGCTTCATTCCAGCGTATGCATATGACTTCCCAATTCAAAAAATTTTTCTGCAATAATCCCTCTAGCATCTGCGACATAGAATTCCTGGTTAGGAAGTTGAAAAAAGTCACCCTGTACGAACGTTTCATCGTCTACTATACAGAAACAAAATTTCTGAATAAAATCGTCTGGAGGTAAAAAATAACTTTCATCGTCTACTATACAGAAACAAAATTTCTGAATAAAATCGTCTGGAGGTAAAAAATAACTTTCATGTTATTTTTTACCTCCAGACGCAAGCAAGAGCGTTTCAATTATAATTTTTTTTCTTACTTTATATAAGTCTTCATGCTAGACTTTTTTTTAAATTTTCTGATAAAGATTCAAAACAATTAACTTTTTGTGACACTTTTCTTTCTGAGATGAGGTGAATTTCTCTCAAAATCCTTTCTATTTTGCCTGAGTCCTACAGCCTGAAGATACTATTTTTCTGCAATTACCAGATTACCATTCAGTGATCATGACTTCTTTGTATAATATGATGACCCAAGAAACTGTATTTTGCGGCACAACAGCCTTCCTTGCAATCGTTTTATATGACCAATGCAAGATTTCATGAAAAATCTGAATAATGTGTTTATGTGTTTTTTGTTAAACTTCCATTTTAAGAAAAACCAATTTTTCTATTACCATGAAACTTAGCACATGGCAAGTGAGCTTAATGGCAAATACAAAACAGTTAACAGAATTATTAATTTTTCACCACATCAAAAGTTATAAGGCCAAGAGCATGCACAGATTTTTTCGTGCGCAGTCCTTATATGCCTTATATTTTTATTCTCTTTGTCGCTATTAGAAAACCTTAAACGGAGTGAAACTGTAAATTTTTGCAAAAGTTGGAGAGTTAAAGAGTGTATTTGTATACAACCTTGGGTTTCATTCTTACCATAATTAAAAAATTCTTCTATATAGAACATTCTATTAATTACAAAATAAATCCAGTAAAACATCTACAATAAAAAGAAAATTTATCCACCTTAATGAAATGACAGTCTTTCATTCTAGTGGGCTGTAATATTAATCAGCAAAAAAAAAAAAAAAAAAAAATTACTTTCATTAAAAATAATTAAACAAATCATCTTTAAGTATAATTACTATTAAAAACACTTAAGTGTTAAATAGACTTAAGCGGACATTTTAAGATATTTAAAAGAGAATGCCTTAGACAAAAAATAAAACATTATTAATAATAAATTATAATTAAAAAAGCAGGGGAATACAATATTAATTAATTTTAATTATTTCAAAGGCACTACTAAGTAAATCATATGATTTAAAACAATTAGATCATATGATAGATTTTTTTTTCTAAGCAACTTATTATATCGTTAAACTCTTAGAATTTCCGACTAAATCCCCCCAAGACAAAATAAATACTTTCACTTTGTGGTGATTAAATATTCTTACTAAACGTCAAACAAAAGAAGTTTAAAAATCTACAAACAATAATATTATGAAAATTAAAACAATTTTAAATTATAAATTTGTATTTTTTTCTTGTTATTTTATATTTAACAATGAATTCCTATTCTTCGGGCGTTATTAAAAAAAAAAAAAACGCTATTATTCAATAAAGTTTTTTTTTTTTTCCTAATAAAGTTCACACTAAAAGCACGAGAATAAAACTAAAATCGCATACAATTACAAGCATAATTAGGAAAAGAGGGAAAATTTAAAAGACTTGATTTTTATTTATAATTTTTTATTTTAAATTTTTACTTTTTTTGAAGAATAATAAAATAGCTTTATTAGCAAAAGATTTCTTATATGAGATTTATGAAAATATTTTTTAGATATTATAGTTTTTTTTAAAGTTTGAAGTATCTAAAACTTCCCTATGTTCCCTGACTAATTAAATATTATAGAAGTTGGTTTAAATAGAAACATTTTATCTTATTTTTTTTCTTTCAGTTGTTAATGTAGTTAGCACTAGAACTGTTGGTATTTAATATTAATAATAAGAATTGAATATTTAGACATTCAGTCTTACGGTGGGTCGTAGTCATAATTGTATAGTCAACTAACTACTACTATTAAGTTTAAATATATTGGCTAAATACAAAATGCTACTAAATAAAAAAAAAAATTATTTATATTTTTTAGTTTTTTTTTTTCAAATTCATTTAATTGAAGGTCAAACACTTTTTCCATTACACAATTGTTTTCTGTAGATTTTTTGTTAAAGTTTAGTTGTTTGTTTTATTATGTTGTGCTAACTATACAATGGTAGGTTGAATTTAATGCAACATTATTGTTGTTGTTTTAAGCTGCAGCAACAATTAATACAAACTATAATTTGATGAATAAATTGCGGTAGAATTTGTAACTATTTATTGTCTTATCTGTTAAAATAATTATTTTTAAGAAATTATTAAGAATAATTTATTTTAAGTTATTGATATATTTTTTTTTTTTTTTGCTTCATTTTACAAATTAAATTAATTGCTGTCACATTGAATTTAATAATATTGTGGATGGTGGATTAATACAAAATTAAACTGGTAAAATCCAGATTTTTAAGTTTAAATAAAAATTTTTTATGTAAATCATTGTCTTTATGGAGTATTTACGGAGGTAATTTATCATATGAAAAGAAGAGAATAACGTGAAAAGAACTTGACCATGATATTGGAATACTTAAATAATTTTCAATGGAATTTATTTAGAGACGACATTAAAATAACTTTTTAAAGGTTTCCATTTTTGTACATACATATGTATAAAATTCTGAATTTAAATAAAAGTCAAAATACTTGTATTCATTAAATACATAATTAGGTTTCATCTGAAAGATAATTTGTTTACCATTTATACCCTACACTAATTTTTATAATGCCTTAAAAGAACACCTAACTTAAAGTATATCAATTGAATAACTTTTTGATTGGCTGGCGGGATGTGCACGTAAAATAACCCATATGAAACATTAAAGAAAAGCATAGTTGGTCAAGTCCGGCCAATTGTGGACCGATTTGCATGCAGTTTTCTCTTATAAAACATTTATAAGATCAAACAATGGCAAACAATGTTTTTTGTAGAACTAGTGGTCACGAAAATTTGCTGAAATATTTGACAAATGTGAACAAAGCTTTAGAAAAACTAGTTTATCTTTCCGAGACAAAAAAAAAAAAAAAAAAAATGCGCTTATATTCAGAAAATATCAGAGCATTGAATGCATATGGTATCCCAATAGATGCCAAAATATACTTTTTCTCTTTCAAAATTGAGTAAGTTATTTGAAATTTATTAAATAGCAGTACAATAAGATTTCGCTAATTATTAACACTAATGTTTTAAGGCTCCATTACTCGACCGTAAATGTAAATGTAGCGAATCAGCTGACACGTTTTGCTTATGAGAGTTATGTGTGTATGTGTACTAAAAAACGTAAATGTTACGTAGCAACCTAATCAAATTAGGTCGCTCTACGTTTTTACGTGACAGCTGTAACAACAGTGTTGACAGCTTTTTATTTCATTATACTAAATCTGCGTAAAAAGTCGGTGTAAAAGGTTTATCAATTGGACAATTAGTTTTGCTGTTTTCTTCACTACAAAATTGTTGAAATAATTTAAATAAGACGTAGAATCGAATATTTAATTTAAAGTTCAAAATGTTTGTCATAAAAGCACAAATTTCGTTTTGTATACAAATCGCTGAAATACAAACCAATAAATTTAGCGATTTTCAATTGACATCACCGATGTTCATGTGTACAAAATAACAACAAAGTACTAGCTACATTTACGTTTTTAGAGTAATCATCCACTTACGTTTCCCTTTACATTTACGTTTTTACATTTACATTTATGGTAGAGTAATGGAGCCTTTAGTCTACACGTGAGATAATTCTCTCAGAGATCGAATTTGACACTCTCTGTTACATATTTTGATACAAAAAACTCTCGTGTAGACCCTATCTAACATTACGTCTAGACTAGCTAAACAAGATTGCAATCGTAAATTGCCTTGTTGACTCTGTTTGGCGGTACCAAACAGAGTTTGTGTACTATAATTACACACCAGCAGAATAGAATACGTATTTTCTGTACCGCTACACACTTCATCAGCATTCGTGGTGTCTTATCCATTTCGGTTTCGTTGAAACCTAAACATGGCGCACGCCTTGCACTGGGTGCAATTTTGAGGGACCCAGCAACGCCAGGTGTTTGAGGCAAGTAAAAAAGAGGTTGAAAATAGCGTCGTAAACGCTGTTGAAGATGTGGTTACATAGTGAAGTAAACCGACATCCGCACATTGGGGTAAAAGGGGTCGAAAATGGCGATTAATTCAGGGAAAGGTGATATCAATATTTTAATAATCGCGTTTTATTTTTTTATTGATAATTAGGTAAAAAAATTCAGTATTAGAATTTTAAGATTTTTTTTTTTTTTTAGCAGAACAGCAATGTCCGTCCGTCTGTCTATATATTAGAGTTAAATATGCATAATTCAGGGAAGGGTGGTATTAACACTTTAATGATCACGTTTGATTATCCTATTTATTATATATAATTATAAGATGTTTTTTAGCTGAATGGTAATGTCCGTCCATCCGTCCATACATTTGGGTTAAATGGGTCGAAAATGGCACTTAATTCAGGGAAAGGTGATATCAAAATTTGAATACATACATTTAGTTTTAATATTAATCGAGAAATGAAAAAAAATATTTTTTGAATTTTAAGATTTTTTTGAAAGAATTCTAATGTCTGTCAATCTGTCCGTCTGTTTGTTAATTTTTGCAAACTTTCCAATTCAAAATCGTTTAGTTTTTGACTCAATAAAGATAACGACTCAAAATAGTCTTCGTTCGATAGATAATTTTATTTTTTAACCAATTGCATAAAATATAATAAAATAAATTGAAAATTTTTGGCTATATATGGAAAAAACTTGACCAAGATCTTGTAAAATTCAGATTTTTGAAATTTCAAATGTATATAACTCGAAAAATGTATAAGATAAGTAGTACATGCAAGCATGTTTTCTTAAGGATTTATCAAGGACTTTAAGGTGATATAAACATCTTGGAAATCGGGTAAGTAACAAAAATTTGCTAGTGGTTAAACATTTTCTGACACTAATACCCTATTTTGAACCCCCATAGTTCTGCTCCTGCTTCTAAACTCAAAATGCTACTATCCTCTGGTACTCCTATATAAAATTTCATGTAAATCAACCAGCCATTAGATGTTACATATTTATATCGTTTCTGCACCACTGTTTAATATTTCATAAAGCAAAGAAAATGTCTGCACTTAAGCAGTTTTTTGTATAAAATATACTGGATTTTTTTCGAAAAAAAATTATTTTCTCAAATCGGGCTATATATGCGTACGATTTTTTTTCATAATATTAAAGTGGACAATATATACTATTTTTCAGAAAAAACATCCAGTAACATTTTAAGTTGCATTCCATGAAATTTGAAAATTAATGTATTTTAGGACAATTAAAAAAAAAAAAATATCAAAAATATAATTTACAAATACTTGAAGAAAAGTACACTTAAATATCTGATATTGGTGGTTATCTGAGTTGATGGTTATATTTTAAATGTTTACCTTAAAAGACTTTTTATTTAAAATAAATACACTGAAAGTTGATGAAAATTTAATTTTTTACTATTTTTTAAAAATGTAAAAAATGTTTAACTTTGACAGCTCCTTACAAGTCAATAACACAGCCTAGCTTCATGATTTTAATTGATATTGATATATAATTTTGTCTATTTTTATTCGGTAGCCAACTTTATTACAAAAATTTATATTTTAAAATTTAATTAATCGCTACTTTTGGCACACTTTACCCCAAACGTGTTCCTGAAGGATATTTTTCGGCTAGGTGAAATAATGGACTAATCATAACCAGTTTTAATAGGGTTTGTCCCTGACCTAATAGAATATTGTTTGTTAAATTTCATTGATTTATCTTTAAAATTGCTGTAGTGTGATTACAAGGTTTACATGGACAGACAGACGGACTTCGTTAAATTGACTCAGGAAGTGATTCTTAGTCGCATGGTATACTTTAGAGTGGTGGTCTAAAGCCCAAATTACAATAACGCGTAGTCAGCAGCAGTGTGTGCTGCCATAATCATCTGATTATTTAGAATGCACTGTTTGTTATCGTGTTGATTACATTTGGTCAGCAGCAGTTTGCAGTGCTGTTTCATTTAGCCCTGTTTCTAAATTCACTGCGCTACATTCAGATTGAGAGCGAGACAAAGAGAGTGAGCAAATAAATTAGAGGCTAAAATACACAGTGAGAACAAAGCTAGATGGTGGTTGTAAATTGTGGCTGCCTACGCTGAATTGTAATTATAACGGCAGCAACATGTTGTGCTGACAGTGATCAGCTGATAATTTTTGCTGATACTATTGCTGACTACGCGCTATTGTAATTTGGGCTTAATGGTTTTTTCTATGCGTTATAAACATCAGCACAAACTTATATGGTGGTGTAGGGTATAATTACTCTCATCCAACGTCCATTTTGACATTTTCTGATATGAAAATTATTATATTAGATCAAAGAACAGCACAAAAGAAAAGACATCTGGGCAATCGCAAAAAAACGTAGGCTTTTTTGACAATCGACTTAGGTTTTTGAAGACAGGGCTTCATATTTTTGTTAATCTAAGTATGACTTCGAGTATGAAAAAGCTTTAAGAACTTTTAACTTCATAAAATTAAAGTCGATATCGATGATTTGTAAATTTTTGTAAAAAGTTTGAAGACAGTAAGTTTACTCTTAAGCTATGTAAACATTTGATGAAAATTGCGTGATCATTTGTTTTACAAAAATTTGTTTGCCGTTGTTTGATCTTGCAAATGATTTGTAAGAGAAAACAAACTTCAACAAAATTCAATAAAATCAAAAGAAGAAATTATGAATTATTTTATATGGGATTATGTCTTTTGCGTCAAATATTTGTCTAATATGAACATACCTTTACAGTTAGGGCCTGTCCCACAATGTACATTGGAGTCGCCTCGAACAAAAATTGGCATTAAATAAACTAGCAAGTTTTAGTATTAGTGTTGAGAAAATGAAGTCTTTAAGATATCAACTAAGAAAAAGAAGTTTGGGCTTAATGCATTTTTATTATACCCACCATCAAAAAGATGGGGGGTATATTGATTTTATCATTCCATATGTAACATATCGAAGGAATCATTTAAGACTCCATAAAATATATATTTTCTGGGTTCCGATTAGATTTTGAGTCGATCTAGCTATGTCCGTCCGTCTGTCTGTCTGTTGAAAGCAGGATAGTGCCCGAACGGGAAAAATAAAAGGTTTGTTTGGTATTTAAAATGGGCAAAACCATTTTATCGCCCGCCTCCCATATAAGGTGAAACGTCAACGAAATTTTGTACAAATAGTTCAAGGACCAATGTAAATTCGGAAAAAATGGGCTTGTTTTTTTTTTTTTTTTTTTAATTTGAAAAATAAAATATTTCATATGGTATGAATATACATTTTAATAATTTACTACGCCATATGAGATTAGGAAAATATATGTTTATGCGAATGTTTATAACACAAAATATATTAGTGGAACACTCACCTCCAAGTGTATCGTTCAACTTAAAATCACTTCTTGGGTAGAGATAACGATGTCCGTCCTTCTGTCTGACTGGCTGTCTCTCAATTTTAACGCTGTATAGGCCGAAATTTTTAAAATATCGTAATATAATTTCACACGTATATTTACTTTGGTATATATTGAATGAAAATTGTCTTATCTCAATTTAAGATGTTATATGAAAAATCCAGATGTAAGTCTATTAAAGTATCCCAGTTTTAAAATTCAGATAAGAACTTAAATAAACATTTTTGTTTATAAAAGCAAATGCAAGTTTCATTTTTGTTTTAACGTCACATTGTATTTTCAAAATTAATACTCTGAATTTATAATTAATTATTTTTATAGGCCAATGTTCTTAAAAAAAAAATAACACAGACATAATAAATAATATTTGATAAAAATTAAATAATGATATTTATTAAATTAAGGCATTTTGTCAACAACATCTTCTTTTATATATTTTGAAAACAACAATAAACCGGCGTTTTAGCAAAACATATTTTAAAATTTAAATGAAGGACTTAATAATCTAAATTAATATTTTATTTATTATATATTGTTTGTTTTCAATATAAAACACTGAACTAGAATTTAGTATGCAAAATCTTTTTTTTTCTTTAGTTAATGAATGAATAATAAAAATTTGTATAATTTTTATTTCTAAAAAAATCTATAATTTTGTTATAAATATTTAATAATTTTATTAAACAAATATTTGCCATAATAGTTGTTGTTATTTATTAATTATACTATAAACTAGTTTAAAAAAAAAGTAAACATACTAAAAATGATTTTCGTTATAAAAAAAAAATAATAATAATAATATTTAGCTTAGACTAAAAATCCTCCACATGTTGTGACTATTTGTACATAGAAATTTTTTTATGAATACTTTTTTTTTTTATTTTTTTTTTTTTTTATACTTACGTATAAAAACAACACACCTGTTGTATTTGTGAAATGAAAAAATGTTGTTTTTTATTTTACTATTACACATAAAATTAATAAGAAAATAATAAAAAGGGAAGTTAATATCGATTTATTATTTTATAAAATGAAACATATTACTTGTTCTTATTTTATATATATGTATATGTAACTAATTAGTAGAATTTACTAAGTTAATATAGTTGAAAAGTGACTAAATGCAGCTAGTAAATGCTTGTTATTAACACGGATATTTGCTTTAGAAAATCAAGGTCTTACACACATTGAAATAGTGCGTTCTGGAAATGTCATTTAATTTATGTAGTGGGAATATTTATTTAGTACGTTCATGTTCTTGATCACGTTCATTCATGTACACTTTCACTTTATGTTAATAACAAATTACGAAATATAATTGTTAGATTTACTAAGAAAATAAATATTGTCATTTGTAAGAAACGAGACTTTTATAATTAAATTGAAAATTTTTAACTTTTACAAATAAAGGAGATATGATGATGAAATTAAAACAAAGGAATTGTTAAAATTTAAAAATGATACATATTTAATATTATATGAATTTTTTGCATATTTATGAAGTTTTAGGTACTTTTGTCATAAACATGAGGAGATCTTACTTAAAGAAATGTTAGTAAATTATAATTTTTATAACTATTAAATAGTTTATTTTTAATTTTATAATTTAACAATAAAAAATAATATTATATACAGCAACAGAGTATATAATGTTACGAAAACTGACAATTTTGCTAATTCATTATTATCAGAGAAGGCAAAAAAAAAAAAAAGAACGAATTTTCAAGGATTTGTTGCAATAAATTCTTATCCTTTCTGCTAATTATAATCCCCAAACTCTGTTTTGTCAAACAGAGGCAATAAAAGTAGTTACATATTGCAACTTGTAAATGGTCCTTCAAACCGGATACTGGTTGACGTTGCTGCAATCAAATCTGCATTATTAGTATTGATGCAAATTTAGTCTTCTTAATGTGGTAGGAAGCAAGATGATAAACAGCTGGTTGTATAATTGATTTATTAAAGGAAAAAGAAAAAAAATCGCTAGTGCATAATTTAGTATTTTGGATCTCTGAAAATGCTTTCCTCCTGTCTTCAAAGCAAAGCTCGATGTAAAACAATTGAAGAAAAATTTTATTAAAAATTTGCATAAGTTCAGATACAAATGTAATGGGAAGGACCTGGGGAAATAGTACCCCCCAATCAAAGAAAATATTTTTAGTGGCATATCTAAAGAACTATTATAGTGAGAGCTCTTAAATTTTGTGGTAACTTCTTTCTTATCTTATTGCATTGATGAAATTAAAATAGGTTGGACAGGCCAGCGTTAGGGGTAGCCCACAATATAAAGAAAATAATAATTTTCGCAAATCTGAAGGAGTGATTTAACAAAAAAAAAAAAAACAAAAAATTATAATTAATTTTCATATTAAATTTTGAATAGGGCAGATAGGTCGAAGGGGAGTAGTAGCTCCCATATAAAATAAATATTAGTTACTGCATTAAAAGGGGTAGTAAAGCTCGCTGGTATAAAATAATATTTTATAACGAGAGGGAAACTATAGTCGGTCAAGACCGACCATATGATACCCTACACCATTGTGTATGAGCTAAAATGATACCTGTGGCCAATTGTAGACCAACACTTTTACTAAATGTAAAATAAATTATACAAATAGAGGACAATGCATTGAAACTAACATCTATATGATTTTATGTCCTTTAGGGCGATTCTCGTAATTTGGCGCAAAGATTGGTATTCAACAATTTCTGTAAAGAAAATTTTTGATAAAAAGAAAATTCAACGAAAATTTTCTATAAAAAGAAAATTTATCGAAATTTACCCATAAAAAGAAAATTTATCGAGAATATTCAATAAAAAGAAAATTTCCTATTAAAAGTAATTTATCGAAAATTTCCTACAAAAAGTAAATATATCGAAAATATTCTTTAAAAAGTAAATTTATCGAAAATATAAAAATGTAAAAAAAAAATTCATCGAAAATTTCCTATAAAAAGAAAATTTATCGAACATTTCCTATAAAAAGAAAATTTATCGAACATTTCCTATAACAAAAAACTTTATTGGAAATTTCCTATAAAAAGAAAATTTATCGAGAATTTCCTATAAAAAGAATATTCATCGAAAATTTTCTATAAAACAATATTTTATAGAAATTTTTCTTTAAAACAAAAATTAAAAACAAATTTTCCTATAAAAAGAAAATTTACCGAATATTTCCTAAAATTTATCAAAAACAAAAAAAAATTATCGAAAAAACAAAACATTATGGCAAATTTTCTTTAAAATAAAAATTTACCTATAATTTTCTTAAAAAAAAAAAATTTATCGAAAATTTTCTTTAAAACAAAAAATTTATCGACAATTTTCTTTAAAGCAAAAATTTAACGATAATTTTTTTTTAAAACGATTTTTTTTTTTAACCAATATCTATCGACAATTTCTATTAAAAGAAAATTTATCGAATTTCCTTAAATAAACATTGATTAAAATTTCCATTTTTAAAAAAGTAATTAATTGGAATTTTCGATAAAAATGAATTTTTAAATATCCAACTTGGGGACAAATTCCGTTATCTGACTTACAGTGCTATGAATTTACTTCCAAGATTATTGTTTTATTTCTTCTGTGATGATTTTGCTAGTCAGGGACAACTGAAGACTTGGATGACAAAATGCAACAAAAAGTTATTGAAAATTAGATTACCAGATCGCAGTATATACCTTAAATAATATTAAAAAAATATTAATTAAGGTACACAAAATATAAATACTTTTGAAATCTAAAATATTTCGTATTTTATTGTTGTATCAAAAATAAAAATACTTCAATAATTCAGATGATATTATTTACAAACATTTCGTATAATTTTTTTGTTGTTTTTTATTTCTCTTTCTTTTTAGTTCGTTTTCTTTTTTGGTCTCATTTTATTATTTAAGTCTTGTAGAACAAAAATAGGACTAATAATATTAAACATAAGAGTCAAATAAATAATCATTAATCCTTGCTTTTTGTACCCCTGTAAAGTGTTGACAAGTTTGTGTCTTAAGTCTTTTGTTTTGAAACAAAATGTATTTAATATATTTTTAATTAATCATTGTTATTGAATATTTAAAACGTAATGAATGAAACAAAATTAAAGCTAAACAAAAACGTAATGAATAAAATTTCTTAATAACTTAATTTAATTACAATTTTTACTAGACACTATTATAAAATTTTTCGCGTAATTTTTTTATTTATAAATGTTGATGATTTGAATCTTTACAGTTTACAAGTTTTTGTAATTGTTATAAACAAATACTTATTACTTAATAATAAAGTATGTAAACATATTAACAATTAATCTTAATTAATAAATCTACATATTACCTACATACACACTAACTTACTTACTTACTTACTTACTATGACTACGACTAATTAAAAACAATATTTGTAAATTATAAGTTACAAAGGTTTTTGATTTTTACAATTTTGTTTATATAGTAAATATGTAAGTATTTATTTGAACTATAGTCTTAAAAATTATTGCTTTTGTTGTAAAGAAAATAATATCAGACAGTTTAATGACATGATTTTGGTTTTTTATTTTAATCTTTTTATTTACGGAATAAGGGTTTTTTTCTTTTTAAATTTACAAATTTTCTTTTTTGGCCTTTCTCTTTAATTAAACATTTTTTGTGGTTGTGCGTTTTCTTTTTGGTCTTGTAAAATTATCTTGTGTAAATTTGTTTGTTTTTTTGTGTAAAATTTTCCATTAATATTTTTATTATAGTTTTAAAAATAATTTTTTGACTTGGGATTTTTGGTATTTTTTTATGGATCCATAAAAATCTGTTAATCTGTTATTTTTTTGTGCAAAAGGTTTGTATTGTTATAAAAAGGGATATGTGATTGGCAAATATTTTTAATTTATTGTTATTAATGTTATTATCTTCTTTGTTTTAAACAAACAAATGTTTAAAGGAAGATAATCCACTTAAACAACGAATAAAAAATGCAATTCACATTAATTTTGTAACTTAAAAGTGATCATAATTTATTTATACCTTATAAGCTATAATTTTTTAATTAAAAAAAAAAAATTATTTTAGAACACAAATCAAGTTAAGTAAATACATATTTAAATCATTACAAATATTTAACTTTTATGTGATCATTAGACAAACATTATTATATACATATTTTTTTTTTTTTAATGTTCAAAGAATAAAAATTCTTAGAAAGAGCACTTTTTCAATTCGTTGCATCTACCTTAAGTAAGTTTTAATTTGGTTGCATTAATACAAGTATTAATTGTCATTTGGAATGGAATTAATTGATTTATATGATACCAAACATTAACAACAAATAAATATTTGTTAAACTTACGTTTGAACTTATTTTTTTTAAACTGGTAACAAAAAGAATGTTATAAAGAATGTGTATTGTATACATACACGTACATATGTATATAGATACATATACATACTATTAGCATGGCCATTGCATTCTGTTGGTAAAAGTTTTGAACTTGTGATTCAGCATTCAACTTTTTGTATTTTAGCTTTATTATAATCTATATGACTTTAAAGCATTAGCATTAATTTAATGTAATTTAAAAATTCTTTGTTTTATTCTCTTTAACTTTATTTATAAAATTCCAGAATAAACTATTAAATAGGAATGATATGTATTTAGCTTCATTTGTTTGTGGATAAAGCAAATGTGAGACCTTAAATGGTGACTAATTTACATAATATTCACAAAGTGATTTAAATGCTAATGAGATAATATCCTTTAATATTATTTATCATCTTCATATTTCGTTTATTTATGTTGCTAAAATTATAGTATACTTTTTTAAAAGTTTCTTTTTATATATTTGATATTTGATCATGATTTATTAAAAGATGCTCATTTAGATTTTTATGTAGGGATTTACAATTAAAATTTGGAATTAAAAAAAAAATTAATTAAAAATAATTTGGTCTTTAAATATAGACCCAATAGATTTTTTTTTTTAATTACTAAAAATTGGTTCGTAAAGTATTTTAAATGATTTTTGCAGGAGTGAAAGATCGATATTCGTTTTATACAATACCTAAGAAATAATAGTGAAAATATTATGCTAATATGCTTTTTTGTTTTATTAAAAAAAGGTATTTAAAAAATTTATTTTTTTCACATTCGTTTTTGGCCAGGTGGAAAGCAATTTAGTGTCACATGAATCTCAATATATTTTTTGACTAAACCTCGTTAAAAAATTAAAAAAACTCGCGTGACATTTTTCTATTATAAATAAATGAACTACAAGATAATTTTTTTGAAAGCTTGGGTCCTCCTCCACATCTCTTCCATACATTTCAATTCGATCCGACCAGTAATTGAGGAGATTCTGATTTATTATCAAAAAAATGTGTGTTTGACCTCATTGTGTACCAGTTAGCTGCCCAGATGGACGGATAATGTTAAATCGATTAAAAATATAGTTTTGAGATAGGAAACCCAAACCACATATGGGGATATATGAGAGGGCCTTAACAAAAAAGTTGAAATAAAAAAGCAAGTTTGATGTAGCTTATTGTTGTTGCTGTTTTTCATTACCAATAAAAAAACAATGGCCTGCAAAGATTTTCCAATAATTCAGTTGCTTATAGACCGATTTATTCCAAAAAGCGAAATTTTAGAAATATGACTAATCTATTCAAGAACGAAACCCGAAGCTTTTAAAGGAGCTTCAAAAAATCTAAAAACACTTTTTGGCTGATATGTTGGATAATGAATCTATTTTTTAATTTATTTAGCAAAAAATAAAAATAGATTCCGAATTTTTCGTTTAAAAACGAAGTCGTTAGCTTGTATAGGAGCTTAGAAAAGTCAACAACAAAAACAATTTTATAAAACTATATCTCGGTTATTTATAAACCAATTTCGCTAATTTTTATTAGCGTACTTCTAAGGAATATTTTCTACAATATACAACATATATATCCGATAACTGGGGCTTTCTAAAAACTGATTTCAACAGACAAACGGACCTCTTTAAAGCGTAAGTATAAAGGAAGGATCTTTTTGGGGTCTTAGACACCGTTTGAAAAACTCCAACTGCTATCAAGTTTTTTGGATTGGCTAAAACTACGGCTACTACGGCAGTAATAATATTGTGAATACCAATCGAATCAGGATCATTTGTGCGCAAAATACAGATCGCAATTTTGGAGACAATTTGATGAAATTTGCTATATATCATTATATTTACACAAAAACAAAGCCTATTGAATTTGATCCTTTATAATAGAGTTTTAACATAAAAAAATTCCTTAGAAATAGAAATATTTTAATGAAATTTGTCAGAAATAAGTTTTTTTTTTTAAGTTTAAATATATTTACTAAATTTCTCGAAGATCGGTTCATAAACAAATGTTAGTAACGTGTTAATAAAATATTAACAAATACATATGTATAAAAGTTTAAAAAGGTTTCTTACAATATTAAACATTTTATAACTCAGACTCGAAATTACATTAATTAAAAACAAAAACATTATTTTTTTTGATATTGTCTTCCGCCAAAGAAAATAATGCTTTACAACTGAAATTTAACACATTTTGTAAGTATGACAACTCTAAAATATTTGTAAAATGTTTATAAAAGCGCAGAGAAGAAATAAATAATATATTTAGAAGTTAGAACAACTTTTCTTCTTCAATGTCATAACCAGACTCACTTTATTTTACAAAATAGCTTGCTTATATACTAATTTCTTATACTATGCTTACTTGAGTACACTAACAATTTTTATACAT
The DNA here is from genome assembly GCA_951394005.1 of Protophormia terraenovae. Taxonomy (NCBI): domain Eukaryota; kingdom Metazoa; phylum Arthropoda; class Insecta; order Diptera; family Calliphoridae; genus Protophormia; species Protophormia terraenovae. Next base: position 129,360,225 of record OX596075.1, on the reverse strand, counting down.
AAAAACAACAGAAAGTTCTCGTATGCTTAAGTGCAAAACAAATTAAAAACAGTTATACAACTTCTTACGTGATAACCTATGCATAAAAAATAATAATAAAGTTCTTACGAGAATACCTATACATAAAAAACAAAAATAAAGTACCATGTACAACAACAAAACTTACTACAAAGTCCTTATGGCAAAAACTATATATAAAAAACAAAAATAAAGTCGCGAGTGCAAAAACAATGCTGTTGCGATTTCTATGACTAAACGTATCTTCAAAACAAACACAAATGCTTACGTATAAAAAACAAGAATGGTATTCAAAAGTCGTTACACTTACACTCGTTAGGTATTTATGGTATTTACAAAAACAAATTTGACGGTTACACTACAGTTGGATATTAATAGCATAATGTATAATGATCATTAATAATATCTACATTATACTGCTACATATATTTTTTTCATTACTTTTATTTTTGATATTTTAAGCTACATAATTTTTTATTAAACTACTTCAACTGCTACCTTTACTGCTACATCTGCTGCTCCCTCTGCTTTCTTTTTAATATTTTTAAAACTAAACAAAGAATGCAACAGTTTTCTTTTAGGAATATAGATAAAAATATAAATATTTATATGTGAAGGTAGCAGCAGTAATAAAATTGTGAAAACTACACTACTTTCAGAATTTTTGACTACAGCTAAAAATACCAAAAAGTGAAGGTAGCTGTGGTTTAAGCAAATGAACGACTATAAGTTTTAAACATTACTTTAACTCCAATTTTAGTTATATTTTGCTGCTACGACTACTTGGAGTCTAGTCTTTCAAACGCTGGTCTTAGATGAATATTGCAGAAATTACAATTACACCTGTGGTGAAGTGTATATTAATAATTAAGAATATATAAACATTTTATACTTTTCCAAAGAGAACAGGGGCCATTTCCCTAACAGGGGCCAGTCTGGATCCTTCTGAATTTTATCTATTTAAAATTAAAAATTAGATTTAAATATTATGTATTAACATATCAAAGCTGAAATTAAGAAAGAGAATGTGGTGTCAGAAACCAGAGACCGGATTTTAATACTAAAAATATTAACTTTTTATTTTTATTTCAATCGAAAAACAATCTTTAAAGTTCAAAAAATAATAAAAATCCATAATAATTTTAATTTTCATCAATAGTTTTTTTATCATGATTGAAATAAAAATGAGAGAAAAAGATAAAGTCGATCAAGCACGACTATATTATACACCATTGTGTATTCATATCAAAATTTGGGGAAAGGGGTTTTATGGGACCTGGGCCCCATTACCGGACCGATAATTGCATTTAATATAATATATATTTTTATAAAACACATGCATTATATTATGTTTATACTAACATTTATATGGGATTCTTTACATTAAGGTGATTCCCGGACGTGGGCCTTATATGAGAGCTATGGTAAATTATGGATCAATTCCAATAAAAATTGGAATTGGTAAAGAGCAGTTTCCACTTATATAAAATTTATTTGTGTCAAATATTAACTTTATACCAACACATGTATGGAATATATGCACGTTAAAGTGATTTCCGAAAAAAGGGTTTATATGGGAGCTTGGCTAATTATATCGTTCCATAATTATGGGACGATCTTCATAAAATCTGGCACAAAGATTTATATTTATATAGAACTTACTTGTACCGAATTTTATTCAAATATCGCAATATTTTAGGCATTTATAGTCGTTAAATCGTTATTCCATGAGAATATTTGTATGGGGGCTAGGTGAAATAATGGACAACCAGTTTCAATAGGGTTTATTCTTGACCTAATAGAAGATCATGTGCTAAATTTCATTGACTTATCTTTAAAATTGCGACTTGTAGTTTGATTATAAGGTTTACATGGACAGGCAGACGGTCAGACGGACGGACATCGTTAAATTGACCCACGAACTGATTCTGAGTTGAATGGTATACTTTAAGGATGAGTTACAAACATCAGCACAAACGCATAATACCCTAACCACCTATTGTTGTGTAGGGTATAAATATAAATATCTTTTGTGATATTTATTACAAAAGTTGAAAATTATTTTGAACTTTTTTTCATCAGATGAAAAAAATTCTTTAACAACAACAATTTCTTTGAATAAAAAATATTTTTTGAAAGAAAAAACAAAAGTATGAATAAAATGAAAACAATTATTTAAAATTCATACTTATATTTACCCTAGAGAAAAGACAATCGATTCAAAACTAGTCACGTGACAGGTTCTCAGGGTAAGTAACCGGTTTTAGTTCCTGAACTTTATATGGGAGAAACCTGTCACTTTTGCATGGGGTTGTCATTGGAGGTAGTTAATTAGCATCTTGGGTCAAGGTCACAGTACAGATCCAAGAGAACAAGTCATAATCGCTAAATATAATCACAGAAAAAATTATTACCGTCTTTTTTACAATTAACTCAGTTGTTTAATTTTGCATCAAAATTTAATAAATATGTTCAAGAAAAAATGAAATAAAAAATAAATTTTGGTATGATTTTTTTTCCTATACACATTTTTAATTCATTCAATCATCTACTTGATTGATTTAATTAATTTATTAATTGGGAATTTTTTTCTGTATTTTTTATAGTTTTTAATAATGGATATAATCATTTTGGTGAGAGGTGCAAATTTAATCAAGTTTATAATTGAATGAATTATTTTCATATATATTTGTTAATTGGTGACTTTTTTCTGTGATAGAAATAAAAAAAAAACTTCTTAAACTTTTTTATTTTTTTTTTATATTTTCCTAATTTATTTTTATTAAATTATACATATTTGTTTTATAATTTTTCGTTAATGTTAATGTTCTTATTATTTCTGAGACCGGTTCATTACTGCAATTTCCAAAAATTTCCCGCAGGGTATTTTTAAATATATTTATTACTATCTAATACCCGGTGTGCTTCGCCACCCCCCGAAATGAAATACATAGTAATTAAAGGATAAAAAAAAGAATATACTAATTTTTGTATTTAATTTTTATGGGAGGGACCATACCCCCATAATCCGCTAATTTATTAGACAAATGTTTTCATGGATGTCAAAATTCTTTGTGCAAAATTTGAGCATTCCAACTCCAATAGTTTCCCAGATATACGAATTTTTGCATTTAATTCATATGGGAGGTACCATACCCCCTACTTCTAGTCTGCCCATATTTTTCTTAAATATTAATATTGATACCAAAGTGGCTCCGACAAAATTTTAGAACTCTAACTGTTATATTTTCTCAGATATGATAATTTAATATTTTATTTAAATGGGAGGTGAAACGCCCACTATTACTAGTGCACCAATTTTTGTCCAAAATATTCATATTGAAGCTAATGCTAGTCGTACAAAATTTGAGCTCTCTAACTTTTATAGTTTCCCAAATATAAAAATTTTGGTATTAACTTTATATGAGAGATGACACGCCCACTATTTTTTTTCCGCCCACTTTTGCACAAAATATTCACATTGACACTTAAGTTTATTGTACAAAATTTGGGAAATGTAACTGTTATAGTTTCCTAAATTTACGGCATTTGGTATTGGCAAGCAATATTAGGCGTGGGATGTGCCACACCCCCAATTGCTAGTTGGCCTATTTTTTTCCAGAATGTTCATATAGGTGTCAAAGTTGTTCGTGCAAAATTTGAGGACTCTAGTATTACCAATTTCCGAGATATACTACTTTTAATAGTTATTTAGTAAGTGGGCGTGGCACCTCGCCCACATGGAATTTAAAAATAAAAAGTAGCCTATTTTTCCTTCCAGGCATATAGGAACACACTGTGAAAAATTCAAGAAAATCGGTTTAGCCGTTTAGGCGGCTATAGACTTCAAACAAACATACATACATACATACATACAAACACACATACAAACACACACAAAAATAAAAAATTTTCACATATTTTTTATTTATTTTTTTTTAAATCAAAAAAAAAAAAAAAAAAAAAAAAAAACATTTTGAACAGTAAAGATATTTATATTGATTGAAAAATAAAAATAAAAAGTTTTCAGGTGCTTGTCAGAAACTTTAAAGAGCTAAAAATCGTTAACGTGATCTTTATGGACAAAATTTTATTTATTTATTTATTTTATTTTTTTGGCGAATTTTAGGATTGTTTTTATGAAAATCAAAATTTTTTTATGTATCATTTAAAATAGTATCCCAATAAGCACACAAATTTCAAAAGTTCAAGCCTTGGAAAATTTTGCTGGAGTGCGACATAAATTCAAATATTAAAATACTTTAAACATGAAATATTATTGAAAAAAATAAAAATTTTCAAGTAAAATAAATTTGACTGGAATTTAAATTTCCTTTTCACTGGAGAATGCTATTGAATTAAAGTGTAGTACTATTTTAATTCAATGCTTGGTACTGGATTCAAGGCTTCAAATACATTTGGTTTCAACTTGAATTCCAGCAAAAATGCTTATTGGGATAGCTCAGCTTTACTATTGAAGTTACAATATTTATAGTTTCTCTAAGAACCAAAGTTTTTGTTAATTTCCAAAACTCCAAAAAACGATAGACTTTTATTTTTTCAATTTTTGGAAGAAGGGAATAAAAAATTTCACTTATGTAATTAAAGGGTAAACAATTTTAATTTTTTACTTTAGTGTGAAAAACTACAAAATGGTACCATTTAAAAGGCAATAACGCATTGGCGTCATTATTGTTATACGCAAAAAAAGTTAAAAGAAATACATAACAAACTAATTAGTTATTATCACTTTAGGGGGATTTTCTAAAAAAATCCACTGAAAATACTTTTATTTTGTTAACTCAAAAACTTTCCTCTTTCTAAAGAAAACACATTTGACGTCAATAGAAATTTGATGTCAGTCAAAAAATTTATATTTTTTCAAATAACATTTTTTTATTTTTTATAATTATTGTTCAAAAATAAAACAAATCACTTTAGCGGTTTTAATTTACAAAAAAAAAAAAAAAAAAAATAAATAAAATCTTGTTCTAACACACGTGATAAAAACAAATAATTTAAAATATTTAAATTCCTCAGCACTGAATATATTTTATAATCTTTGAAAAGAATTGATAAAAAAAAAATAATAATCTTTGAAAAGAATTGATAAAAAATCACATTAAAAAAATGTTTGCATAATCAATATAGAAATTAAACAAGAATTAACAAAAAAAACTGTGTTAAACTTTTTGTTTATTTATCTTTTTGTCTTTAACTCGTCTTTATTAAATAAAACACACTTTTGAGATTATTATAATTTTGTGTATAGCTACATTCTAACATATGCATTATTATTATCTTGGGACAAATTAAGTAGATATTTATCATTTCCTAATACAAATACATATTTATTTACATATGATGGTAATTTTTGTTAAATTTCAAGTTGTTTTTAGTAGCAGCAGCATCATTTTAAATTTACGTTTGAAACTACACAGACGCTTGTAGTAGTTTATTTGACTGTCTGGTTGTTTAGTGTTTGGTGAAGTACTTTGTTGTCTCTTTAAGAAAAACAAAAACAAAATCTTGTACTAATTAGAAATATTTAACGTTTTCTTAATGGATATGAATCATATTTTGCTTCTTAAAACTTTGAAAAGGGGACTTTTAATTAAAAATACTGTTTAATAAATGCGTTGTTGTAAATTAAGTGAATTGTATCAAATAAATTCTTAATAATTTAATCATATGATATATTTTTGTTAACATTTGTATAAATGTTTGTCAGTTATTGTTAATTGTATTGAAATATTAAATCACGTGTTTGTAGTTTTATTTTAAGGCAAATGGGAAATTCTGAAAATAAATGTAATTTTTGTGTGGTTTTATTAAAGTTTTTTCCTTTTTTTTTTTTTTTCTTTTTAAGTAAAATTGTAATTGCTAATAATTAGTGTGATTTTGTAAATTATAATAAATGTATCATATGTCAGTTGTAATTACTGATAAACGATAAAGTTTTGTGGAAATTAATGCTAAGGCAAAAACAATTTGTTATATAATTGTGAAATAAATATTTAATTGCAAAATAAAATAATTATTATGTACACACCTTTTGAATTAAGTTTCAAAAAATAATTGTTTTTCTTTTAGATTAAATATTACAAAAATCTTAAATGAGCGATTTTTTAATGATAAAGAAAATTATTTTAAATTAATATGAATCTGAATCGATTTATAAGAAAATTATAATAACATAGAATATGTTTATGTTCGTTTGAATTATTCGAATAATTTTTTACGAATAATTATTCGAAGAATTTAAAAGTGATCTTACTCGAATAAATAAAATATTCGAATAAAATGAATAATTCCACGAAAGATTTATAAAAAATGACAATTCATCCGATTTTGTTCATATTTGTTACACGTTTAACCTATGGAGCCATTTAAAAATATCCATTTTTATTTTTTTTTTTAATTTTGAAAACTTCGCGAATTTATTCGCGATTTTAATTTTTCAAAAAGTGAAAAAATTTACAAAAAGTGTCTAACTTTAAACACCAATATCTCTAAAAGTTGTTAACGGATTTTAATGATTTAAATTGCATATTTAAGAAAAATAAGTCCACTATATATGTAGTAATTTAAAAATAATATTATCGTTTAAAAATGCATTCATAATGCAAATGCAATTTTCGGATGCATTTTTGAAAAATTTCTACCCTTTCGATTTTTATTTTATTTTAATATCTTTACTATAAAATGCAAAAATAACTGTTCTGGAACAATAAGATCTACTAATTTTAATATTTTTTTCAAAAAATTTCCATAATTTTTTTCATACAAAAATTTAAATTTTTTTAAAAATTCTGATTTTTTACTTTTTTGGTTATACTTTTTTAGTAATATGTAACTTTAAATATTTATAACTCCTTAACTATACAAAGGATTTTATTGATTTAAAACTAGTGTAAAGTTTATTGCAATAAATATTGTAAATTATATTGTAAAAATCAAAAATATTTTTTTTGCTTAAGATGCACTCGCGAAAAGAATGCAATTTTCGGATGCATTTTTAAGAAATTTCTACCCTTTCGATTTTAAATATTTTTGCTTAATATTAAAGACAAATATGTTTATTATATAAAATATCAGCACTTAATTTGGGACAAATAGGTTTTCTACCGCAAATAACAAATTATGAAATATTATTTTTTGTATAAAAAAATTTGAAAAAATATTTTAAAAAATTCTTTTAAAATAGTGAAACAATTTGAGATATTGGTGTTTGAAGTTAGATATTTTTGTCATTTTTTTCACTTTTTGAAAAATTAAAATCGCAGAAAAGTAAAATAGAGATATGTACATGGCTCCATAGGGTATGCTTATGCCAAATATTATTAAAATCGGAAGACATACAAAATATTCTTGGGCGTTCTTTCGTGGAATTGACGATATATATATTAAAAAAGTGTATTCTAAAGTTTTTTTAAAGTCATTCCATCTAGTCATTCATTCTAGGATTAATAGCTTTGGAAATATAGAAAATAACTTTCCATTACTTTTTTATTTTGGTAAAATGCTCAAAACTTTATACATGCGTTCCACATTGCACAGTGGTTTTAAAACGCTTTTTTTTTTTAATAATTCTGTAACTTTTGAACAGTTATCACCACTTTTTTACATGAAAATACCCAAAATCCCAATCCGTATAAAAAATTGTCTCTTTTCATTAAATTGGTGACCATGTCGTTATAAAAGGCCTCCGTCAGAAAATACTTTTCGGGTATTTACCTTACATATAGAGCAAAAAAATTAAAGTCGATCGCAGCTTTTGCAATTTGAGAACTTAACAAAAGAAGAAAAACAAAATTTTTCAAAATGGAAAAAATTTTTATAGACCTTTGGCCCATACTCCTCCGGATTTACATTGCACGCATTTGCAATAAGATTTCTTTTGAAAACATTAAATAAAAAATTATAAAGCCCAGAATAAAACATAAATTTTATCAGTGAATAAATGTCACCTTTTTGGAAAAAAAAAAAAATCGGAAAAATTAAATTTTTTTTAACTTTTAATAGATTCATATATTTATATGATTCTTGCAGCAATATTATTTGGAATTTTATAATCTGGCAAATATTTTAAACAAATTTTAGGAAAAAACAAGGTAAAAATTTATTTCGACCCGAATATCTCTAAAACTAAATAAGATAACCTACACATTTAAGTATATTTTTTGTAGAGATTTTAAAGGACTATCTATTTGTAAAATTTCTTTTCTGTCATATCATAAATGAATTATTGGCGATTTAAAAAAAATTGGAGGGATACTATATCTCCAACGGTTCAAAAGTTACAGAATTATTTCCCAAAAAAAGTGTTTTGGAACCACTGCGCATTAGGGTTAAAGAGGTCGAAAATGGCGCTTAATGCAGGGAAATATGATACCAATATTTTTATAATAACGTTTAATTGTTTTTTATTTATTATTAGGTAAAAAACTGCATTTTTAGAATTTTAAGAATTGTTTTTTGTCAGAGTGGTAATATCCGTCCGTCACTCAAAATATTAGGGTTAAGTAGGTCAAAAATACCTTATAATCTAGGAAAACGTGATATAATTAATTTAATGATAACATTTGTTATTAGTAAGTAAAAAAAGGCATTTTTTTGGACAGAATGGTAATGACTGTTTGTCCGTCTGTCTATACATTGGCTTGAAAATGGCGCATAGTTCAGGGAAAAGTGATCTCAATATTCTAATGATCATATTTAATTTTTTATATTTATTAATAAGTAGTTTTTTTTTAGAATTTTAAGATTTTTTTTTTGAGCAGAACGGTAAAGTCCGTCCGTCTGTCCATACTAACCCCAATGCATGGACAGACATTACTGGATCGAAAATGATGCTTAACTCAGGGAAAGGTGATCTCAATATTTTAATAATCACGTTTTATTTTTTATTTATAATAAGTAAAAAAATGCTGTTTTAGAATTTTAAAATTTTTTTTTTGGCAGAACGGTAATGTCCGTCCATCCGTCTATTCGTGTCCGTCCATCCGTCTATATGTGTACAAAATAATGATTAAATCTGGAAAAGGTGATATAGATATTTACATTTAGTTTTTATATTGATCAGAAAGTAAAAAAAAAAAAATATTTTTGGAATATAAAATTTTTTTTTGAGAGAATTCTGGTGTCCGTTCAATATCGTTTCTTTTTGGACTCATTAAAGATATCCCCTTCAAATTTCTTTTATTCGATAGATATTTTTTTTTTAACTAATTATTATAATAAAATTGGTTGAAGATTGGCTATCTTACAAAATTGAGATTGTTGAAATTTCAAATGCATATAACTCGAAAAATATATAAGATAAAGAGTACTTGAAAGCATGTTTTTAAAAGAATTTATCAAGAGCTTTAAGATAATATCAAAATCTTAAACCTGAAATCGGGTAAGGAACAAAAATTCGCTAGTGGTTAAACATATTCCATATCATTAGTACCCTATTAAGAGCCCCATAGCTCCGCTTCTGAAGTATGTGTAGGATCCTCCTTCCAAATTTCGAATGTTACTCTCCTTTGCTACTCCTGTGTGAAATCCGATTAGGAGTTATACAGGCCTGTCACAGAAAACCAATCCGATCAAAAGTGGAATTAATTCCGTACTTCGCTTCTTCAAAAAACATGAAACGAAGACATTTTTTGGGGTGGAGACCACAAATAAACTCCACTTTGAAAATTTAAAGTGGTTTCATTCCGAAAAATTTCTTCGTTTCATGTTTTTTGAAGAAGAATTAATTCCACTTTCGATCGGAATGGTTTTCTGTGACAGGCCTGATAGATTTATTTTCAAAAATTTTCGAATCTGCCCCACTGTCTAATGTTTGATAAAGTAAAAAAAGCTACTGGAGTTTTTTCGAAAAAAAATCTAAAATCAGGCTATATGCACAATTTTTTCCTCAGTATTATTTTTCTGAAAAACATCCTGTAACATTTTAAAATCCATTCCATGAAAGTTGAAAATTAGCTTTTTAGGACAATTTTCAGAAATATGAAAAAAATATTTATATAAAATATAATTTACAAATACATGAAGAAAAGTAAACTCAAATACCTGAAGTCGATGATTCCATTTAAATTTTTTTTTTTTTTTTAAAGAACTTTTATTTTAAAAAAATACTTCAATTGATGAAAATTGAATTTTTTCCTCTTTTGCCAAAATGTAATGAAATTTATCAAAATTCTCGAAGAAATTGTAAAACAAAATTTTAAAACCCCATAATCGTTTTCAGTACAAAATCGTCAATAGAAAATCGATTATAAACTATATATTGTTTTGGTTTAAAACTCATTTCTATTTTTATACAATACATTTTTTTATACCCCATTTACACTGGCACAAAATCTAGTTTAAATGAGATTTCAAACAAAATCTACATAACTTTATTAGATTTTAATTGGATTTCCCATACAAAACAAAATCTAGTTTCAAATGAGATTTTACCAAAATCTATTAAAATTTAAATAGATTTTGGAAATTTTCATTTTTCACCACTGTTTTTCTTTTGGTGTGTTAGTAAAATACAACAATGTAGTAAATAAAAATGACTTTTGTATTGAAACAAATATTTTTAAAATTATGAAATAAATACAATTTTGTTTAAAATTTTTTATATATAAGCATAAAATTAGATAAAAAAGTGTTTTTTGAAGCATAAAAATCAATTAAAAGTGTTTAGTGCTAATGTTGAGTTTTGATAGAAAGAAGTTGTCAAAACAAAATCTACAAAACTACAATGTAAACATGGAAGATTTTGTTTTTTTCGAAATCTCGTTCAAACGAGATTCTTTAATTTATTTATATATCTTTAATGATCGAATAAATCAAACAAATTGAAATGTCTTATCCGCATTTAATAATTTTAATACCCTAATATAAACATTAGTAGTCTGACCATATGGCATGGGGACACACCTTCTATTGTCAGATATCAAATATATTTTGTATCACTAATTTTCTTCTATACGAATTTGATAACTCAAAAAACTCTTAAACAAAAAATCAACAAAAATAAAAAAAAGAGATATCATCATGAAATCATGTTATGTTCTTAATCCAATAATTACAAAGTAAGAAAGAAGAAACAAATTCTAACCTAAATATAATATCGTTGCATTAATATGAATATAATATAATAAAAATTATTTAAATAATTTTGTTATGCAAAATTAACTTCAAAATCATGTTTATTATTTGTACCGTTACAATTAGCCCCTGGCTTCATATAACAAAATATTTCTTATTCATTTAATAAAAATCTTATTTTGTGTTTAAGGAATTTTATAAAACAATTAATATTTTTATTATACAATTCCAGTGTACAAAAATAAATATTTGATCAAATAAAATATCTCCCGAAATTTTCTTTGGTTCATTTATTAATAATTAATATATTTTTTTTTTTTTTGTTAATAATTACACGTATTAATTAAATTGCCCAATATGTAGGTATTAAATTTAAAATTTTAATTTTATTTAACTTTGTTATCAATAAATATTCACATACAAAAATACATATGTATAAATGTGTGTATGTGAATGTTTTTTTGTTTATTTCAAACCTTAAAAACTCTTCTTTTGTTTAAATGAATTGGAAAATGTATGTCAACAGATGTCAAAAGCAGGACTCAACACTTGTTGGTGTTTATTTTTATTGTTTTTGTTGTCAGGGCCAATGGCAACAACAAGAAAACAAGAGATTTTTGTTTAATGGGTGTGTGTTATGAATAAATGGACTAAAAGGGTAGAGTTTGGGGAAAAAGAGTATGGAAAGTGTGTCTGCATTTTCACCTAAAGACCAGATGGTTTAAGTTTAAAATGACCCAATGATTTTATGAGAAGGGGGTTTTTTTACACGCAAAAGAAAGAGTTGATAAGTTAAATGGTAATGATGATAATTTAAAAATTTTTATATGAAATTTTATTAAAGTTTGCCCATCCCCTTTTTTAGTTTTTTGTTATATACTACTGAATATACATATGTATGTATGTGTAGTGTGTGTAGTTTTTAAAATTGACAAAGTGTCATTATCAGAGTTATAGAGTGTTGTTTAATATTAACTTATGAAATTTTAAGTTTTTATATTCAACTTATACAGATTTTATTTAAATAACTAGATAATTCGTAAGTTAAAGTAATTTAAATAAAATAAAAATTAATTATAGATATATTTTTTTAAATAATTTTGAAAACTTACATTATAGTATTGTTAACGTGACCAGACGCCCCGCTTTTGGCGGGATTATCCCGCTTTTTAAACTTCGATCACGTTTAAATTATTTTTCCCGCTTTTTATAAAGAAATCCCGCTTTTTTAACTCCAACAGTTATTTTTCCGATTTCCTTATTTACGTTCTCTGTAACATTTTTACCAGTATTTACGTGTAACTAAAAATACATTGTATTTTTTTTCCACAGGAAAGTTATTTAATATAATTATATACAATTTTTTACAAATCGTTTTTGACAATCATCTTCTCTACTGACTGATCTTAAATATATTTTGCGTGTATTTTTTGATGACTTCGATGTTGGAAGACCTCCCAAACGATGTATATTGTGAAGCTGATTACGGATAAAATATTTAATATTAATATTATTTTTCAGAAATAGGTTTAAAACTCATTATTTTAAGAATGTTAGAATAAAATATAAAACATTTTTTTGAGAAAAGAATTTTAATCTTTCAGAGAAATTTTTAGATTTAGAAACTCATTCCCGGAGAATATTTGTATGGGATATTTAAATAATTTTTTGCAATTTTATTTACCAAAATGAGCCATTTCAAAAAGATGTTTTGACCCGAATTTTGATCTCAGGGTTAACATGGATCTTTTCGTATTGTACTTTTAATAAATAGCTGGAACCATATAAACGATGTGCCTTTGTTTCTGATTCCAAAAACTTTTTATTATATTTTTGTATAAACTGAAAATTATAAAATAATTGGAACAATTTTTCGATTAAATTTACTTAGTTAGTGCTAACGAAAACCTTGCGTTAATGATTTTATTTTAACGGAATGTTAGTGTTTAAAATGGTTAGTTATTGTTTTATTGTTTACGGGCCTAAGAATTATTTAGAAAAAAACTTTGCTATCAAGTAAAAAAATTACTACGTTTTCTTACCCAGCAAAAACTTTGCTTGAAGCCAATATAATGGCTCTACACTACTTTCACATTAGATCAATAACTCATTATTTTAACACGGTGATGTCATTAGAGGCAACTACTTACTCTATATTATTACAGGTAGGCATTTCAGAAAGTCATTACTTAGATGTCGTTACAAGAACTAATTACTTTGTAGCTATTCAATCACTCATTAGTTTCAAAGTATTACAGAAGTCATTATTAGTAAAATGAATAGTAACTAGTTACATTATCGGTTACAAGTAAGTACTGAAGTATTGAAAATAAAAAGCATATAATTTTTTTTTTGAAATTTATTTATTTGAAAATATGCTGAAATCAGGATTTGATATACTATTTCATACCATAGACTTGGACTTAATTCTTGAAGCGCATTCTTGTGACCCGTGCAGAAATTGAATAAAATACCGGACCTTACTGATCTGCCCCCGTCTTAAAATTGTTAAGAGTTTAACAAATTGTTTTAAGATAGCCAATGAATTTTTCTTACCTTTATTATTGTTGCCTGCTGAGTTTAAAGGTATTATAAATTTGTGCCAATGTGCCTAAGAGAAACAATACAAATTAGTGGATATTTTTTTAGTAATATTCAGATTCTTACCACTTTTAAACACTAATAATTTACCAATAGCCTTTTGAAATAAGAAATTGATTTTTGTAAACATTAACAAAAAAATTGTATTTTCTTGAATTTATTTTTTTATGTCAAGAATTTTTAATTTTGAAAAATTTGACAAACTTTTTTTCAGAAACAAAATTTATTTAGTACACAAGACAGTAAAATTAAATGAACAATAACACTTTTTGCATATAACTAGCTTATTGAGCATAGTACGTATTTTGATGTTAATACAACATTTGTAGATAATAAAATTTCCTACAAATTTCCTCTAGTACATTTTTATACCCCTTTATTGGTTTAAGAGTTATGCCGTATTTTATGTTTGATGTAGTATTTTACTTAAACTCAAATTACAAAGTTCATGAATGAATTCATGTACGTATAAAGTGGCCTAATGGATTTGTTAACAATAAGCTATTCTGTCTGCTTACGTCGTGGTTTCGACTTCACCGGAGACTGGTGTGTTCACGATTAATTATTTGTTTAAGTCTTCGTGACTTTAATAAATAATTAATGTATTTTCATATTTTACCCACTTTTAAAATATATAATTTTTATAATATAAATGAAGATAGATAAAAAGTAACATTTCCAAAAATCTGATCTTATGTAACTGATTACATATCAAGTTAAAAGTAAGTAGTTACTAATCTACTTTCATGTAGTACAGAAAGTATGTTGTTACGATTGAAAAGTAACTATATCCGTAACTACATACCATTACCAAGTTTTTGCTGGGTATCAATTCGAATTTGAGTTTAAACTTGAAATTTAACTAGGAATTTTTTTGAAAATATCTCGAAAAATACGTTAAAATTACAATTTTTAATGTTTCAATTTATAGGCATATATTTACTTAATTTGTTGTTAAAAAATTTCGATGGGTCGTTCTCAATTTGTGAACCAAGAGCTTGCAAGAACAGCTGATTTAGATTTATAATTGAGATATAGAAAAAAAAATCCCTCTTTTTTTACAAAATTCAGAATCCCGCATTTTAATCGTTCGGGTCCCGCTTTTTGACAAAAACCTTCTGGTTACGTTAAGTATAGTAGTATATTTGGAGATTTTATTTAAATATACCTAATAAAAATAGTTGAAAAAGTAATAATTTTTACATTGTGTCTTTGGAAGAAGTTGGTTAAAAGAGCTTCAAACGTATTTTATTAAACCCTGGTTATCATTGGTAGGATATTCTTTTTTATGATTCTTATTCTCAGCTTTTGAAGTTCTTCTCTTAAAGCTATGTTTATATATTTTTTATTAAAATATTATTTTAAGTTACTTGATAGAAAGTAAAAATACTTTACAATTAGTGAATTTGTACCTACTTTTCATAGGAATTATTAAACATTTTTGTACTATAAATTCATTAATTTTCTCCTTTTTCGAAGTACTGTGTGACAAAATGGAAAAAGTTGGATTTTGAAATGACCAAGTGAGAGCTGTAGGTATATTTGAGTTTCTAATTCTGTAATTTTTAGATTATTCGATACATCCTTAAAATCTAAAGTTATCTATAAACAAGTGAGAATGTTATATTTGGATTGGCCGAATCTATATACCCACCATCTCCAACTTTTTAACATTGTGCCTTATATGAGAGGTGGGCGGTAAAGTGAGCGGACTACATTAATCCTTGAATTATTTATGCAAAATTTCCTTGATTTACATGCTTTTTTCAAAAAGATATTGGCAGATACATTAAGATCAGTGTATATTTCTATTAAAATATTATACTTTATATTTTTTATTTATGGGTAATTCCCAAAAGCGGGTCTTATATGACAGCTATGGACAATTATGGGCCTATCCTAATAAAATTTGGTACTACGGTTTTTATTTACGTAACACTGATTAGTGTCAAATACTTACCTGATGCTATAGGACCTTATGTGGGAGCTATGTTTAATTACGGACCGAAATATTTTTATGAAATTCGGCACACATATTAATGTGTATGAGCTAAATTTCATTATATTATTTATATATATGTATTATAATCGTTAAACCCCTATTACGGGAGGAAATTTGTATGGGGGTTAAGTGAAATAATGTACTGATCATAACTTAATGCAATAGTCTTTGTCCTTGGATCATAGAAAACCTGTGTATCAAATTTCATTAAATTATTTTCAAAATTACGACCTGTAGTTTGATTACAAGATTTACATGGACAGGCAGACGGACGGACGGACCTCGTTAAAACGTCTCAAAAATTAATTCTAAGCCAATTGGTATAAATCAAGGTATATTAAGGTAATATTAGTGAATCAATCAAACAAACATCAGCACAAACGAAATACCCTCAATGATAATCTTGGAAAATAAGTAATATATCAAAGAAAAGTCAATGTTATAATCTATCAATTATAACTCTAAATAATGTGCAGATCATTATTCTCACTAGATATGACAACGAAGTGAATCGGTAAAATAGTTAAGATTAAAAATGTATAAAAAAAAAATACATCAATTGTTGTCATAGTGTTAAAAGAAAATTGTTAATATTTATTATATGATTATTTATTTTTTTAAATTATGTGGAAAAAATGCTTTATTCTTCCATGATCTATTTAAACTCATTAAAAAATTCAAAATTTTTAAGATTTTTTATTCCGTCAATTCGTAAAAAATCGTCTTTTTTCGATAACTCCAGATACTTTCAGATTTAAAAGGGTGTGTAGATAATTTTAAGAATGATATAATGATCTACTCAGTCATCATATCAAAAGTATATTTTCACTGTCACTCTATTTTATTAATAACATCAAAAAATGTGCAAAATATGCACTTAGTTATACCCTACACCATCATAGGTGGGGATGGTATTATGCGTTTGTGCTGATGTTTGTAACACCCAAAATATTCGTCTAAGACCCACCTTAATTTATATCAATCGGCTTAGAATCACTTTCTGAGTCGTTTTAACGATGCCCGTCCGCCTGACCGCCTGTTCGTCCATGTAAACCTTTTAATCAAACTACAGGTCGCATTTTTGAACATAAATGAATGAAATTTGGCACACAGTTTTCTTATAGTCGGTCCATTATTTCTTCTAGCCCCCATACAAATGTCCTCCCGGAAAAGGGGTTTTACGAACAAAAATTCCTTAAATATAATAATATTTTAATGAAATTTGGAACATATAAGTTGCATGTAAGTCTTAATCTGTGTGCCAAATTTCATGAAGATCGGTCCATAATTGACTATAGCTTCCATATAAACCCCTCTTCAGAAAATCACTTTAACGGGCGTAAATCCCATTAAAATGTTACTATCAAGTTTTATATAAACATAAATTATAGTGCCAAATTTTAAGAATATTAGTCCATAATTTACCATAGCCCTCATATAAGGCCCATTTTCGGGAAATGAATAAATTCATATAAATATTAGTATCGACATAATATTATGTTTTCATATGTTTTATTTTACAGTTATTACACGTATCGGTCCACAAGTTTTGTTTCTTTCTTTTCTATTGGTTTTTAGTGGGAAATATTACTGTTTCCAGATCGAGGACCTTCTTAAATACATATAAGCGCTTATTTCAAAGATATAAAAGATATATATTTTTTTATTTTACACTCAAAGTATCGAATTTTGGTTAAAACTAAAAGATATCACAGATTGTGTTCCCTTCCCATTTGAAATACTCATTTATCGAGATATTAACTTTAAAGTGTTTTTTTTTAAGTTTTTAAGAAAATTCGAGAATATTTTTTTACTGTTTTTTTTTTTGTTGGTTGAAATGTGGGTCATATTTTACCTTGATTATAAACCTTTATTATTATTTTTTTTACCCGAACACTACTGACACGTGACATCAAACATAAATATTTACTTTGTTAATTGGTTTTAATTACAAACACGTTTTTTTATATTCTTTCTAAAACTAAATAATAACTTTTATACATAGTACACTTGTCTACGGTTTAATATTTAATTAGGCCTTGATAATTTAATGCTAAAACAATTTTAAATTAAATTCTACATTAAATAGTTTTGTGTTAAAAAAAAAAAAATATATATATATATAAAACAATTAAAAATAATAATAATAATGAAATATGTATAAAAACTTGATAACAACTACTAAAACGAAGTTAAACAACAGGAAAGGTTAAAAAGCCTTTTAACTATTAAATACCTATATTTTAACATTAATAATAATAGTTTATTGATTTATTTAAAATTTAAATAAAACAAATGAGAGTGTTTTATATTAAATATGATTTTTGTCTTTTAAGAGATTATAATGTTTTATTTATTTTTAATCATTTTATCTGTTAGAGTCTTAAAAACAGAAAAACCAACAATTTATAAATTACACTGGTCGACGAAAAAAAAAAAAAACAAATTAATAATAATAATAAATCGTCCTCCTTAAAAAGAAAATATGTGGACTAGATGGAATTTGAACTGCTAAACACGAATTTCCTTTGAGTTTTTTCCCATCAGGTTGAGATTTATTTTATGGTTGTGTCTCATATTACGCCCTAAATAAGCCAATTAATTGAAGGCAATTTTCATCTGTATCTTTTGGTGTATCATTTATTAAAATCGTGAAAACGGTTTTTGAGTTATAGTCTTAATTGGACAAGCCATTCTTGAGTTTTACAAGTGTGAACGCTGTTTAAGGTGATGATATTAGTTGTGGCCAAAAAAAATCAGTACGTGATAGAAAAAAGTGAAAACATAATCTTGTTTAGCTTATCAAATTCCTTATAGGTGGACTATTTTTTTTGAAGAAGAATGAAAAAAAAAAAATTGTGTTTGTTCACAACTGTATTTCTATTTAATTTTAGGTAAACTTGGGTATTTTTACTTAACTGTGAATAAAACCTAGATTTGTGCACCAATTTTAATGATACATGCCTTATTTTACTCGCAGCATTACCAGCTTTAAGATAAATTTGATAAACTGAAACATTTTTGATATTTTCATTTATCAAAAGAAATTTTAGTAACATAAAGTTTTTTGCATGAATACTTTTTTCGAACACTTAATTCAAAAAAATTAAGTTAGATTATCTTGAAGATACTTTTAGTCCGCAACTTTTGATATATCACTTATGTCGAACGTACACACTGTTCTTGAGTTATGGTGAAATATACTAGAGTAATAGCTTCCCAGTTGGAAATTTCTTTAAGACGTCTTATAAGACAATTTCATGACGCGTCAGAATCACTGCTGACTTTGTCATTTGTGCCCATACAAAATACATCATGACAACTACTGACATATTCATATATTTTGTCAAATTTCTGCAAGGCTTAATCAGCTTATTGTCAATAGTGCTGACAAATTATTGCATTTAAAAATTCTGTGTATTGTCAATGATACTTTTTCCTCCTTTGGTCCCTACTGCTGACATGTCTATAAGATGTCTTGACGAATAGAATTAAAAATATCAGCATTCAATAGTGTAAATGTCATGCGTACTACCTATCCTTTGATTACGTTGCATTTATTAAAAGAAATATAATTTATGGAAATAATACAAATTCATTTATTAAAGGTACTATGAAGTATTCTAATATAAATTCAAAATTTTAATCATTAATATCAATATTAAACCCATTTTGCATTTGCATTTTGAATTAACACATTAGCCTCTTCTACGATATTGGTAAAAACTGTGTTCTGGTTTAAAATGCAATACTTTAATTTCCTCTTTAACTTCATTGTTGTTGGTAGCAATGGCTGTATTCTGACTCAAAGCAGTCTTTACGTGTGTCTGCAAGCATTGAAATTGCCCTTTCAGGTGAGATAACTCGGTCGGAATTCCTAAAAGAGTAAAATTAATTAAATGGATGTTCTGTTTATTTTTTATATAACTATTTTTTTTTTTTTGGGAAGACTTACGTGAAATTTTATTTTGTTTGCTCAATTTTATTATTTTATATTTTTTAACAAACGTTTGATAGTTTATATATTTTTTTTTTAAACTAATTTGTCATAGAGTTTTTGATTATTACATTTTTACTGAAATATTTTTTTATTTTTTAAAGTTGTTGAACACAGAAGATCAAAATATTTTTTTATTTAAACGGTTAACTATTTAAAAAGTTTAACAAATGTATTAATAATAAATTTTTTCTAAGAATTTAATCGAATATCTGCATTTAGATCCGCCCTATTTTCTGCTTTATAAAAGAATGAAATAAAATCATATTTATTTTGATATAGTTTTTAATATTTCTTTAGTCTAATTGTAGGTTTTCTAGCTATCAAAGTCATTCAGACATACACCTATTTTCATATGATAGTAATCTGAAGAAAAAGTGTTGACACGTCATGTAGTCATCCTATATAAATGTCATCACCTATTGACTTTTACAATATAAGTCACTTATGAAACTGTCTTCAAGACACGATTTCCAACTGGGTTTATTATGGGTGAAATATTAGACATGCCTCTAAAAAAAATCTAGACCTGATGGAAAAAAACTTTCGTCTTTTTTTGCCGACCAGTGTTGTTTGTTAAAAATATGTTCAACAATTTATTGCACTTTTTTTTGGCTGATTTTTTTTTATTTCTAAAAATACAAGGTTGTAATATTATGTATGTTTAAACAATTTATGTGGCTACATGTGTACATATAACAATTATTATTAAAATTATTTTTAAACCACCAAATAAATCTGTTAATTCCCATAACTTTGGTTTTACTTCCTTAAAAAAAAATCTACACACAAACGAGATCATTTTGTGAACGCTTTAATGACAGGTTTTTATTTCTTTATAAAATAAAAAAATAAAAAAAATGTGATTGTATTTTCGGAAATAAACAAAACAAACGGAACAAAAAATGAGAACATTCAAATGCATATTCCCCCCAAAAAAATTAACAATAACAAAAAGTTTAATGAACTTTTAATATTAACATATTATTAACAATAAAATTAAACATGTTATCGTTTTACATGCATAAATTAAAAGGAAATTTTTTTTAAAATAAACCAATAGAAAATTTTCCATTTGTTTTAATAATTTTTGAAAATAATTTCTAAACCACAAACCGCAAAATTTATAAATTCAACGTAAGACATAAATTTGTTATAATAAAAAATAAATGGAAATAAACAAAATAAAAATAAACATGTTTTAAATTTAGTAAATTAATTTTTATTTAAACTCTTTTTTCTTTTATTAATTTTTTTTCTCAAGAATTTTTACGTTTTCAGGCTAAATTTTGGATTTAATAGCTTTAGTACTTGTATGCTGCTTGTACCAAATAATATGTTTATTTATTTTGGGAAATACCCTAGACATGTTCTTTTTAATACGCATTCAATACTAAACACAAAAAAAAGATAATAATTTAATGTTGTATCTTGTGTTATGAATCATTATAGAGAACATTTCTGTTTAATCTTAACTTACGCACTCATTTGTATCTTTAAAATACAAGTTATTTATATTTTTGCTAGTTTCTTGTTTATTTTGATGTTTGGGATTTACCTCACTTAATCAACTAACGAACTGGTTTCCGTCTTGTCCATGACTCTCCAGTAGTTGCATTAAAGTGTCATGTAATATGTGCAACAAGGTATAATATTATCTAGTAGATACCACAAGTTGCATTAAGTCTAAGGGGAATCCCATGTGTGTACGTAAAAGTTTTTAAGATAATTATTGTGGCAGTTAGTTAGTTAGTTAATTTGATGGTTTGTAAACTAGAACTTGGCTTAAAGTGGACAAAGAATTCATTTTAATTCATGTTTTTGTATTTCTTAGGTTCAAAGATTTTAATTAGATTTGAAAATATCATAAATCTGTTTAAAATAAGAATAGAGCTCTTAATAACTGATAAAAAGAAAAACAAGTTAATAAAAATTATTTTTAACTTGAAAAATTTATAATTGATATTAAAGCCCTTTATATGAAATGCATACAAATAATAAGGAATCCTTATAAGGAGTGAGATCGAAAAAATCTTAGCACATGTTTTGTCTCTTAACTTTTTTCGGAAGTAATATTTAAATTTTTTTAATCTAGTTGTTGTCAGTTATTATTTTTAATGACATGGTTGATTTGTTGTAAGTTTGATCAAAATGAGTGACAAAAAAGAAGTAGGTACATGCTAAAATTATTAAAAATAAAAAAAAAAATAAAAAAATAATCTGTTTAGGTTTCAACGAAACCGAAATGGATAAGACACTACGAATGCTGATGAAGAATGTAGTGGCACAGAAAATACGTATTCCATTCTGCTGGTGTCTAATTATAGTCCACAAACTCTGCTTTGGTACCGCCAAACAGAGACAACAAGGCAATTTACGATTGCAAACTTGTTTAAAATCTAAATTGGTCCTACAAAAAATTGGCCAAAGAATTAAAGGTCTGGAGATTTTAACCATTGATAGGAAACTTGGTTCGGGAAGAAAAAAAGTTCCACATGATATTGGGAAGGCCAAGAAAATTGACAGCATATTGAAAAGAGCTCCAAACACATCTGGTGAAAAAGCAGCCAGGTCAGCTCAGTGCTCTGACTATTTGGTGCGAAAAGTTAAAGCCAATGCGGGCTTGAAAACATACAAATTCCAAAAAGTTCCACACGCAAAGAAAAAACATGGTTGGTCAAATCATAATCGGTAACTATCATTAATGTTTAGGTTTATAATTCCCTCAATCATATCAGTTATTATACTCTTTTGTGAACATAATATTGTCCTATCCAATATGAATATAATATGAACCTCACAATCATAACATTTATATGTGATAGTCCTCACAACCATACTTCATAAATATAACATGATCCCTATATTAAATATTATAATACCCCCAATCATAATACTAAGCATACTGTTAAAATGTATTTTTTATTTATTATTATTTTTTTAATTTAAATTTTGCGAATAGAAAATAATTAAAAAACAAATACCACAGCCTTCACTGGACGATTTCGTTCAAGAAAATTCATCTTCACATTCACACACCTAAAAGAAAATTTGTAGAAATAAATTTTTTTATTATTATTTTTATATTTGACCGCACTGAATTATTGATATTTATTGTACTTACCGAAAAATATTTCCAATTTGAAATTTGGACATTAATGATTTGCTCCGTCAGCACTCCGTGGATCTCGTTATTAAAAAATAATAATAAAGTTTTTTAATAAAAATTTTGTGAACTTTTTTAAACGTTTTTCTTCACTTTACGTCCGTCACATTTAAGATTTCATTACTGAATGAGTAAATTATTTCGAAAGAGAGATAACAATAAAGACGAGCGTATTATTGTCACCCCTCGCATTAAAATATTACATACAAATATTTCATTGAAATAATATGTTACTATGAAACATATTATTCTTTTAGTACACCGACTTTATATTATTACAAAGTACCATATGTTTAAATGATCAGAACAAAAAATAATTGATTCAGCTTAGTCTAAAACACAATAATTTGATTGTGTTAGCCATATAAACTACTTAGGAACATCACTTGATTTCCGCGAGCATTTCGGAATCATGTTTTTTCTTTGCGTGCAGATAAAAATGCTACAAAAAATTTAGTAACCAAGAATAGGGCACTGAAACTAAAATCAAATTTCATACAAAAATACTAATGTTGTATAATGAACAATGAAATGAATGTACTGGCAAAATTTTTATGTTGCTTCCGGGTCAGAAGTTTTATGTTGCTAATGCTCGAGAAAATGTTGAAGATAAGTTTAGGACCCAAAAGCAGACTAAATTTCCCAAAAAATTCCAAGCTTTATGCAGTTGCGGCAAAGAATGTTTACAAAAAAGTATCCTTTCATAAGAGAGCACAATGTGTACACATATTTTTGGCACGATTTGCCATCATGTAACTACGATAAGAAAGCTCTGGAGTGGTACCAAAACAATAACATAGTTTTTATACCAAGAAAGGTTAATCCTCCAAATTGTTCGGAGCTAATTCGAGTGGAGAGATATTGGACTCTTGTGAAAAGAGAATTAAAGAGCACAAAAAAGTTGTTTCAAAATATCGAAGATTTTAAAAGGAGATGGGCAAACTGTTCAAAAAAGTAACTGAAACAACAATCAAATCTCTAGTGGAAGGGTAACCAAAGTACATAAGTGGTAGTTAGAACTATAAAATCAAAACTCTAAGATCAACATTTTCCAAATTATTGAATTTTATATATGTTAAGATTTTTTCGATCTCACTCGTTGCACGTTGTGGTAAAATGTGTCAAAAGTGGCGCTTAATTGAATTTTAAAATGTAAAGTTTTGTAATAAAGTTGGGTACCGAATTAAAATAGACAAAATTGTGTATCAATATCAATTAAAATCTTTAAGCTAGGTTGTTTTGCTTTCTTATAAGGAGCTGTCAAAGTTAAGAATTTTTTTTAATTTCAATTCATCAGATTTCAGTGTATTTATTTTAAATAAAAAGTCTTTTAAGGTAAAAATTTAAAATGAAACCATCAACTTCAGATGTTCAAGTGTACTTTTCTTCAAGTATTTGTAAATTATATTTCGTTCTAATATTTTTGTTATTTTTTTGAAAATTATACTAAAATACACTAATTTCCAACTTTCATGGAATGCAACTTAAAATGTTACAGGATGTTTGTTCTGAAAATTTTCTGAAAAATAGTACATATTGTCCACTTTAATACTATGAAAAAAAATCGTGCGCATATATAGCCCGATTTGAGAAAATCATTTTTTTTTTTTTTTTAAAAAACACCAGTAGATTTCATATAAAAAACAGCTTAAGTGCCATTTTCTTTGCTTTGTCAAATATTAAACAGTGGGAAAGAATCGAAATAAATCTGTAACTTCTAATCGGTTGGATTTTCGTGAAATTTTACATAGGCGTAGCAGAGGAGAGTAGCATTTTGAGTTTAGAAGCGGTATCCAATATTCGCATCAGAAGCGGAACTATAGGGGTTCAAAATAGAGTACTAGTGGCATGGAAAATGTTTAACCACTAGCAAATTTTTGTTCCTTACCAGATTTCCAAGATACTTATCTTATATATTTTTCCAGTTATATACATTTAAAACTTCAAAAATCTAGATTTTACAAATCATTGTCTTTTGGTAGAAAATAGTATAAGTGGTCCACATGTGTATATTTTGAATATTTCACAAAAATATTGATTTTGGCGTCACATTATAAGTAATGGCAGATCGAAACTTTATACTTATTTAAATGCTTGTTTAACGAGATATTTAAGATTTGAGATGTTTTTAGTTGAAAAAGGATTAACACCATTTTTCCATTAAATCTTATTTGGGAAGATATTAACAATTTAAGATTTTTTACATTCTTCATACAAAATATACATTTTTGGTAAGAAAGAAAGTGATCTCAGATTTTAAATTATACGTATAGATATTTAACAAGGTATTAACCATTTAAGAGTTTGGGTTAAAAATAAAATTGATCAATGATCAATTGATTTAGGATTTTTGAAGTAAAATGTATATTTTTGTTAAGAGATATAAGTGATCACAGATCAAACTTCCTATTAAATATTTATGTACAGATATAGTAACGATTGAAGATTTTTCAGAATTTTTAACATAAAATAAGATTTTTTATTTAATTTTTTTTTTTTTTATCGAAAATATAAGATTTGCTATTTAAACGTGATCAGATTGTTTACCAACATATTATCGATCCCTTTAACACTTAAACAATTATTTAACCATATTTAAAGATTCAAAATGGTTTGTTGTTTTCAAATTTAATAGTATTCATAACTATTTGCATCAATCTAAATATAAATATGTTTTATATATTTTTTGTTTTAGCTAAAAAATTTCCCTTAATACAAATATTAATTCTGAGTTCTCACCATAATCAATTAACCGCAAAAAATCACATTTAAATAATATCTAAAACAACATTTAATTTTAGGAATATTTATATTCCAGTGGAATATTTTCTAAATTTAAGAACCAGATAAAAGGAGAGTTTTGAAAACAAACAAATAAATTAATCATAACTTAGTAAACAATATTATATTAACAAAACAATGCCGGCTGGCTGTCTAAGTAATGAATAAAAAAAAAGTCACAACGTAATTATATTATTTTATTTTTTTGTTATTCAATATTATAATTTGTTAGATATTTTTGCAAATTTTTTAACCACAATTTATGACTTTTATTAATACAAATATTAGATTTAAATTATATTTCTTAACCTCAAATAAAGGTAAATGTACTTTTTGTTTAAATGAAATGCTGATTTTTGTTTTTCAATAAACATTATTGTACATTTCCGGTTTTAAAAATTAAAAGAAATGATTTAAATGAACCACACTAAAATCGAAAATTAAAATCATTAAAGTTGAAGCTTTAAATAAAACAAAATACCTTTCTAATTTGCCAGTTTTTTTTCTTTTTGAGGCTTTGTTTGTTTTTTTTTTTTTTAATGTTTGATTTTTTTGTAAAATAATGATTTATATTTATTTATTTGAAAATATAAATTAAAAAAAAGTTTCCTTATAAGATTACATTCTTTAGGATTTTAAAAGTTACTGATCACAAAGTCATTGATCTTTAATTACATAGGGAAACATTGATTCTACGGCAAGGGGTTTCGAAGTCAGTTAGGAGATATGATATTTATAAGTACTAAGCCTCTAAACCAATTTTTCAAATTGGCTCACTAAGGGAAAAAATTCGATTAAAAATCTATCATATTGGTAATTTACGGTATCGGCTTTTTTATACCGTTCGTTAAGAAATTAAATATAAAACATAATGAAATTGAATTATTTGATACAGAAATTGTGTTAAATTGATGCCAATTACGTATATTTTCGTTAAAATCATGATCATGAAGTGTTGAATATTCACTGTTGACACTGAATGGTATAGTTTTTTACACGTACATGTAGTTGATTTTTCTCTGGGTTCACTTGTACTCATTATAAATCGCTATTTGTAACATTAATAAGGTTGCACTAAATACTGAAGCATATCTCCGAAACTACTTGCTTGATGTTATTTAAAAAAAAATATTGAAAATTTTAATTAAAATTGTCTTCAAGTTGTTTTTACATTACTTTTTATTACTGTCAATAGTTATGGAGATATTAAGCCTATTTTGTGAAAACAAAAAAAAAAAAAAAAATTTTTTCACTAAATTTATTTAATTTTTTTAATCATAAAAATACGAAAATTTCAAAAATTCAAATTTGTATTTTTTGAATTATAAAACTAAATTTGTTGTATATAAAACAAAATATATTTGTAACAAATCAATGCATAAATTTTGATTTTATTCACAAATTAATGAATATACTCATTAACGAATTACATAGAGATATTAAAAAAATAATAATTTTGTGATTTTTATACTCTACACCACCAAAGATGAGGAGAATATTATGCGTTTGTGCTGATGTTTGTAACATCCAAAAGTATTTGTCTAAGACACCCTTAATTTTTACCAATCGAATTAGAATCACTTTCTGAGTCGATTTAACGATGTCCTTCCGTCCGTCCTTCTGTCTGTCTGACCGTCTGTACTTTCATGTAAACTTTGTATTCAAACTACAGAACATAATTTAATGAAATAAACTTTACGCCACTTTAAAGTTTAATGAGTCACGGAAAATTTCAAAAACATAGTAATATTGTGTATGTGAAAAAGTAACAACAAAGTAAATAATTTGTTCCCGTAGACAGTTTTCGAAATTCGAACATATCTTAACGAAATTTTCGGTAACTATAGACTTTATTGTATAAAATGAGAAAGTGACAAGAAACTTTAAAATTTTTGTAAAAGAAATCCCAAAAAAATTTTGAAAATCCCAAAAACGTTTTTTTTTTTTTACATTTTCGGCTATAAAATGCACATTTTTCCGAAGTCTCGTAGATTTTGTCAAAACTTTTATATAAAATGGGTTGAATTCGGGAGGGTGTGTATCAAGACCGCTTGGGTTGTTGGGATTGTTTTCGATTTTAAAGTTATCTCTGTGAAGATACCTTTCAGAAAAGTTTTTAACGAAAATTTTAATTTAGACAACACTTTTTGGTCAAAAGAACACAAAAAATTACTATGGTACGCAGAATCACAATAAAAATATTTTTGATCTGCAACAATATTTTTGTGCATATGTACTTGATTTATGTATACAGCAATAATATGGTTAAATCATAATCAAAATATTATTGATATGCAACTATATTTTTGTTATATATGTACTTCATTCATTTATACCACAATAATATGGTTGATTCACAATAAAAATACTTATAGTCAGGAGAAACAATTATTATTCCAAAAAATAAATAAAAGCCAATTAAGTTATCCTATGGTTTTATTAAAATTAAGTATAATTTTGTTATGTAATATAAATCACTTTGGTATAAAAAAAAGGATAGATTCATCACCGGTGAATGATGAAATCTCAGAAATTTCTTTAATACTCGTAAAAGATGACACTTTTTTTTAGCACTCCGAAGATAACCTATTGTGTAGTTTTCTTTGTCTATTATCCATTTAAAATGCTTTCATAATCTGAAACTACCTATACTTATTGTCAAATACTAATAATGTATATTGTTGCCAATACAAAATAAACATTTTGTTGTCAAATCAAAATTATAAACACAATAATATATTTAGGTACTGAAAATAATTTTTTTACGCATGGAATTTAACAACAATAATGTGGTTCTAATTTAAACATATTACTTAACATGTTGTGCCAATAATTTAATTGTGAATTGAGAAGACATGTATAATTGGTATAACAAAATTGTTTTTAAAATAAAATATATTCAACAATAACGATGTTTGCGATGAAAATAATATTGTTGGGGCAACCATATTGAGAAATGTTTTTTCTCTGCGTATAAATTTACAGGACAACCCCTACTAAAATATATAAAAACATTTTAAATCGGATAAGAAACAAAAATTCGGCCAGCGATTAAATATTTTATATGTCAAAGGTACCCTATTTAAGTCGCCTTAGCACCACCCCTGAGAGGATATAATGGTTCCCCATTCTAATCTTAACATTGTACACTCCTCTGCTACGCTTATAATAATTTCACGCAACCAACCAATTAGAAGTTACAAATTTATTCCCAAAATGTTCTATTTTGCGATTTATTGCGAGAACTACAGTTAATTCGAAAAAAGTGGATTACAGGCTTAATACTTATTATGTAGATTTTCTTACCAGTTTTTTTAATCTGTATGACTTAAGAGTAATTTATTTCTTTCAATAGTTTAAACAGTTTATATCTAATCAAAAAAGTATTTACTACTTTAATATATAGGATCCTAAATAAAATGTTTGTCATAAAAATTATTCTGTGCTCAATACATCTTTTAATTATCATAAGAACAAGATCATCAGTATACTTGACAATCTACCAATTTCTTCCAAACTAAAAAAAATACAATTTTCTTATTAAAATTACTCTCTTAATTAAATGTTACATTCCCTGTAATAATTTTAAAATATTAATTATTGAACTTCAACATAAATCTTGTTTTCATTGAATTGAAAATTCGATTTTTTTTTAATCAAATAAAATCATAGACAGTAAGTATTTTAACTAAATATTTATTCTTAATAAATAAATACCTAAACAGTTTTAAAATTACAACATTTTTTGTTGTAATGCAATTTAATTTATTTTATTAACTCGCGTATTTATGTTTCATAAAACTATTAAATAAAATAAATAAATGTTTTAGTTTCAACTACATTTTTTTTTTTAATAAAAGTCCTTGGTCTTGAACTTTACGGATGGTTAGATGAGAGTAGATTTGAACAATAAAATAATCTGAACAAAAAAACTAAAGTATAAATAAAATTTAAAAACAAATAAAAAAATCACTTAATAATTTTTAAAACTTTTAAACTACAATGTGTATTAAACGTAACAAGAATAAATTCATGTTATTGACATTTCAATAACGTGGCATTTTTTTTTGTTTCATACAAAAAAATGTCTCAGACAGATAGACACATTTAAAGGGACAGACGGACATAAATGATCAGCTGTATAGTTTAAAACATAAATAAATAAATACAAATAGACATATTATCTAATATGTAAGAGCTTAATAACAGTATATAACTCATATAGAATTACATAAATAACAAGAAAATTGATCCAGTGAATGAATGATTTAATAAGACATGATATAATAGTGATACTTTATAAACTAAACCAAGTTTTTATTTTTATATATATTTTTTTTTTTACCTATTTACTTGTCTTACCTATTTATTTGTGGTCTACGTGATCATTTGACATCTAAGTAAATAATTCTTGATGAAATTATCTATTTAATAATATACAAAGAGAATTGTAGTCATAAATTTATCCATCTCATAAAAACTAATTTACAGCAGCATTTTTGTGTTAATTTTTTTCACAATTAATTCTTCACATTAAAATTATATGGATGGTAAAAACCGAATGTTTTAACATTTACCGGATTTTTTTTTTTGTATGTATGGTTTATTTGATTCTTAATCTTAGAAATTTTTAATTATTATTACATAAGACGGAATTAAATAAATTTTGAAAGATTATAAAAAGTATATGTACAAAAAAAAAAAAAAAAAAAAAAGTTTTTAAAAACATTTGTATACAAATGTATTTCAAACAAATATTAGAAAAGAAAAAAATACAATCAATCACATCATTAATCATTTGATATTAGAATAAGAAAAAAAAAGATACGTACTTTTTGACTACTAAATTACGGATAATTGTTATTTGTTAAGGGAACAATTTAAAATTTTATGCTTAATATGCGCAATTTTTTACCAAATTTAATAAAATTACTTCAAAAGAAGCGAAAAAAAAGTTGAATATGAAATTCGGAATTACAGTTCGCCAATGAATTAATTAAATAATTTAATGATTAAAATAATTTAATTTTAAATAAATTCCTAAATTAAAAGTACTTTCTATAACTGATGACATAAAAGTACCAACAACTTTCCCTATCATTCCTTGTACAGTGTTGCTGCAAAAATTTCGGTAATATATCTGTATCTGTAAGTATTAGATGTCAAAGTTTAGCACCTCGAGTATGTAAAACTTTTAAAAAATGGTAACTTCCACAAATCAAGTCTCAGCTAAGTTATCTCTTACAGTTAAAAAAATATTTACGCTTGAGCTTAGAATTTTTCCCTCGACTTTATTTCGTTTTTTACATTCCAAAAAAATATGCTGGAAACGTTTTTGATTATATCAATACCTCTAACCGTGAATTAAATCTTAAATTTTTTTTACAAAAATATTTCTGCCTAAAATTTTTTTACTTTTATTTAAAGTTTTGTTAATAAGAAATTCACTTATTTTACAAATTTCACAAATTTTAAATTGATTTAGATTTGCACCCTACATCCAGCATTGGTAAAAAAAAACGAATTTCAGAAACAAATGTCATGTTTATCAATTAATGAAAAAATGTCACGCAAGTTTCCTTTATTGATGATTTTATATTTTAAATTATTAAATAATTCTCATTCAATTTCATCTACTTAATTGATTTAATAATTTTTTTAATTTGAAAAAATAGTTTGTTGTTAATTTTTTAAGTTATTAAGTAGATGATATAATCATTTTGGTGAGGTGTTGCCAGGATCTAAGAAAAAGGAGGTCAAATTGAGCTTTAAAAAATGCTCTAAAATATAATAGTGGAAATAAGTTAAGGACTTAATTTTCCAAAACATTTCAACTCACTTTGAAAATTTGTTCACATAAATTGTTTTTTAGTTTATTAATGGAAATTTTTAAAAGAGATGTGAAGGAATTTACAATTTATTTGGTGAAGGAAACGCAGCTGCCGAAAATTCTTGTTAATATAAATAATCTCGATTTTTTTTACACTAAAATGCTTAAATGGATGATTCTGTAAAAATAAAATTCGTAATACATAACAAATAAAAAAAAATTGTTTGTTCGTTGTTGAATTAAGACAATTTTAAGAATCAAAAAAGGCTAGAAGCTAAAACGAAAAAATTGAGGCTAAAAACAATAAAAAGTCTAGATTTGTTCTCAAAAAGGCTAAACTGTCAACACTGGTGATTGATGATTTTTTTCTATGTAATCAATTCTTCTTATATTTATTCATCTATATGAATATTTGAGTGTTCCGAGAGAAGGCTTTTTTGAGATTTCGATGTAGGAAAACCCCTCAACGATGTGTAAAAATTTGCTTAATATGGAAAAAATATTCAAAAATCATGGGTCCCATATATTTTGGCCAAAAAATGTGTTAAACAAATCGTAATTTTGAGCTTGTTGTGAGAAAAATATTTTAAAAATTTTGCCTATGGGATTTTATTTTACTAAAAGACTTTTACGGCATTTTGATGAACAATTTTTTTGAAAATTAATAGATAATGGTCGACAAAAAAAATTTTTTTCATACTCCTTTAAAAAAAAAGAAAAAAAAAATATGTGGACTAGATGGAATTCCGAATGCTAAACTCGAATCTGGTTTCAGTTTTTTCCCATCAGGTCGAGATTTTTTTATGGGCGTGTCTAATATTGCGTCCTAAATAAGCCAATTACTCGACTATATTTCACTATAACTCGAGAACGGTATGCATTTATAAAAATAATACACCAAAATGTTTGGAATAGACTTTAAGTCGTTCTACTAACAATTTTTTATCCGCTCAATAATTTATGGGATATTTCGAAATATGTGTCCGAAAATTTTTTTTTTTTTTGCTAAATTCAAGATTTCTTTTTTTACTAAAACTTCTTTTTAAAAGTGAAAACATCAAAAATGTTTGAGTTTATCATATTTATCTCAAAGCTGTAAATAAAACCATGTATCATAAAAATTGATACACAAAATTTTGATTGCATTAACAGTTAAATTAGGATACCCATGCATAACTATAGTTAAGTGGAAATACACTAGTGGGAAAAACATTTTTTTTTTTTTTTTTTTTGTCTTAAATAAAATAAATAGGTGGATTAGATGGAATAAAACGTGCTTAATAAGAATCAGCTTTTACTTATTTTTTTTTATCACGTATCGATTTTTTTATGGCAATGATTACTATGACCCCGCCTTTAGGCAGTCACACTTGTATATCTCGAGAACGGTTTGTCCTATTAAGATAAATTAAACTCCAATATATATCGACTTAAATTGTCTTTGAGCTGAGTTTACATAATTTTTTTTTTGTCTAGTTAATATTTCCGTAGTTATCCGGTAATTTTTTGAAAAATGGTGAAAATTTTGATCCATAGCTTTGAAATTCTTGAGCGAATAAAAAATACTTTAAAGATAATTTTCGTATGCATCTTTTGGTGTATCATTTATCAAAATCGTGCAAACGGTTATTGAGTTATGGTCTAAATTTGACAAACCATTTTCGAGTTTTATAGTGTGACCGCTGAATAAGGTGATGATATTAGTTATGCCCACAAAAAAAAAAATCAGTTTGTGATAGAAAAAAGGTGAATGCAGATTCTTGTTTAACTCTTCAAAATCCACCTAGTTCACCTATTTTTGTTTCAAGAAAAAATAAAAAAACAATTTTTTTTGCCTACCACTGTATTTCTTTTTAATTGTATGTAACATGGGTATTTTTACTTGACTGTGAATAAAATCAAGATTTGTACATCAATTTTGAAGACACATACCTTATTTTATTTGCAGCATTACCGGCTTTAAAATAAAAATGACAAACTGAAACATTTTTGACGTTTTCATTTCTTAAAAGAAATTTTAGTAACAAAAAAATCAAAAATTTTGAATGAACAAGAAATTTTTTGGACACTTATTTCAAAATAACTTCGAAACTATTGATTACATAAAAAATTAAGAATGAATGATTTGAAGATATTTTTAGTACGCATCTTTTGGTGTATCACTTATATCAGTCGTATACACCGTTCTTGAGTT
This sequence comes from Protophormia terraenovae, assembly GCA_951394005.1. Classification (NCBI taxonomy): domain Eukaryota; kingdom Metazoa; phylum Arthropoda; class Insecta; order Diptera; family Calliphoridae; genus Protophormia; species Protophormia terraenovae. The sequence goes on along the minus strand of OX596075.1, from coordinate 129,326,539 downwards.
ATGAGGAAATATACTAGAGTAATGGCGTGTCTAATATGGGCGAAATATTAGACACGCCCATAAAAAAATCCAGAGCTGATGGAAAAAAACTGAAAGCAGATTCGTGTTTAGCACATCAAAATGCATCAAGTTCAACTATTCGTCTCTGGTGGAGGATTTTTTTGTCTACGAGTGTTATCAGCAAAACTTTCATTATTTTAGTCATAAAAGAAACAAAATTAAAAATTTTAATAATGTACTAAAATGACGGTGAATCAAATTTTTTGCGAAATATTTTTTAAATACTTATTTCATAATTGACTAAAAATTATGAATTTTTTGATACCCATTTCAAGACAGTACCTTTTTTTACGAGGTGTTCTAGGCCCGTGACTTTCATGCAACTGAAGATAAATTTTAATTTTTTTAATATTTTTTCCATATTAAACAAATTTTTAAGCATCGTTTGAGGTGTCGTCCTACAAAATTTTTTTTTATACAGGACACTCTAATGTATTATTATATACAAATTAATTGTGTTTGTTTGTACTTTCTTGAAATTTTCAGTATCAACCTGTAAGCCCCAGCATTAAAATTGACTATTAAAAAAAAAATAATAATAATCTCATAACTTCAGAACTAAGTATTTTCGCAAAAGTCTTTAAATTTAAAGGATATTACTCCCTTTTAATCCTTTATAATAGGACCAGGAGGAATAGCATCTCTCATAGAAAGAAAATACTAATTATAGAATAGGCAAAAGTTTTAAAGTTTTGTGTGAAAAAATAACTTTCTTAAAAATCTACGTAATTGAGGATGAAAATGGGACTGGTAGAACCAGGAAAAATGGTACCCCACATACAAAGCAAATATTTTTTATGGAATATCTAACGAATTATTATGAAGAGAGCTTAAATTTTTTTTTATTATCATACAGCATTGATATAATTAAAATAGGATGAATAAGGCCCGCGGAAGGGTGGCCCCCATATGAAGAAAGTATTAATTTTCTCATATCTGAAGTAGTAATTCAGTGAAGCTTTTAAAAAGTTGTAGAAATAATTTTCATATCAAATTTCAAAAAAGTTAGGGTAGCGAGCCGAAACGGGATAAGCTAGTATACATATCAACTTAATGGGAATGTGAATAACTTTTTTATTATTAAGGTAAAATATTTGGCATTAAAAAGTTTGGGCAAACATAGTTGAAAACCAAACATTAAATGATTGTAGAAAACAATCATTAAAAAATAATGATTTTTCAAACCATATTTTGTATAAATTTAACATATATTATTATTATAAGTGTATTTGTTATAATTATTAAATTTTATTTATGGTAAAAATATAATATATTTGAATAGACCATATTGAAATATTTAAACACAATATTATTTAAATCAAGTAAAATTTGTTTTTGACTGTTTCTGTGAACATAATACTGTTCCGGAAATAATTTGTTTCCTCTTGTGGTCCCTTTTATCCCAGGGATAAAACATACAGCATTAATTTATATGACAAAATCTACATGTTCAACTGCTTTTTTTTTATTTTTATTAATCAAAAGCATTAATAAATAAATTTTCATATTTGATAACTCAAGTTTTTATTTATGCCAAAATATTTTTTATGCAGAAATCAACTTAATTTTGATATAAACTATTAATTCTAAATTCAACATGTGATATTTAAAAATAATTTCAAACATTTTAATTACGTAAAGGAATTTTAACTAAAACTAACAAACAAACAATTTCACTTAATTTATTATTTTATTATTTAGGAGTACAGTTTCTACAAAACTATAGTAAAGTGCAATAAAAAAATTTAAAATATTTTAATTACTGTTGACGTAGATTATTTAACACTATTAAATAGTTTAAAACTTAACAATTTAACACACATTTGGATACTTTGACCAAAAAGTATAAACATAAAAAAATAATTCTTAAGATATTTAGAATTAAATACAATTTGAGACAAACTGTAAATAAACTTATATTTAAGACTAGACATAGTAATTAACTATAACTTTAAAATACATTTTAAAAAATTAATACAACTGATAACAATTTGAATGCTAAATAAGTATTTAAATGGTCACTAGGAATTTTACTTGAAGTGACAACTATAAGATGATTCTAAATACAATAGTCTGGTAAGTCAGATTTTTTAAACTAAGAGTCAATATGACAAAATCATTTATGTTTTAAAAATAGTAATGATAGTTCTTTTAATGTTTGCACACTCAACTAAAACCTAATAATATTCTCTCGTCTTCTTAAAATTTTTAAGAAATATTTATTTACGCGTACTATTAGCAATTCCTTGTAACTGTATATTTTTTTGCTGACAAAGGGCTGAAATGTCTTGATAGCCTATTACATATGTTATATTAATAGCTTTACAACTTAATTTCTAGCTGGTTTTAAATTTTATTTTATTCTAGTTAATTTTATAAAAAAAAAAAAAAAAAATAAAAAATATTCTTACAATTTACGTTTCTTATTTTACTTATATTTCAGAGTAAACCAAGACCATTAATACGAGTCGGTGTTTTATTAAATTTCAAACAACATAATACATTTATTTATATTTTCAATGGCCAGATGGATGGATGGTTTTTTGATTGAATGTATACTATACGGTATGGATAGTTTGAAAAGGCGTTTGTTTAGGTGTTTCAAGTTAGTAACTCTAACTAAATAAGTATCAGTCTGACAGTATGTCATACACACAACTACACCACAACTAGCATTAACTAAATGTTGCTTTTGTATGTTTTTTTATTATATTTATTTAATTTTTTTTTCTATTTGTTTAACAACTTTATTCATATATACACACAAGGATAACAACATTTGCTAATAATTCTATTAAATATTTAACTAATGTAGATCAATGGCAGTATGTATTTAATAATATTAAATAAAAAAGTGTTAATAATATTATTTTATTAAAATATGATATAAGAAATATTTTTGTACTAAACTAAGTATAATTACCTTTATAAGTTGTATGTTTTATAAAATAAAATAACAAATAAAAATTTGAAATATTTTTAGTTAAATGTTTAAGAATTTTAACATAATGGGTGTTAAAAAAAAAAAACTAATTAAAAAATATGTTTGGTTCTTTAAGATAAATTTATAAAATGTTTCAATTTGAAATTATTTTTCTTAGTTAAGCAAATATTAATAAAGAATTTTTGATTAGTTTCAAATTTAAATCTCTGATTTGTTTTCGTAATATCAGCAAAATATTAATAGATCGATATTATTAAACATATTAATACTTGATTTAATAACCATTTTGTTTAAATTCAAATAAAATTTCTTAATTACAATAAAACACCCTGTTTACTTATATTACTGTAAATACTTAGTTAATTGTTATCTTAAGAATTTTTTAAATTTCATTTGACAACTTGGCGCCAATTTATTTGTTTTCATTTTTGTAAAGAATAATAATAAACAATTTAAAAATTAACATTTTATTTAGGCTGGAAATTATTTAAATGATAACATATGTAAATTATGATATCATTTAAATAATAATAATTAACTTATTATTTTGTAATTATAGTATTATTAAAAGTATTTTTGTTTAAAGAAAATAAAAAAATGTTATTCACATAAAAATGGAATCTTGTTATTCCAGCGTATTATTACTTTTTTCCAATCCATGTAAATTAAATAATAAGGGTTTTCATTTAACCGGATAAATCTACACAACTCGTAAATTTATACGTATTACTTACATGTCGCATGAACGCCCCTTGTAAATAATTGGTATTCTCTATTTAATTTTTTCGAAATTTTGGCAAATAAGATAAGTTTCCAACATTTTTTATTTTTATGAATTGTGTTTTTTATCCATTTGAATATAAAAAATTTAAAATTACCCAGGAAAAATTTTAGAACATGTTCTAAAATCATTAGTTCTAGAACTAATATAATCAAAACCTCTTCTGATTCTTTAATAACATACTCAGAACTAGTGGTATCACAACCCATTCTGTTACTAATGGTGTAGTAGCTTATTGTGATTCTAAATTCGTTTTAAGGAATGTTTTAGAGAACTAGTGCTTAAAAACTAATTCTGTATGACTTCTACATCACTTCTGAGAACAAATTACTGGTTCTCGAATGACTTCCTAGAACTGTTTAAAAAACTTGTACAAAAAATTTCAAAAATTAAAAAAGAGTATTTAGAAAATTAAATTGATTTCAAAGGTGGCCTTTAGAAAATAACCCATTAGAATAAAAAATTAAAAAACAGGTTCTGAAACCGTTCCCTAACGCTCTATGGAACTAGTTCTAAATGTGACAATTTCGAACAAAAATCATTGATTAAAGAACTAATTCTAGAACCGTTCCATAGAACGGGTACTGGCTAGCTAACACTTCCACAGAACTAGTTCTGGAGATGACAATTTCAAACAAAAATCATTGGTCGTAACGCCAAAGTAGAACAAGTACAGGCTATTTGCATGTGTTCTGGAACTAGTTGTAGAACTAATAAAATTTTTCCTGGGTAATAAAATTTTCTTTTTTCAAATTTGACTTTTCAAATATGAAAGTTTACAAATTCATTTAAGGAGTGAGATCGAAAAATTCTTAATAAACATTTTGCCTCATAACTTTTTTTCGGAATCAATATTCAAAATTTTTTTGATCTAGATTGCATGGAAAAATACTTCAGTTATTATTTTTAATAACAACCATGTTAATTTGTCCTTATTTTCATCAAAATAAGTGACGAACAAGATTTACGTCCTACAAGTTATTAAAAAATTTCAAAAAATCCAAATATGTCTCACAAATAATTGGCCACAGAATTAAATGTCGTCCGTAAAACCGTTTCTAATGTTATTAAACAGTATCAGGAGAATTTGACTATTGATGTGAAACCTAGTTCGGTAAAAAAAAAAAGGACCACATGATATTGGGAAGGCCAGAAAATTGAAGGCATATTGAAAGGAACTCCAAAGACATCTGATAGAAAATCAGCTCAGTTTTATCAGTGCTTCGATTATTTGGTGCAAAAATTTAAAGCTAATGGGAAAGTTGATAACATATAAAGTTCAAAAAATTCCAAACTGGAATTCTGCAAAAAAAAATTACAAGCCAAAAATTTAAAACCAAATTTCATACAAAAATACTTAAGCTGTATAATTGACGAAGAAACGTAGGTGCTGGCAGAATCTTTGCAACTTGTGTCTCAAAAATTTTTATTGCTAATGTTCGAGATAAGTTTAAGACCCAAAAGCAGCAAAAATTTCTTACAAAATTCATGGTATGAAAAGCTTTTTGCAGTTGCGGCAAAATAGGAAAGTCATTTGATACATTCGGATCTATAAATACCAAAATATGCATAAAGGAATATTTGCAAAAAAGACTTCTTCTTTTCTTAAGAAAGCACAACGTGTCCACATATTTTTGGACCCATTTGGTATCATGTCACTGCGGTAAGAAAGCTCTGGAGTGGTACCATATCAATAACATAGTTTTAGTACCAAGAGAGGTCAATTTTCAAAATTGTCCATAGCTTAGACCAGTGAAGAGATATTGAGCTCTTGTGAAAAGTGAATTCAAGAGCACAAAAAAGGTGTCCCAAAATACCGAAGATTTTAACAGAAGATGTGCACACTGTTCCAAAAAAGTGACTGAAGCAACTATCAAATCTCCAAAGAAAGGGTTTTCAAAAATGTTCCACAATTTTATAATTAGTGATTAGAACCATAAAAATTATATATTTCTGTGATCTGTGCTAAATTATCAAATGATTAAAAAAATAATGAAAACTCTAAGATTAACTGTTTCCAAGTTGTTGAATATTATGTATGTTAAGAATTTTTCGATCTCACTCCTTACACATTGAAATTGAAGCGTAAACATTTATAAGTTGTGTAAATAATTTTTCAAACTAATTTTGACAAATTTTTTACGAGCTTGTATATTTATCATATTTATGAGCTTTACGAGGCATTTATGTGATTGAATGAAAACCCCTAATATAAAAAATTTATTACGTATACAATATAATGATTAATATAAATTTTATTGACAAACTTATAAAATTTGTTTATTCATTATAAATTGTAACTGTTTTGATATTTTTTCTTAATTGTTTTATTTTTGAAGTGATTTGAAAATGACAACAATATTTGGAATTAAAATAATTGAGTTGTAAGCCTTTTGAAACAAATATATTAGATTTCTTACAGTCAATAGGGGAATCCATAAATACCAGTAATCTACAGATTATTACTCACTCAGGAAAATTATGCCTTTTTAATAAGTTTAGCAGATCGAGAGAATTAAATATAGATAAATAGCTGAAACTAATTGATTTCTTAATTACATGTTAAAATAGATGTCAATGGTCGTAGGAATTTATAATAACTTAAAAATGTAACAATTGATTATTCTTTTGAGTAAATGCTATTAGAAATTTAATTTTACTTGGGTTACATTTCTGTTCTAGCTAAATAGATAATAAATACACATTTATAAATTTATTTGATATTTTCTTTAATAGATAAAAATATATGCAGACCTTTCAAAGTCATATATTACTTTTTCTGACGTTTCGTTGGTATTATCCAGTTTGAAACAAAATTTTAAAATTATCTTAACAGTTACTGGATTCAATTTAAATTAAAATTGTCTGCCGCTAGAACTCCACGATCATGTGTAGCTAAAATAACTGAGAAAATTATATATTCTTCATCACTGTTCAGATATATAGAACGGCATTTTTTTATGTTTTTTGTTTAGGCGATTCTTTTGCTGTCAATGTAGCATTACTATTTCAGCAAAAACAACATAGGAATCAATTTTTAAAAATCTGTGACTAAAAATATACTTAAAAAAATTTAAAAAATGGAAACTGAACTGATTTTTATAATTTTCGAAGGCATCAATTTTATGTTTAACTTCCGACATTTAAGAACCAAGTAGAAATTACAAGAATGACAGAAGTAGATATTTTACAGATGAAGAATATAAAAATTCATTATTATTTGTAACTAACAAACCATTGCTCATTTGGTTTTTTTAGAAATAAAAGTTTAAAGCAAGATAAAGGCTCCATTTTTCTACCGTAAATGTAAACGGAACGTAAGTTGATAGTTAGTAAAAAAATGTAAATGTAGTAAATACTTTGTTGGTGTTTTGTACACATCAATGATGTCAATTATACATATTTCCAGCAAATAAAATTCAGTTTAAAAATCGCTAGATTTATTGGTTTGTATTTTAGCGATTTGTATACAAAACGAAATTTGTGCTTTTATGCAAAAATTTTAAATTTTAATTTATTGCTTCAACTCCGCACTTTATTTAAATTATTTTAATTATTTAAGTTTTTACTGAAGAAAACAGCAAATTAAAAGTTCAATTAATAAACTTTTTACAGCGATTTTTTACGCAGATTTAGTATATTGCAATAAAAAGCTGTCAACACTGTTTTTACAGCTGTCACGTAAAAACGTAGAGCGACCATATTTGATTACTACGTTATATTTACGTTTTTTAGTACACAAACATGTATAACTCTCATAAGCAAAACGTGTCAGCTGATTCGCTACATTTACATTTAGTAACGGAGCCTTAAGAAATTTTAATTTTCTTATAATTATTTTATAGCTTTTTGTGAAAATAAACCATTTTTGAAGTAATTACTAATTTCTTCCAAAAAAAAGTGAAAAATATGCACTTAGTTTCTTCTTTGAAGAAGGAGTTTGAATCATATCTGGAAAACTACTTGTTAAAATTGTCTTCAAGTCATTTTTATATTACTTTTTAATACGGTCAAGAGTTATAGAGATATTAAGCCTATTTTCTAAAAAAAAAAATATACCCCCTTATTTTGTAAATCCCTTCACCTCACTTTGATGAAATTTCCATACAAATTTTTGAAAAACAAAAACAATTTACATTAAAAAATTGTCAAAGTGAGGGGAAGTGTTTTACAAAATAATGCCCATAATAATACAATTTTATACTAAATTCCATTTTTTTTTTTTTTTCAAAAAATCATAAAAATTCGAAACTGATAAAAAATTCAAATTTTTATTCCTTACGGAAAATATAAATTTGTGGTAAATAAAACAAGACATATTTCATACAAATCAGTACATAAATTTTGATTTTATTAACAAATTAAATTAATTATATTAATTATATTAATTATACCTTAGAGGAAAGACAACCGGTTCAAAACTAGTCACGTGACAGGTTCTCAGGGCTAGCGATTGGTTCCAGTTCCATAAATTTATATGAGAGGAACCTGTCACTTTTACATGGTGTAGTCATTGGAGGTGGCTAATTAGCCCCTTGGGATAGGTCACAGGGCAGGTCGCAGGACTGGTTCAAGAGGAATTTTTCAGAATCGATTAATAAAAAATAAATTTTAATTTTTAAAATTTTTATTTTTATTAATTTATATTTTATAATTTTCCTTTAAATATCGATGGCGGCACCTCGAATCGAACCCACGTTCTTCTGACGATTTTTACCTTTTATAGTCTTCAACTCTAACCACTCAGCTACAGATTGTTACTTCCAACGAGCTGCTAATTGCGCACTTAATATGCCTGTTGGAAATTGATTCTCAACTGATATTTAGTGAGTGTAGTGGTGTCAACTAGTTCTCAACTGGAACTTTGGTGATAAATTAGGTGTCAATTGGTACTCAACCGGTACTAAGATACCGGTCCATTAGTGCAATTGCCACAAACTTCCCGCAAATTACAGAGAAATAGTATAAAAAATATTATGTGAACTTTGAAAAGGAGCTTTTGATAATTTTAATGTTTTCTAACCAATTTTTATTTTATTTATTTATGTGTTCTTCCTGTAAAAATTAAATATACTCTTAATTAATCAGTCCAGACTGTAATTTTTCGAATAATTTTATTTTAGTAAATACAACAAAAAATCGAACAATACCATGGTTAATTACGACAAATTTAATGGCAAGGGAAACAATTTGATTCAAAATCGATGATGGTAGTGGTAACATTAATAATTTTCGATTTTTAATTTTTGATACCTTTCGTTTACAAATTTTAAATATACTAAAAGAAAAAAAAATAAAAAATAATAATAATTTGATACCGAAGTGGTGTTAACTTGATGCCAATTGGGATAAATTTTCATAAATGATTTCAACACGCGGTATTGAATTCCGACACATTTTATTCTCATTTTTCTGTTGATGTTATTACTCAAAGCATTGTACTCAAGTCTTATTGTGAATCAATATAATAGTTCGAACTCCCACTGAGCATTGTGTAATGTTGAAACAGTAAACTTTTGCCATATTGGACAATTGAAATAATATGTAGGTAATCAAAATTATATTATAAAAAACTCAAAAAATAAAACATAAGCTTTTATAAATTTGCTGTAAAGGATACTTTTTTTTAACCTTAAAAAATTAATATTTAATCTTGCCGAATTATGGGTTAAAACTTATTTTATTTTCCTATTTCTTCTATAGAATTTTTCTTTTAGATACCACTGTATTTTGTATCAATTGTTTTTATCTCCTATTGAGCATTAAAATTAATAAATTTAAATTATTGTCTAACTTTATAAATAAAATGTATTTCATTTGTATTTAATACTATCTAAAACAATGTTTTATTCGTTTATAAAATTAAATGTGACTAATTCTTTCAATATTTTCCATAAATATGAAGTGTCAACATGTTGTACATACTCCATCCAATATGTATGTAAATAAATAAATGCTCGATTTAAAATTGTATAACTATAAAAGTATTTATAGATTTGTATTTATGTAATACAATTTTTTAATAGATTTTTAATGGTTCATTAGCAAAACGATAATTTAAATTTTAATGTACTCTTGTATGAGTGAGTAAGTTTGAGTGTGGACGTTCTATATTGAAACGGATACGGATGCTGTTTTTGAACGTTACATATGCAAGGTGTTTATTTGAATTGATGCTGTCAGTTTAAGTTTATTCTAAAACAAATGGAAGTTTTTTTTATTTACTTAAATGAATAATTATGGTAATTTGTTTTATATGATAAATAAACTTCATTTTAAAACTATAATGGCCTAGTGATAGATTTAAAACAACAATTTTATTAGCAAAAAAAAAAGTTATGCACATTAATTTTATTATAATTAAATTTGACATAAATTATTATTATTGTCTTAACTTAGATATTTAATATTCTAAAGCATTTAAATTTGTGTTATTTATTAACACATGTTTTTTCACTTGTTTTAAAATAGAAGATAATTACTTAAAAATATTTTACTTTTATTCATTTTATAAATAATAAATATTCATCGATTTGGTATAAAAAAAATATATAGTAAACATAAGTTATAAATATTTAAAATTTATTAAACAATATGAGCTAATAGTTTTTATTTTGACATTCAATAGCTTTAAAGTTTAATTTAATTATAATAATTACATTTTCAATTAGAAGAAAATACTTTAATATACTTGTAATTATTTATGAAATATTTTTATTTTCTGAGTTTTTAACATGAAATGAATGCAAAATTATTTAATTTATCACCTCAATATTGTAGTTGCTGTAACGCACTAAATACGCAGTCATACAAATCATGCGTTTGAGTGTCAACTACAATATTTTTTGTTGTTAGTATGTAGAACGAGCAGGTTTGACAAGGGAAAAATATAATGTTATGAACAATTTAATTCAACTTGTTTTAAAAATAGCTCTAGGCTGGATCAAAAAGAAATAAATAAAAATATTTTTAAGCTATTTTTTATTTCTTTGTTTAAAAATTTAATTTTCTTTTCATTATCTATAAATTTTTAAGGAAAATTTAACATATGAAAAGGAATATATTGTTCCTTATGTATGTGGAGTTATTTAATTCGTTTATTACTCTAATAATAATTGTTAAATTTGGCTAATTTTAAATAGAAAATATCTCGAAAGTTTTCTGGGTTGTTTAACATATCGTACATGTCCCTAAATTAAACGGAGCCTTGGTAAAGTTGATTTCAACATACATACTAAAAGTTAGGAGGTTGGACATCACTAAATTGATCCACATTTAAAGGCACCAAATGTACTTTGAAAATTTAAATTAATATATATGTAGGATAATGATTTCGTCTATAACTCTAATAATAACTTATTAATTTGGCTAATTTTAATTAAAAAAGTTCTCGAACATTTTTCCGTTTGGTTAATATATCATACATGTCCCCAAGTTATCCGGAGCTCTAGTAAAGTTGATTTCAACATACATACTAATGATTAGGAGAACGGACATCGCAAAATTGCTCCACATTTAAATGCACCAAATGAACTATGAAAATTGAAAAGAATTTTGAGAGCCTTATATATGTAAAGTACTTATTTCGCTTATAACTCTAATATTAATTTATCAATTTAACTAATTGTAAGTAGGAAAATTCTCCATAGTTTTTTGGGTTGTTTAATATATTATACATGTCCATAGGTTATCCGGAGCCTTGGTAAAGTGAATTTCAACATACATACTAATGGACAGAAGGACGGACGTTGCTAAATTGCTCCACCTTTAAAAGCAATCAATTTAAAAGTAAAACCAAACATTTGTTTCAAAAACCTTCTTCAAAAATGTCCTCATTTTCAGTCAGATTAATATTTGAGGCTTTATATACATACATATACACATACATATACTTATTAGCTTATAACTCTTACAATAATTTATAAATTTTTCTGATTTTTAACAGCAAAATTTTCGCAAGTTTTTCCTGATATAACATACTTGATCATAAGTTATCTGGAACTTTGGGAAATTTGATTTCAACATACATACCGATGTTGCATCATATATTGAAGCATATCTCGAAAACTGTTTGTCTGATATTAACCAAAAAAATATCAAAAAAATTCTAATTACAATTGTCTTTAAGTCATCCTTACATTACTTTTCTATACGGTCAACAGTAATGAAGATATGAACTCTATTTTGTGAGAAAAAAAATAATTTTATACAAAACGTACAAAAAAAAATTTTTTTATTATTATTTTTATTTTTAATCATAAAAATTGTAAAATGTATAAATTCCAATTTTTTCTTTAATCATAAATATAAATTTATTGCTAGCAAAACAAAACATATTTCATTCAAATCAATGTAAAAATTACAAAACAATTTTTTATTTTTTAAACTTTTCTATTTAATTTGTAAATGAGTAGCTTCACTAATTTGTAAATAAAATCAACATTTGTGCATTGAATGAAATATGTTTTGTTTTATTTATCACAAATTTATTTTTATGATTCGAGAATAAAATTTTGAATTTTTAACATTTTCGATTTTTTTTTGATTTTTGTAAATTTTTTTTTTTTTTTTTTTTTTTTTACTGCAATTTTGTATAAAATTTCATTTTTTTCACAAAGCAGGCTTAATATCTCCATAATTGTTGAAAGTATTAAAAAATAATGTAAGAATGACAATTTTATGTAGAATTTTTTAAATTTTTTTTGAACAAAATCATACAAGTCGTTTTCGAGATATGCTTCAATATATGGTGCAACCTCCTTAATTATACATATCGCGATATATCGACTAGACAATTCATAAAAAGTGGATTAAAAGCTTTTTGCTCATTAATATCATAACTATGCGAAACCTCATGCCGCAGCGCCAGTTTATTCCTGTTTAATTAATGAAAACATTTTAACTTAAAATTTTATAAAATTTCTCACAAATTTCATATTAAACTTGAGTGAAATCTTAATTGAAAATTCTGTTAGCATTTTATTAACTGAAATTTAAAAATTCTTTAAAAAACACTGAAAAACTCTTAAACATTTTATCTTAAATTATCACACAATAAATCCCTAATCAATGAAAAAAAACCTTCACCAGCAATTTCTTTTAAATTAAGAAATATTTTGAATCATTATTTTTTAATATCAAACACTAAAAAAAAACTTTTAAAATAAAAACATTTTTTAACAAAAAAACTAAAATTTTAAAAACATAAAGCACTAACGTCATTCCTCTTAAAATGATAAATGTTTATTAAAACTCTCATAAAGAAACTAAAATAGAAATGGAACCAATTCCAAAGAAATTTTAAAAGAAAAAATACAGCATCTTTTATACAATTCAAATTAAAAAAGTTCCCCCGATTTTAGGAAATAACAAGTGCATATGCGGCTGATTATAAAAAATGTAAAACAAATTAAAAAAAAAATTAACAAATTTAAAATTTAATTTTTTTCTCAATATTTAAATTTCATGCAGATGACGCGCGCGCGCAAGCGTAAATGAACTCAATCGTTGAAACATTAATATTAAATTTAAGTTTTTGTTTTTCTTCTTTTTGCTGTTTAATAAAACAAAAACAACAACAAGAAAAAATAATAAAAATAATAATAAAAACACAACACCTGTTAACAAACGTTGAAATGTTTTTAAAACACTACTACTACATTCTATAGTCAATAAGTCAGTCAATTTGTCCGTCCATACTGATAAACGGTCATAGCACAACAACAATAATTAAAATAAATATAAACACAAGTCAACATTATAGTTACTACTATTGATACTTGACGTTTGTTAATGATTTTTAATAAGTAAATGATTTGCAAGCACTAACTTTATTGCAACAATAACTACAATAACAATATTAACAGCCTGAACGGTAACAACGATTTACTCATAATCATAATATTAACAACAACAACAACAATAATAATATTAAATACTTGTTGTAATGTGAAAGGGAGATTCCGTGATTAGCACGAGTTTACAGAATCCAATTGTATATTTGTTTGTTTGTCTGTTTGTTATGATTGTGTAGAAATGTTAAATACAGAATAAAAGATACTTTAAAGTATTATTTATGACGTTATTTACACTCTCGAAAATAAAAAAAATTCTCTTAACAAATTGAGTTGTGTTTGAAGTCGGTGATTCAGGAGAGGGAAGGAATGCCAACTGCAGTTAAAGAATTTGTTTTTATTAATAAGGGAATTTTAGATTTTTATAAAATTTAGTTTAACTAAAATTATTCTTTTAATTTTTAAAACAGTGTACAATTTAAGAAATGTGTCATGATTTTTTTAAACTAAAATTAACACTTGGTTTTTAAACTTTACATACTTAACCCATTTCCAACCACTATCCGATACCGTTAAGATAAATTAATGAAAATGGTGTAGGGTCTATTTTAGTTATTGTGATCATAAAATCAAAAGATTTATGTATCTAGATTTTTCATAGATATCGGGTGTTGCGAAAACGCATCATTGGTCAATTTTTAAATTTTAAAAAAGGTCCATTTTATAGACCTTTTTATGTACAGCTATACTGGGGGCGAAAATTCCTCCAAATTAAAATTTTTTACTCAATTTATTTAGTTAAGATTCCAAGCTAAATATACATGTATAAGACATGATCATTAATCTTAAACTGAATTAGTTACGGTGTAGGTAAAGTTACTGATGCGAAAACGCAACAGTGGTTGGAAATGGGTTAAGGGCAAAAGTTCGAAATCCTAGTCATTCGTTTAAATCATTCATAATTATTTATTTCAATGATTTAAATTCTTGATGCTTCATATGAATTGAATTAATTATATAGAGAATTAGTTCCTTAAAGAATTCATAATCAATTATAAAGAATATATTGATTCATTAAAATTTTCCTTAATTCAAATCTGTTACAAATTAACTTTAGAATATATATTTTAGTGCATTTTATAAAGGATTGCAAAGCAAAATATTAAAAATTGAGTAATTCAATTTGGAAAATATTTGAATTAACAAAAATTAATTGAATTCTTTGTGGATTAATTCAATAAAGAATTAACTCTATTCAAATACAAACCTTTGATCAAATCTTCTTTCAAATTACGTTTTTGGGAAAGGTATTATAGAATAAAAACTATATTTATTTTCTTAATTCAGCATTAGGATTTAAAGGAACTAAGCTAAGATTTAATTAATTATTTCGAAGCTCTGTATAAGGGAATATTTTTTATAATTTCTTTTTTAAAATTGATATTAATGAATCTTTGTTTTTGTTATTAAACAGAAAAAATAAAAACAAAATTACATTTGTGAAAGTGCGGGATTTCAAAGATTAGATATTATTAATTTTTTTTTTCGTACACTCAAAAAATTATGTAAGTAAATTAAACAGAAAAATCAGTAAAAATAATTATAAATTCATTTTAACCAACAAAAACATTAAAAATAACTGATTTTTCAGTTATTTTAACTTACATTATATAACTTACTAAAACAGTAGTAACTACTGTTTTTTCATTTATTTTAAACTACAATAAAGTTACCTACTAAAATAGTAAAAACTACTGATTTATCATTTGTTGAAAAATAAAAATATGCATATTTTTTTTTGCACTTTATTTCAATTTGTTTTAAATACATATTAACAATATTAAACAATTATTATGATTATATATTTATTCTTATTCTTATTCTTAGAGTAAAATTGTGAAAATATGTTCTTTCAAGGGTCAATGGTGGTTTTGAATTTTATCCTGCCGATTTCATAGTTTTATGTCCGGAGTTCTATTATCTATAGAAATATGAAAAATATAAAGTTAGAAACTGTTTAGAATAACGTTGTTGTACTCAGATCTTACCAGATCTTAAAAATAGGGATTTTATGCTATTCATTCCACCGAAACACTGCTGATCACGAATCACTGCTTAACTGAAAAGCAAAAATGTATCATTACACTTGCATTATAGAAATTTCAATAATTACTTACCATATTATGTTATAAGTATTTATTTATTGTAATAAGTTGCATTATTATTTTTTAATTTTTTAATTTATTTTTTTTTTATATATTTTTTTTTTATTTTTACAATGAAAGCTTTGTTAATATAAAATATTTGATTTTTAATAAAAAAATTGAAAATACTGAAAATATTAACTGTAACTAAAAATCATTTTTTTATGATAGTTAATTTTTTAACAACATGTAAAAAAAGTTAAAAAAATATTTTTCTTGAGAAATAACTGAATATTCATTATTTTTTTACTTAAAGGAAAACTTTTTAAATAAACTACAATCAGTAAATGTAAAAGTTTTTTGAGTGTAATTAATACCTAAAAACATCATACTGTCACAGTAGAAAATGATCAAAATATCTTAAAATATTGACTAAATGTTATACATTTAAATATAAACTAAAGCCTCTTATGCACCGACAATTTGAAAAAAGTCAATATAAACATGAAACTAGAGACTATACGTAGTAAAACTGTGTACTCAGTTTTTTCTCAAATTTCCACTAAAAAAAAAAAAATTATAAATATTTACAAATATCACCAAAAATAAAATATTGAGAAAATATCCTTTTGAAAATGTTACCTTTTACTATTTACTTTCAACTATATATCAACACGTTTAAAAATCATCATATGTATAAAACTAGAAACCATTCAAGCCAAAACTGTGTAACCAGTTTTGCTCCACACGCAAAGAAAAAACATGGTTGGTCAAATCATAATCGGTAACTATCATTAATGTTTAGGTTTATGATTCTCTCAATCATATCAGTTATTATTCCCTTTTGTGAACATAATATTGTCCTATCCAATATTAATATAATATGAACCTCACAATCATAACATTTATATATGATAGTCCTCACAACCATACTGCATAAATATAACATGATCCCTATATTAAATATTATAATACCCCCAATCATAATACTATGCATACGGTTAAAATGTATTTTTATTTATTATTATTTTTTAATTTAAATTTTGCGAATAGAAAATAATTTAAAAACAAATACCACAGCCTTCACTGGACGATGTCGTTCAAGAAAATTCATCTTCACATTCACACACCTAAAAGAAAATTTGTACAAATACATTTTTTTATTTTTATTTTTATATTTGACCGCACTGAATTATTTATATTTATTGTGCTTACCGAAAAATGTTTCCAATTTTAAATTTGGACATTGATGATTTGCTCCGTCAGCACTCCGTGAATCTCGTTATTAAAAAATAATAATAAAGTTTTTTAGTAAAAATTTTGTGAACCTTTTTAAACGTTTTTCTTCACTTTACGTCCGTCACATTTAAGATTTCATTATTGACTGAGTAAATTATTTCGAAAGAGAGATAACAATAAAGACGAGCATATTATTGTCACCCCTCGCATTAAAATATTACATACAAATATTTCATTGAAATAATATGTTACTATGAAACATATTATTCTTTTAGTACACCGACTTTATATTATTACAAAGTACCATATGTTAAAATGATCAGAACAAAAAATAATTGATTCAGTTTAGTCAAAAACACAATAATTTGATTGTGTTAGCCATATAAACTATTTAGGAACATCACCTGATTTCCGCGAGCATTTAGGAATCATGTTTTTTCTTTGCGTGCAGGATGTCAGATTTGCTCTCGAAAAGATTCCAAATTTTCGAAAGATGTCCATTTTTAAGAATATTATAAAACATTTAAGAGGATAGATTTTAAATAAGAGCTACGAATCCTTGCATTATTATAATATTTTTTGTTTAAATATTTCAGTACAAAATTTTAAGAAAATATTATTTTGAAAATGTAATCTTGTAATATTATATTTAATACTTAATTACACATTCTATATAAAGAATTTTTTTTTTTTTTTAAATTTTGTTTTGCAACCTTTAATTAAAATTTTTTTGTTATATTCATAGCTTTCATTTGATATAAATATTGGGAGGATATATTTTAGCTACCGCTTTTAATGCCATATCTAATATTTACTTTATATAAGGGCTACTATTGCCCCTCGACTAATCCTCCCCATTCAAAATTGTATATGATTTTTGTCTACAAACTTTTAAAGACTTTCAAGAAGTTAATACTTTAGTTATGCGAAAATAAATATTTGTTTTGTATCCTGTTTTTATTGAATGTATGCAATATGAAAAATTTCAGGGTTCTCGCCATAATAGATCTTTAGATATGTTATTAAGAATAATTTTGTATGAGCGGTACAATTCCCCCTGGTTATATCTGTCCTATTTTCAACTTAAATTATAGATGATTTTCTACAAAATGATAAGACTTTTGCTATGATAGTTCTTAAGATATTCCATTCCCTCTGGACCTATCCGTCCCATTTTTCTATTTTACTTCAGGGGCCTTCAGGCTTATGCTGTGAAAATTTAAAGAAAATCGGTCCAGTGATTTAGCTGTCTATAAGTTACAAAACAACAAACATATATATATATTTTTAATATTTCTCATAAATTTAGTTTCAATTGGACACTCTATTGTATTTATATTTATAATGCCACAAAAATTGCTCTCAAATTGTTATACATTTTTATAATGATATGATTGGTTTCCGAGTTATTAACAAAAATGTTTTGGTATATAAGATTCATTTATATTAAATATTTTATTTTTTGGTTCAAAATTATTTAAATGATTTTTTAATTAATTTAAAATCTATTATATATCCGAATATCTTAGAAATCAAATGAATCATCAGGAAAATTTGTGTACGTCTATAGAATATATGTAATCAATTACAAATTACATATTTTTTATTAGGTCCTTATACGTTATAAAATGATAATATTTTAAAACAAGTCGAGGCAAAATTTTCGGAGCCTGTGGCACAGCACTTTTTAATTGGCGGTGGCGGCGCAAGTTAAACTAATTTGGTGGCGGCAGAATTTTCGGCTGGGATTTAGTAAATATTACATTTTGCCGCCCGGGTGCTACCTTCCTATCGACAAAAAAAAAAAAACTTGAAATAATTAAAATAAAAGTGTGCAAAATTCCACGGCGAAGCCGGCTTTGAGCCGATCGTCTTGTATCTTTGTTTATGACCACGCTTAGTGTTCTATTAGCTTTGCTCCAATTAGTTAAAATATTTAGCAAACATATTTTAAATTTAGAACAACAATTTTCCTATTATACAAGTCAATAAAAAAGATATAAAAATTTATAGCAAATTATAAATCTCAATAGAGAATTTGTTCTCCATCTTAATTGGTCATTGGTGCCGTATTTTTGAATAAACAGTTTTGGAAAAAAAAATTATAATCAAAGACTTGTGGTATTTCATCTTTAGATAATCTTTTAAAAACTTATCATATTGTGGAGATTTCCGTTTTTTTTTTTTTTACTTCAATGAACTTTATCCAGGTTTCTTATTCTACATCATTTATGTTGAAATTAATAACAGTTTTTTTTTAATTAAATGTTTAATATTTGGTTTTATAAATATTTTGATTTTAATTTCAGCTTCGCTAAGAGAAAAAAATCCTTCAGAAATATACAGTATGGACCATCTTTGAGTAGGGATTTCACAATGCTAAATAAAATTTCTGCTAAAGCTTTTATTACTTTTGGAATTTGATAGCATATAAAAGTTGTTCCAAAGGAAGGCCTATCCTTAATGCTCTTTTTTTAAATCTTTATTTTTATTTTTTTTAGAGAAAATCTAATTTTTGTTGTCCACATACATTTCGTGGTAGGCAGTTAATTCAAGTAATAGAAAATATTTTCCAAATTTCAATAAACATGAACATTTTAGGTATTCTTCCCTAACCAACAATTTGGTCTTAAATATTTTCTAAAAACCCAAACAAATGTTAAATGTTTGTGTGTCTGTTAGTTTCACAGCTTCTGTTGTTATTCATAAGAAACTTGAACTTGATTGTTTGATAGTGAGTAGATATTAAATGACAGAGATTTTTGTTTATTATTATTATTTTTATTAACAACATTGTTGTTGTTGTTGCTATAGAGAGGTAAACCCCCAAAAAATTGAGTACAATTTTATAATATTCAAATATTTAACCTTTATTTTGAAACAGAAGAACGAACTAACGTAAATAAATTTACGTACGAATTTAACATTCGTTCGTTTAATTCTGCTGAAAACATGCGCTCTAAAAAATTATCTCTTACGCACGATGGATGCTGTTTGGTGGTTCCCTGGCGAGATTAAAGTTTTCACAAATCAAAAATTATAAACCAGATGTGTGAGTGACGTAGAATTATCCAAATGAGTTCCAGTGAATAATAAACTCTCACGACGGCGTCAGCAAAAAAAAAAAAAAAAATAATAACTAAGAAAGATGCTTAAACATGAAAATAAAACCTGTTAATAACAGCAAAATGTTATATGAAAGTGAGTGTGAGTGTGTGTTTGTTAGTCACTTAACATTTGGCTAAAACAGACGGTGATTTTTATTTTTGTAATGCCTAAGAGCATGTGAGTGTGTGTGTTGGTGTATGTTTGTGACTTACTACTCACTTGCTGGCTAATAAGGCAAATTAAACTCTCTGTTAAGTAAATGTTCGGCTTAAAGGTTCGTTCGTTTTTTTGTTGTTATTTTCAATGGCTGTTAACTGAACCTTCTATACAGTGGTCGAGGGTATAAAAGCATTGGGAGCTTGGACATCGAGTATGCATTGATTCGCTATCATTCGCTCTAATAACTTGCTTCTTTGGTTGAAAGAAAAGTTTTATTTAAACTTAAAACGTTTTTTCAAAAAAAAGTTGTAGCCGATTGTTGTAATTCTTAGTTTTATTATTGCTCTGGATATTTTACGAAAAAAAGGATACTAATAGAAACGCGTATTTAAATCTTAAACTCACATTCAAAACGCAAAACGGTGAAAAAATTAACAAGTGAAAAAATATTCCAGAAAAATTAAGAAAAATTTTAAAAATTGTGTTTTTCCTGAAAGAAAAATAACTTTAAAAGAAAAACAAAAATTTTCAAAATCATCAAAAAAGCTAAACTAGACTCCAAAACCGGCTATTGAAAATTTGCTGAATTTTTAACAAATAGAAGCAAGTCCTCAGATATCGCCAATAATAAGCAGTGAAAACCCAAAGTGTTCCAAGTTTTCGTAGGCTTATTCCTGAAATAAAAGAAGAATTTTAACTAAATAAATCCACAAAAAGTATTAAGTGTTTTTTTATCACTAAATAAATTTTTGAGATTCTAAGCAAAATCTTAAATAATAACTTTAAATTTTTAAAACTACATACCCTAAAACAAGAACAAAAACAAAAAAAATCTAACAAAATGATGGCTGTAGCTGCTGCTCAAAAAAATCGCGAAATGTTCGCCATTAAAAAATCATACAGTATTGAGGTAAGTTTTGAAAAAATATTTAGTTTTGTTAATAAATATCCTGTTAAGAGATTAGGAAAATTTTTAAAAATTATTTTTAAAAATTAATTTAAATATTTAAAAAGTGCTAAAGTGAAAATTTAAAATTTATCTTTGATAAATATTTTATTAAAAATTTTGTTTTTAAATTTTAAATATCCAATATTTAAAGTATTATTTTTTTAATTCTTAAAATCACTAGAATCGGTTTTGTAAGATCTTTATTATTATTATTTTTTTTAATTTTTTGATTTAAATTAATGATTACTGAATTTTAAATTTTGACTTTAAATTATAATTTTCTATTTCTAATTTACATTAAAATTTCTTGAAAGTTTTTGATTTTCTTTATAAGTTTTTTTTTTGTTGGGATTTTTTTTTATAAATTTTCACCCGTTTCTAAAGAATTTATAAATTTTTTTGTTTGAAAATTTCATATTTTTAGTTAAAATTTTGTACTTAACCTCAAAATTTGAATTTTTATTTAATTTGTTTTTATTTAAATTAAAAATTTTATACCTTAATTTTATTTCCAATTAATTTTTGCTTAATTTTTTTTACATTTTATGGAAAATGGAGAAAAAATTCTACCTAACCTCAAATTTAAAATTTTGAATTTATTAAGTTTTTAGCATTTAAATAAAAAAATTTACAAGTTTTTAAATTTTTTAAAGGATTTTTAATTCTTTAGCACTAATTTTCAAGTTTTTAACAAAAATATTCAACCTAACCTCAAAATTTAAATTTTAAATTTATCAAGTTTTTAGCATTTAAATATTAAATTTTCCTAGTTTTTAAATTTTTTGAAAGGATTCTAAATTTTTTAGCACTAATTTTCAAGTTTTTAAAACAAATTTTCAACCTAACCTCAAAATTTAAATTTTGATTTTAGTTATTTTTAGGAGTTATAATATAAATTTTAGTTAAACAAATTAAATATTTAAAAGAATTTGTCTTTTTTTATAACAAATTTAAATATTTTCTCAGATTTTTTAAAAATATGAAATATTTTCCAAAATTATGACCAAAGAAAATTGAATATTTAAACTTAATTATTTTTATTTGTTTCCAACTTCATTATTTTGTTTAATGATAATTTAACACCTTTATTATTTTTTTTAATGCATAAATTTGAAAAAAAGCGTAAAATTAATACAAAAGGAAATTGACACCACAAAAGTGAAAGTATTAAATAAATGTTGACATAATGTCAAAAATTTTCTACTCAACATAATAAATAACCTTCAATTTATTTTCCAAAAATATATTATTTAATACATACCACAGTTTTCATCAGCCAATTCAAAACTGATCAACAAAAAATAAAAAAAAAATTCTTCAAATTTTTTTTATTTTTTATTTTCCATAAGTTTAAAAATCATGTCAAGATGTTTTATTTTTTTGTGATAAAAACAAAATACTCAAAACATTGTTTATGTTAATTTTATTTTAAACATGCCACACTTTTTGCTTAAAGGTGTTAATAAAGTTGTAAACATAAATTAAAAATTAAGACCATAAAATATAAAAAATAAACCCAACAAAAGCTACAATGAATAAAATAATATATAAAAAAAAAAACTAATAAATAAATAGATGGTTTATTTAGATGTTTAAGATCGTTAATAAGTTTTGAAAGAAATCCATAAATTAAAATAAATAAACATGTTTAAATTTGCACGTACGCATTTTGGGGGCATTTCTTTAAAGCCTCTACTATAGGGCTCTGTATTTGTAGCTGACTATCTGTTCAGTATCATGATCTTTTAGTTTGTGTTTTTAGTTTTTTTTTTTTTTTTAGCCGGCCTCATTAACAAAGATTTAACAAGTTAATCATACACACAGTTATTTGTGTGTTTATTGTTGTTGTATTTTTATTTCAATAAACTTGTTTTATCTTCTGTTGTTGCTGCTGCTAATTCATTGATGAAACCATGATCGTGCATCTTTATTATACTTTCGATTTCAGTTTAAAAAGAAATGAAAAGATTTTGTAATATTTTTTTTTTTTATTTTTTTGTTTTCTTTGAGGGATTTTGCTCTGGGTATTTTGTTTTTAATCAAAATTATGTCATATTTACTTATGAATAAACATATTTTCCTCAAATTTAAATTATTATAATAAATTTTAATTTTATTTTTATTTAATTTTTTTTTTAGAATGGTTATCCTTCTCGTCGTCGCTCTTTGGTGGATGATGCCCGTTTTGAAAGTTTGGTTGTCAAACAAACAAAACAAATTGTTTTGGAAGAAGCTCGTACTAAAGCCAATGGTAAGTAATAAGAATTAATTAAAAAAATAAAATATAAAAAAATAAAACAGACATAAATAAATTTCCCAAACAAAATTTTGGTTCTACGAACCTGATAACAAATTATAAAAAAATTCTTAAATTTAAAGAAGTTAAGCAAACCATAATTTCAATATTAATTAAAATTTATTTCCTTTTAAATAAATAAAAATACTTAAAAATTTAATAAAAATTAAAAAAAAAAAAAAGAATTCTTAATTGGTCCTACGAATTCCATAAAATATTAAGTTCAATAGGGTTTTAAGCCTTAAGATATTAAATATTTAATTTCCTTTTAAAATCTAAAATAAAACCATTTTAAATAATTTTTAATTGATACAAATTTAATATTTAAATACATTTTTTTAATATTTAATTAAAATAAATTTTGCTTTAAAATTATTTTTCTATAACCTCAAATTTTGAACTTGACTTTTCTCGATTTTAAATATAAAAATTAGGGAGTTCTTTTAAAACTTAAGCAGGATTTTAATTAAAACTTTATTTAAAAAATTATTTTTCAATGAATTGTTAGCAAAAATTCAGTCTAACCTCAAATTTTCAAAATTTTGAAACTGATTTTTCTCAATTTTAAATATAAAAATTACGGAGTTCATTTTAAAAGAAAACAAATTTAAGACAAATTTTCACTTTAAAACAAATTTAAAATGAATTATAAGCAAAAATTCAACATAACCTCAAATTCTAATTCTTTTAAATATGACTTTTCTCAATTTTAAATATAAAAATTAATTCTTTTCAAATTAAAACAGATTTAAGACAAATTTTTACTTTAAAACTAATTTTAAATGAATTTTAAGCAAAAATTCAACATAACCTCAAATTCTAATTCTTTTAAAAATGACTTTTCTTGATTTTAAATATAAAAATTAGGGAGTTCATTTTAAATTAAAACAAATTTAAGACAAATTTTTACTTTAAAATTATTGTTCAATGATTTTTTAGCAAAAATTCAACATAACCCCAAATTTTAATTTTTTTAAATATGACTTTTCTCGATTTTAAATATATAAAGTATAGAGTAATTTTTAAATTAAAGCATGATTTTAATTAAAACTTTATTTTGAAATTATTTTCAAATGAATTATAAGCAAAAATTCAACCTAACCTCAAATTAAAATTATTTTAAATTTGATTTTTCTCGATTTTGTTCTACAACTTTAAAATTCTAGGAAATTTAAAAGTAACTTTTATGATTTTATTTTAAATAAAAGCTAGAATTTCATATAAAATTTAAGGTTCTTAACAAAATTATTATTATTTTATAAAGACTTTTGGTCCTACGAATCCTTTTAAATTATTGTATTTGTTTTATTTTTTATTTATTTTTGTTTTTATAATTTTTATTATTTCTCTTAATTTATTTTTATATTTTTCTTTTATTTTCATTTAATTTTGTAAAAAGATGGTTCCTTGGAAGAGGCCATTATGCAAGCCAAAGGTGAACATGTTCCAACTCAAGAAAAAATTGAATTACAAGATGAACAACAATTAGAAAATGTTGATGTTGTCGATGATATCCAACAGCCCAATTTTAATGAAGGTAGAGATTTTTGTTTAATATATTTTTTTTTTTTTGGTTAAATTATAATATTATATTTTATTATTTTTTAATTATTATTTTATTAATTTTTATTTATTTTTTTTTATTTCTTTTTATTTATTTTCATTTTGTAAACCATTTTTATGGGGAAATAAAAACAAATAGATATTCAAGATGATTTACCAGCTGAATCTGAACAAACTCAGGAAAATGATTCGCAAGAATCAACAGATAAAAATAATACAGAGGGTAAGAAAAGAAAAAATATCTCTAATTCAAATTTTTACTAAAAATATAAATATTAAACCTTTTTTTATTGTTAAAGAAAAAACAATAAAAATTCCCTTAAATAAACTTTTAAATCCCTACCACAACAACAACAGCAACAAAAATAAAAAAAAAGTTATTACAATAAATGTGATACTTTTAAATCTGCTTAACATTTAACATTTCACTTAATTTAGTTCTTTTGTGACAGATTTTATTTTATTCTATAAAACACTCACCATTACTACTTTATTTTTTCTTACAAACACACACATACATATATATATATTCCAACTTAACCAAGAACTCAAATGGTAAATTGTTCATTTCCGTTTCCTTTTAAGTTATTTAACATAATAATAAAGTGTGTTAAATGTATATAAGTGTGTAAGTGGTTGGTTGGTTGTTGTAGTTTCCAAGCCACTGATGATTATGATGATGATGTATGAGTGTTAAAACCATAAGTCTATAAAAATCTTATAGTATTATTACAATATAATACTTTTTGCTATTACTTTCCCCTACTTCTATTATTCATATGCTGCATACAATTGTTAGCAGCTTATATTTGGTTTTAAAAAGACATCATCAAATTGTTTTCACTTAACTTTTTTTCTTTTTTCTTTACACCCACTAACACTAAGACAAAACTCTTAGAGTTTAAAGGGAAAATAAAATGCTTTATATAATATTTTCTTCATATTTTTTTGTTACCTAAAAGCAATAATCATATTTTTCATTTGTCATGAAGGAAGGGCAACTTATTTAAAACGTGCCTTGATTTTTTTATTAAAATTCATTTTTATTCTTATTTTTTTTTTAACTTTAATCCTTTTTTATTTTGTTGTTATTTTTAGATGCTGGTTTAACTGAAGATGAAATTGTCTTGGCCAATGCCGTCTCCGAGTCTGCTGAGGCAGAAAATGTTTTACAAAATGCCGCTTTAGTAGTGCGTCTTAAGGAGGGTATTACCTCTTTGGGTCGCATTTTAAAAGCCATTGAAAATTATCATGGCTCTATACAACATGTAGAATCACGTCAATCTCGTGCTGATGGTGCTGATCATGATGTTTTAATTAAATTGAATATGACTCGTGGTAATCTTTTGCAATTGATACGTTCTTTACGTCAATCGGGCTCTTTCAGTAGCATTAATTTGTTGGCTGAAAATAATATTAGCGTTAAGGCTCCTTGGTTCCCTAAGCATGCTTCCGAATTGGATAATTGTAATCATTTGATGACTAAATATGAACCTGATTTGGATATGAATCATCCTGGTTTTGCTGATAAAGTCTATAGACAACGTCGTAAGGAAATTGCTGAAATTGCTTTTGCTTACAAATATGGAGATCCAATCCCTTACATTAACTACACTGAAGTTGAAAATAAGACCTGGCGTTCAGTATTCCGTACTGTTAAGGAATTGTCTCCTAAACATGCTTGTGCTGAATATCGTGCTGCTTTTAAGAAATTAGAAGATGAAAAGATTTTCGTTGAAGATCATTTGCCACAATTGCAAGAAATGTCTGATTTCTTGCGTAAAAATACTGGTTTCACTTTAAGACCAGCTGCTGGTTTGTTAACAGCACGCGATTTCTTGGCTTCATTGGCTTTCCGTATTTTCCAAAGTACTCAATATGTGCGTCATGTTAACTCACCCTATCATACTCCAGAACCGTAAGTATTTTATTGTTTTTTTTTTTTTTTTTTTTTTTAAATATTTATTTTAGAAAACTAAAACTCAAAGTGTTAAAAAGCTAACCTCAAATTTGAATTCTTTTAAATTTGTTTTTAATCGATTTAGATTATCAACATTGTGAAGTTATTTTTAAATAAAAGTAGGATTTTAATTAAAACTTTATTTTAAAATTATTTTTCAAGGAATTTTTAGCAAAAATTCATCCTAACCTCAAATTTTAATTCTTTTAGATTTAATTTTTCTTGATTTTAAATATAATAATTATGGAGTTCTTTTAAAAATTTAAACAAATTTATGACAAATTTTCACTTTTAAATCGTTTCTAAATGAATTATTAAAAAAAATTCAACCTAACCTCAAAATTTAATTATTTTAAATTGGACTTTTTACGATTTTAAATATAAACATTATGGACTCCTTTTAAAATTAAAGCAGAATTTTAATAAAAATTTTACTTTAAATTTATTTTTCAATGAATTTTTAGCAAAAATTCGACATAACCTCAAATTTTAATTCTTTTAAATTTGACTTTTCTTGATTTTAAATATAAAAATTAGGCAGTCCTTTTTAAATTTAAACAAATTTATGAAAAAATTTTTCAATCAAATCGTTTCTAAATGAATTATTAAGAGAAATTCAACCTAACCTCAAAATTTAATTATTTTAAATTTGACTTTTCGTGATTTTAATTATAAACATAATGGAGTCCTTTTTAAATTAAAGCAGGATTTTAATTAAAAATTTACTTTAAAATTATTTTTCAATTAATTTTAAGCAAAAATTCGACATAACCTCAAACTTTAATTATTATAAATTTAACTTTTCTTGATTTTAATTAGAGACATTATGAAGACCTTTTTAAATTAAAACAAATTTAAGATAAATTGACACTTTTAAAATCATTTTTAAATGAATTATTAGCAAAAATTCAACCTTACCTCAAATGTTAATTCTTTTAAATTTGACTTTTCACGATTTTAATTATAGATATTATTAAGTCCTTTTTAAATTAAAACAAATTTAAGATAAATTGACACTTTTAAAATCATTTTTAAATGAATTATTAGCAAAAATTCATTCTAACCTCAAATTTTCAATATTTTAAATTTAACTTTTCTCGATGTTAATTATTAACATTATGAAGTCCTTCTTAAATTTAATTAAATTTAACATAACATTTTTTCTTTTTAAACAGTTATTAAATAAATTATTAGCAAAAATTCTACCTAACCTCAAAATAAAATTTTTAAAATTTGATATTTACTGCTGTTTTAATAGAAAATATTTTGCTTTGTTATTAAATTTATACAAATTTGTGTGAAAAATGTCATAATTTATTTAATTAAAACAAAAATTAAATATAATTTAAAAACAATTCTTGAGTTTTTCAAATTTTTTAATTATTTCTAGAAAATTTTTTTTTTTATAAATTTTATTCTTTATTTCTTTTATTTTGAAAATTTATTTCCTTTATTTAAAACTTTTTCTACACAATTTCCATTTACTACCCAAAGTATTGAGGAAATTAGCTTTGACTTTCTCAAAATGATGAAAAGAGAGCAGACAAAAAAAAGAAACTTTTGTCATATTGTTTTAAACATAAATAATTTCCTTTTGCTTTTTGTGTGACACTAGCACAATTTTAGTTTCCTTTTTTTTTTATTCTATAAAAACTACCAACCCCAAACTTAATGCTACCTCCCTCCCCTATGATATTCTTCAGCAATTCAATTCAATTGTAAATTTTTTTCTCATTTGCCAAAAAGAACAAAGGGAAACCTCATAATTGGCCTTTAAGAGAAAGTGATGAAATGTAAGGACTTAAATGTAAACTACTACTACATATGTATATATAAATGTATAAGTATAGAGAAAAGCAACAAGTTTTATTTTTTTATGATGATGATGGCACTTGACAACTCCATTAACAATAATTGAGTTATTTATTAATATTGTTGCCTTTCTAGGACTTTGCTACAAGAATATACAAGAGCTATAAAATGAAAAAGCTTTAACACTTTGATTTTATAATTTTATTATAATTTTTTTTTATATTTTTTGTTATTATGATGATACTGATTTTTAATATTAAATATTTTTTTGTTTCTTTTATTTATAGTGATTGCATTCATGAATTGTTGGGTCATATGCCTTTGTTGGCTGATCCTAGTTTTGCTCAATTCTCTCAGGAAATTGGTTTAGCTTCATTGGGTGCTTCGGATGAAGAAATTGAAAAATTATCTACTGTAAGTATTATTTAAATTGTTTTTAATACTAAAAAAAAAAAAAAAAACATTTTAAAAGGAATATAAATTTAATAGAAATTATTTAATAGATAAAAGGATATTTAGATGTATATTGAAAGGATAAAGAAGATATAATTGAAGAAGAAACATTTTAAATATTAACATAAAACTTTAAACATTAAATGTGAAATTCCTTTTTTTAAACATTTATTTCTAAAAAAAATTATCCTTAACCTGAAAAAAATATTCAAAAAACCTTTCAAATTTTTAAATTTTAAACCGGAAAATCATTTTTGTGCTAATAAAATCCTTTCACTTATATTGTTATTAATACTTAGCGAAAAACAATTAATATTATTTATGCTTAGATTTCTTGGCAATTAATGAATGGTTTGGCTAACTTTTTTGGCAAATGGCCTTACAAAATTATTTTATTTTTTTCTTGGCTTTAAGAAAAAATTCTTGTCTGCTAACTGCTAACACAAGCAATTATTTTGGGTGTGTTTTTTTGTGGCAGCTTAAAGTTGATTTTATTAAAATTATATTAAGGTTCTAAGCCAAGTTTAAAGTTGTATGGCTAACAATATTCAATGGCTTAAAAGTCAAGTTCGATTTTAAAAGCCAAAAACTAAAATTCAAGCCATAAGACCAAAGCCAACCAACCAACCAACTGGTTAAAAAAAAAAAAAATAAAAAATATTAAACCGACAAAAAAAATAATAATAATAATAGCTGCAACAAATTTTTAACGTTTAAAAATATAAACAAAATTAGAAACGCTTTAACACTGCACTTGTAATCTTGACTCAAATGTGCATTTTAAAAGCTATCAAACTAAAAAAAAAAAAACAGAATTTGAAATCAAGGTTTTATTTATTACAAAACTAGAATCTAAACTAGATTAAGCCTGTTAAACAAACAAATTAAAAACTCAAAAAAACTCTTAACAAAATTGTTAATAATTATTTGTATTTTTTCTTTTAATTAAAGGTCTACTGGTTTACTGTTGAATTCGGTCTCTGCAAAGAACATGGTCAAATTAAAGCTTATGGTGCTGGTCTCTTATCCTCCTATGGTGAATTGTTGCATGCCATTTCCGATAAATGTGAACATCGTGCTTTTGAACCCGCTTCCACCGCTGTTCAACCCTATCAAGATCAAGAATATCAACCTATTTATTATGTAGCTGAAAGTTTTGAAGATGCCAAAGACAAATTTCGTCGTTGGGTATCCACCATGTCTAGACCTTTTGAAGTGCGTTTCAATCCTCATACTGAACGTGTAGAAATTTTAGATTCTGTTGATAAATTGGAAACTTTATTGCAACAAATGAACACTGAAATTTTACATTTGACTAATGCCATCAACAAAATGCGTCGTCCTTTTTAAGCAGAGAGTGATATAAATAAAATATAAAAAAAACCCAGAGAGAGAAAGAGAGTATGAGAGTTTAACCTTAAAACGTAGCTTCACTTTTTGTTAAGTATTTTTTTTATTTAAATATTTTTTGTTCGTAATTATAAAATAATTTATAAAAATTGTTTAAAGTGTTTTCAACTGCATGTGATCCTTGGTTTATTAAGCCATACATTTGTTAATTTTGTCTTCATTTATTGTTCCCTATAATCATTAAAAAAAAGTATTAAAATTTTTCATAATGTATGACTTTATAAAACCTAGCAAATTATATTATTCACAAACACTTAGTTACGTTTAATATAATATTTTTTTAATAATAATTAATTTTGCAAAACTCTTAATGATCCCTTGAAAGTATTCTTTTACAAATGTACAATATTTTATTATTATTATTACTTTTTTATTAACTCATAGCCAATCAATCATATTTTACTGCTTATTTTATTTTTTAAACCTCCTAAATTTTGTAGCATTTTACCATTTTAATTTTATTTATTTTTTTTTAGTTTTCTTTTGTTTTATTGTTTAATTAATTATTATTCTCATACTATTATTGGACCAAAAAATCCTTAGCTCTTAAGTTCTGTTCTTTTAAAACTTTTCTTTCTTTTTTTCTTTGCAAAAAAAAAAAAAAATTTGTTAATTTTTGTATTATTGTTTTAGATTTATACATTTTGTTTTTAATTTTTTGATTAATTTTTGGTAATTTTTTCCTTTATTTTATTTTGTCTTTGTATTTTTTCTTAACTTAAAGAAATATTTAAAAAGAACAAGAATTTAAAATGATTTTTTTTTTTATATAAACAATATTTTTATTTTTATTAATTAATTTTATATAAAATGTAACTATTATTTTGTATTAAATAGGTATGTAGTTTTATGTGTAGTATTATTTAAGATTTTCAATAATAAATAAATATATATTGAATTGCAAAAATAAAAAAATAAATTAAAAATGTGTTTGAATTTAAAATAATAATAATAATAAAATAATAATTATAAATAAAAAATTAAAAAAAATTATAAAAATAATTTTAAAAGAAACAAAATAAATTTTAAATTTATTTGCTTTGACCAAATAATACAAAAGTATTAAAAAATTAAAAAAAAAAAAAATAAAATAATTATATGCACGAAAGTTTAATTCAAATTAACAGATAAATCAAAGGAAAACATAATCAAAGTTCATTAAAAAGTATATATGAATTGCAAATCAAAAAATCTTTTTAAAAAATCAAAAAAAAAAAAAAAAAAAAAAAAAATAAATAAAAAAAAAAAAAAATAAAAAAATTCAATATAACCTCAATTTTTAAATCTTACAAAAAATATATAATTTTTTTAATTTTGAATAAGGATATCTATAAAATGAGCTTGAAATTAATAATATTTTTTTTTTATAAAATTAAAAGGAAATCGAAAGAATAAGCTACAGTAATAAAAAACTAACATATAAAAAAAATTTCAACATAACCTCAAAAATACAACTTTTTTAATTTTAAATTGTCCTACATTTTGAAACAATAATTATGGGGTTTCTTTTAATATAATGCAAATATAAATATAAATTTCACTTTAGTTATAAAGTTTAATTGAATTATATATTAATTTTTTTTATTTTATTTTTTTAATTCAACATAACCTCAATTTTTAAATTTAAATTTTGTTAATTGTAAATAAGGAGAATGAAATAAGCTTGGTACATAAAATATATTTTTATAAAAACTTAAAGAAAATCGAAAGAATAAGCCACAGGTAATAATAAATTAAATACATATTAATAAAAACTTCAACATAACCTCAAAAATTAAATTGTTCAAAATTAAAATATACTGTATTTTGAAACAAAAAATTATGGGTTTTTTTTAATATAATATAAATTTAATTTTATAGCTAAATTTAATTGAATTATAACATAATTTTAATTTTTTTTTATTTATTTTTCTTCTTTTTTTTTCAAAATTAAATTAACATTTTCAGTTTAATCTTAAAAAAATCTAATTATAAACTAAACTAACAATAATTATTTCTAAAAAATTAAAACAATTTATAAAAAGAATATTAAAATAAACTAAATAAATTTTAAATTTATTTGCATTGTCAAAAAAAAAAAATAATTTATATTCATAAAAGTTGAATTAAAATGAACGAATCAACCAAAGTTGAACATAATTAAATTTTATTATAAAATTATATGTAGATTTCAAATCAAGAAATCCTTTTTAAAACATAATTTAAAAAATTCATAATAACCTAAGTTTTTAAATCTTGTAAAAATTTTACAATTTTCTTAATTTTGAAAAAGGAGCTTGGTACTTAAAATATATTTTTATATAAACTTAAAAAAGAATCGAAAGAATAAGCCATAGTAATAATAAATTGAAATGTAAAAGAAAAAAACATTTCAACATAACCTCAAATACAGTAGGGCCTCGATTATCCGTGATTCGATTAACCGGCAACGTCGATTAAACGGGAAAGAAAATTTGTAATTGTTTTCTTTTTTCCATCCAATTAATTTTATTTTTGCATCTATTAACCGTGATTACCTCTATTATCCGGGATTCTAAGCATAATTCTTTTTCGATTACTTTTGAACAATCACACACAATGTGATTGAAAAAGAAGAAACAAACAGCATTATATGATTTTTTTAAGAAACTACGTAAAATGAAACCCTTATGTATTGTTCAATGTTTTTTTTCCAAAATTATTATTTTTTCCATATATTTTTAAACATTTACATATATTAAATCCTTGAATAATTGAATTATATATAAATATTAATAAAAATATAATTAACAAAAATGAAATTGAAAAAAGATTCGGCTGTGCCGAATCTTTGATACCCTTCACCATATTACCATCTTACCATCTTATCGACATCATATTACCATATTACCGACAATTAATAAAATTTTCGCCTTAACGTATGCTTGCATATTTTCTAAATCTAAATTTTTTTCAAACTACGAAAATTTGAATATGAAAAAAAAAAACAATCATAACAGGCTTTGCTTTTAAAAAATAAACAACAACAATTCCATATATATTTATTTTTGTATGTACAAACTGACTGAATATACAAAGAACAACAACAACACTGTTATTCATTATATTACTGCTGTTGCTAACTAAACTACTTGTCTATACAAAAAACAAAAAACGTCACTAATAGTCATTACAATGCTTAATATACATGTTTGTGTATGTATTTATGTATATTCTTAACAGATATGTTTTAGTTTTTAAAAATAAACAACAACAATTCCATATCTATTTATTTTTGTACAGACTGCATATACAAAGAACAACAACAACAACACTGTTATTCATCATATTACTGCTGTTGATAACTAAACTACTTGTCTATACAAAAAACAAAAAACGTCACTAATAGTCATTACAATGCTTAATATACATGTTTGTGTATGTATTTATGTATATTCTTAACAGATATGTTTTAGTTTTTAAAAATAAACAACAACAATTCCATATCTATTTATTTTTGTACAGACTGCATATACAAAGAACAACAACAACAACACTGTTATTCATCATATTACTGCTGTTGATAACTAAACTACTTGTCTATACAAAAAACAAAAAACGTCACTAATAGTCATTACAATGCTTAATATACATGTTTGTTGGTGTATTTATATTCTTAACAGATTGGTTTTTGGGCCATAACTCTGTTGATTATGAACGAATTTGGTTTATTAAAAAAACCGAAATTTTATAAAAATATTTATGACTGATCTATATAAAAATAAAAATCTGTAGCTTGAACAAGGGCTTCAAAAATAAAAAATTCGTTTTCCCCGATATCTCAGTTATTACTGAACCGATTTATATAATTTTTTCAGAACAAAAATTCAGAAAATAATTTTCGAGCCCCCTTTAAAAATTCGAAGTCCCTGGTATATGCAGAGGCTTCAGAAACTAAAAAACCGGTTCTAAAAACCGGTTTTTAAAGCATATCTCCACCATTTATAAACCGATCTTCCTGATTCGAAAAACTGAAATTTTATAAAAATATTTGTGACCGATCTGTATAAAAATAAAAATCTATAGCTTAAACCAAGGCTTCAAAAAATAAAAAATGCGTTTTGTCCGATATCTCAGTTATTACTGAACCGATTTATTTCATTTTTTCAGAACAAAAATTCAGAAAAAAATGTCCGATACTTCTTTGTAAAAACGAAGTCCGTAGTGTATACAGAGGCTTCAGAAACTGGAAAACCGGTTCAAAAAACCGGTTTTTTGAACATATCTCCGCATTGTATGAACCTATCTTGCTGAATTCCAATAGCAAAATTCTCGAAAGCATTTTCGATCGTTTGACATACATATTATATATGTCAGTTATCGGTGGGCTTCATAAACGCCATTTCAACCGACACACGGACGGACGGACGGACGGACATGGTCCAATCGTCATCGCTTCTTACAAGGATTCCGAAAATATAAACTTTTTTGCTCTCCGACGAAAATTGTGGAAATTACAAACGGAATGACAAACTTATATATACCCTTTACACCTGTGGTGAAGGGTATAAAAATAAAATAAACATTGAAGGTTATGACAAACTAACCTCAAACTTTTAATAATAAAACTAAAAAAGTTTAATTTTTTTTCAACTTATACAACAACACTGAAAAAAAAAAATAAAAAAAAAAAAATAATCTAGGAAAATATTTAGAACATGTTCTAAAATCATTAGTTCTACAACTGGTGTAATCAGAACCACTACATATTCTTTAGTAACATCCTTATAACTAGTGGTGTCATAACCAATTCTGTCACTCATAGATTAGAACCACCTTTTGATTCTAAACTAGTTTTAAGGAATGTTTTTGAAAACTAGTGCTTAAAAACTAATTCTGAATGACTACTGCATCACTACTGAGAACAAATTACTGGTTCTCAAATGACTTCTTAGAAATGGCTTCAAATCCCAGCCGAGCCAAATGTTTTTTTTTTTTTTTTGTGCTTAAAAAAACAGCACCCAAAACAACTCTTTTGGAACCCAAAAAAGAACTTATTTAATTTTGGACATCCGGAACAAAATTCATCAGTTATAACACCAAAAATAGAAGCAGTTTTTCATACCGATTTCGCTTACAAATCACGTTATTTAGTAGGCGAAGTTTTTGCTGGGCTATCTGCATTACATAGAAGTTGTTTAGTAACTAATTATTTATAACCCGAATGCAAATAATTATTTATGATCAGATTTTAGAAAATATTTTTTTTTTTTGATTTTTATAATGCAGTTACCAATTTATATATTTGAAGAAGGGATACATAAATGAAAGGCAAAATTTGCATATGAATTAATTTGTAATCTAAAATAGTTTATTTTTATTATATTTATTTTAATGACATTTTTGGTTGTTGTTAAATTAAAATTTAAAAAATCTTTTTACAACAACAAAAAAAATTTATATCCTGACATTGCATTACTTATTTATAACCTAAAATGTAACTAATTCCTATTGTTATTACTAATCATGACTTCTGTAATGCTATAAAATCATTGCCCTGTTTAACAGCTTGGAAGTAATTAGTTATTGTAATGTATAGGGTAAATAGTTGCCTCTAATGTCATCACCGTGTTTAAGTAATGAGTTATTCAGCTAATGTGTATGTAGTGGAGAGCCATTATATTAGCTTCTTAACTCATTACATGGCAAGCAAAGTTTTTGCTGGGTATTTATAAAATTAAGTTGAATTCAAAAGTGGTCTTTAGGAAATAGTCCATTAGAATAAAAAACAGTTTCTGAAACCGTTCACTAACGCTTCTATAGAACTAGTTCTGAATGTGACAATTTCGTACAAAAATCATCGATTAAATAACTAGTTCTAGAACCGTTTCATAGAATAGGTACTGGCTAGCTAACACTTCCACAGAACTAGTTCTGTAGATGACAATTTCAAACAAAAATCATCAAAGTAGAATGAATACAGGCTATTTTCATGTGTCCTGGAACTAGATGTAGAACTAATAAATTTTTTCCTGGGAATAATAATAATAATAATAATAATAATAATAATAATAAAAATATATAATAATATTTAAGCAGTTTTTTATGTTTATAACTTTTTATGTGATAAAAAATAAATAATTCTATTAACTGGTTTACATTTGTCATTATGCTCTGTAGCCATGTGCTGAGTTTCATGCTGATAACAAAACAAATTTTTCTTAAAATGGAAATTTCCCAAAAAATATTTAAACACATAATTCAAAATTTTAATAAAAACTCACATCGGTCATATAAAACAATTGCTAGGAAGGCAAGTGTGTAACAAAATACAGTTTCTTGGGTCATAATATTATGACCATTGGAAGAAAACTTAATAGTGGAAGAAAGTTTATATCTTTAAACCGTAGTACACAGACAAAATAGAAAGGATTTGGAGAGAAAATCCCCTCATCTGTGGATGAAAAGTGACACAAAAAGTTAATTGTTCTGAATCTCTGTCGGAAAAATTAAAAGGAAATCTAGACAGATTTGTATTTTTTGATTTGATTAATTTTAAAGATTAATTTTATATAATTAATTTATATTGAATAACTTAAAATAGCAACTTAAAAAATATAATAATTAAAGAATTAATTTAATTAAATTTTAACTAATCCCTAGAATATTTCTATTTCGAAATATATAATTTTTTGTTATTTATTAAACATAATCTCAAATATTTAATATTAAACTAAAATTATGAAAAATTGTAATTTTCAATTCTTATCAATAAACTATAAGTTATTTTTGAAATTTCAATGTATGTAATTACCTAAATAATAAAAATATTTCATACTCTGTACTATAAACATAAAAAATTTCTTACAATTCAACTTAAACTTATAAAGATGCTAAAAACTTAAAATTAAAAATTATAATATTTTAATTTAATTTTAAATAATTTGTGGGTGGCAATAAATGATATTGAATTTTTGATAAACAATGAACGTAGTTTATTTTAATCTGCAGCTGATATCTTGATTTAAATGTCTTAATCAAGAAAGCAGTTCTTTTATTAAAAATATTATTGATAAATATATACAAAAATAAAGTAATTGTAAAGAAAACTATTTTTTAAAAAAAGTATACAAATATTTGCCTATAAATGTTGAATCAGCTTTATTTAGTTTACTTATAAAAAAAACTATTAATGTGTGAAAAGGGAATATATACATATTTATATTATTTGTTTATAACAATTTAATAAATGGACCAATAGCTGTAATTAAACATGTATAGTATTATAAATTAAAAATTGGACCAATTTATTATATACTAATAATTAACAATTTGTAAATTTAAGAACATACTTATATTAAAGGAAATTTATTCTTATAGTAAAAACTTTATTAAAAATATTAACTAAATATTATTGTTAAAAAAGAATTAATAAATAAATGTGCTAGAAAATGTTGCAATTACATTAATCAATTGTGTTTTTAATTATTTATAAAATAACGTCTTTATATAACTTCCAAATCTTAATAAATTAATTAATTTCTAAATTAGTAAAAAACGAGAGAGAAACTATAGTCGGTCAAGACCGACCATATGATACCCTACACCATTAGACCTGTGTCCAATTGTAAACCAACACTTTTACTAAATGTAAAATAAATTATATTAATACAGAATAATGCATTTATACTAACATCTATATGATTTTTTGCCATTTAGGGTGATTTTCGGCAGAGGTGTTTATATGGGAGCTATGGTCAATTATGAACCGATCCTGATGAAATTTGGCACAAAGATTAACACTTATACAAAACTCTTTTGTACCGAGTTTCATTGAAATATTGCTATATTTACGGCATTTATGATCGTTAAACCCCTATTAAGGGAGGACATTTGTATGGGGGCTAGGTGAAATAATGGACCGATTATAACCAATTTCAATAGGTTTCGTCTTTGTACCAAAATAATTATTCGTGCTAAATTTTATCAAGATATCTTTAAAATTGCGACCTCTACTTTGTTCACAAGGTTTACATGGACAGCCAGACGGACGGACATCGTTAAATCGACTCAGAAGTATACTTTAAGGTGGGGTCCGATAATTATTTCTGTGCGTTACAAACATCAGCACAAACGCATTATACCCCAATTACCTATGGTGGTGTAGGGTATAAAAATATCTCAATTGGTAACTCTCGCTTGGGGGTCCTACATGATTTTTTTTTTTTTTTTATTTGGCAAAATAAACTAGAACTTTTTATTTTGAATTGCTGCACATTGGGGTAAAACGTAGCTTAATTGAGGAAAAGATGATAACAATATTTCAATGAATGTCTTTTATTATCTATGTTTTAGTAAGTAAAAAAATCTTCTTGTCAATTTTAGAATTTTTTTCGAGTATTTGGTTAAAATTTAAAATACACTAATCGCAATTTTTAAAATAACTTAATTAAATTTAACATGAAAATAATTAAGTTTTTCTTTCTTTGTTTTTATTTAGGTATATAATAATAAATAAAAAAATGTTCTTTTGGAATATTTGGATTTTTTGGGGGGCTACACTAATGTCCGTCTGTCTGTCTGTCTGTCTGTCTGTCTGTCTGTCAATGTGTTAATTTTAAGTATGTTTCGTTTACAAATTTTAAAGAAACATGTTTTTCTATAAATATATATAATTTTATTATCTTTCAATAACTTTCTGAAGCTCTCAGATGATGTTGAAAATTAAAATTTGGCTACAAATCAGAGAACGATTTTTGGTAATTTTTATCAGGAACCGGAGACAAGCGGATTTATGTGTAATTTTTTAAGCATTTTTATCTTTCCAGAGCTTTTTAAAGCAATAAAACTATTCGTCATACACATCCTAATGGAGCTAGATTTTAAATTTCTATTAAAGAGCGGACATACTTTGGTTTATATATAAGTAATTTCATAAGCGTTTTGCTTTTGCCTTTCCAGAGCTTTCTGAAGCTTCCAGATAATGAAGAAAATTAAAATTTGGCATACTTATAAAATTGTTTGTGCTACAAATCCTATTAGGTTTTAAATCACTTCCTAAATCCACTTAACGATGACTGTCCGTTCGTCTGGTCGGCTTGCTGGCTGTCTGTCCATGTAAATCTTGTGAACAAAGTACAAATTGCAATTTTAAGGATATCTTGAAGAAATTTGCCACGAATAATTATGTTGGCATAAGTTTATGATCGTTCACCTAGCCCCCGTATAAGTTAACATTGGACACAAATAAGTTTTATTTAAGTAGATCTTGTATTCCTAAATTTAATTAGGATCGGTCGATAATTTGCTATAGCTCCCACATAAGTCCATTATTGGGAATCACCCTAAAACGCACAGATTCATATAAATGTTAGTATCAACGTAATATTCTGTATTCGTATAGGTCTAATGTAAAACCCCCTCTGAACTTAGATGCACATACACAATGGTATATCTTTCTAACTTGTTATACCCTACACCACTATAGGTGGGGAGGTATTATGCATTTCCGCTGATGTTGGCAACACTCAAAAATATTGGTCTAAGACCCATCTTATTCTATACCAATCGGCTTAGAATCACTTTCTGTTTCGATTGAATGGTGTCCGTCCGTCGTCCGTCCATGTCAACCTTATAATCAAACTACATGTCGCAATTTTTAACAAAAATTAATGTAATTTAACTTAAAGTACGGGGACAAAATTGTACGACTATTGATCGATAATGATCGATGCATTATTTCAGCTAGCCCCTATACAAATGTCTTCCCAATATTTTAATAAAATTTGGCATGTATAAGTTTCATATAAGTCTAAATAAGTGTGCTGATCTTTAGAAAGATCGGTCCATAATTGACCATAGACCCCATATGGTCAATTATTGGCCGATCTTAAGTCATCTTAAAGTGATTTTATTTTCAGAAAATCACTTTAACGGGTAAAATCCCATTAAAATGTTAGTATCAAGTTAATATTCAACACAAATAAGTTTTATATAAACATAAATGATAGTGTCAAATTTTCTAAAGATCGGTCCATAATATGCCATAGCTCCCATATAAGGCCCACTTTCGGGAATCCCCCAAATGTGAATAAATTCATATAAATGTTAGCATCGACGTTATATTCTGTATTCGTATGTTTTATTTTACGCATAATATGAGTATCGGTACACATTTGACACCAAGTCTAACAAAAGACCCCTCCCCAAATTATAATGTACACCATGATGTAGGGTGACATATGGTTGGGGCTTGACCGACTATATCTTTTTCTCTCGTTTTTGTATTTAACTCATTAATACGCATCGTTTTTCTGATCTAAATCAGAATCTCAGAATTCGGTTCCTCGGGACAAGACAAAAGAAAGTTCACAAGTTCATAAACAAGTGAATCCGATACTTATTACACAGAGAAAACAGATTTGTTGCGGCAACCGAATTTTTTGCCAAACGAATTTTGTCGGTTACAATTACTATCTTAAATTCGGTTGCAAGTACTATCCATTGCTGAATTAATAGTACTTATAACCGTTTTAAAATATCGATTTGATGAAAGGCACTGAATATATCGATTGGGAGGACTGTAGTTTTTCTTTTATTATTTTTCATTAAAATTTACTTTTTGTTTTTGTTATGTATTATTTTTTCAACTTATTTTATTGCAAAAATGTATACGGATACAAATATGAAATAAATAATTAAATAATTGATAACAATTTACAGAAATATCTCCCGGAAAGTCTAAGCAATTGTACTTTTTTTCAACTAATTGAATTTAGACCCAGGACATCATATAGAATTTCCTTCCAAGAAAATAGGAACCCATACACAAGGTTTAACGTACCACCATCAAATAAAACGCAGATATAGCAATTCCATGAGGATTTATTAATGATATGGTCTATACAAAAATAAATAATTTTAAAATTTTCGTTCAATATTGCTGCGAAAGAAAATTAGTTTACCATTATAGTTCACAAAAGGAAACCTGGAAAAGAATTAAGTCCTCAAGAGTTTAAAAAATAACTTTGGAAGCCACACAACCTCACAAAACAGTAGATTGACTGGAAACTAAACTCGTTTAACACAAGATCAACCGATAAGAAAATTAAGAATTCTTGAGTATTCCATGAATTTGTTTAAGGATTCTTTACCAAAAAGGATATTTGATCTTGAATGGTGGCTGAGCTATTACTAATATAAAATATTGTCCATTTAAAAATGTTTATGGGAATCAACAAATTAATTCAAATTCTTTTTAATAAAAGAGGACTTACCAAGTGTTTGGTCCATATAGAAATAAATTGTAGTCCCTGTATTTCTTCTTTGTGTATTGCTTTAATTTTAGTTTATTTTTTATTGATTTAAATTTATCTATTTTATGTATTTTTAATTTTTGTTTAAATAAATGACAAATAAATGTATTTTCATGTTTGCTTTGATCAGTATAAAAATATTTCGTTTGTAATTAACGAATTGATTTCTTATTTTGTTACTATAATCGAATTTTAATTATTAATGTAACTGAAAGTTCAGTTATTAGTTAAATTGCCACAATACAATAAATTTTTAATTGGAAATCTTAACAATTCGTTTAGAAATATGAATTCGATGCGTTTGTTTCCCCTGAATTTGCTTAATATATTTTAACCAAGAATAATTGATTACAGTAACTGAATTAAACATTAAAAGAACTATATTTTAAGTACAATTATGTTTTTAAAACTATAAAAGAAGAAAATCTATAGAACTAATAAGATTTTAATAACTGCAATTAAGTTTTTATATAGTTTATCAAATAACTATATAAAATAAAGTAACCATTTTCCAACTAATCTTTTTCTGTATGTAAATATGACTTTAATATATAAAATACAATTTAACGATAACTTATAAAATTACTTTCAACCATCTAATATCATATCTTATATCTAATACATATTTTAAATTACTGCAATTTAAAGATTTACTCACTTTAAAAATATTCTCACTTCAAGAACTGACCTTGGCAAATTCAAAAATTTCAATTAAATTTTAATTATAAATTTTCAAGTCTAAAAAATCAATTTTAAGTTTATTATTGTTTAAACACATGGCAATGAAGATCATGACCAAAATTTTTGAACAATTTAAACCATTGACAATTAAAAAATAAAGCATTTTGAAAATTCTTCAAATTACAAAAAATATAATAAAAATCAAAACAAGCGTGCCAAAAATGATTTAAGAGTGTTAAAAATTAAAAAATTATAAAGACAATTAAAGTGCAGCCAATAAAATTGGCTAGAACTAACAAACAAGGTTGACTAAATGACAAAAACAAAGACCATAAAAACAAAAAAAGAAAAACAATAACAACATTTTTCCATGAAAACTCCAAGATTTTTATGGTTGCTTTTCAATTTCAAAATTATTGTCAAAGCCAATGTTAAAGAGGCTTTGAAAAAATAATATAAAAAAACTTAAGATTTGTTTTGTATTAAATATTTTTAATTTTGAGGTATTCACTAGTGTTAACAAAAACTTTAGAAATTATTATTAATACACATAAATTGTATTGAATTGAATTGAATTTCTATTGAATTTAGTTAAGTTCTATTTTAATATATTATTTCTTTGGATTTAATAAACTACATTTCCGGTTTATGCGTTGAGAAAAAATAAAAGTTCATTAAACCTTTAAAACCTTGTAGATAACTAGCTAATAACGTAAACTTTTAATTAAAACTAAATGTTAAAATTTTTATTAAAGTTTTTTTTTTTTTTAATGTTTAATTAACAACCATAATTATTGTTAAATAAATGAATCATAAAAATTAAATTAAAAAAAAAAAAAAATATCAACAAAATATTTTACATTTGTTTTTATATAATTTTAATAAAAAAAAAAATACATCATGTAAATTATTACTAATAAAATAATTTCAGTTACATTTTTTATAATTGCTGTCATATTATTTTATTTTTTATTTTACAAATCTTGAGTAAACATTGGCTTCCGTTTATTTGGTTTTTTTGTTCATAAAAAAAATAAATCTAAACAGTTTTAATTATTGTTAATTATTTGTTTGAAAAAAGTGTAAAAAATCTAGTTAGAATTAACCTTGACTTAAAAATAATAATAATTGTTGTTGTTGCTGTAGTTGTTCTTTTTATTATCACCGAACATTTTGTATTTAAAAAAATTATTTTACTATTGATTTAGAGTGGAGGAATAAGTGTGTTTGGTTTATTAAAGTTTATGTAACACTATTTTATATTGTTAATGCTTGAGGCAATGTTAAAGATAAGTTTAGGACCCAGAAGTAGAAAAAATTTCTTATAAAATTCCTGGTATAACAGGCTTTATGCAGTTGCGGCAAAACAGGAAAGTCATTTGGTATATTCGGATTTATAAATACCAAAATATACATCAAGGAATATTTGCAAAAAATACTTCTTCCTTTCATAAGAGAGCACAATGTGTCCACACATTTTTGGCCTGATCTAGCATCATGTCACTACGGTAAGAAAGCTCTGGGGTGGTACCAAAACAATAACATAGTTTTTGTACAAAGAGAGTTCAATTTTTCAAAATTGTCCATAGCTTAGACCATTGGAGAGATATTGAGCTCTTGTGAAAAGTGAATTGAAGAGCACAAAAAAGGTGTCCCAAAATACCAAAGATTTTAAAAGAATATGTGCACACTGTTCTAAAAAAGTGACTGAAGCAACTATGAAATCTCTAACGGAAGGGTTACCAAAAATGGTCCACAAGTTCATAAGTAGTGGTTAGAACAATAAAAGTT
Organism: Protophormia terraenovae; assembly: GCA_951394005.1. Taxonomy (NCBI): domain Eukaryota; kingdom Metazoa; phylum Arthropoda; class Insecta; order Diptera; family Calliphoridae; genus Protophormia; species Protophormia terraenovae. The sequence goes on along the minus strand of OX596075.1, from coordinate 129,282,122 downwards.
ATATTTTTCTGTGATCTGTAATATGTTAACAATAAAATAAAAAAAGAATGAAAACTCTAAGATCAACCGTTTCTAAGTTATTGAATAATATATATGTTAAATTTTTTTCGAACGCACTACTTATTATTACAAAAAATTCAAAGAGTAATATTATAATAACGAAAAGTGCCATAAAGTACCCTCTTATGGATTTTCATTTACCTTATATCTTTAATTTCATGTTTCCAGGATCAACATTTTAGAAAATTCAAAAAGCACTATTAAAAGAACGAAAAAGTACCACAAATTCTCTTTTCTGGATTTTCATTCACTTAAGACCATATATATTTTTTTTTTTAATTTCATATTTGTAGGTTCAATATTATAGAAAATTCAAAAAGTACCATTGAAAGAACAAAAAAGTACCACAAAGTTCTCCTCTTGAATTCTTAAGGCTCGGTTACTCTATCGTAAATGTAAATATAGCGAATCAGCTCAAAAACGTAAATATAACGTAGTAACCTAATCAAATTAGGTCGCTCTACGTGTAAGAACAGTGTTGACAGCTTTTTATTTTAACATACTAAATCTGCTTAAAAAATCGCTATAAAAAGTTTATCAAATGTTAAATATGTTTTGCTGTTTTTTAAAATAATTTAAATAAAGCGTAGAGTTGGATCTATAATTTAAGATTAAAAATTTTTCTTAAAAAAGCACAAATTTCGTTTTGCATATAAATCGCTAAAATACAAATCAATAGTTCTAGCGATTTTCAAAATTAATTTGATTTACTGGAAATATGTGTTATTTACATCACTGACGTTGATGTGTACAAAACAATAACAAAGTTCTGGCTACGTTTTAGAGTAATCATCCACCAACGTTCCGTTTTCATTAACATTTACGGTGGAGTAACGGAGCCTTTACCCAAATTGGACTATGTAACTTTAATTTCATGTTTCTAGGCTCAATATAGTAGAAACTTCAAAAAGTACCTTTAGAAGAATGAAAAAGTACCACAAAGTACCCTCTTATGAATTCTCTCTCATTCTACATGTACATAAGTTCATGTTTCTACGTTTAATATAATAAAAAAAATGTTTTATTGAATTTGAATAAAATTTATTTTCCCTATTTAATCCTCTTTTTGGTACTTTTTATTCCCACTTGGATGTAATGAAGATTGTATTCCAATGAATTTCTAAATTGTACTGGGATCATATGTATGTGTCAGTAAAAATAAAAAAAAAAAATTTTGTGAAAAAAGTAACAAAAATAGTTGCAATTTTTACCCCTTAAACATTCGAATTTCTAAAAAGTACCAAACTTGTATTCGCAAATTGTCAATAAAGTACTTATTTGATGTACATTTTATTTCTATACTTATTGAATTAGAAGATAGATAGGGTGCCAAAAAAGTACCAATATATTCAAAAAAGCCAAATTTCAAAAAAGGACCAGACACCTATTTGATTATTATTTAAATGAATAATAATAGCTATTAAACTTTTTTTGTATCTCTAATAGTTTAGGCGATATAAGGTTACCGAATTTTCCCTTTTTACCCCCTAAACATTCGAATGTCCAAAATCCCGTCTTAGTGAATATATTTGATAGGCGACCAATTTACAGTCAATATTTTGATTGCTTTAATCGTTTGGGCTGTACGATGATGAATCAGTAAGTCAGTCGGTCAATCAGTAACGTTACTTTTTTTTATATATATATATATAAGATATATTGTGCAACCTAATTAATTTTACAAATCGTGAGAACAGGAGTCAATTTAAAAAATAATAAAAAAAATGGATTAGAAGCAAAGTACTTATTAATACCGTATATCCGAATCGACTGAGAAACCCCGCGCAGCAGAATTTTTTTTCATTTTGTAACTCTATGTTATTAGAATGAACTTCCATAACCACTTCTAAGTAATCCAAATAGTAACAATTAAGGCTTCAAAGTTGGTTACTAAATCTGTTTCAATTTGAGCCAACAGTTTTTAATAAAGAATCGATATTCAAAAAATATTATTTTTAAAGCAAAGGGTACCTTTTCAATTCGTCCCTTAATCATTCAATCATAAACTATCACAAATTCTAACGTGTTAACTAAAACATTAAACACGACTTTAACGTGTTTTCAAAATACGTCAACTGATAAGAATTGAAAACATTTTTAACACCATAATTTTTTTTATAGTTTATTTATATTTTATTCATTTTTTTTAAATAATTTTATTTAAAAAACAAACAAAAAATTAACATTATTTCTTTTGCATTTATAGTGTCAGGGCTTTAAAACTAAAAGTACTTGCTAACACATTTAGAAATATGTATGTAACTAGGTAAGTAAGTAAGTGCGAAATGTTTTTATTTTTTTATGGTTTAAAACTATTTTTATTTGTTTATATATATTTTTAATTCTTTAAAAGTGTTCTTATGTTTTAAATTATATAATGTTTATTTAATTATTATTCTTATAAACAATTGGAGAGGGGAATTGGAGAACGTACAATTCCCTCATGGACGATGTGTCTTAAGGCACGTACATACATATGTTTGCAGACTTGAAGTTGAATTTTAGCAGGGCTTATTATTGGATTTATTTGGATTTAATAATTTAGTACCAGAACCAGTAATATAGATTAAAATGAATCACAACAGGCTTTACGCCTGAGTAATTACAAATATCAAGTTTAAATTTTTAACTATTTTGGCTGGATTTTGTTTTGTTTAATATTTATTAAGTTTAAGACAATTACTATTATTTTATTATTATTTTTTTTTTTTTTTAATTTTTTTTTTTTTATAACAACAAATTGTTTACGCATTTTATTAAGCTTAATAAATTAAAAACATTAAACAGAGGAATTAAATTTTACATTAATAGAACTCAATTATTGTGTTACTTTTTGATGTAGTTCAAGTAAAAACAATTTACAGGACTTATAGTGAAAATATCGTTGATTTTTAAAAAGGTTGAGGTGGAATATAGCAAATATTCATATTTGCTTTTAAAAACACAGAAAAAAGTCACCAATTAACAAATATATATGAAAATAATTCATTCAATTATAAACTTGTTTAAATTTGCACCTCTCACCAAAATGATTATATCAATTACTAAAAACTATAAAAAATACAAAACAGAAAAAAATTCCCAATTAAAAAAATTGATCAAATCAATCAAGTAGATGATTGAATGAATTAAAAATGTGTATAGGGAAAAGAATCATACCAAAATTTATTATTTATTTTGTTTTTTCTTGAACATATTTATTAAATTTTGATGCAAAATTAAACAACTAAGTTAATTGTAAAAAATACGGTAATAATTTTTTCTGTGAAGCTATCTGGTATAGGCAAAACTTTAAGTAGAAATTGTTGAATAAATTGAGGCATTCAATAACAATTAAGCAGAGATTTCCCTTTTCCATGTTGTTCAAAGATCTGCTTACTTTTAAATATGTTTTTCTTGTCTTCCCTTCGGAGGACTATTTGTATGTTTTGGGATTGTTTAGAAGGAAATCTGTTACGGAAAAATCCGATTACAAACATATTTATGATCCATTGAACTGTATGCAACTTGCAGACGCTATAAGAGTGTTGTTAAAACAAATTTGCATCATGACAAAACTAAAGCTATCTTGCAGACGCTATAAGAGTGTTGTCACAACAACTTTGCATCATGACAAAACTAAAGCTTGTTGTCTTTAAACAAATTTTAAATATTCTTGCAAAAGTTTTATAAGAAAAATTCATTGAAAATTTTCTACACAACCAAAATTTATCGAAAATTTCATGTATGTGTGTATGTATGTATAATATATACATTTTTCTGTGTATTTACTTATTAAAATTTTTTTTTTAGTTTTTGGTCCATAACTCTGTTGTTTATAAACAAATTAACTTTCTGTAAAAAATTGAAATTTTATAAAAATATTTATGACCAACCCGTTTAAACGCGAAAGCCGTAGCTTATATAGGAGCTTCAAAAAGTCAATAAAACGCGTTTTGGCCGATATCTGGAATATAGTGGACCATTTTTTTTTTTTTTACAAAAAAAAAAAAAAAAGCAAAAAAGGTTTTGAATTTTTCGTGCAAAAACGAAATCGTTATATTTTATAGGAGCCGAGAAAAGCCGACATCAAACACGATTTTTCGGGAGTATCTTCGGTTTTTTGCCGATATCTCAGTTATTTATCAACCGATTTTGCTCGTTTTTATTAGCTATATTTTAAGGAATGTTTCTAACAATTTGATATATAAAACATATATATCCGATAACTGGGGCTTTCTAAAAACTGATTTCAACAGACAGACGGACAGACGGTCAGACGGACATCTTTATATCGACTCCCCTATCAATAAGGATCCAGAATATATATACGTTTTGGGGTCTTAGATGAATATTGTAGAAATTACAAACGGAATGACAAACTTATATATACCCTTTACACCTGTGGTGAAGGGTATAAAAATTAAAGAAATTTTTTTTTGTGAATAAATTTTATTAAAATATTTCTATAAAAATTAATTTGTATGAAATTTTATGGAAAATTTAAAATAAAAAGGAAAATTCAACGAAAATTTCTTATAAAAAAAAATTTAACGAAAATTTTCTAGAAAAAGAAAATTTAACGAAAATTTTCTTTAAACAGAAATTTTAACGAAAATTTCCTATAAAAAGAAAATTCGTTAAAAATTTTCAATAAAAAGAAAATTCACTAAAAATTTTCTATAAAAAGGAAATTTAATGCAAAATTTTCTATAAAAAGAAAATTCGTTAAAAATTTTCAATAAAAAGAAAATTCACTAAAAATTTTCTATAAAAAGGAAATTTAATGAAAATTTTCTATAAAAAGAAAATTTAATGAAAATTTTCTATAGAAAGAAAATTTAACAAAAATTTCTTATAAAAAGAATAATTAACGAAAATTTCCTATAAAAATAAAATTTAACGAAAATTTTTTATGAAAAGAAAATTTAACGAAATTATTCTCTAAAAAGATAAATTAACCGAAAATCTCCTATAAAAATAAAATTAAAAATAACAAAAATTTTCTATAAAAAGAAAATTTAACGAAAATTTTTTATAAAAAGAAAATTTAACGAAATTATTCTCTAAAAAGAAAATTTAACGAATTTTTTTTTTTAAAGGAAAATTTAACGAAAATTTTTTATGAAAATTTAACGAAATTATTCTCTAAAAAAATTTAACGAAAATTTTCTATAAAAAGGAAATTTAATGAAAATTTTCATTAAAAAGGAAATTTAATGAAAATTTTCATTAAAAAGGAAATTTAATGAAAATTTTCTATAAAAAAAAACTTTTCTATAAAAGAAAATTTAACGAAATTTTCTATAAAAAGAAAATTTACCGAAAATTTCCTATAAAAATAAAACTTAACGAAATTTTTTTTATAAAAAGAAAATTTAACGTAATTATTCTCTAAAAAAATTTAACGAAAATTTTCCTTAAAAAGAAAATTTAACGAAAATTTTTTATAAAAAGAAAATTATACGAAATCTTTCTCTAAAAAGAATATTTAACGGAAATTTATATAAAAAGAAAATTTAACGAAAATTTTATATGAAAATAAAATTCATTGAGTTTTCTATGAAATAAATTTTATTGAAAATTTTCTATGAAAGAAATTTTATTGAAGATTTTCTATAAAAGAAAATTTATTGAGAATTTTTTTTGAAAGAAAATTTATTGAGAATTTTCTTTAAAAGAAAAGTTATTGAGAAGTTGCTTTGAAAGAAATTTTATTAAAAATTTTCTATGAATGAAAATTTATTGAAAATTTGCTATAATAGGAATTTTTTGTAATTTTTTACAAATTTTAAAAAACAAGCACGAATGTTATATTCGGCTCGGCCGAATCTATATACCCATCATCAACTTTTTTAAATTTTACGTTATATGGGAGGTGGGCGGTAAAGTGGGCGGACCACGCTCATTTTTTGTTTCCAAGTTTATATTGGCGCTCGAACTATTTGTACAAAATCAGCAGAAAAGTATGAAACGGACACCCTGTGTTTCTGTTTTTAGCCTATAACTTTTTTGCTCATTTTCAATACCAAACAAACCTTATATAAGATAAATATTTGAGCCAAATTTCGTCCCCCTACGTTTTCCCGTTCGAGCCCTATCCTGCTTTCAACAGACGGACAGATGAACGGACATAGCTAGATCGACTCAGAATCTAACCAGGACCCAGAAAATATATACTTTATGGGGTCTTAAATGATTTTTTCGTTGTTATACACGGAATGACAAAATCAATATACCCCCCATTTTTTGATGGTGGGTATAAAAAATATGTATTTAAAATTCGAATGTTTAGTATTCAATAGAGATCTAATAGAAAAGTACAATAAATGTTGATAAGGAGCTCTCTGCTTTGGTATAAAGAAAACATGTAGTTTGGAAATTTAACCAAATTTTGGCCCTAGCACCACACGATGGCGAATGTTGTGTTATTTACGAAAACAATTTTTTCGTGTCATTTTGGAATAAAAACTTCACCCATAAAAACGATTTTTTAAAATCGCCCCAATAAAAGTACATACATTTTAAACAAAAAATTTCAAATATTTGTTTAATAAAGTAAAATAGTAAAGTGAACAATTTGAAGTTTATGTCTTTTAATAACTAAAAACAAATATTTATTAAAAGACATAAACTTAAAATTTAATGTGGAAATTGTTTTGCATACTGGATAAATGTTTTGTACTACTTTAATACCACGTTGTGTGCAATGTTGCCTCGGTATTAAATTGGGATTATTGATTTCAAAACTTTAACCCACGTTGTAAGTGAACTTTTTTGACAACCGCGAAAAAGTAATACCATTTTTTTAAATCATTTCTAATGGTCTATTCGACTATGCTAGGGTCATTTTGATATTTGCAAAAAAATGTGAAAAAGTTATAGCCCTAATGTACATGTTAGCAATTGAAGCTGAGTAATGGTCCTTCGAACCGGATACGTTGACGAAAATAGGTTCTGTAACTTGCCGCAAACGCCTGGTGACAAATTTCTTTCTGGTGTTGGCTAAATATAGTCCATAAACTCTGCTTTGCTAACGTCAAACAAGAGTTTCCAATTGAAACTATTTTAATGTTCTTTTTTTCCTTTCTTTACATATTTAAATCTTTGATTCAGTAGTTTACATCGTTTGAGATTTTCTCATAAACCAAAAAGTAATTCCAAAATTCGTTGCCTACCTTTGTAAATATCTTCAAATGTAAAAAAATGCTAAAAACATTTAACGTTAGTGTCAAATAACTGTTTCGCAAAAAAAAAAAAAAAAATCTACAAAATTCATAATTTCTTTTAAACCCACCCAATTTTAATTACTTTAATTGAAATACCAATAGTTTATACTTTATTTTGTATCTCTTTCTTTAGCTTTAAATTTATTACCAGCAATTAAAACATAAAAATATATAAATATTTCAACAAATCTGTAAAGATAACGAGAACCTAGAGAAAAAATTACATGTCAAAACATTAATTAAATCAATTAAATATTAATTGAGTCTCAAATAAAATGAAAATTAAAGCAAATATACGAGATCTCGTCCAGTTAACTATTTATAATAAATAAATTCTTAAACTATTTATGCACATATTCTATATTCTTAAATCAATAAAGTGGACATCTGTTAAATATTATTCTCAACCTGGTGTTTAAATTAAAAATGTTTAATATTTTTTTTTTTTTTTGTTTGTAATTTTTTTAACATTTAATAGCTTAGAGTATTGTTTTTGAATTTTCAGCATGTTTAATTAATTATAGTGTTTAAATAAAATATTTATTATATGCAAATTTAAAATAGCTCCCCTTTGAAAAATACATATGTGTTACTATATGCCACAGAGACTGACAATTGTATAAAAACAGATTTGTTTTAGAATTTTTGTCTTAACACATACGAGTATATACATAAGTAAAATGTCCACAGGTGTATGTTTTTTTTTTTTATAAAATAATTAAATATTCCATTTCCACTTCCAGTTTTTTTTTATTTACTCTTGTAAAGAAATTCAAATTAGACCACATTCTCTATAAAAAAAAAAAAAATACATTTCATATATTTATATTATAAAAACCATAAAATTATACATTTAAACTTTTAAGTATTCAAGAAAGTGAATTTAATTTTTAATTAAGTACAAGTATTATCTAATACCAGATTAAATTGAATGTGTTGTCGTTTATTTTTATTATTTTAAGGGTGGGCTGTAAGCTTGTTTCCATATGGCTTAAAATTGTTACTAAGTAACCATTAAACCGACTAAATAAAATACAATTTTGCTATAAATGCTGTAGAATAATTTTAAACCACATAAAAAGTAACATTTTATTTTACTTTTAGTCAGTTGCGATTTAGAACACGAGTACTTTGAATTAGAACAAAAACAACTGTACAATTGTAAATTATAATCTGATTTATGGTAAAAAGGAACAGGTGTCCAATGATTACGTGCATTAGAGAAACTTGTATATAAAGCTGAGATCAACTATTACAATTGGGTTATTTGAAGCTGGTTAAAATAATAATATGGATTAAGGTTCTACCTATATAAACTGATGAAAAGCTTATGGATTAAGGAAGATGTTAGCCGTTAAACAAAAAAAAAAAAAAAAAATTAATGCGCTACTGAAGTGGTGGCAATTTGATAACAATTGGTATCAATTTTCATTAAACAATTGGCAATGATTGGTATCGTTATCAATACATATGTGTTCGATTTTTCTCTGTATGTAGATAAATAGAAGAATATTTCAATTGCCATTAATAACTGTCCTAGTTGCCTCTGTTTTAGCGTTAACAAAGCAGAATTTAGGGATTATAATTTAATACCTATATAATACGCATTTCTTATACCGCGACACACTTCATTAGTGCCCTCCTTAAACTGCACATTGGGGTAAAATGTATCAAAAGTGGTGATTAATTGAATTTTTAAATTAACATTTTCTTAATAAAGTTGGGTACCGAATAAAAATAGATAAAATTATGTGTCAATATTAATTAGAATTATTAAGCTAGCTTGTGTTGTTTTCTTGTACGGAACTGTCAAAATTAAACATTTTTTTACATTTTGGAAAAAGAGTAGAAACTTAAATTTCCATCAACTTTCGAGGTATTTTTTTAAAGACTTTTTAAGTAGAAATTTAAAATGAAACCATCAACTTCAGGTATTTAAGTGTAATTTTCTTTAATTATTTTTATACCCTTCACCAAAGGTGTAAAGGGTATATATAAGTTTGTCATTCCGTATGTAATTCTCACAATTTTCGTCGGAGAGCAAAAAAGTTTACATTTTCGGGATCCTTGTAAGAAATGATGACGATAGGACCATGTCCGTCCGTCCGTCCCTCCGTCCGTGTGTCGGTTGAAATGGCGTTTATGAAGCCCACCGATAACTGACATATATAATATATATATCGGAAATGCTTTCGAGAATTTTGCTATTGGAATTCAGCAAGAATGGTTCATACAATGCGGAGATATGTTTAAAAAACTGGTTTTTAGAACCGGTTTTCCAGTTTCTGAAGCCTCTGTATATATTAGGGACTTCGTTTTTACAAAGAAGTCTCGGACATTTTTTTCTGAATTTTTGTTCTGAAAAAATGAAATAAATCGGTTCAATAATAACTGAGATATCGAACAAAACGCATTTTTTATTTTTTGAAGCCCTGGTTTATACAGATCGGTCACAAATATTTTTATAAAACTTCAGTTTTTTGAATCAGCAGGATCGGTTTATAAATGGCGGAGATATGCTTTAAAAACCGGTTTTTGGAACCGGTTTTTCAGTTTCTGAAGCCTCTGTATATACCAGGGACTTCGAATTTTTAAAGGGGGCTCGGAAATTATTTTCTGAATTTTTGATCTGAAAAAATAAATAAATATGGAATTGTTGTTGTTTATTTTTTTAAAACAAAGCCTGCTATGATTGTTTTTTTTTTTTCATATTCAAATTTTCGTAGTTTGAAAAAAATTTAGATTTATATATGTGAAAATATGAAAGCATACGTTAAGGCGAAAATTTTATTATTTGTCGGTAATATGGTAATAGGATGTCGATAAGATAGTAAGATGGTAATATGGTGAAGGGTATCAAAGATTCGGCACAGCCGAATCTTTTTTCATTAAATTATATTTTGTCCAAATATTTTTAATATTTTTTTGAAAATTGTCCTAAAATACAATAGTTTTTAACTTACAGGGAATGCAACTTAAAATGTTAAGGATGTTTGGTCTCAAAATTTTGTCAAAAATAGTTCGTATTATTTACTTTAATACTGTGAAAAAAACCGCCCGATTTTTTTTTTTCGAAAAAAAAAAAAACATTATACTCTTAAAAATAATTCTGTTACTTCAAATCGGCTGGTTGTATCTACATAAAATTTAACATAGGCATAGCACAGGTGAGTAGCATTTTAAGTTTGGAAGGAGGATCGTACATACGTTTCAGTAACAGAGCTATGGGGGCTCAAAATAGGATACTAATGCCAAAGAAATGTTAAATCACTAGCGAATTTTTGTTTCTTCATTCACCTTTAAGGTCTTGATAAAACCTTTGAAAAACATGCTTACATATACAGCTGTGTGCAAAATAATAGTAGCATTAAAAAATACTTTGGAATTTTTGTTGCTACACATTTCCTAGACAAAGAATTTAAAAACTTTTTGTTTATATGAAAGTCCTAATCCTGAACAATAATTATAAACAAATATTTGTCTTTTTCTATGCAACTTAATTAAGCCGCGTGTTTTTTGTCTGTACAAAATAATAGTAGCAAAATGTTAAACATCGAAAAATAGTATCGTTGTCTTATTTTTTTTAGTTCATTCGGCTTTTAAGTACATTATATAGTCGTGTAGTGTACTTACAGCGAAATTTTGGTTAAAAAAAAAAAAAAAAAATTAAAATAGGTGGAGGCAAACACTGTATTATTAGTACCCGTAATTTAATTGTAAAAATACTTTCAGAAGGTAAAACATACCTACTTATGCAAAAATATTGTGGAATGTTGTCCCACAGTTATTGCAAATTTCCAAAAATATAATCCAAACCAAGAAACACGAACTCACAAGTAAAAAAATCTTAAAACTTACTATGCGTACAAAGCGATTGGTGAACTCAACTCCCTTTTGTGACGTCCACATCCAGGTAAAACAGGACTTAGAGTCGAAATCTGGTTCGTCAACTATTTATAAACAGTTCCAAAAAGAATATCTTTAAAAAGGATTTCCAAAAAAAGTCCCATTACTAAACTACAGACTAAGTCGCATTCGCTTTAGTTTCGCGATATTTCCATCCGAATGGCCCCATACAATATGGCGCAACATTCTCTGCTCAGATGAGATCAAAATAATTATTTTTGGTACATATGGGATGCATGGGACAATAATATATTTGAGGGGACTAAATAACAAATAATATGTCCCAAAATTTGTTCTGAAGTCCATCAAGCACGGTGGTGGGAAAATCAACGTTTGGGTATGCCTTTCATATTATGGTTCAGGGTCCTTATTTTGAATAAAACGTAACATGGATGCCCCAATACTTATATATGGAAATATTAAGAGCAGTTATATTGTCTTATTTAAAAGAGTATATGTCACTCAAATAAATGCTTTAGCAGGAAAATTTTCCTAGGAAAACGAGCAAATTTACAAAAAAAAAAAAATGTTTTTCCGAAAATAAAACAGATGTTCTTTAGTGACCTGCTCAGTCACCATATCTGATTGCCATTGAAAATCTTTTGGGAGATATTAAAAAGATGTTGTTTTTAAAAAGAAACCGGAAAATTTGCAGGAATTTTGCCCGCCAATGTAGTCAGCTTGATGTCAAGCGGTCCAGCGGTTATTAGCGGACTCAAAGCCAGCCATTCCATCGCTGTCAAAGCCAATAATTGCTATTTTACAAAATATTAATGTGTATAAGCAAAATATGACAAAAAAAAAAAAGGAAACTTAATCAGGCAGTTTTACTTTTACAAGTATTTTTCATCGATCATTTTGAGTATTTTATCTGAATTAAGAAGTTCAATTTTAAATTAAAATTCTTTGAAGATTCTTTTTTTAAATGAAAAAAAAAATAATAAAATAAAAATCTTAATTTTATTGAATGTAAAAATTGTAAAAATAACGCTACTATTATATTGCACACAGCTGTATTATTTATCTCATTTATGTGTATATATGTATATATGAAATTTCAACTACAAGATTTTTCAATATGTACGCCAACATTTTCGACCAAGTTGTTTGTGATTAGTTAAGGAATAAAATTATCTATAGAATAAAAGAAATTTGAAGTCAATATCTTTATTGGGTACAAAAGTATACGATTTTAAATCAGAAAATTTGCAAAAGGTAACAAACAGAAGGACGGAAGTCAAAATTCTCTCAAGAAACAATTTTAAATTCTAAGAATATATATTTTTTTTTTTTTTAACTTTTCATTTAATAATAAAACCAAATGTAAATATTTTTTCTGAATTAAGCGCCATTTTCGACCCAATTAAGTGGTACCCCAATGTAGTCGATTAGGTAACTTTATACACAACAGCCACCATAGACTGTTGGGAATTCATATAACAGCATCCGGTTCGAAGGACCATAAACAAAGTGGGTGCGATAATGGTAATTCGTGTCTTTGTTTGTATTCCCTAAAGAGAAACAATTTTCCTAATATTCTTTAATTTCGTTTAATTTTTCTCTGCCTCTGACTGAGTTCTTAAAGATATTTTTTAAAAGGGCCTAGTTTTTGTTTTTTAACTACTTCTACTTTTAAAATTTTCTTTAAAAAAATCGCAAATCTTTAATTTTCTATTATTTTCTTTATCACTTACTATTTATCTGTAAAAACAACAACAAAAAACTTAAGAAAAAAGTACACAAATTTTTATTCAATTATAAATACATCAATAATACCTACTTTATTTACGCTTCCATTCAGAAATTAAAAAAAAAAAAAAAAACAAACTAAAAAAAATTAACTAAATATTTGAATTTAATTTTAAAATCATACACATGGCTCATCATATTTCAAGTATTTGTTTCTTTTGACGCTATTCATCATAAAGTTTTTTTTTTTGAAAAGATATTAAAAAAATATTTTTTTATTTATATTTTGTTAATAAGTAAACAATGAACCCGTAGCCAGCTATGGCTACCAATTGTTTATAAGAAAAAAATAAAAATGTTCCAGCTCTGTTTATAAACAGTTAGTTAAGTATTATAAATAATAAATAATACCTACTTATTTAATACGTAGTTAATTATAAACATTATAATGTTTATTTAACTTAAAAACTATAAATATTGACAAAAATAATCTATATTTATTATTATTATTATTTAGGGAATAACACGCTTATTTGTTTAAAACGAGATTTTAAAGAATTTTTTTCTTATACAAATTTTTTAAATATATAATAATTTAATGTATTATTGATAAAATAAAATAAATTAAAGCAAATAATTTAGGATTTTTAGTAATTAAAATATGAAAGCTTATAAGATGTTAAACAACTTTTTAGTTTTAATTGTGTATTGATATCCAAAATTTCTAGCTTATTCTGCAAATAATAGAATTATATACATAAACATTTCAATAGCAATTAGGAAAGTTTTTTTTTTTTTTTTTATTTTAATGAAATGTCTTTATTTAATTGTGAATAAAGTCGAAATTCAAGCTTCGTTTTTAATGATATGATAGGCCATTTTATTTCCAACATATTCAGCTTTATAAAAAAAGAGAAAAAATTGCAGATTTAATTGATTTTACTTGTTAAAAAATAAAATAAAAAATATTTTAATCGCCTTTTTATATATTATTAGGTAAAGAATGCATTTTTAAAATTATAGTTTTTTTTTTTTTTTTTTTGGCAGAATGGTAACGTCCGTCTGTCTATACATAAGGTTTAAATGGGTTGAAATGGTGCTTAATTCAGGGAAAAGTGATATCTACACTTTAATGATCAATTTTTATTTTTCTATTTACTAGGAAGTAAAAAATTAAATAATTTTACGAGTTATAGCAAGGATGTTTTACACCTGATTAGTAGTGTTATCACCACTACTTTTTGCTTTATATCCAGATGATATGCATGACTCACTTAATGGCGTATTAACAGTGAATAGACGAGATTAACAATTTACAACGTTATTTTACAACACGTATTCTGAAATTACCAAATAACACACATAATTATATTATAGCTTTAGAAACTGCACAACAAGATGGGCATATTACACGTACAGTCTTCAACTGCAATATATATCGAAAACTTTGTTTGATTATGCAGATGAAAGACTCCCACATAAACTGTCTAATATAATTATATCAAAAAACCTCTACTGGTTTTAAGATTTGAAATATAAAATGCAGGAACTGAACATTCAAACTGCCAACTTGGAACTGAATAAAATAACTGGGAATAAGAATATTGAGGCCATGAAAGCTAGAATTCACCAGGGGCAAGAAATAAGAGCAGCTACTAGTCAACAAAGAATCTATAAGTACTTGAATTTTCACAAAGGTCCAAGTTTTTGTAATGATTTCTATAGTCGGGATCAACTAAGTTGTATAATAAAGGCGAGAGCTGATTTGATGTGGCTGAATGGAAATTAATATAGAGAAGGGTCTTTAAGGTTATGCTATTTATGTAATCTAAATGAATTTAAAACAACTCAACATTTCATTGGTAGGTGCCCCATTATTAATATTACAGCTGACGGTTTTGCTTCGTAAAAAAATGGTTATGTCAGTCCGTCTATACATTAATCCCAGCAAAAAAACGATCAAGAGCTTTCAAAAAAGAACATTTTCACCACTTCAAAAGTAAAACAAAGTGCATATTTTAAACTTTTTTGAAAGTTCTTAATAATTACTTCCAAAAAAGTGAAAATAAATGAAATTTTAGCTGAAAAAAACGTTAATAATTTCTAAGAAAATTAAAATTTTATAAATTTTAATGCATTTTTATTATCTTTTAATAATGCTAAAACTGAATTTTTGTAAAAAAAATTTCATAAACATTGTTTTAAAGGAAGTACTTCAAAAGAAATGAATAAGAAGCATAAAAAAAGAACATCCTACCAATGACAACCATGGTTTGAAAAAAGAACTTCAGCAGCTCTTTTGCACCAGTAAGTACTTCCTTCCAATGCCAACACAATGTTAAATTCATGACTTTTTCAGTTCCTTTTTTGCTGGGAATATTAAATGGGTCGCAAATGGCGCTTAATTCAGGGAAAGGTGATGTTACTAATTTAATATTTACATTTGGTTTTTATATTGATCGAAACATAAACACAAGTATTTTTGGCATTTTTTAATTTTTTCTTGACAGAATTCTGATGTCCGTCCTTCCGTCCGACTGTTTATTAATTTTTGCACACTCTTAAACTCAAAGTCGTATCGATATCTTTACCTAATCACAAAACAGGAAAAAAACTTAGTCGAAATTGATGGGCTATATATTGAAAAAATTTGACTAAAATTTTGCAAAATTTAGATATTTGAAATTTCAAATGCTTATAACTCGAAAAATAAATGAGATAAATAGTATATGTTTTTTATAGTATAGGTTTTATCAAGACATGAAAATTTTTGAAATCGGATAAGGAACAAAGATTTGATTAGAGGTTGAGCATTTACTATATCAAATGTACCCTACTTTGAGTCACCATAGCTCCGCTCCTGCGATGTATGTAAGGTCCTCCTTCTAAATTTAAATTTTCACCCTCCTCAGCAATGCTTTTGCAAAATTTAGTTTACCCTTCTGGAGCGGAGCTATTGGTGCTAATTTTTGTATCTCTTTTTATATCTCTTTAAAGCTCTTAATAAAACCTTTAAAAAACATGTATGCATGTACTATTTATCTCATATATTTCCAGGATAAGACCTATGAAAAACATGTTCTCATGTGCTAATTATCTGTTATAATTTTTCAAAATCTGGTTAAAGAACAAAATTATCGATTGAATAAAGAAAACTAGAACTCTTCTGAATTCAAAAATAAACAATGTTGAATTTGAAAATTGTAAAAATTATGATTTTTTGTGTGTCTTTTTTTTTTCTAAAATTAAATTTTATTTAAAAATATATAATAAATTTACACTTTTCTAAAAGCTATCTTCACAGAGATGATAAAACAATCCTAAATATTTAACAGGACTATGTACAGACCCTCCCGATTTTGACTTATTTTATATCAAAATCTTGATTTAGCCTACATATTGTAAAATTCCAAAGGTTAATTCTGCAAAGCGAATGCAGTTTCAAAAACTCTAATGTTTTCCAAAGAAGAATTTGCCAATAGCCTTTTCCAAACCTGCAATAAATGTGAACTTTATGGGCAAAATTCCAAGTTTACTTCCTTTTGTGGAATTTCGTCGGTTTTTTTAGGAATTGTGGAATTTCTCTTACAAAACTCTTAAACTCTTTTACACTTTACCATTTCAAATGATAAAGGCAATAATCACTAAAAATTTCGTTAAGATAACTTAACAAAAAAGAATTTTATGAGAGATCTAAAATTTATAGTTCCTCCTAAAAAACCAATTTGTTATACAGAATTTTACTTCAGTTCCAAAAATCTAAAAAATTATGAACTTAATTTTTTTCAAACCAAGTCTAGCTGACATTATTTTTAGTTTTATACAAAAAGAATTAAGTCAATATCTTTTATAGAATAGAAATCAACGCCACTTTAAAATCTAATATTTCAGGACCATGAAGGTTAAAAGCGGTGACGATAATATCTTGATAGATAAGATATATAAATCTAATTTAATACCATTTAACCATTTATAACTAAGTACTACAGTTAGTCAATGATATTTTTCTCAGCTATTTTAATTAAATAAAATTAATTGGGAATAATGAATACAATTATAAAATAAATTCTTACAAATTACAACAATTTGTAGCACTTAAGTATAAATATGTATATTAATGATTAACTATTAAATAAAATACAAATTTTTCATAGTAAATTATTCCTAGAAAATTACCGACTTGAAATATAAACATTGGATACATAAGTCGGGGTTCACACATAGTAATTTTTCTTACAGCAATATTGACTTCGTAGGTGAGAGAGCTAAAAGAAATGTAAAAGTTTAGTATTCTCTTCTCCTCTCTCTCTCTCTTATAGATTCAGAATTGCGGCAAGTAAAATTTGCTATGTGTGAACCCCGACTTATAATTTTTTTTTTTTTTTTTTTTTTTTTGTTTTTTTAATTTTCGAAATTTTTTTTATTTGACTATAAGCAAATAAAAAAACTCGTATGTGGAGTTTGGTATATCATGCAAAGGTATAAATGTAGAATTTTACTTATTCCTTTCCTTTCCAATTTTTTTTTTTTCATTGTGCTTATCAAGATTTTACTGTAGCTTTATGATAAACTATTTTTTAATTTCTAAATTGTGCCATAGATTAGTTTTAACACCTGTTTTTTTTTTTTTTTTTTTGCAAAAAAATATATAAAATAAAAAATTAGTTGCCAAGTTCAATATATGCATATAAACTAAAACTGGGTACGTCTCTTAGGTTGGATGAAAAATGTACTCGTTTTTTACCATGATTTAATTGTTCCATATGGCTAAAATAGAATATTAATTATTAATTATAATTACAATTATTTTTTTATATTTTATCTGGTATTGATAAATTAATAAGTAGCCATAATATGAACGGTTATAAATAACAGGAAAATATTTTTAAACAGTTTGGGTGGAAACATTATTGAATGAATAAATTAAAGGAATTTTTGTAACATAAAATAAGATAAGACTAAAGTTGTAAGATTGCAATTTAATTAAAAACATAAAAAATGAAAGTATTTAAAACTTTTAAGATAAGAACTTGTACATATTTACCTCCGGTTTTTTTTAAAACGAACGAAAAATTAGTTTCGACAAAAACAACAAATATATTTTAAATTTCATTTGTTGTTTTTCATACAATTTGTCGTTTTATAAAACTTTAACTTTAGGCTAAATTGAAAACTCATCTTTAATATCAACTATTAACTATTTTTATCGTCTATCAAATTCTCAAACTTAATTCAAGAAGTTTAAATATATCAAATTACAAAATTTATATTTTTTCTGATTTAAATAAACTAACACGTATTTTTTTTTTAATTCTTTTTAAATAATAAATATTCTTAATTTATTAACTATCTACTTAATTAAACTTTCATTTTAGCTTCTTTTTTTTATTAATAATGAAGTTACCACTAATACAATGTGAAAAAAAAAATCGTTTAATTTACATAATACGTTTACAAAAGATTCATTAAACAATTGATCTAAAAACTTATTTAGTTCTAAATAATTTGAATATGAATTCTTGACAGTTAAGAAACTTGATCGGTTAGATTTATATATATAAATCACTAACTAAACAATACATAAAGTTTTGAAAATATTAAAAAAAAAAATACGGAAAAAAGCTTTTTATATAAAAGAATTGTATTTTAAAAATAAGACGGGATTTAAGCTGTTGATCAATTGAGCTGAAATAATGAAACATTTATAATTTAATATTGATTTATTTATAAATTTTGTTAAGTAGTTATAAGTGTATGGTTAGAATTTTATTTTTATTTGTTAATTTTGCTAATTTGTAAGTAAGTTTTAAAATAAATAAATAAAAAAAAAATATATATATATATAAAAATACATAAATTACATATGGGGCTTTATTTGAAGACAATTGGAGCTACAGTGTACAGTGAAGCAGAAACGAAATTTTTGGGAAATATATCTGTAAAGTCTAATCGGTTGGTAAGATTCACATAAAATTTCACATAAGCATGGAAGAGGAGTTTGGAAGGAGAACCCCACACATTGGGAAAAAAGGTGTCAAAGTGGCGATTAATTGAATTTTTAATTAAAATTTTTGTAATAAAGTTGGGTACCGAATAAAAATAGATACAATTATGTATCAATATCAATTAAAATCTTCAAGCTAGGTTGTTCTGTTTTCTTATAAGGAGCTGTCAAAGTTAAAAATTTTTTACATGTTGGATAATTTTCAATTTTCATAAATTTTCAGTTTATTCATTTTTAATAAAAAGTCTTTTAAATTAAAAATTTAAAATAGTACCATAAACATTAGGTATTTAAGTGTACTTTTCTTGAAGTATTTATAAATTATATTTTGTGGAAATATTTTTTTATTTTTTTTGAAAATTTTCCTAAAATACACTCATTTTCAACTTTCATTGAATGCAACAAGTTGAACTTTTTGAGCACTGCTGGATGTAGGGTGATCGCTCAGAAGTTTTCATAATTAAAATTACACATTTTCTTGAGGTCTAGTCTTTCAGAAAATGCCAAAAAATATTAAGCATTTTTAGCAAAATTTAAAAAAAAATTAAATATATAAATAGCAATATGCCGAAAACGGCTTTTTGCGAAAAATAACTTTTTTATTGTTGAAAATGGTTCTTTTGGGCTTCAGCAATAGCTTTTGTTCTGCGACTTTTTCATAATTCCGTTATTTACAAAATTACCGTTATTTTAAAGTTATTGAAGAAAATCACAATTTTGACCTTTAAATTTCCAGAATTCGACCAAATGATGTTTGGCAACTTTGTACAAAATCCTTTGGTGAGTATTTTTGCTGAACATACGAACTCATAATATTTGCAAATGTAATTTTAATAAAAAAATGAATTTTGCGCCATCTAGCGGCAATAATTTGTACTAACTATGTTCAGCAATTTGAAAGGTATTTTAAATACCTTTCCTTTTGTTTTAAAAATCGGTTGAAAAATAACCGGAAATCATTAAAAAATGTTCTAAACAGAAACAGTGATACAAAGAAAAACAACAAACAACAATAACATTACAAATGTAAACAAGCGCGTATAGGAGGTGGGCGGTAAATTGGGCGAACCATGCCTATTTTTGTTTCCGTGTTTACATTTGTCCATGAAGTATTTGTACAAAATTTCTTTGACCTTTCACCTTATTTGGGAGGTGGGCGGTAAAGTTGGTGGACCACGACCATTTATTGTTTCCAAGTTTATATCGACCCATGAAAATGTTGTTATAGTACATGCTTTTATTTAAGAGAGATATAGCAGAAAAGTATGAAATTAAGCTACAATGGACACCCTGTGTTTTTAGTTTTCTGCTCATAACTTTTTTGTTTATTTACAGATTTTACTCATTTTCAATATCAAACAAACGTTATATAAGATAAATATTTGGGACAAATTTCGTCCCTCTTCGTTGTGCCGTTCGAGCCCTATCCTGCTTTCAACAGTCGCACATGGCTAGATCGACTCAGAATCTAACCAGGACTCAGAAAACATATACTTTATGGAGTTTTAAATAGAAAATAGAAAACAGCTACTTTTGTACGGCACAAATTTGACTGAATGCTATGCCTTGAAAGTCAACATAGTTGTTGATGACAATAATATCTAAAATTCTGCGGTGGTGCTTGAAGATTACATTCCTACTTCAAAAGTTATATAGGAATGAAGGTGAAAAAAAAACGCATTTTTTCAACTTTTTCGATTTTATTTTTTTTTTTTTAACATTTTCCAAATTTTCTCGTAAACGAAAAATGCGATCGTCAAGCACCACCGCAGAATTTTAGATATTATTGTCATCAACAACTATGTTGACTTTCAAGGCATAACATTCAGTCCAATTTGTGCCGCGTTAAGTATTAGCAGTAGTATTTTCTTATTTCCATGTTTTGTTGTTGCCATTTTGGTTTTCTCAGTGTATTATTACCACAATATCCGAAAATGAAAGACTACTACCCAGATTAACTATCCAACTAATAAAAACATTGAATTTATAGCAGTTAACATAAATAATACGTTAAATTCATAAAAATTAGAAAAATCCAAGTTTTAAGGGCCACCCTATATTTCCGTTATAGGACAAGTGAGGGACACCCTAATTAGATATTAAGGTAGCTGACTCTATCCCCAAAGCACTCAAAATCATTCGGCATTCATAGCTTGAAAATGAAAAAGTACATTTTTTTGGCATATTGCTATATATAAATTTACTTTTTTGGTAAAAATTTGCAATTTTTGAGACTTATTTTAAAATTTTGATTTAAAAAAATTTTTTTCTTGTTATCAATGATAGTTATCTCATTTTAAAACTTTTTTTTTTAGGATAATTTAGAAAATTATAGAGAATTTAGCGTATTTTTAAAAAAATTTTGTTTGCATTTTTGTAACTTACCCGATTTCAAACATTTATATATCATCTTAAAGCTCTTGATAAATCCTTTGAAAATCATGCTTATATATTTTTCGATATATAATTTGAAATTTCAATAATCTCAACATTGCAATAATAATCTATACTTTGGTAAAGTCTTTTCCATATATATCCCAACATTTTAAAACGATTTTATTTTATGCAATTTATTAAAGAATAAAATTATCTATCCAATAAAGAAAATCTGAAGTCTTTATTGAGTCCAAAAAAAAAACAAAAAAAAAAAAAAAACGACTGAATTGGCAAATTTGCAAAAATTAACAAACAGACGGACATTAAAATCTTCCAAAAAACAGTCTTAAAATTCCCAAAAAAATATATATGTTTTTATACACTACACCACCATAGGTGGTTAAAGTATTATGTGTTTGTGCTGATGTTTGTAATGCATACAAAAAGTTATCCAACACCCACCTTAAAGTATACCAATCGACTCAGAATCCCTTTTTAAATCGATCTAACGATGTCCGTCCGTCCGTCTGCCTGGCTGGACGGCAGGCTGGCTGTCCATATAAACCTTGTGAACAAAGTAAAGGTCGCAATTTTTTTAGATAATTCAATGAAATTTGGCACGTGGGACTTTTATGATACAAGGACGAAGCCTATTGAAATTGGTTGTGATCGGTCATTTATTTCACCTAGCCTCATCCAAATGTCCCCCCGGAATAGAGATTCAACACTCAAAAATGCCTTAAAAATATAAATATTTTAATGAAATTCGACGCAAAGAAGTTTTGTACAAGTGTCAATCTTTGTACCAAATTTTAAGAAGATCGGTCCACAATTAACTATACCTCCCATATAAAGGTCTAATATAAGTCCCCTTCCCGAATTTTTATACTCATACATAATGGTGTAGGGTATCATATGGTCGGTCTTGACCGACTGTACCTTTTTTTCTCGTTTCTTTTCGATTAACACAAAAACTATATCAAAATATTAAAGTATTCATATCACTTTGCTCTGAATAAAGCGTCATTTTCGACCCATTTAACCCAAATGTATAGACGGATGGATGGACATTACTACTCTGCCAAAAAACATCCTATAGTTCCAAAAATGCATTTTTTTTACTTACTAATAAATAGGAAAATTAAATGTTGATATCGCCTTTCCCTTACCCCTAGTCTATACGTAGAAATGTTTGTGTCCGCAATTGTAAAATTCTGTCTCTCTCTTTAAAATGTTACGTATGGACCAATAAGAAATCTATTGCGCAATATATTTCGCAATAAATGTTTAAACACAAAGCTGAGCTTTAATGTTTAACATTAACTGTCAAATTTATTGTTCTATTGTAAAATTCTATTTTTTTTTTTTTAACAAAAAAGATGCAAGACGAATTTATTTTATTTTAAAACGATAAATAAAAAATTAAAACGAGGAAAAAATAAAATGTTCGTTAAGAAAGACAATTTAAAATTAAAATTTCTCATGTGCGTTTTCTTCACCCCTTAACTCTAATGTATAGATGGAAGGACGGTACCATTCTCCAAAAAAAAAAAAAAAAAATAAAATTCTAAAAACGCATTTTTTACCTAATAAAAAATAAAACGAGATAAATAAGATATTGATACTACCTTTGCCTGAGTTACTCGCCATTTTCGAACCCTTTTACCCCAATGTGCTCCGTCCCACTGGTGACGTACCACAGTGGTTCCAAATCGATTTTTTTTTTTATACCCTACACCACCATAGGTGGTTGGAGTATTATGTGTTTGTGCAGAAATTGTAACACAGAGAAAAAATCTTCGGACCCCCACCTTAAAGTATACCGTTCGACTCAGAATCACTTTCTGAGTCGATTTAACGATGTCCATCCGTCCGTCCGTCTGGTCGGCTGGCTGTTCATGTAAAGCTTGTGCGCAAAGTACAGGTAGCAATTTTGAAGATAATTTGATGAAATTTGGTACATATGCTTTCCTCAAGCCTATTGAATTTGGTTATGATCGGCCCATTATTTCACTTAGCCCCCATACAAATGTCCTCCAGGAATAGAGTTTTAACACTTATAGATGCCTCAAAAATGAAATTTAGCACAAATAAGTTTTATATAAGCACAAATCCGTCTGCCGAATTTCACGAAGATCGGTCCATAACTGACCATATCTTCCATATAAACCCCTCTCCCGAAAGTCACTTTAACGTGCATAAATCCCATACAAATATTAGTATTGTGTAATATTTAATACAAGTAAGTTGTATATAAGTAAAAACAAAATTATGTGGATCGAAATGGTGTCGGGATTGACCGACTATATCTTCTTCTCTCGTTTTTTTTTTTAAGTATTTCTGTAACTTATGAACCGTTGGATACATCTAAAAAAAATTTCACATGGTCATAGCTGAGGTGTTTCCAAGTTTTTTTTTTTTTTTTTGAAGAGTACAGGCTTCTAGTGGGTCACGAGGGTAGAGGATAAACCTCCAAATTGGTCACCTCGAATATGTAATTTTTTTTTTAAATTCGTCAAAAATTCATTTATGACTTGAATGTAAAAAAAAAAAAAAAATAGTGTAAGTAGTCCTTGTAAATCTCTACCAAAAAATATGCTTACTTAATTTGCACCCTAAATTTTTTTGAAAATAATCACAAAATTTTTTACAAAATTCTTAATAATATTAATGCAAGAATCATGTAAATATATCTATCCAATAAAAAGTTATATTAATGAAAAGTTGAAACTTTTAAAAAAATTTACATTTTTTGGTGTTATTTTCCAAAAAGGTGATAATATTCTTTCACTTCTGAAATATATATTTTTTTGTTTTCAAAAGAAATCTTAACGCAAATGCGTGTAAAATAAAATCGGAGGCTCTCTGGGGGAACGGGTTCCCCTCAAGTTCTATCCAAAATTTGTCAATTTTGAAAAAGTTTTTTAATTTGTTTTCTTAAATTCAAAAATGTCAGCTTTGACAAAAAAAATATATTGACAATATAGCCCCATATGTTGGTTAAATACACAAAAAATATCTAATGAGCCACGCTTTTTACAACGACAGGGTGACCATTTTAATGAAAAAAGTCAATTATTGAAACAAGTTTTCCCCGGACTGCGATTTCGGGCATTTTCGTACAAAAAAATTACAAGTTTTTTTAATTCCCTGATTTTAGAACAAGTCTATCTATATTGTGACAAAATTTCATTAAAATGCCTTTACTTGTTTAAGTTTTATTTAGCTCCAAATATTAACATTATTTCTCGAAAATATGCTTAAAATTCAATTTTTTTTTTTTTTAACAAAACTTCTATTTTAAAATAAAGTCGACTTTAACAAATATATAATTTTAAATTTCTTTTGTGATTAGGCTGACTATTTTTATTATTTTCGACAATTTAAAAACCTTTGAATCTTAAAAATCAATTTAATTTTAAATAAGTATCATGATTTCCAATGATTTATTTAACATTAATTATTAAAACTTTAAGTAAGAAACTGTCACTTAATTTGAGTTCTGTTCCAATTCTATTCAGATTCAGAAAGTACAATAAAGCGTTTTTCTAACAATTTAAAAATAATTCTGATAAATCTTGATATTATTAAAACATAATAGGTTAAATATTTTTAAAAAATATTCAAAATCACAGTATTCTAACAAACTATATATAAATTATACATAGAAAAAACTAAAGTTTCATTTTAGACACAAAAAAATATAGCCTATTAATAGAATTATCAAAAACAGGGATTAAAAAAACTACTAAATTAGTAGAGAAATTAGTTTCTGTTTCATAATTATAAATAAAATTTTTCAAATATAATCATTTTAATAATATTCAAATTAAAAATATCAAAATTTTTCATTTATGTTTTTAGCCAACAAAATAAAATAATTTTGCTAAAATTTAAAATTGAATTTTAAAATTTTAGTTTTTTTAGCTTTTTCACATATTCAAATTATAATTGTTTATAATTTCAAAGAAATTAAAATTTGAAAAATAAAAACTAAAAATTTATGAGAAATTGAATTTTTATTACTAAAAAATTTTAACTAAAATTATATGAGAAATTTAACAAAATTTACTAAAAAAAACTAACGAAATTTCATTTTAAGTTTAAAAAATGGAAATAAATTTTTTTATTACAAAAAGCAAATTCTTAGAATTGTATAAAATAATTGAAAATGATATTATTAAACCAAATAAGAACCAAATTTAACTGCACTTGTTGGCGAAATTTTCTGGTAAAAATGGTTGGAAAAATATATAAATAAGCCACATGTTTTTTTTTTCTAGTTGTAGTTGTGTCGCCCTTAAAAAATATGTTGCATCTTAAACAAATTAGACAAAAATCTCAAATATATTTGTCTAGAAGAATTTATTTTTAATTTTTGGTGCTTAATAGTTAATATTGCACAAAATTTTAGTATCCAAAATTTTACCAAATACTTCATTAATTCTCAAAAATATGATGATTTCCCAAAAATTTAAAATTTCACTAAAAATCCAAAATTTCGCAAACATTTTAAATTTTACAATAATATGAAATTTCGACAAAAAATACAAATTTTACCAAAAATACACAATTTCGAAATGTCACCAATAAAATCCAAATTTACCCCAAAATTCGAAATTTCACTGAAATCCAAAATAATAAAATCCCATCCATATTCCGAAATCTTATCGAAAATTAGATATGTCATAAAAAATCCGAAATTTAACAAAACCCCATAAAAAAAGCTTAGATAAATTAAAAGTAATTTTAGTCGTCAGTTTTTAATTTTTATAAATCGAACAAATAATTCTGGATTTATAGTTAAATATTTGTTTGACTACTATATTTGACATGCCATAAAAAATCAGTGACAGACAGTTCACACATTCTTTTTTTTGCAAGCCAACAAATTTTAATAAAAAGTCTTTGTGAGGCAAAATTTGGAAACACATTCGATAGTCTCATTTAATATGGCGTCTTA
Source organism: Protophormia terraenovae (assembly GCA_951394005.1). NCBI lineage: Eukaryota > Metazoa > Arthropoda > Insecta > Diptera > Calliphoridae > Protophormia > Protophormia terraenovae. The sequence goes on along the minus strand of OX596075.1, from coordinate 129,255,916 downwards.
TATATTTCGTCAAACTCTTTCCAACTGTGAACGAGAGAAAAATCAAACCAAAGTTATCATAAAATTATTTAAAAGAAGTCTGACAGATACATTTAAAATTCGATAAATGATTTTATGATATTACGATTCCACGACAGATTTTACTAAAATTTGTATTCATTCTTAAAAGGATTGCACATTAACATTGGTTCCATTTCAGTTAATTTATTGAGAAAAATATATAAAATACATAAATATTTATTCTAATAACATGTAAATAAATTTTAATTATGTATAATATAATAAAAATTTCCTTTCGGCAGCAAAAAGTTTAAGTTTAATTTTTAGTAATTTTAGTTTACATTTTTTAGTAAAAAAAAATAATTTCTCATAAAACTAAAATTTTAATTTTTCAATCTTTAATTTCTCATAAATTTATAATTTTCAAATTTTCATTTCTTTTTTTAGTAAAATTTTCTAAGCTAAAAAAAATTGTATACTAAAATTATTATTTTTATTAAACTAAAAGCAATTTGAAATATTTTATATTTACAAAAATATTTTTAGTTTAATATAAGCAACAGTTAAATAAATTTTCATATCTGAAATTACTTTCTTTTAAAAACTAAGACTAAACATATTGCTGTTTAGTTTTTAGTAATCAGAAAAATAGTTAATACATAATTTTAATCCCTGATCAAAAATAAAAACTATCCAATTACTTTTTTAATTGCAATTATTCAAAGGATCAAAATTCAAATTTTATAATATTTTTATTAAAAATAAAACAATTAAATTTTCAATTATTTTTCTTATTCTATCAAATAATAAATGAATAATATATAAATATAAGTAGTAATTTGAATAACTGCATATACAATTTTTTTCAAAGGTTGAATTTCAATTAATAAAATAATTGAATTGAATCGTAACTGAAATTGGATTTTAGATTTTTTATATAAAATTTGAATTTAATTTGTTAGAATACTTTGATTTTGAGTAATTTATTTTTATTTAAAAAAAAAAAAAAAAATAAATAATATAGGAATTTAGATCTTATCGAAATTGTTTTCCAAAATATTTTTTCTGTCTGGTTAATATATTAAATACTTTTCTGTATTTAATATACAAACCACCACTGTTGAAAGCAGCAGCGCCCTTCTTAACAGAGTGTTAAGCTCTAACACTAGCCAAATGTACAAAATAAAAGCTTTTATGCATAAAGTTTTAATGTTAACAAACTTGCTTAACACACGTTACTTTCTGGTAAATTTAAAATTCATATTTAAACACACACGAAAGCTATCTTAACACAGCACACATTTATGTTTATGAATTAAAATATTACTTTATTTTTAAAAAAATTACACTTTACAAAATATTTAAAGATATTATTAAACAATTTACATTTATTCATAAAATTAACTAAATAAATAACAAAAATACATTTGAAAAAATAAATAAAAAATAATAATAATTTAAAACTTAATCAATCTTTAGGTAAATTACTATCACTCTTCCCCCGACTATAGGGTCGTGAACCGCCCAACATTCTTTCCAATAAACTTTGTTTCGATTTACGTTTAGAAGCTATAATTTCCTTGCACAAATCATTAAAAACTTCAGCCACTTGATCCACATGATCTGCCGCTGAGACTTCACTAAATTTACAATCAAAATCTTTAGATAAGATTTCTCCCTCATCACGACTAACTTGACGCAAATGCACCATATCTACTTTATTGGCCACCAGTTGTACAGGAGTATCTGATTGTAGATCAGACTTGGCACGACGTATGTAATTGAAACTGCTGCGATCTGTTATGGAATAGACTAATAATAGGCCATCGGCCCATTGTACTAGTTCACCGGCATTGGGGAATTCATCGTCTGCCTAAATAGTGACATCATCGTTATCATCATCAAAACAGGTAAGAGGAAGACATGAAAATAAAATAGAAAAAATTTATTAAAAAGAGAAAAAACTACATACAAGGTTGCAGTTAATGTTAATAAGTTAATAAGTTTTGTTGCTTTTGTTTGTGTATTTATTCCTTGTATTATGTTTTAGTGATTTAATTTTGTTAGTAGGAGTACTATATAGTAACATTAAAAATGAAAGTAAAAGCTTTAGCAAACATGCGATGACACCATATTATTGTATATTGTCCTTTTTCCCTCTTTTCTTGTTTATTTTTGCAGGCGCGTCAGTGTGGTTTTTTTTATGTTATTTTCGAGGACTTTTACTTTAATATTTTTTTAGTTGTTGTTAGTGTTAGAGCTATTTGTGGTGACCTAGTTTTTAGTATAGGAAAACTAAATGATGATGCGCGTTGCCACACCATCATTAAAAGTGTCTTTAGTGAAATGACATTTTGACACATGATAGGAAAATATATTTAAGTGTGAAAAAAGGGGAAAATATTACTAATTAATCCAAAAAGATAGTTAGACTAATATGTTGAGCAAACTGCAAATTTGTTTTAAAATTTGGGGTTAAAGTTTACTAAATCGGTTCTTAAAATATTTTAGAAATACATTGAAATACAAAAACTTTACATTGATAAATAAGGTGAGTGAAAGCAAATTAGTGGGAGCCTTTGGTTGTGGATAGAAATTTATTATACGAAAATAAAGTAAAAAAAAATCAATACTAAAAATTCACAATGAAATTTCCGATATTTATCATCCATATATCTACCAATTTTTATATTCTTATAAACCAATATACATTATTTATTTAAGTGAGAATAATAATTATAGTCCTCTATACGTTGGAAAAAGTATAATTGTAGTGATAGGTATTATTACAAATAAAAATTATTTTGATTCCATTTTATCATGTGTCAGATTTTATGTTTCGTTTTTCATGTTTTGATTCGAACTTTTCATATTATTATACTATCTTACTATTTTATTATCCTACTCTATCAGATTGTTATTTCATTTCATTATATTATTATCTCATCTTATCATATTATTATCCAATTCTATCATATTAGTGTTGCATGATATCATATTATAATCCCATCTTTTCATATTAACTAATCTTATATTATTATGGTTCTATTTTATCACATTATTATTCTATCTAATAGTATTTTAAAATAAAACTATAAAAAATAGTTCAAAATTATTATTTTTATAAATTCTTTATTGAGTTCATTACATTTGTTTCAAACTAAAGAAAAGTGTTTATTAACCATAAAAAATTATTTATATATTATTTGTTCATTAATTATCATATGCTGTCCAAGATACCATGTATTTCTTGAATCACACCAAATATAGGAAAACCTTGTCTACTTATATTAATTCATCTATTATTACGTTTATACCCACGATTATTGCAAATAAAAATAACTTGCAAATATATAAATGACTGTTTATAGGCAAATTACATCAAGAAATATATTTCTTTATTTGTCGTGCCAGATGGGAAAAATACAACTATTATCACCGAAAATTCTATGAACGTAAAAAAAAATGGCACCCCGTACGCTTATTTGCAATTAGCTTCGTTAATCACGATAAGTTTTCGTGAGTTACTAACTCGAAAATAAAATATTAACTCACCGTTTATGCGGCAAAATGTTCATATCACAATATTTTAATTGCGAGTAAGGGGTGCGTATAAACGATATATATAAACTAGATGAGAATTATAATGAGTTAAAAGAAAATATATTCAAAAACAAATATGTAATGAATTTTTAACCATATTTGTAAAAAGTATATTTATTTGTAATAATTCATTGTTAAGGGAATAATAATATTAATATGGTTTGAAAACAAAATATGGTTTAAGAACAAGAAAAACTATTTAGGTATTATAAAATTATAAAATAATGATATTTTATCATTTTAATAAAATTTTGTTTCAACTATATTAAAGTTTTTATTGAATCTAAACATTGAATGATAAAAATAAAACAAGAACATTGTTATCATGAGCACAGTATTATTTTTTTCTCTGTGTGTAGGCTCCTTAAAAATAACAAATAATTCAGTTGTACTCAATTGAGTACAGTGACTTCTAATGAGTTAATAGACAACATAAGCATGGAATTTATGCATGTTGAAGTAATTTTCGGAAGTTGACCTTATATGGGTACTAGGTGAAATTTTATTTTTTTAAATTTGTTCACACTGATTTATACTTTTATAAAACATATTTAAGCTGATTTATATAAAATCTTGACAGACGAACGGAAATCGAACAATCGACTCAGAAAGCTATTCTGAGAGTAGGTGGGAATCTGAGAATTTTGTCTATGCTCGGTTTTTTAAAAAGCAAAAACCGGTTAATCTACGAGTATTTCCGTTTTATATTTTTGAATACACCTGTTCTGAGAATACAATATTCTGAATATATCGTAGTATTAATAAAACTTTCTAAAAATGTTTTAAATAAAGTAAAAGGAGAGAATTATTAAAATTTTTGTTTAAAGGAGCCAAATTAATTTTTACGAAATATCCTTTTTTTTAGTTTCCAATAAAGTTCTCGGTCTAAATATATGAAAACGGAGCCATAAACTGCCACCAAAAACCTTATCGATCACAGAAGAAGCAAAATCATGGGAATCTTTAATTTGTTGAATAGTAATTGTCTTTTTAATAAATTTAAATGGAACTAGTAAATGATTAGCTAAGTCATGTGGGTATGAGACCAGAAAATCTAAGTTGTCAAAAAGATCTACCATCCTTTTTCTCTGAACATGTAAGGACATTTGTACGAAGCCATTAATAATTCTTGCCAAATCAATCAGTTGTGCATCACCGTGAATTTTAGATTTTAAAATAGCTTTCAAGGTACCTAAATCTACCATCCAATAGTATTAACTATAAAATAAAAAAATTAATACAGTGTCTCTTGAGATACCCAAACTTTATAAGAGCCTTTGTTCTGTTACAATTGAGAACCAGAAAAAATTATCTATATAGCTTTCTCTTAGCACAAACTCTTCAATTATATGCTGTTACAAGTAAGGACGAGGGGACATTAGACAGCCTACTAATTGTAGTTTACATGTATGACCTTTTTTAAAGAGCTAATTCATAGATTGGATTGAACTGTTCGATTATTTAGAGGAATGTAGCCTTCCGTTTAAGAATTTATTTCATTAATAGCCGTAGCCGTAGCGTAGATTCAACGGCTATTCAGTTTCCAAAAAAGCACTCCAGACCAATCTGACATGATATATTCTTTAAAGTGCAGGTGAGCAGCTTTTTATACACGCAGATATAGTTGTAGTGACCATTATCTAAGAGCAACATAATATGACTGGAATACATGGTCACAGCGTAAATATGATTATAAATTATAATTGTTATGATTATATTTTATCATATTTTGTACGATTTTATGGTTAGATTTTTCATGTCATAATTCTATCAGATTATAATTTCATTTTATTATATTATTCCATCTTATCATATTATCATAAAGATGGAAGTAGGCACGGGACGAACAAACGATTCTATAAATTGTCTGATAGTTTTTCAGGCAGAAATTCTGGGCATTTATATAGCCTCTGAGATTACTATCTATGTTGATAGTCAGGCAGCATTATCGTCACTGACGAGTCATTATGTTATGTCCAGATTGGTATATATTTGAATGCAAAAAAGAATTGATAAGCATAATGGATGTCTACATGATAAGACTAAGTTGGGTTCCGGGACACTGCGACATTCTTGGCCGTGAAATGAGCTCGGCCGATGAGCTGGCTCGTAGTGGCTAAGAACTAGATAGGTTTTTCGTGGAGATATCTGTTAGGATTTTAATTGGGTTCTATTTTATAGCCATAAAGAATTGGACTTTGGTCAACACCAATCGAGTCTGGAGGGTTTGAACATACTGCAGCGTAATGTCTTATGCTGGCAAATTCGTAACACCTTGTGGGTATGAGTCTGAGTAGTCTGAGGGTCATGGTGGGAATGATCGCTGATCATTTCTCAATAGGCAACATGATGAGTAAATGAAACATTGCCACGTCAAACTTTTGCAGGACGTGTGATGATGTTGAGGAGCTAGAGATAGTAGAGCACAAACTCTGTCATTGTGTAGGGCTTCAGCGCGGAAGGCTGAAGTGGTTTGGGAACCACTTCCTGCATGAACTAGATGAGGTTACAGGCAAAGGCCTTATTTATCTTATAAGGTTTCTAATAGGAATAAGATGGCTTAGGGTAATCATAACTGATTGTTAGGTTTTAAGTTCCATTTTTATTTATTTATCTTCTGTTTTTCTATTCCATTTTTATTTTTCCTTCTCTATCTATAAAGGGATCACAATGAACTGTTTGGTCTCTGGGTCTCCTTTCAACTTAACCTACCCTATCATATTACCATATGAATGTTCCATTTTATTATAACATTATCCCTACTTATCATATTATTATCTCATCTTATCTTATATGATTCCATTTTATCATATTATTATTGAATATAAACATTAAGTAATAAAACTTAAACAAAAATATTGCTATCACGAATACAGTTTAATTAAAATTAATAAAAATCAACAATTAGAACATAATATTGTTATAGTGATAACGCCGTAACCATGTTCTTTCTCTGCGTGCATGTAGCTAGTCTAAAGGGTATATATTCAATTACCTAAAAGTCATCAAAAACCTAAAATCATTAGGAAATTGAAAAAGTTTTTCAGTTGTAGTATCAATCTTTCACCTTACAGTAAAAAATAAAGATTGCTTTAGAAGAGAATTTGTGGTCCAACCATACTTTGTTAATATTTCCGTTATGAAAAAATTATCAAACTTCTCTCGGCGGGATATAAATATATTTGACTTTTCACATTCTGTATTTCGCATTTTGATATGAACGGTACCCAGAGTTCCAGTCTAGTAATTGGTCTCTGAGCTGAAGGTCTGACTTGACAAAAATGAATTTATTGTGGAATTCAAAAGATCGATAACTGCAAAGAAATTTCCATGTATTTTCGTCATAAACATTCTTCGTGATTAATAAATGATAACATATATTGAGATTATCTAAATGTTACCAAAGTTTCAAAATGTTTATGTAAATGACAGAAGGCTCCAGATAATTCCAATTAGATTTTAATGAAAATTGTTCCAAACTTTCTAATTTATAACCACAATTTATTACAATAAATTTATATAGCAGAAATGTAGATTTGAAATCAACTTTAATTAAAGTTATACTTTTAGGTGGTGTTAAACTTGTTAGACAAATATACCATATATTTTATTATAAAGTTGTTCATTTAAATTGTAGTTTTATTTTAACCCCTCTGCAATAAATTATTCCTTGAAAACAAAATCTTCTCCCCTTAAAGAATCCTTAATCAATTTCAACAACTTTATATGATTTACCACCTGTTTTTTCTTCCATTTTTTCATTTAAAACTATTCAATTAATTTATGTTTTTTCAAATTCTACATACATTAAAATGTAATTTAGTAATTACCTCTTTATGGCTGCCAAAATGCTCAAACCTTTAGGTGATTATGACCCTAATAAATACAAATAATTCCCTTTTGCTTACAACTATATTTTCCAATAAATTTATTAGTTTTGTATATAAATTTAATAAAAAAAAAAATGGTTGCCAAAGTAACCAAAAAAAAAAAAAAAAATAAAAATAATGTTGGTGGGAATATGTAGGATGAAAACACAAAAACATAGAAAAAAAGAGTTTGTTTGTACTCAAAACAAAACTTACCTTGGGACATGTGTCTAGTATTTCAAATAAAACTGGCTCCCCATCGACCAAGGCTTCATGTTTATATCGATTTTCTGGAATAGTTATTAAAATGTGAAAAAAATTTTCAAGAAAAATATAAAAAAATATACATACATTCAAACACACACACTTAGGCAGTAATATGGTAAAGCATTTAATAAAACTAATGCAATCATGCGAACTAAAAATAAGCGCAAAAGTAAATTAGGAGTTTGTGCCTTTTTTTAGTAATTTTTTTTTTTTTATTATTTTTTTGCCATAAAATATTATGGTTTAGAGAAAAGAAGAAAATACAGTGGATTTAAAATAAAATAGAAATAGAACTTTATTTATTTCTAAAAAAAAAAAAAATAATAATAAACTTCTTTTATCCATAACTCCATTCCTTAGAGATAGAATTTAAAAATTGTCTTTAAAAGTATAAACGATACTTTAAGGAATGTATACATATAGTCAAAGTTTTTAAATACTTTAATGTAAGGCAATTAAAGCTATTTCAACAGACACACCATTTTGATGGAAAAATATCTTATTAAATTTTAATTTAACATCAGGTTTCCATTTAAATTTAATAATTGAAGATATGAAAATTTTTTCTCACCCACTGTAAACCTAAATACCAACTTACCTATATGAACGTACTATGTTTAACCAGCAAGGACATATTCAAACCCCTTAATTTAAGCCAATTCATGTTTTACTTACAAATAAAAAAAAAGCGTGAAGCACACATAAACAAACACACAGTGATTAGGCGTTTTATAATAAAAAAATAATAAATATAAAATATCCCAAATAAAAAAGTCATAAATAAAAAAGCAGCTAATTAATTATTCATACATAAAGGATAAAAAGATAAACTTAAATAAAAAAAAAAAAAAAAAAAAAAAAAACGAAATGTGTAATACATACAGACTTATTATAATAATTTTAGTAAATTTAACTCACCTGTTTGATGATCATATTCACCAATATAACGTTTGGTTAAAAAACGTACAATAAGGGCTGAAAAAAAGAAACAGAATTTTTTTTAGAAAAAAACATTAAACTCATATCTTATACATTAAATTAAAAGCAGAATTTTAAATCCCTTTTTTATAGGGAGGTGTAAAAATAGGTTTATAGTTGAGTCTTTTTTTTTTTCAGATAAAGACACTAATAAAGTTAAGTTATTTTTATGTTAGCAATTTTAGTTTTGTATTTGAAATAAAATGAGGTCAAATTGTTAAGTTTAAAGTGCAAATGTTCATTGTTTTCCTTTTAGTACAAGTTTGTAGTTTTTTTCATCTAATAAAAGTCAAGACGACAAGTGAATGTGCTATTTTATTTTGGCTCTAGCGCTTTACAGTGGTGCAAACGCAAAGTTTTTGGTAATAAACCTGTATCATCTAAACTACTGGTCGGATTGAATTGAAATGTATGAAAGAGTTGTAGAGGCCCTCCTCCTCCTTGCAGAAAAATTTGACTACCTCGAGTATGTAAAAGTTTCAAAAAATACGATTTTTTATACAGTGCAGTCTCGAAAACGTGAACACTCGAAAGCGTGAACGACTCAGAAATGTGAAATTTTTTTTTTAAACAGACTATTCTAAAACGTGAACAATTCTTTTTTTTTAATTTTTGGTGTTTATAAATTGGGAAATCCACGAATAAGAATAAACAGTTTTTATTTCTAATCCTAGAAGCATTTAGTACCTGTTTTTGTTCGTTAAAACAAAAAAGTTTTATATTTATGTTTACCAATCGAAAACATGAACAGTCTCGAAAACGTGAACATCATTGGTAGAAATTAGTTCACGTTTCCGCGAGTTTACTGTATTTCTGTAAAGGGCTTGGAAGTTTTCTCTTACAGTTAAAAATATATTTACGCTTGATTTGTGATTTGTTATTCGAAAAATAACGAGATCTCGGGATTTGAAATTTTAAAATCCCAAATCCCGGGATTTTCAAAAACCTGTCCCGTTTAGCATCCCTAGTTAACATGCTGCACCTTATTAACACATATCTAAAAAATTTTTTGCGAAAAGAAATTTTTAATTTTTAGTGCTTTAAATTTGATGGTTTACCAAATTTTGGAAATTTCTCAAAAAATCCTAAATTACACCAAAAATCTGAAAATTCAACAAAATTAAAAATTTCACCAAGAATTCAAAATTTTACTAAAAATCCAAATTTCACTAAAAATCCAACAATTTACAAAAAAAATCCGAAATATTACCAAAAAATTCAAATTTCACCAAGAATTCAAAATTTTACTAAAAATTCTATATAATAAAAAATCGGCAATATCATATAAAATCCACTATAAATCCGAAATTTCACCAAAAAATCAAAAAATTCACTAAAAATACGTTATTTAACCAAAAACTTCAAACTGATATTTCGCCAAAGTTTAAGTTTTAATAAAAACAGCCAAAAGTTTTAACCAAAATCTGATTTCAATCCATTGTATTCAAATAGTTTTCTTATAAATACCTTAAAAAGTAATACAATTACGGAATAGGTCTTACATTGTTTGTTCTATTGTAATCAAGTACCATCGAATCCGTCAAGCCCGACCATATGATACCCTACACCAGAGATGCGCAATTTGCTCATTTTCTGACTCGCGAGGTTAGACTACAAATGCTGTTTACGCAACGTCGCATCACACGTACACTATAAACTACTTCGTTCGACTGCTGTTCTCTCATTAATTTCAATAAAAATCAAGTCAAATTTCTTGCTGCTTCAAACACGCAAGCGCAAATGTATAGTAGTATGTGTGCGTATCACTGCCCTATACTTATATTAAAACTTTGGCCAATTGTGGACCAATACTTGTACTCAGTGTAAAATAAAATATACGAATATAGAATAATGCGTTGATACTAACAACTGTGTAATTTTATGGACTTTAGGGCGATTCCCGGAACTGGGTTTATATGGGAGCTATGATAAATTATGGAGCGATTTTAATAAAATATGGTACTGTTGTTTCTACTTATATAAAACGTATTTGTGTCGAATATTAACTTGATACTAACATTCGTATGAGATTTATGCACATTAAAGTGATTTTTGGAAGAGGGCTTTATATAGGAGCTATTGTGGACCGATCTTCTTAAAATTTCTTTCCATTATATTTTTAAGGCATTTTCGAGTGTTGAATCTCTATTCCGGGGGGACATTTGTATGCGGGCTAGATGAAATAATGGACCGATCACAACCAATTTCAATAAGCTTCGTCCTTGTATCATAAAAATCCCACGTGCCAAATTTCATTGAATTATCTTCAAAATTGCGACCTGTACTTTGTGCACAAGGTTTACATGGACAGCCAGCCAGACGGTAGGACATCGTTAGTTCGATTTAAAAAAGATTCTGAGTCGATTGGTATAATTTAAGGTGGGTGTTGGATAACTTTTTCTATGTGTCACAAACATCAACACAGACGCATTATACCCCAACCAACTATGGTGGTGTAGGGTATAAAAAGGTACCATTTTATGAGGGTGAAAAAATGTTACACAGTAACAAGGTAACATCTTTCCTCAGAAAAGAAAACACTATAAGTATACCTTTAACTACTTTACATATTTCCAATACAATTACAATAGCAACAAAATATTGCACATTTCAATTAACTAAACCAAAACAGTTTATGTGTATTTGCCGCTGCATATTTGTTAACTTATAAAAGGCTATTAAACTCTTAACAACAAAGTATGTAGAACAAAATGTCTTTGCATTTTTCCCCCTTTCTATTTTAAACCTAAATTTTAAACTTTGTTTTTTTATTTACACTCGGCAACTACACCCGCCATCGAATCTTCTAATGCACTCAAACACTCAATGTCCTGTGACACCATGTTATGCACCTTAATGTTGCGTGATTAGGTGTAGAAAAAGTGGTCAAAACAACATGTTAAGGGTTGTTATAGACCTTTAATAAAAAAAAGAGCTTTGGGAAAAGGATTCTAATGAAAGTAAGCAATATAAATTGTGTTTAAATGTATTTTGAAAGTGTACTAGAAAGTTTATTGTTTTTAGCCCTAAAAACTTGCAACATGTTGATAAATATGGCCAAAGGAAATGGTTAGAAATAAAACTACAATGTCTCAACTGTCTTGTAACTATTGCTTTAATAAAGTAGATAGATATATTAAAGGAAATTGTCAATAAACTTGTAACAGTTTGCTAATAAGGAAACTTAATAATATTTTTTTTAGTTTTAATTTTAACTTTCTTTGTATTCTTCTTTAGGGTATTTTAAATTCGTTTTGCTTTTAAGTGATATTTATTTATTTTTTTTTTTTTTTAAACTTTCATAGACATTTTTTGTAAGCAAATTTAAAACTAGAACTACATGCAAATATTTATGTCACTGTTGTTTTTAATTCTTGTTACTATGAATTTCTTTTTTTTATAAAACGGACTCTTAACATGACATTTTAATTCCTTTATAATAGTGATTTGAATGTATTGGGGCCAAATTAGGAGAATCTGAAATGTTTTTTAAAGCAAAAAAGAAAAACAGACACATTTGTGTTTCTAATATGAAATATTCTTAATTTCCAGCATACATAAAATCATAATCTTTCTTTACATATGTAAGTAAATTCTTTCGGATTTCAACACAAATAATCAATGGATAAGATTGTTTGAACTATAACGAATTTGCTGCAAAAGTTGCAACTAGTTACTTGTCTAACTTAAAGTAGTGCAAGAGGTGGCCAGTCTGAAAATTTTATTTAAGAATTAACTAGTTTGGTGTCGTTTACATCTGTGCTAAATAAAGCCCAATAGCGCGTAGTCAGCAACAGTATCAACAAAAATTATCAGCTGTTCACTGTCAGTACAACATGTTGCTGCCGTTATAATTACAATTCAGCGTAAGCAGCCACAATTTACAACCACCATCTTGCTTTATTCTACTTGTGTATTTGAGTCTCCCATTTCTTTGCTCACTCTCTTCGTCTTGCTTTCAATCTGAAAGCAGTGCAGTAAATTTAGAAACAGGACTAAATGAAACAGCACTGCAAACTGCTGCTGACCAAATGTAATCAACACCATAACAAACAGTGCTTTCTAAATTATCAGCTGATTATGTCAGCACACACTGCTGCTGACTACGCTCTATTGTAATTTGGACTTAACAAGGACTTTAAAAATTTGTAATACTTATTAAAATATTTCATCACGATTCCCTTATTTACAGGTTAAAAAACAAATTTGCATTCTCTCTCATTCTCCAATAACAACAACACATGTAAATAAAACATTTTTCCTATTTTTTTTTTTTTTTTTCTTTTTGCATTAAGAAAAACACACGGACACAAAATATTTTCGTCTGGTTCCAAACAAAAATAAAAACAAAATTTCATAAATTAAAAAAAAAAACTGTTTTCTTTTTTTCGCTTTTTTCTGTGTAAACATTGAATTGAATAAATAAATGAAGAAAAACAACAACTAAGAAAATAATAATACCCTCCCAGCCTGCCAGCGCCATATAATTTTATGACGATGTTTGTAGCTGATGAGATTTTAATTATTAACATGATCATTATTTGTGATCATAATTATTATGACGATCACCATTCATTCCTTGAGGTTGCAAAAAAAAACTTATATGTGATTTGTTGATTTTATATGACTTTTTAAATTGAATAAAAAAACATTAAAATTGATTTAAATATTAAAAATTATGAGGTGCCATAGATTTGAACAGGAATGTTGTGTTCGAGTTTTTTTTTAGGTTGGATTGGTTGCTTTTTTTTATATATATATATTTTATATATAATTTTTGTTCTATAGGCCACCAAGGTATTTTTGATTATTAAGGGTATTCAGGAGAAGGATTAAAATATAAAAGAAAAATATATATGGGAAATTTTTCAAACTCGTTTACTTTTGATGTTAAAAAAATTTCGAAAATTTTTTAATGGAAAATCAACGATATTTAGCACTAATATTCCTTGGCTCTAGTGGAACACAGATCTGTTCGCGTGAATGACTTTTACCGAACGGCATCAATGGCGGTTTAAAACAAAAATTTATAAAAAAAAATCGCCAAAATTCTATTTATAGTCCTAAATAAAAAATGATTGCATTTATGTACTCTACAATGCTGTATCTAAAATACAAATTAAAAATATCGACGATTAATGTTAAACTAAAAACATCGCGTTCTTAGCCCATTAAAACCGCTGATGAATATTTTTAGTGAAATTATATTTTCTGCGTAAGTAGAATTTTACACAGGAACTTATTTCAATTTAAAATTGATTTATAACGCCAACATCCGCTATAACAAAATATGCAAAATTGCTGAATTCTTTAAAATAGCCACAATGATTTTTAAATGTCATTTGGAAACCTTCTTTGATAACGCTATACTCTAGCTTCACTGAAATTACGTTACGAGTGTGCCTCGCGAAAAAGGCACCTCTTGGAGCCATTCACGTTTTTTCTCTCCAAGTTTGGGTACCTCATACAGAATTTCTGTTGAGGGCACATTAACAAGATATATGTCAAATGATGCGTAATTTCAAGATCTATTAGGCTCTGTTTTGAATTTTTAAATATCCGAAACGTCGTAAAATCCCCAATGAAAAAACTGCAAAAATTTGAAAATGTTTAAAATTTGGTTTCACGACTTTTGCAGAACACAATTTGACACTTGTTGATTGCACGCTAATTAAATCCATGCTGGTCCTTTTCTACAAGTGTTTATAGTCTACATTAGGAGAATTGGACATTTATGCTAAAATCCGCGACTTCAGCAATAAAAAGAAATAAAAAAAACTTGTTTACTTTGTGTGCTTGCCGGCACCACATGGAACCGTTTCAGGTCTTTAATTTTTTTTTTCTGTTACAGCAAAAAGTGTTGCTAACATAATTGCATCAAAAGTTGTTTAAAAAAATCAGAATTTAAAAAAATATTTGAGGTTGAAGGTCGGTTTCATAAAGGCAAACGTAAAAGGAGAATTGCCCATATATGAATACAAACTATTTTTATATTAATATGTTATCTAAGTATTTTGATTTTATGGTCTTCAGTTTATCAATAAAAGAAGGAATAAAATAAATAAATTAGTAAAAAATAATAATATAAGATCCTCTAGTTTTTCTAGAGGGACTATTTTAAGTGATCATAGACGTATTTTATACCGTTACCACTAAAAAAACGTTTCCTCTAAAATTCCGTTACCGAAATAATTGGAAATACCGTTACCGCAAAAATACTGTCACCAAAATAGCCGAAAATACCGATAATGCTAAAATACCATTACTGAAACAGGCCAAAATACCGAAAACGCTACAATATCGTTACCGTTATTTAAGAAAAAATTTGTATTTTTAATAAAATTAAAATAAAACTTGTAATAATGTTATGGGTATCATAGAACGACCTGGTAACACTAGACTCCACTTTATATTTCTTCGTTAAGAACCGATAACACTGGTGGACAAAAAAATCCTCCACCAAAGACGAATAGTTGAACTTGATGCATTTTAATGTGCTAAACAAGAATCTGCTTTCAGTTTTTTTTTTTCATCAGTTCTGGATTTTTTTTATGGGCGTGTCTAATATTTCGCCCATAGTAAGGCCATTACTCTAATATGTTTCCTCATAACTCAAGAACGGTGCGTACGATTGCCATAAGTGATACACCAAAAGATGCGTACTAAAAATATCTTCAAATCCTTTAAACTTTATTATACCCTTCACCACAGGTGTAAAGGGTATATATAAGTTTGTCATTCCGTTTGTAATTTCTGCAATATTTATCTAAGACCCCAAAAATTATATATATTCTGGATCCTTATTGATAGGCGAGTCAATACAAAGATGTCCGTCTGTCTGTTGAAATCAGTTTTTAGAAAGCCCCAGTTATCGGATATATATGTTTTATACATCAGATTGTAGGAAATTTAAAAATAGAAATCTTTATTTTCCCAATAAATATTTTCAGTGATCTCCTTGTTTAAAATATTTTTTGTATATTTTTAGGGAATTTTGTTTAATAAGCAGAGAATTTTTCTTAAATTTTATATGGCATCACTGAATTTAAATGTTTTTTTTAGCTTTTCTGAAAAATTAAAATTAGAAAAACTATTTTTGAAAAATTTTTTCAAGCGATCACAGATTTTCTTTACTTAGGATCTCTTGTAGGACTTTTAGAATTCAAAAGAAAAAACTATTTTATTAAAATAAAAAAAGAAATTAAAATATTGCACAATTTTCTTTAATAAAGATTTCTTTTTGGAGAAATCGGTTTTCGAATAGTTAGTTTTTTGAAAAAACCGGTTACACTACATTTCTTAAAGAAAAATCAATATTTTTTTATTTTTGGAAATAACTATTAACCCATTAAGAACGAGAAATAAAAATATTGTCGGTCAAGGCCGACAATACCATTGTGCGCATCAGAATTCGGGGAGGGGTGCTTTTTTTCTAGACCTGTGGAATTGTGGACCAGTACTATAGTCAATTATGGACCGATATTCATGAAATTCGGCACACAGATTTAAACGTTTATGGAACTTAGATGTGCAAAAATTACTACTATATTTAAGGGATTTCTTATCGTTAAACCCCTTTTCTGGTTGGTTTTTTGTATGGGGGCTAGGTAAAATAATGGTCCGATCATTACCAATTTCAACACGCTTCGTCCTTGGACTATAAGAAACCAAAATTCCGACCTGTATTTTGAATACTAATTTTACATGGACGGACAGAAGGACATCGTTAAATCGACTTAAAGCCTATTGGTACAAATGAAGGTGGGTCTTAGACCAATATTTTTGGGTCTTACAAACATCAGCAAAAATGCATAATAGGCATGTAGGGTGTAAACATTGTAAGAAAATAATCATGAAAAATGATATTAACATTTACTTAGCATAAACAGAAACATGGGTTAATATGAAAAAAGCAAGAATCAATTTTATTGAAACGATTCGGTGAAACTTTTTTTACACAAAATCTTTGAAAAACGAAAAAAAAATATTAAATAAAAAAATAATAAAAAAGGTGTAAAAATATTATAGGTGTTAAAATAGATAAAACAAATATCATTCAGGATAATTATTACTTATTTATTTAATCTTAAATTATAAGTTTAAGACATTAGAAATCTTACTTTGTGAATATTAAAAAAAAATTATCATAAATTTCGATTCAAATATCAATATTTAGTGCATGGTTTTTGAAATAAAAAGGTATTTTTAAAACCGGTTTTTTGTGTTTAAAAAAACCGGTCTATTCGATATTCGAAAACTGAAAATTAAAAAAAAAAACCGGTTTAAAAACCGGTTGGAAAACCAAGTCGATCACCCTATATTTCCCATAAAGTATACCTATATTTTCTGGGTCCTGGTTAGATTCTGAGTCGATCTAGCTATGTCCGTCCGTCTGTCTGTTTGTCTGTTGAAAGCAAGATAGGGCACGAACGAGACAACCTCGAGGTACGAAATTTGACTTAAATATTTATCTTATATAAGGTTTGTTTGGTATTGGTCAAAATCGGTTAATAAACAAAAAACTGGGAAAGGTTTCCTGATGATCTGAATTAAATACAAATAAAAAATAAAATATTTTAAAAGTGATTGCAACATTTTCCTTATTAAAATGTTTAATTAAAAAAATAATAATTTTTAAGGACATTTATAAACGATAATTTTTTTAGCTACTTTTTTAAATGAAATTTGGAAAAAGGATTTTTGAGAGATTTTACAAGTGATCATTGATTTTCTTTATTTTTATCTCTTGTAAGACGTTTGTATTTATTAAAAAATATTTCATTAAAATTAAAGAACAATTAAAAGGTTTATTAGTGATTGCAATATTTTCTTTAATTAATAATCTTTAAATTTAATTTTAAATTTATTTTTAGTCAAAATTTTAAGTGATCTTTATTTAGGAAAAAAATATTTAATAAAAATGAAAAAATTAACATTGTAAAATTCATCGCAGATTTCTTTTATTAAATACAATTTTATAAGCTCTCACAGTTTATTATTATTGTGGCTATAGTTCCTGTGATTTCTTCAAAATGTTTAAACAATTTTACAAATGACAAATAAAAAAACGGGTGATAGTAGATTTTTTATGAATTTATGTAGAAGCTCATAAATCTCTCAGAGATCTTAAAATACATTTAATTTTTTTCTAACTAATCCTATTTACTGCCCTTTCATCGTTAAGTTAATACCCTTATTACTAATATTTTTCCTAAACAAAGGTGGGTGTCTGCTTTTAATATTTTTTTTTAGCAAAGATTTGTCAAGAAATTTAAATTACTATAAATATTAATAAATATATTTTTTGTTTTTCTTGTGTAAGAATTTTAATAAAATAAACATTAAAAGAATGAAACAAAAAGACCCCAAAAATAATGAAATAATATTAGCAGAAAATATTAATTTTATGAGATCATTAAAAACACATGCTTTTCAACAACTAAATCACTAATCAAAAAGCTTTAACTAAAGATAAATAAAGGAGAAGTAAATGAGAGGAAGGTGGAAAAATACCTACCACTTTTGCCAACACTAGGAGCCCCAACTACCGCAATTTTTAATTCAGTTAAAGTGGATTTCTTACGTCGAATACCGCGGGTAGTCATGGCGTATAGAAATAGACAAAAATGTTTTTATTTATTTATTTATTTGTTTTAGAATAATGTTATTAGTGTTCTTTTTGGCTTCTTATAATAAATATGCAAAATATTTATTTTGTTTGATTTTAAATGAATGATAAACTGCTAAAAAACACGCACTTTTTTTATATTTTTCTTAAGGAATGATTTTGAGGAGAATTAAAAATCAAACACACGTTTTTGAAATTAGCAAGGAATTTTTTATATATTTCTTTTAAGTTTTAGATAAAAACAAATTAATTGTATTGATTTTTAAACACTTAAATGAGATTTTTTTATACAAATATTTCAAATTGTTATATATCGTTTAAACACTTTCTAGATTGTTTAAAAAATATTTCTTTTTTATAATAGGAAGCAATTTTCTAATATGTTTTCTTTTTTGTTTAAATTTATTTTTTTTTTTTTTTTGTTTCTTTTTTTTATTTTATTTAAAAAAATTAATTTATTTTTTTAAAACATTTAAAATAAATGCTCACATGTGTGTATCAACAAAAAGAATTTTCACAATTTATTTATTTTATTGTATCTTTTTTTTTTTTTTTTTAAATTGTTTTGTTTTTGAGCACAAAACAACGAAAATTTTTCAATGTCAAAATAATGTCTAAAAAATCATCTTCAAATTTCAATGAACCAAAACAATTTTTCTTATAACTTTTATATATAATTTCACTTAAAATATTTTTGAATATTTAAAATTTTTTCTTAAAAACGTGAATTTATATTTTTAAATTTCAAATAAAAATTTTATTAATCTCTAAAAATATTTTTTTAATATTCAACTTTAATGAGTTTGTTAATCTTTTTTTATTTTTCAAAAATAATTTTTCTTAGATTTTATAGGTTTTTTAGTATTTTCTATATTTTTTTTTTCTAAATTTGCTGTAGTTTTTACTAGTTTTATTTTATTTTATTATTATTATTTTTTTTTTTCTTAATTTTTTCCTTAGCAAATTTACGTTTTGCTTGCTTTAACGCTAAAATTTGTACTAAATGTGATCGTATTGAAAATTCAAACAAAAATTGAAAATTCTTTATCTTTAAGATACAAAAGAATATTTCTTGTGTTTTATTTTATTTAGCTTGTTTGTCTAGAATATCTTAAAAATAGATTTTTAATTTAAGAGAATTTATATTTTGTGTTTTTGCTTAAAATATTTTCTTTTTTTTTTTTTGGTTCTTTTTGAAAACGAAAGAAATTTCAAAATATTTTTTATAATTAATTAATGAAACAAATAATTTGTATAATAAATTAAAAATGTTATGGTCAAAGATTTTATTATGAAAAAAAGAAATTAAATTATATTATTACTCTTTGCATCTTTTATAGAAAAATTTTCAGTTTATTAAAAAAAAACACTTGTTTATATTTTTAAACGAATAAATAATAATGCCAGTTTTATTTAAGGAAATCGCTTAAAATAACCTAAATCGTCAGTATTTTATTAAATTAATTTCATTAAAATAGAAAAAAAGCTCAAAATATTACAAAAGGTTTATTCAAAAGTGGCTTCGAAGGACCATTATAAGTTAATGTTTGTTTAAATTTTTAAGAACATCAGTAGAAAAGTATGCGGACACTCTGTGTTTCTAGTATTTAGCCCATAACCCATAAAAGCCCATTTTTGTTTATTAACCGATTCTGCCCATTTTCAATACCAAACAAACCTTATATAAGATAAATATTTGAGCAAGAATTCATCACCCTTGGTTGTCCCAATCGAACCCTATCCTGCTTTCAACAGACAGACAGACAGACAGACAGACAGACAGACAGACAGACGAACGGACACAGCTAGAACAATTAATCTAACCAGGACCCAGAAAATATATACTTTATGGAGTCTTAAAGGATTTTTTCGATATGTTACACATGGAATGACAAAATTAATATACCCCCAAAATTAATATATATAAGAATTGATAGAAATGATTTCCTTAGAACAAAACTAAAATACAACGAACGTCTTTAACAAATTTACATATTATAAATATTTTTATACCAATGTATTTGAAAATAAGAAAAATTTTTCTAAACATTGACGTACAACATGTCTTGAAGGATTCAAAATTAAAAATTTCAAGTAATTTGGATAATTTTACTTCATTTATAATAAGACGAGTAGTAACCCTCTACTTCGTTAGCGTAGATTCTTTTTAAGAAAAACCATACTATATTATGAACTCAAACTATGTTAAAATCACCCAGCAAAAACTTTACTTACCCGGTAAGCCAATATATTACCATTGCTAAGACGGTAACTACTTATAATTCGGGAGAAAAACTCATTACATTTATATGGCGATGTCCACGAATTCATGGGTCCCCATTATTAAAGTACTTATTTTAAACAATTAAATAAGTAGTCAAATGCTACAAAACTACAAATATTTCAAAACTACAAAATTGCTAAAAAAAGATTAAAAAAACAAAAAGTTGGCTCAACTGAGATTTGAACCTAGGCAAAAACAATCGTTTATGTTTCAAAGACTTACTCACTACGCCATGTATACGTTAAAATTTGTGTGCGTTATTAATAGTTTTAACATACCAATAGAAATTCGAATAATTTTCTAAAAAAATGTATAGGTTTAGTTTGGTGTTGAACCGACGACAACCTTCTGAGTGCTACGCTGTAACTAGTTATTCCACTACTCGAAGAAATGAGAAAAATAATGACAACTCATTACCAGGTAATGAGTTTAGTAAGTAGTAGTCATTACTAAAAGCCAAACAATTATTGCTGGGGAAATAAGAAACCCGTAAAATTCGACTAATATAATTTCTATCATCCGTGGGAACAGTATTAATATTGGTGTTCTGTAAGCATTCAGAATAATAAACTTTTAAATATTTTAGTTTCTTAAATTTTATTGTTTCAAAAACTACTAAATTATTTCTATTAGAGTAGAGGGCTTGTGGATGCTAAACACAGAACGATATATTTTTAATTCCACGCTTAAAAGTTAATTATCATTACATAATATTCAAAGAGTTATATACTAACTAAAAGTACCAAAAATTACCCTTTTATGGTTTCTCATTCACTTAGGCCCATATATATTTAATTTCATGTTCCTAGGTTCAATATTTTAGAAAATTTAAAGAGCTTCATTAGAAGAATGCAAAAGTACCACAAATCCTCTTTTCTTTACTCTTGTTCACTTAAGACCATATATTTTTACTTTCATATTTGAAGGTTCAATATTATATAAAATTCAAAAAGACCCTTGGAAGAATGAAAAAGTACCACAAACTTCCCCTTTTGAATTCTTACCCACATAGAACCATATGTCTTTAATTTCATGTTTCTAAGTTCAATATTGTATAAAATTCAAGAAGTACCATTAGAAGAAAGAAAAAGTACTACAAAGTCTCCTGTTATGGATTCTCATGCTTTTGGGATCATATGTCTTTAATTTCATGTTTCTAGGTTTAATATTATAGAAAATTCAAAAAGTACTATTAGAAGAAAAAAGTACCAAAAATCCTCTTTTTTAAATTCTCTTTCACTTGGACCATATATTCATATTTGTAAGATCAATATTATATAAAATTCAAAAAGTACCATAAAAAAACGTAAATTATAAAATTCAAAAAGTACCATTAGAAGATCAAAAAAAGTACCACAAATTCCCCTCTTGAGAATTCTTACTTACTTAGGACTACATGTTCTTTAGTTCATGTCTCTAAGTTTAATATAATAAAAAATGCATTATTTAATTCGAATAAAATTTCATTTTTCCGTTTTTATCCCCTTTTTGGTATTTTCTTATTCCCCCTGAAAGTAACAAAAATTGTATTTCAATGAATTTCTAAATTGTACTGGGATCTAATGTTAAAATATTCATATGTATGTGTCAATAAAAAGAAAAAAATATTTTGTGAAAAAAGTACCAAAATCACGTACGATTTTTACCCCTTAAACGTTAGAATTTCCAAAAAGTACCAAACTTGTATTCGCCAATTTTCGATAAGGTACTAATTTGATGCATATTTTATTTCTATACTTACTGGATTGAAAGATAGATAGGGTTCCAAAAAAGTGCTAATTTAAAGTTTTTAGCCATTTTCTCTCTAAAAGAGCCGAATTTCAAAAAAGTACCAGACACCTATTCGATTATTTTTTAAATGAATAACGATATCTATTCTACTTTTTTTATATCTATTAGTTTAGGAGATATAAGGTTAAGAAGATTAGTTACATTTTTATTTCATCAGCATAATGGAAATTCATTTTTATCAGTCAGATAACAAATACATATTATATATCATTATTAGGAAATTTTATCTTGTTTTGAAATATATAATAACATTTTTATAATACGAAAATTTATAAAAAACACCGAGAACGAATGATGAATGAATATTTTTATTTTACACCTGAATAAATTTGTTGATGCTTTATTCACACTTTTAGATTTGTCGACAGAAATCCCACAAATTCATAAAAAAAAACTAAAAAGTTTTTAAAAAGTTGTTATTTTACTTTTTTTGCTTTATTCCCAACCAATATCGGATAACAAAAAATTCTATTACCAAAATATTAAAAACATATTAGATGATATAAAAAAGATTAAATTTTAAAAAGGTCAAAATTGGAAATTTGTTGAAAAAATAGACTAAGTTTGGGAAATCCTGGTTTTCACCAGAATCTAAATTTTGAAAGTTTTTTTCCTTCAGCATATTTTTAATTTAGTTGCCTTTCAGAAAACTATAAATACTGTATATGTTATTTAAGAAAATTTGTATATAACTGAAAAAAGAATGCATCCATTATTATTATTATTTTTTTTTAAATTCTTTCTTTCATTTTTGCTATTTTTTTTTTTTTTTATCAAAATAAAAAAATTTAAAAAAATCGGGTGAAAGTTGAACATGCTATAACGAAAACACTTCACCAAGGTACATTAAAAAGTAATATCTCATAAACTTTATTTCTTTTAGCTTATGATAAATTTAGTTATGCACACGGTAATATTGAAGATCTCAAATAGTAGGATCGTTCGATATAAAAATCTTTAAAATCGTTTCAGATATAATGAATCAGGATAGTTTTTAAAAATTTTTATAAATAAGGTATCCAATTTTGGGATCATGTGGACCTACCCCGAGCTGGTCTATATGATCCAAGTTTTTAAACTTAAACTCGTCAATATCTATGTGAAATTTCATTGAAATCGCAACATCCCCTACGAAATTTTATAATTATTTCTATTTTATTTTTTGAATCTCACACTAAGCAGCGCTATATATATCTCTTTCTGTTTCAGATATTTCTGAAAGTTTTACACTATTTTTTACGAACTTAGTTTTTGATTTTGCAATAAATTTTCCAAAATTAATTCTTCTCTTAATGCCATTTTCAAATCAAAATTGTTTTTCTTTATTTAAAAAATCTGGCATCTCTTATTCTTATGAAGATTAATTAAAAATTCCTTAAAACATTTCCTAAATTTGCCAAGGTATGGAATTTTTCACTCATACATATATTTTGATTTACAATCATGAAGATTGCTCTCACCAAAAAAAAATGTAGATCTTACTTCACGTGTTTACTTTGCATCTCTTAATTTTCATAGTTCCTACTCTTAAGTAAAGTAAAAGAAAATATATTTATTTATGAATTTCATTTAATGTTTTTATTACCTGATTTTTTAATAGTTTTTCTTAGGAGTATCATAAATTTGAAATTGAAATATGTTTTTTTTTTTTTTTTTGTGTTTTTAGTAAATAGGATGTTGTTTTAAATGTTGTAGTACATTTAAGTTTATATGTTACATGTTTAGGTACTTTATAGCTTAAAAACATAAATATTACTCTCAGAAAGTTTTTACAAAGATTAAAAAAAATTAAATAAGAAATATGGGAAATGGGTCAATTGTCTATAGCTTTTTTGCTCTTTGACATATGAAAACATATCATTTTGGCGAAAGAAGATGGGTATGTATTAATTAAATTTTCTGGAAAAATTAATTTAAAATATTCTACTGATAATCACCTAATTATATATCATTAGTTTAGGATCAGTTTTTTAAAGAATTATTTTCAAACAATAACAAAATTTATTTTATTAAAAAATGTTCTTGAAAAATCTTTGGAAGAAGCTTAAGCAAATAACAAAAATTCTTTGTAGCACCTTGTGAAGATTGTTTGGTCCTGCGAACTTTCAATTTATTTTATATTTTTAATGTTTTTTTAACAAATTACTTTGAATAAATTAGAAAGTATTATTTATTACAAAAAAATTTCAATAATCCTTCGTGAAGCTTAAGCAAATGACAAAACTGTAGCACCATGTGAAAATTATTTGGTCCTACGAACTTTTAATTTATTTTAAAGTATAATATTAAAATATAATTTCTAATTGTAAGTTATTATTTTTGTCTCTTTTTATAAGATTATTTTCCTATAACAGAGAAAGTATTTTAAATTGTTTTGTATTTTCGAAACCATATTGTAACACTTTTACTTATTTTATGATTATTTTTACTTTTCATAAATAAATTTTGTAAACAATTTTTCTATTTCTATGATGAAATCGTGTGAATGATATAAAACTGATTGTTTATTTTAGTTCCTCTTTGATTTTGATTTTTTTTTTTTTTTTTTCAAAACTTTTGTTTTCATAATAAAAAACACTTAAGGTAGGTTGGAATTTAAAAAGGCAGATGGCAATGAAAATTGATTTTGAGTTAAAAAAAGAAAATACTCGTGTCTAGCTAAAATTATGTACATAAATATAAACATAGAAATACTTAACTTGAATATTAGAAAATAAATAATTAAATAAAATATCGATAAAAAATAAACTAACTTCTAAAAAAAAAAAATTAAAAAAGTTTAAAAACTGTATTTGTAAAAAAAAAAAAAAATTTATATGCCAAAATTCTTTGGTAATTAGGTAGAAATTGAACTCATAAAACCAATTTGCTAAAATAAATCGGAATAACGATATAATTGAATTTTTAAGAAAATATATAAATTTTTACGCGTCAAAATAAAGTAAACAGTGGCACCTTTTTTTTATAAAAAGGTCGGTAAATTGTAAAAGTGGGAGAAGATCGTATATTTTTTTTAGTTTAGGTTTCAGGGAAGGACCAAGTTAAAATCTTAAATGTATTTCTTGCATTCAAACGAAGTAAAAAAGCGATTGTTTAACAATAGAAAAACAAACTTCAATTCAAACTCGAAAATAATATCAGATTTATATAAAAAAGGAAAAATCCTTGCGTGAAATTGCAAAAATCGTTTCAAGGAATTATTGCAGAGTAATATATAAGTATATAATATATAAGTACACCAAACATCATACTGTAGATAATTTTCCTCGAGCAAGATGGTCAAATCATTTACAGACACAAAGAAAAGAGCTATTATTTGCGAAGTCAAAGAAAGTACTGCTTCTAGTACCTTAAAAAAAGTTGAAAAATATATAGCATAAATATTTTTAAAAATAATATGGATCCTAGTGTGCGAAAATTTAGCTTATAGCACAACTGCTTATTCCAAAATGACAAAGATCCCAAGCATTTTTCCAAAATTGTGAGGGAATGTTTGCTTTATCGTACTCCCAAACCTATTTGTAATGCTCTGAAGACACCAGACTTTAATCAAATTCCAACAGATGCCCGTTGGAACATATTGGCAAAAAATTAGAAAAAGTACCATTATTTGCAGTGATCATCGCTAGCTGGTATTACAGAAAGAGTAACCCAAAATATTACCGAATTTTGCCAAAAAACTTGTCGACTCGTTGCCTAGGATATTAAAGGATGTAATAAAGTCAAATGGAAAACATACAAAGTATTAAATACAATTTTTTTGAATTTAATTATAAAAATTTTTACTTTTTTTTTTTTTTTTTTTTGACGCGTAAAAAAAGATATTTATTCACAAAAAGTGCATTATTTTTTAATGTGCTGCTGTTTTTAAATTTTTTTCTTATGAAATCCATATTTAGTTAGTTATCAAACAAATGTGTATTAATCTTTCTTTATCGATTTATTGTTTTTATTAATATTAATTAATTTTATACTAAAATATTTAATTAAATACTTATTAGTAATAACCCAGCAATTTATTTAGTGGCAATTAACCCGCTTTTAGACATTAAGATTTATTGGAGTATAGTTACCTGCCGCTCTCGACCTATCACCAATAAGCGTAGTAGCAATTGGCATTTTACTGACTCTAAGGTAAGCGGGAAGAAGGCGAAAATAAGAATAAAAAAATTTTAACTGACTCATTCTAACCAGTAAAGTGGTTGTGTGCGCCCAAAAGTTACACTTTGTAGCCGTTAAAGTGACTGTGTATGTAAAAAAGGACCACCTTTTGGTCGTTGAAGTGCCTATTTGTCATTTTATTGATCCTTCGGTAGTCGTGGAGGTGATTGTGTGTGCAAAATTGTGACACTATGAAGTTGTTGAGGTGGCAATAGACTTCATCCTAGGACAAGCCCATGTTAAAGTGACTAGTCACGTAGCTAATAAAGAGACTAGTGGTACCTAATGTAGTTGGTTAGGTGATTGCCACCATTTACTGATTGAAGAGCCGACTATATGTGGCAAAAGAAAAATTAAGTCGTATTTTTCAGTACACTTGACCTCGGTTGAGTGTCAAATAAATTTCACAGTAAACCTCGGTTGGCTGTTCCCACGAGTGGCCTCGTGGTGCTCGTTCTCACAGTTGATTTCGTTTAGCTGTTCTCACGAATAATTTCGGTTGTTTGTTCTCATACTTGACTTCGGTTAGCTGTTCTCACGAGTAACTTCAAGTCGCCTGTTTTAGTAGAATTTTAACTCGTAGAAATACGTAGTAACAGTAGTTTGAGAAGTAGCTAGACATAAGCTTTAAGAAACCATTGAACATATTGTAGAAAAATATACGATCTTCGATTCCTGAAGCTGCCACCAGTTTGACAGCCGAGTGTGTGTCGAAAACGAACATACAACGCTGATACTAATTCTACTACTGAAACGAGCCTGTTATAGACCGAATAACAGAACCGATTCTATTATAAGCCGAATAAACGAATCCATCTTACTATAAGCCGAATAATCGAACCTGATATAAGCCGAAGAACCGTAGTAAGAAGAAGTGAATGAAGCCGATAGAATTCGATTCAGCATTATAGTAGTTATTCTCTCGTACTAAAGGCTCAATTACATAGAATACTTTCGCTTCAAGTGCGACTGACAGCTACGCAACACATAAATGATATTAACCCAGTCGTTGAATTATTTTGTTATTCAAATTTTGTTAAATAAAATATAAAGATGTAAAAATTCTATTATGTTTTCATTTGAAATAATGTATTGCAAATTAAAATTTCCGACTCAACGAAAAAATATTAAAATAAGAATAAAACAACCGACAAAATATATTTACGTACTTCGGCACTTCAAAGTTGAACATTTTTCATCTTTGAAGTACTTCACGCAGAAGTTTGGCGCACTGATTTGGTTCCGCTCAATATAAATGCATGTATTTAACTTAGCTGTCAGTCGCAGTTGAAGCGAAAGCATTCTATGTAGTTGAGCCTTTACTGTTTTGTATTTGAAATAAATAAATATTAAATAAAGATAATAATTATTTTAATCCCCAGAAAGGGTAAATCAAATGTCTTATTACTTAAGGTTTGTAGATCCCTAAGTAGAACCTAGAAGCTACTAAGTTACCTCAACCGACGATAAAACCAGGTTATAACACCTCTACTATCACTGTATGAACTACAAAAAATCGAAAAGAAATTTTGAAACGCATATAATTTTGAGAATAATTCTTTTTAAGAGAAATTAAATACAATTGTTATAAAACAAATACCTAATCCAAATACAAGCAATCTCTTTGTACTAATACTATTTTTCGCGTTTATATAGTAAAATACAATGTCGTTTTTTCTTTTTTTTTAAATAAAAAAAAATCTAAACTGAACAAAAAATAAAATTTTGCCTTTTATCATAAAACTCCATAATCTTATGTGTCTAAATTGCCTGAGAAATTCCATTCCACAGAATCAGTGTTGTCCACATAGCGCAATATATTCATATAATAAAGTTTAAATCAATATTTCTTTAGCCATTTTTATTATTATTTTGTTTTTTTATCTAATTAAATTTAAAAATCCATTATACATCTAACCGCCTATAAATTAACAATAAACACATTTTTAAATTATTTATAATAATACAAGTATTGTGCCAATTTATTTATATTATAGACGATTACAAACAATTAAGCCCACCTAATGATAGCATTTTGCCATAATTATGAATTTATAGCAAAAAAATAATTAAAATAATTTTATTAAAATAAAACCAGACAACAAAAATGCCAATAATAAATAAATTTAAAACCCCATTAACATTTTTCAATATCAATGAATTTTTATATTTTTTTTTTTTTATTCATTTACAAACAACAGATTTATCAATATGATCAATGTAACGAAAATATTTATTTAAACAAACATGGCTGCAAGAGAAAATTATTTATCAATGAATTAATAAACAGGATATGAAAAATGACTATTTACATTGAAAAAAACACACACACAATGAAGACTTACAGACATACATACCAACATATTTTTAAAATACAAGGGGTTAGAAACTAAGAGAATTTATATAAAAATATGAATTAAGAAATATACCCATTTTTTGGTAAATAATAATTTTAACACTTTCATTATAAATATGAGAAGAATTGTATAATTTTTCAAGAATTTTGTTTTAATACAAAAACAAAATACAAATGTAAACAAAAGTTTTGTTTAAGACAAAAAGTTTCGAAACTAAATAAACAAAAATGATATTGAAATTTTTATTTTTTGTAAAAACAAAACAAATATGAATGAATATTGAATTGTGGTTTAAATAAATTAGTAATACAAATTGTATTTTTGCTCATTTGTATATTTAATATGAGATAAAGAAAAAAAGTTTAATGAAGGAAAATAGTGAAAGCCCAATAGTAGGCAACAGAAATATTTAATGTTTTTTTTTTTTACGAAAAGACTGTATTATTTAGAAAATAATAATCACTTTATTTCAACTACAAATATTTTGAAATAAAAAATCTTTACTAAACCAGTTAATAATGCATAACTTCAGCCAAAAACCGATATTTACATAAAAGACTATAATTTTATTATTAATACGGAAAATACAAGAATCGTATATTGTAAAATAGATTTTTTTATACAAAAACTTCAAAGTCTTAAAATTTCAACAAAGATATTAATTGTGGATTTTAAAGTAAAATAACGAAAATTAATTGTCACTCAGAACTTATGAAAGAAAAAATCATATTTTGTATAAAAAGCTGCATTTTTAATTAATGAAATGGAAATTATTTTGTAATTTCGGAACGGCTGCTTTGATTTCAATGAAATTTCACACAAATGGTAGTAAAGGTGTACGCTAGTTTAAGTTTTAAACTTGGACCATATAAACTAACGGAAGGCGAGTTCACAGAGTCCCAAAGTTGGACACGTGGTGTATGAACAATTTTTAAAATGGTCTTGACACGTTATTTAAGTATATGAGACAATTCTACTAATCAAGATCTACAAAAACATTGTCGTGTGCATATCTTATCTTTTTTGGGTTTACGAGATATTGGGCTTCAAAGATTAACTTTTTCATTTTTATACCCACTATCAAAAAGATGGAGGGTATATTGATTTTGTCATTCCGTGTGTAACATGTCGAAGGAATCATTTAAGACCTCATAAAGTATATATTTTCTAGGTCCTGGTTCGATTCTGAGGCGATCTAGCCATGTCTGTCCATTTGTCTGTCTATTGAACGGGACAATGTAGGGGGACGAAATTTGGCTCAAATATTTATATTTATATAAGGTTTGTTTGGTATTGAAAATGGGCAAAATCGGTCAATAAATAAAAAAGTTATGGGCTAAATACTAGAAGCACAGGGTGTCCGTTGTAGCTTCATTTCATACTTTTCTGCTGATGTCTCTTAAACAAATGCATGTACGACAGCGAATAGTTATATAACATTCGCGCTTGTTTAATATATCTTTCTAAATTCATCCGATTTTTTTAATTTTATTTATTTTATTACAAACAAATAGCAAAATGGTACAAAAAAAAAAAAAAATTGTCAATTTTTTATTATTGTTATTATTATTTTTTTTTTTTTTTTTTGTTTGCCAAACAAGTGTTTGAATTCCTTTTCTCAAGCTTTCGTATGGAAATCTTTCGCCAGCTTAAGCTTTCTATAGAAATTTTTCGCCAGCTCAAGCTTTTGCCACCTTAAGCTTTCCTGTAGAAATCTTTCGCCAGCTCAAGCTCTCCTATAGAAATCTTTCGCCAGCTCAAGCTCTCCTATAGAAATCTTTCGCCAGCTCAAGCTCTCCTATAGAAATCTTTCGCCAGCTCAAGCTTTCCTATAGACATTTTTCGCCACCTCAAGCTTTCCTGTAGAAATCTTTTGCCAGCTTAAGCTTTCCTATAGAAATCTTTCGCCAGCTCAAGCTTCCATATAGAAATCATTTGCCAGCTGAAGTTTTTCTATAGAAATCTTTCGCCAGCTCAAGCTTTCCTATAGAAATCATTCGCCAGCTGAAGCTTTCCTATGGAAATCTTCCGCCAGCTCAAGCTTTCTTATAGAAAACTTTAGCTAGTTCAATCTTCCTTATGTACTATTAATTAATATAAAAATTCTAAAAAATTCTGTTGAGAA
Organism: Protophormia terraenovae; assembly: GCA_951394005.1. Lineage (NCBI taxonomy): Eukaryota > Metazoa > Arthropoda > Insecta > Diptera > Calliphoridae > Protophormia > Protophormia terraenovae. The sequence continues at coordinate 129,224,853 of OX596075.1, read as the reverse complement.
AATAAGCTTAATTTTTTTTTTTTTAAATAAAATATATAAAATAATCTGTGATCATTGATCTTAAAGTTAATAAAACTTCTGTAACTTCTGTAACTCCTTAAATTGACTCTCTTTTCAAACTTTAAAGTTTTTATAAAGATAACAATGAATGTTTGATATTAATTAAAATTTGTCGATTTGTGAAACAAAAAACAGTCGAAGGAATAACTTTATTACTCGTATCTATATGTTTGCAGCTGTAAAATCCGTCTGCCTTAACATTTACACATACAAAATTTCAAATTGTTTAAAATATAACACAGACAAATGGCCAGAACAAAAGCAACGCAAACATTTATTCAATATAAACGGACAGAACGACAGACAGTTGGTGGGAGAAAAAGAACAAGCTGCAAAAGTTTATTATACGAATTCTGAAATATAATTTGAATGTAAATGAAAACAATTGTATACAATAAGGCGTATTTACATACATACAACATTTGAAATGTAGAGTGGTGAATAAGAAGTTATGCAGATGTAAATAAATATTTGTTGTTTTTTGTTTACAGATATGGTGATGTTGTTGTTCAAAGTGTTTTAATTATTGTTGCACAAACGAAGTTACAGTGGGGTTTTTTTAGAGAAATGTGTTAAAATTTTCTAAATAAAAAAATGTACTAAAGGATTGTACTCATAATCTTCAAAATAGTTAATCAGATATCAGCTAGATATTTAATTTTAGCCCTGTTTCAAAATTGTAAATCTCTTTAATTAATGTTAATAAAATTAATTATTTTTTCTAAAATCATAAAAAAATTATTCTAGAATTTTGACATAATTTTGTTTACTAATTCTTATGTCATATGTCAGTGGGGATTACCACTGTATCTCGGTCATAGACACATAAAAAACTTTTTTTTTAAATTTTGTTGCATAGAAAATTTCACACTAATTTTTTTTTTTTTTTTGGGTTAAAAAATGTCCAACATCCGCTTTTGTACTTTTCCTATTCCATATTCAATACAAATGCTTTAATGGTGAAAGTTTGAGTGAAAGTCTATAAAAATGTAAAACTCGGCAACAAAAGGAAGAGGGTTTGTTTTTAAACCTGCTTCATAAAAGAGGGTGGAATTCCACAAAAACATTATAAATCAGGTGCAAGTTGGGTGCGTACATTCATACACATAAAAATCCCATCCGTTTCCCATTTCGTATATAAAAAGGTCTTACATTAAATGTGGTTGCATTGAATAGAATTTATATGTATTGAGGGTTGAAATAATGCGTGAGTTGTACAATTAATAGGATTTGAAGAAACAATTTTTTTTTTTTTTTTTTTTTTTTTCGAACAAAAATTTTAACTGCGTAGACATTGTTTAATATGGGAAAAAAAGAGTAGTAGAGAATAATAAGCCTGGAATGATTCATAAATAGGAAAGCATAGCCAGACATGTTTAACATGAACTCTTATCTAGGAATTTGCATACGCTTGGCTGGAAACAATGAAAAATTTTTGAATGTTTGTCGGGTTTGTTGTTTGATTTTATGTTTAACATATTTTAATTAAGCCAGTAGACAAAATAGACAAAAGAAAGTTTTATTTAAGAAAGAGAAGGAAAGAGTAGAAATAAAGGCTAATCGTTGAAATTTTAATAAGCAATAGATCAAACATTATTGCGAACAAGTTCAAGCTGTTTGTCTGTTTTATGATTTCTATGTCTACTACTTAAACAGTATTTGAAATTATCTTTCATTTCTTTCAAATCAATTGTTTAGATTTTCTTCTAAGGTTTGCTTAATGGTTTTAATGTTCATCAAATGCAATTTTTGCAAAACTATTTTCTAAGAAATATTTTATTAAATTAATCCACTCAGAGGAGTAGTTACTTTTTCCCCCTTTTCTTTTTTAAGTTTAACTAACCATCATGTTCACTTAGTTCGTCCTAAACACTCTTGCAAATAATTTAGATTAGGGCTTCCCAAGCTGTGTTTTATTTATGGATTTTTCAAAAAAACAGAATCTGCTTTTAGTTTACTCCCATCGGGTCGAAATTTTTTTAAAGGGCGTGTCTAATATTGCGCCCTAAATAAGCCGATTACTTGAATATTTTTCTCTATAACTATGCACGATTTATATAAATAATACACCAAAATGTGTGGAATAAAATTGGATTTAAGTCGCTCTTCTAATAAATTTTATCCGCACAATAGTTTAGGAGATATTTCGAAATAAGTTTCCGAAAAGATTTGTTCATGCTAAATTTAAGATTTCTTTTTTTTTTACTAAAACTTCTTTTTAAAAGTGAAAACATCAAAAATGTTTCAGTTTATCATCTGTATCTCAAAACTGGCAAAACAACAAGTAAATAAAGCCACGTATGATAAAAATTGATGCACAAATTTTAATTGCATTCACAGTTAAGTTAGGATACCCATGCTTACCTACAGATAAGTGGAAATGCACTAGTGGGCAAAAAAAAAAAAATTTTCGTCTTAAATAAAAAAAAAAGATATGTGGATTAGATGGAATTTAACGTGCTAATTAAGAATCAGCTTTTACTTTTTTTATATCACGTATTGATTTTTTTTATGGGCTTGACTACTATGACCCCGGCTTTAGGCAGTCACTCTTGTATAACTCGAGAACAGTTTGTCCTATTAGAATACATTAAACTCCAATATATAGCGATTTAAATTGTCTTTGAGCTGAATTTACATAATTTTTTGTCCAGTTAATATTTCCGTAGTTATTCGGTAATTAGTAGCGAAAAAATTAAATTTTTTTTTTTTTTTTTTTTGAAAATTGTGAAAATTTTGATCCATAATTCTGAAATTCTTGAGCGAATAAAAAATATTGTTAATATACCTTGAAGATAATGCATCTTTTGGTGTATCATTCATCAAAATCGTGTAAACGGTTCTTGAGTTATAGTCAAAATTGAACAAACCATTCTCGAATTTTATAGTGTGACCGCTGAATAAGGTGATGATATTAGTCATGCCCATAAAAAAAATCAGTACGTGATGGAAAAAAGAGAATGCAGATTCTTGTTTAACTCGTCAAAATCCATCTAGTCCACCTATTTTTGTTTCAAGAAAAAATTATAATTTTTTTTTTTTTTTTTTGCCCACCACTGTATTTCTACTCACTTGTATGTAACATGGGTATTTTTACTTAATTGTGAATAAAATCAAGATTTGTTCATCAATTTTGAAGAAACATATCTTATTTTATACATTATTAGCTTTAAAATGAAGATGATAAACTCAAACATTTTTGATATTTTCATTTATTAAAAACAATTTTAGTAACCAAAAAATTTAAAATTTAGCATGAAAAAGATTTTTTTTGGACACTTATTTCAAAATAACTTCGAAACTATTGAGCACATAAAGAAATTAAGTTTGGGTGATTTAAAGATATTTTTAGTAAGCATCTAAATATACTAGAGTAATGGCCTTACTATGGGCGAAATTAGACACGCCCATAAAAAAAAAAAAAAAAACAGACCTGATGGAAAAAAACTGAAAGCAGATTCGTGTTTAGCACATCAAAATGCATCAAGTTCAACTATTCGCCTAATGTGGAGGATTTTTTTTCCGACCAGTGTAATTTATGAAAATTAATGAAGGAATTATGATTTATCATAATAAGATTAATATGAAACATGTAATGAGTAATTCTGAACATGTTTTAAATTTTATGGTAAATAATATTATGATAAAATCGGGTTATACGAGAGCGGATCAAAAAGTCCTTGACTTTTTGAATGAAACACAATGTTTTTTGCAAAACAAAAATTTATTTTTCAACATAATCTCCTTTTTACTCAATACACTTAGTCCAACGTTTCTCCAGTTTTTGTATCCCTTCCAAAAAATAGGATTTTTCGAGGTCCTTAAAATAGGCATCTCTTTCCACAGAGCCATTTCTTTAGGTTTGGAAATAGGAAGTAGTCACTAGGGGCTAAATCCGGAGAATATGGCGGATGAAGTATCAATTCGTAGCCCAATTCATAGAGTTTTACCATTGAGACTGCACACGTGTGCACCCGTGCATTATCTTGATGAAAAAGAACTTTTTTATTGGCCATATGGGGTGGTTTTCTTTTTAAATCCTCATTAAATCGGTCTAATAAGTTGGCATAATATTCGCCATTTATTGTTTTTCCCTTTTGAAGGTAATCGATGTGGATTATACCGCGTGCATCCCAAAAAACTGTTGCCATCACCTTATTGGCCGACAAACTTACCTTGGCCTTCTTCGGAACAGGTTCACCCGGAGAAACCCATTGTTTAGTACAGTAATGGATCCATATTTCATCCACAGTTACAAAACGCTGCAAAAACTTATTTGGATTGCGGTTAAACAACTCCAAACAATCCTTTGAAGTTGTCACACGTTTACGTATATGGTCAATTGAGAACAAACGCGGTAGCCATCTTGCAGACAACTTTCTTAAACCCAGCTGATCATTTAAAATCGAAACCACACTGCCATATGAAATGCCTATGGTATCAACAATCTCACGCACTTTTACTCTTCGGTCGGCACTTTTACTCTTTCGACATTTTCGGGTGTACTGATCTCAATTGACCGTCCAGAATGTTCAGCGTCATTAGTACTTGTGCGACCACAACGAAAGTCAGTTAACCACTTTTTTACCATTGAAATCGATGGTGCAGATTCGCCATAGTATTTATCGAGCTTTTCCTCAGTTTGATTGCCGGATTTTTTCGAAAAATATAATATTTAATGAGCACTCGAAATTCACTCTTTTCCATTTTTAGAAAAATACACGAGGTTGTATGTTTTGAACAGCTGTTAAACGCAAAGTAAATGACGATACTTGCTCAAAATTTGACAGTAGTCTATTAACAGGTGGTACTTGATGGGAACAGTGTAGCATTTCATATATCTAGGAGGGAAGTTCGAAAAGTCACGGAAATATTGATCCGCCCTCGTAATATAAGAAAATTTTATCAAAATGTGACATAGTGCTATAAAACATTTAAATACAAAATGCAAAAACTCCTCGGATCATGGTCATAGTCATACGTATAAAATATTCATAGTTATTATTTATGATCATATAAATTTTTAAAACAATCATATAATCCAATATGTTGATCTTCGGATATGTTTATTACAAACATTTTTATGTGCGTATGTATGACAGTAAAAAGAAATGTTCAGTAGTGGTTAATTATGCAAAAAATTATGCAAAATTTGTCTCTTAAAAATAAAGATTTCAAAACATCCACCAACCATCAAAAAACTTAAATTACAAAATTATGCTCCTTTAGTATAAAATATTCAAAAATATGATATTTAAATTGCTACAATATGTTCTAAAATAAGAATTTTCTATGAAAATATGACAAAAATATTCTATTATAATAAAAATATGCAAAAATATTCTGTTATAATAAAAATATGCAAAAATATGCTATAAAAAATCTATGCCAAAATTCTTAAAATTCTCCGAAATGGATAAAAAAAAAATCAACAGCCCAAAAAAATATGATTTTGCTTATTTTTAGTAGCCCTGGTGATAAAATGTATTTGGGTATAATTAAAGATATTAAGAAAGATTTATTTTATTTCACTAAGAAACTTTTTAAATGTATGATTGTGATTGCTTTAAAATATATACGTACAAAAACATCTTAAACATTTTGAAATTTACCCCCTAAATGCTGCTTTACATTTTCTTCAATGCAAAATTTATATTCACCAAATGTCTGCTCAAACATTTAAGTAACTTAAATTGGCGCGTTTTTTATTTTATGTGAATGTATTGAGTTTTAAATTAAATGAGAGCGAAACAAAGTGGTGAAATAAATTGTATTTAGTAAGAAAATTAAACTAAAGATGACGCTTTTACAATAAAATAGAGGTAAACTTAAGCAAAAACACACATATACAAGCACTCCAACACCTTAACACAAAATTCACCCAAAAGAAACAAACACACACAGTGTGTTTTTTGACTGAAATTCATACAATAAAAATGAATTCAGTTGAATTTTGAATGTGGCGTATGACGGACGTACGAATTTAAATAAAAAATAAAATACAAAAAACGATTTAATGAATTAAATATTAAAATAAAGAACAACTAAAATAAAACGCGTGTTGATGGATTTTATAATAAAAATCTAAAGCAAAAAGGTGAATAGTGATGAAAATTTTAAAGAAAAAAAGATCTTCATGAAATAAAACAAAAATATTTATTGTTATGAATTTTGAAATCAAAATGAAATTTAGAAAATGTTTTTATAGAATGTGTTGTTGTTGGTTTTTTTAAATAATGAAAATCGAAAATTGCCAATTTAAAATATGATTTATGTATTTGTTAAAAAAAGAAGCTGTAAAGAATTTAAAAGAATATTTAGAAATAAATAAATAAAATAGTTTTTCACAATTGTACTATTTTTGTCATTTAAAATTTTTAAACAATAAAAAAAATAAGAAGCAATGTAGAAAATGTTAAAAAAGAAACACACACAAGTGGGCATTTAGTTCTTTGGTTTGGTTTTTTTTTATGAAAACCGAAAGTGAAATAAAGAAAATTTATTGTGGTGGCCTTCAATTTTTTTGTAGAGTGAAGAAAATAAATATAAAGATTTCAAAACATCCACCAACCAACGACAAACTTAAATTACAAAATTCCCAAGAAAATAAAAATTTAAAATAAAGCCAAACAAAATAAAACCAAGAAAAGAAAACAACAACGACATTTAACAGGAAAAATAATTTGAAATACGATATTTATAAAAGGCAACACATGTTGCATGCAACAATAAAAGGATTTTTTTTTATAAGACTTTTTAAAGAAAATAAAATACTAAAACAATAAAATTATAAGGAAATTAAATCATTCATAAAGAACAGAAAAAATAGGCTAAGTATTTTTAAAATTTAAGATTTTTTTAAAAGAAATTATGAATTTAAAAAACTTTAATTTGTAATAATTTATCATATTTAAGAAAAAATGTTTTAATTTTTCATTCTTATACTAAACATTTTTATATATATTATAAAAACTGTGCCAAAAATTTTCTTTTATAGAGACAAATGACTCATTCCATTTGTAAATTGCCAAAGAAAAGACTCAACATTTTAAACATTTTACAATTTTCTTAAAAAGTGCGTGTTGTTTGTACTGTACTAATGTTTGTCATCATTTTAAATTAAAAATAAGTTTTTTTTTTTTTCAAAAATTTAATTTCATTTCATTAAATGTATTTGTGACAGCTTCTTGTAGTTTTCTTAAAAGGACCCTCTCTATATGCATATAGTCGGTTGCAAATGAAGTCATGCATTTTATTTTGCTTCTTTTTTTTAATCTGTTGAATTTTTTTTTTTTTTTTTTTTTTTCTTTTATTACATCATTTTTCAAAAACTGCATTATTCTTTTTTTCTTTAAAACTTTTGACAGCTACAAGTACAACTTCCTTTAAACTTAAATAAATACATTGATTTTTTCCCCCTTTCTGGGTTTTGTATTTCTCTCGATATATATAAAAAAAAGAACAACAAATAATGGGTGAGATCATAAAAAGAATTGATGAAATCATAACTGGGTTAGTTTTAACAGAACAAATAATACAGAAGAGAAATAAAAATAAAATTAAGTAATTAAATTGGCTACAAACGTAGTTTTTTAATTGATAACAAGGTCATAAATGTTGACTTAATTTTAATAATGGTACAATTTAAACAAACAAGAATATATTGAGAATTATGACTTAAATATCTACAATTCTTAAAATTCCAAAACGCAAATTAACTAATCTGTATAAATTATAAATAATAAAAATATATAGTCCTTTTAGTACAAAGTGGAAAAGATTCAGTGAATGCTAATGTGTTAAGTATTCCATATTCTGTGATTTTCTTATTATAGACAGAGACTATATAAATAAAAATGCAACTTGTTTATGGTCCTTCGAACCAGACAAAGCAGCTGCTACCACAATTATAAGCTCAGCATTGATAACTTTGGGTTCTTTCTTTAACACGAACCAAAACCCTACAAATTGGTCTTCTAAAAAATGCTACAGTTTTATTAAATATTTCATTTAATCTTCAACACAGAACACACATGTATCCTATTTTCTATTGGATTTTTTATATTAGATCCAATGATTTTAAGACTTTTTATATACGATTGTGATATTTGGAAATTTGTAGTATTTCTTTTGATGTAGGTTCTCAAATTTTATTGTATAACAACAAAATATATATCTGGAAGTCGGTATTAAAAAGTACCGCGGTTTGTATAATTAAGGAGGTTGCACCATACATTGAAGCATATCTTGAAAACGACTTGTTATTTTGAATTTTATTTTGTAAATATCTTGAATTTTAATTCGTATATAAAAACGAGAAAGAAAGATATAGCCCGTCAAGACCGACAATATAATACCCTACACCATTGGAGGAAGGGAAGGGCACTTATATTCGACACTTTTACTAAATGTAAAATAAAATATACAAATACAGAACAATGCATTGATACTAACATCTATATGATTTTATGCACTTTAGGGCGATTCCCGGAAGTGGGCTTATAGTGTAATTTTTGCTTACATAAAAGTTGGATATTAAATTAATCATTGCTATATCTAAGGCATTTATGACCACTAAACCCTAATTCCGAGAAGACATTTGTATGGGGACTAGGTGAAATAATAAACCGATCATAACAAATAACTATTCGTGCCAAATTTCATCAAGATATCGTTAAAATTGCGACTTGTACTTTGTTCACAAGGTTTACATTGACATACGGATAGACGGACATTGTTAAATCGACTCAGAAAGTGATTTTGAGTAGAACGCTACACATTAAGATGGGGGTTCGATGAGTTTTTCTGTACGTTCCAGATATCAGCACAAACGCATAATACTCCAACCGCCTATGGTGGGTTAGGGTATAAATTTGGTCTTTTGACTAACATTTCTATACATAAAAAAGAAAGCACTGCACTATGAGGCCAATCGTAAAATAAATTTTAATAAATATCGATCTTCTAAAATGGAAAATTTAACCTCTCCGAATGTGTAATTGAATTAACAATAAAAATACGAAAAAAGTAAAACAAACATATCGTCACCATAAATGTCACTGTTCTCATCTAACTTTCGGCAGAAGTCGAATAAATTTCATTTTTATGGAATATTAAAAGAGTACTTTAAAAAGCATTTATCAAAATAATCAATTCAATTCTATTTTTATCGTTTGTTGAATTTACGAAATATTAAATAGGATCCATTATATTTTTGGTAACGATTTGAGGGGGTCGTTGAAGAAACGTGACAGAATCATAACAAGAAAGGTTATATACAACTTATACGAACCGTTACCAGAAAGACATTTCAAGACTGATTATTGTGTTAAACGATTGGTAAACATGCAAGTGGACCCTATCTTCTCTTCAATGGAAATCGTATTAGATACATAGACTCTGAAAAGGAGGAATCAGTCTTTCATCCTGATTACGAATACCCAGTTATGAACGTAGTCAGATAAATATTTCTCGGTAAACTCTTACAAAGTTCTTAGTGATCTCGTAAGATGTCTAAAAGCCTCACATTCTCTCAATTTTTTATTTTACTAGTATCAAGTACTTTTATTACAAGACAGTGTTTTGATCAAAATGAAATTATATCCGTTTTATTTGATTGATAATCTATTTATTGTGAAGGAATTAACCAATTAACACAAATAAAGTTTTTTTATTTAGAATTTTATAACTGACTCCTTGAAATAATATTATAAACCACCAGGGGGTCCACAGACCTCCAAAATGATTTGAAAATGTTCTCAATTCGTCGTAAAAATGGCTTAAGGTATGATTTATGAAAAATGTTTTGCAAATAGGAATATTTTACTTTTTGCCAAAAATATTATTTTATTTAATTGAAATTTTTAAAAAATTTTGTTAAAAAAGTTTGTTCTATCCAAGGCAGATTTAGAAGGTATAATTGTAAACCTTCTATATAAGCTTTTATCGGTGAGAATCCGAAAGCTTTATTGATGGTTAATTTTAAATTTTAATCTATTTTCAAAAATTTTAAAATTTTGTATAGTTTCCATACAAAAAAAAAAAAAAAAAAAACAAGCGCGAATGTTATATTCGGCCCGGCCGAATCTATATACCCACCATCAACTTTTTCAAATTTTACGTTATATGGGAGGGGGCGGTAAAGTGGGCGGACCACGCCCATTTTTTGTTTCCGAGTTTACATTGGTCCTTGAACTATTTGAACACAATTTCTTTGATTTTCACCTTATATGGGAGGTGGGCGGTAAAGTGGGCGGACCACGCCCATTTTTTGTTTCCGAGTTTATATCGACCCCCGAACTATACGTAAAAAATTTCGTTGTCGTACATGTTTTTATTGAAGAAACATCAGCAAAAAAAGTATGAAACGGACACCCTGTGTTTCTAGTTTTTAGCCCATAACTTTTTTGTTTTTTAACCGATTTTGTCCATTTTCAATACCAAATGAACCGTATACAAGACAAATATTTGTGCCAAATTTCGTCTCCCTACGTTGCTCCGTTCGAGCCCTATCCTGCTTTCAACAGACAGACAAACGGACAGACGGACGGACATAGCTAAATCGACTCAGAATCTAACCAGGACCCAGAAAATATATACTTTGTGGGGTCTTAGATGATTTCTTCGACATGTTACATACGGAATGACAAAATCAATATGCCCCCCATCTTTTTGATGGTGGGTATAAAAAAAATTGCTTTTTTGCTTCCTTAAAAAGTTGTTCAATAACACATAGGACTTTTTGTCAGTGCACCGAACGTAACATTTTGATTTGTAATATTTTGAATTTGCACTCTAAACCTAGCAGCTGTCGAAAACTATAGCTATTTAAAACAAAAGTTCATCTTTTCAATAAAGCATTAAAAAATAACAATAATTATGGTTATCGAAAATTTTCTGATCCTTCTGTGCTCATCTAATGTAACTGAAATTTTCACAGGATCATTTTTTTTTTTTTTTTTTTGATAGGAGCAGTGGAAATGGTAAACTCCATAGTAAATATTTATTATCATATATCTCCAGAACAACTACACATAATGTCCAGAGATTTTGTGAAGATAACTTTAATATCAATTTACATAACTGAGATGAAAATGTTGCTGGATAGGTCCAGGGGGAGTGATAGCCCTCATACAAAGAAAATATTATAATTATGAGATAACTTAAATATTATTACAAAAAGACTTTTAACATTTTACGGGAATAGTTTTCAACCACCGGGGAAAACCCCCCATACAACGAAAATATTAAATATCGCATATCTTCGTTACTATTACAAAAGTTTTAAAATATTGTAGGAATAACTTTTTTAACAACCTTCATAAGTTTAGATTAAAAAGAGATGGGTAGGGCCAAGGGAAATAATTTTCATATCAAATTTTAATAGGACCGATAGCTCGAAGGTAGTATCAGCTCCCATATAAAGCAAATATTATTAAATATTAAGCTAGTTTTGCTATAAAATACATTACACTTTTTTTTATAATGTAGTTTAAAAACACTCTTATGAACTAAAAATTTTTCAAACATTTTTTGTATAATTTTTCTAACAAGCTAATAACTTCGATTTTTTTTTTTTTTTTTTTTTTTGACACCCATTTTGGAAGAAACCTTGAAACTCTTTTTGAACATAACGTACGAACCGTAATTTTCAATCGCCGGTAAAGAACTGAAGATGAATTTTTATTTTTTTCCTGTAATCAGCTCATCATAATACACATCGTTTCAGTTATTGTTCTAAAATACAACTTATTCCAGAATGCATGAAAATAGCACTTATTTATTCTAGTTTGGAATGCCATACAATAATTTTTGTTGTCATCCCCCAGAACTAGTTCTGAGGAAGTTTTATCTCACCAGTACCCACTCTTCAAAGCGGTTACAATGATTTTGTTTTGAAATTTTTACCTTTAGAACTAATTCTATAGAAGCGTTAAGGAATGGCTTTTATTTAATTTGAATTATAATTAATTTGGTTGAACTCAATTTTTGTGTTTGAAATTTCTTAGATTTTTTTGTTCGAAAACTTTTCCTGAATTGTTTCATAGCAAATCTTAAACAAATTTCACTATTTGTCTACATTTTTTATTCAATTTAAATTTCAAATTAATTTTTTTCAATATGAAGACAATACAAAGTTCTAGTTTTATACTCTTACACGCAAAAATCTAGACAAATGGTTACAATTTCGAAAAAATGTACGAATTAAAAAAATATTTTTTCTCTTTTTTTTTTAATTTTTTTTATTTGTGCGTTTATTTAATCACTGATTAGGTCATGCGGGTGTGTTCTACTATAGCGAGTATTTAAATTACTATTGCCATTTTTTTTTTAAGTAGCCAACATAAAAATCAAGTTACAACAATAAAAAAAAAAACTAAATAAACAATTTATAATACATATTTACATAGTATGCGTGTAGTCGTTGAATTATTGTTTGTTTGTTTTCAGATGCAAATTAAAAAACATAAAAGTCAACATAATAAAAGAATTTGTTAAACAAAAAAAATTAAAAAATTTACGCACGTAAATCAAAGACAGTTTTATAGAGTGTTGAATAGGCTCATTGGTGTTGGCCTAAAAGGTGCATCTTGTAAACATTTTAGACAAGTAGAATTTCTATTAAATGTTCAAAACGAAAAATAAAGTGTTTTGAAACTATAAATATTTTCTCTTAGAAATCAAAACATTTACTTCAAATATTAAAATTTCTTTAAGTATTGTTTGAAATTTAATATCACACACATATGTATTAAGGAATAAAAAAAAAATATTTATAGGAAACAAATTCTAATTTAAAAGTTTAGCTGCAAAAGTTAAGAATTTGTATTTCTTAAAAATATTTACAATTCAATTTATCAAATTGCATTTTTCTCAATCTTATTTTTTATTGAAATTTTTATTTTTTTCTCCATACTTCATTCAATTACATTTGTTTGTATATCAGTTTATCTGACAGACTGACTCTCTCTCTGCATGCTTAACAAATCTACATGCATTCTTTCAGACATTCATATGTAAGTATACGATTTCGTATAAACAAAAACATTATTTTGAAAAGAACTTTGTATCTATTTCAACAATTTAATTAGAATGTTTAGATTTCATTGTGGTTAATGATTTATTTTTAAAACTTTAAGTTTTATTTTTGGATATTCCACTTTTCTTTTTGGATAATATCTTCTTTTTAGTTTGGCAAAGGGGGAAAATTATCATTTTTTTTTTTTTAACACATGGTTTTTAAGTGTTTTTTTGGAGGGCTACCTTGAACTTTTGTAAATGTTTATATTTATTTAGAGGAGTGTTTGTTTGGTTGATTGTTTTTGTGGTTTTTATAAATTAACCACACACTCCGATTTTGTAGAGGTATTACAAAATCATAATTTAAACAAAATGTTTGATGTGATCGAAAAATACATAAAAATTCCTGCTGCCCTATGTTTTGAACATTTGAACTTTTATAATTTGATTTTTTGTATTTTTTTTTTTTTTATTTTAATGGTTTGTGTTTTGAAAATTATTTTTTTGTGTTAATTTTTTTGAACGATTTATTTTATGTTGAACATTTAACCCATTTTAAGTGGTTTTCACTTTTATTCAAAGGGGAAAATTATTGGGAAATTAAAGTTAATGGTTTTTTTAAAAAGATAATATAAATAGTTATAAGAATTTTATTGAATTGAATGTAAATAATATAAATTAGAATTTAGATATAGCAATTGTTACTTTATACTATTAAAAAATTAAGACGGACCTAATTCGGTTTTTATATCTCTCCAAAAGCACAGTGATTCCGAAATGCTTCTTTTTGGAAATAATAATAATAATAAAAAGATTAACAAGGACTATCTATAAATAATTTTTAACATTGAACTCCTAAATACATTTTTGACGATTTTTCATTTTCTGATATATTTAACAGATTAAAAGTTACAAAATTATTTCCATAAAAAAGTCTTTTGGAACCACTGTGCAATGGTGAAAAAGGTACCTGTGTAATTTTGAGTGTATTAAAAGAGTGCACACGAATAAAATAGTACATACAATTCTGTTTATAAACATAAAACCAAATTGTAAATAATTTTAAAATTTAGTTTTTATTAAAGTCTGTTATTTTCAAGTATTAAATTTTAAAAGAAAAACATATTTTTTTATTAGTTTTTAATAAAATATTTATTTTGTGTTAAGTAATCGGATAATTTTTTTAAATTTATTTTATTTTCTGCTCGACTTTTAGTCTCCTTTAAATGTTTTTTTTTTTTTTTTTTACTAAATAAAACTTAATACCTTTTCAAAGGAACAGAGTTCTGGACAGTGTGGTGTATCCTTTGGTACATACCAATAAACAGTTATTGGCAGCTATAACCCTCAGGGGCCGAGTTTTATTTGTTATTTTCACATACTCAACACGAATGTTTAAAAATTTATTTTGCTTTCAACGAAGTACACTTTGGCAATAAACAGGTAATTCACACTAGGCGACATATTGCAGCAACACTCATAGCTTTTGTTGTTGTTACAAAAATAAAATTATGAGTATTGTCTAGTGTGAACCTGGTGCACATTGCAGGTGGTGGTAAAAGGGGTTGAAAATGGCGTTTAATTTAGGGAAAGGTGATATCAATATTTTAATGATCACGTTTTATTTCCTTATTTATTGTTAAGTAAGAAAATGAATTTTTAGAATTTTAAGATTTTCTTTGGCTGAATGGTAATGTCTGTCCGTCCGTCTATACATTTGAGTTAAATGGCTCTAAAATGGCACTTACTTCAGGAAAAGGTGATATCTGTATTTTGATGACCATGTTTTATTTTTTCTATTTATTAAATAAAAAACAACATTTTAATTTTTTTTTTTTTTGGCAGAGTGTTAATGTCCATCCTTCTATACATTTGGGTTAAATGGTTCAAAAATGGCGCTTCAATTCAAAGAAAGGTTATCACCTTTAATACTTTAATATTTACATTTAGCTTTTATATATTAATCGAGAAGTAAAAACGTATATTTTTGTAATTTTAGAGTTTTTTGATAGAATTTTAATGTCCGTCCTTCCGTCCGTCTGTTTGTTAATTTTTGCAAACGTTGCCAATTCAAAATCGTTTGTTTTTTGGACTCAATAAAAATATCGACTTCAAATTTCCTTTATTCGATAGATGTTTGATAGATTTTTTTTAATAAATTAAATAAAATACATTAAAATCGGTTCAAAGTATTGGGCTATATATGGAAAAGACATAACCAAGATCTTTAAAAATTTAGATTGTTTAAATTTCAAATGCATATAACTCGAAAAATGTATAAAATAAACAGCACAAGCTAGCATGATTTTCAAAGGATTTATCAAAAGCTTTAAGATGATATACAAATCTTTCCAATCGAGTAAGGAATAAAAATTCGCTAATGGTTAAACAGTTTTCTATGTCATTAGTATCCTATTTTGAACCCGCATAGCTCCGCTCCTGAAGTGTATATAGGATCCTGCTTCCAAACTAAAAATGCTACTCTCTACTGCTATGCCTATGTGAAATTTTATGTAAATCAAACCAGCCAAAAGTTATAGATTTATTTTGTAAAATTTTCGATTCTCCTCTAATGTTTGATAAAGCATCGAAAAAAAGATTTTCTCAAATCGGGCTATATATGCGCACGATTATTTTCACAGTATTGAAGTACACAATATGCACTATTTTTCGGAAAATTTTGAAAACAAACATCCTGTAATAATTAAAGTTCGATTCTATGAAATTTAAAAACTAAAGTATTTTAGAACAATATTCAAAAAAATAACAAAAATAGTTGGACAAAATATAATTTACAAATTTTTGGAGAAAAGTACACTTAGATATTTGAAGTTGATGGTTAAAAAAAAATTAAATTTTTTACTCTTTTTCCAATATTAAAAAAAAAAATGTTTAACTTTGAAAGCTCCTTACAAGAAAACAATATAACCTAGCTTAATTATTTTAATTGCTATTGACACATAATATTATCTATTTTTATACGGTATACAATTTTATTACGAAATTTTAATTTTAAAATTCAATTAATCGCCCAATTTGACTTATTTTAGCCCAACGTGCGCTGGTAAGATGGATATGATCTTTTAAAATTTGTTTATTATTTTTCCAGTATTATTTTCTTCAATATACATATATATCGTTTGAAAGGTTTTCCTACACAATTTCATAAAGTATGTTTAGTCTAGTTAAATATTTGACCAAAATGATGTAACCACTATATAAAATATTTACTAACTTCTCCATTTTAATGGTAAAATATTTTTTACTTATCATTAATCATAGCTCACATTTTCCAGAATCTTGTTTGAAGCTTTTTTCCCTTAGAAAACATTTACAACATTAAACAAAGGCAAAGATTTTTTTTTTAAAAACTAGTGGTCACGCAAATTTTGTCAAATATTTGACAAATATGAACACAGCTTTATAAGTAACTTTAAAAAGAGTTTAAGATGCCACAATTTTCTGCTTAATATATAATTAAATATCATTTAAAGTTTTAAACATTTCTATACAATAAGGTACTTAAACACTTTTTTAATCCCCCTTTAGGTACTTTTATAGAATTTACATCATTCCTTTACTCAAATTAAACTAATTTTTACAAGCTATAAAAATACTTCAACTTTAACTTTAATAACAAATGACTTTAAGTGAATTTCCCTTAATGACATTTAAAGGAATACTCTGGGTAAATAAAACTAATAAAGGAAAGAATACAGAAATGATTTACGTTTGGTAAACATTAAATACCGGAAGTTTACCGGGTGTTTTTTCTTTAAATCAACCTAACTTAAGGTTAGCAACCACCATTTGTTAATGGCCAAAAATCAACCCTTAGATGGGATGAATTATAATAAAAACTTAAGTGTAATAATTTATGGTATAAAGGAGTGCCTTAAATCTAACAACAAAAGCCGGTACAAATACTAAAAGTTAGAGAAGAAAAACCACCCCAAATAATAGAAAATAAATAGAAATTAAAGCTAGTTTTATGTAAAAAAATTTAACACCAAAAAACAGCTTTAAATTCTAATACTTTTTTAACATATAGATTTAAAAAAAAAAAAAACTTGAAAATAAAAAATGAAATAAATTAGTTTTTATATCTACTAATTTATAAGATACAGAAAAAAACTAAATTAGTTTTTTCGTTATAAGATTTTTTTTTTTTTTTTTGTTACAAAGCAAGAAATTCAAATTCAAAATTTACAAATATATATCCAACGAACCATAATTATGAATAAGAGTGTGGCCAAGTAGTAGCAACAAAACTACATGGTTGGATGGACGATGGTGGCAGGGTATGACATCATCCGCGTCATCAACTAAACATTCTATAGACTGACACCTCCAACATTATTACGACAAAAACGCCAAATTCAAACAAACACTAAGCGAATACAACCAACAACATTTATTATTGTTTTTTTTTTTATATTTAACAATAACAAATTTATAAAAAACCAAAAACGAAGCAAACAACAAAACATTAACTATCAGACATTAATAATAAAATATACACTTAGAAAAAAAAAACCTACAATAAAAACAACCATATACAACAAATACATATAAAACATATAAAATATAAATTTAAATAAAAATAAAAAAACTGGCAAAACTGCCAACACATAAACGTACAAAAAATAAAAAATAAAAACATCTTATAAGAACCGTCATTGTGTCTTTATGCCAGTAGTACGTTCGCTAACAACACTCAAAACAATCTTCTACTATATTAACAAAATCATTTCTAAACTTTTTGTATTTGAAATCCAATTCAAAATAAAAAGTACTAAAAACTATTTTTAACGAAAAAAATAAAAAAAAACAGGCAGAATATTTATAAGAAATTAAATTAGAAAAAATAAGACGAGACAAGAATGTAACCAAAAAAAATAAAAATAAGGCAGACTATGTATGTATCTCTATCGAGAGGAAAAAACAACAAATTTTAGCATATTTATTGACAAAAAATAAAAATAAAAAAATCAAACCAGGTTTACAAGGTCTAGGTTAGTTAAAAAGGGAAAGAATTAAATAAAATGTTTGTTGAACAATTTAAATATTTAAAAAATTAATTTTTGATTTTAATAAAAAATTGGGGTATTCAAATTAATCCAGCAACTTTGATTGCCATGTAATGAGTTATGAAGCTAATCCCAGCAAAAACTTCGCTTACCAAATAACGTGATTTGTAAGCGAAGTCGGTATGAAAAACTGCTTCCATTTTTGGAGCTATAACTGATGAATTTTGTTCGAGATGTCCAAAATTAAATAAGTTTTTATTTGGGTTCCAAAAGAGTTGATTTGGAAGCTGATTTTTTTTACGTACAAAAAAAAAAAACATTTGGCTCGGTTGAGATTTGAACCCATGCATCGGCATACTGGTTGTGTTTGTTAGTCTGCCGTCTTACTCGATACACCACAATCGCCTTATATTTTTGTGCGCTAAAAAGTAGTTTTCATATAGGGAAATAAATAAACACAATTTATAAAAAAATGCGTTTACCTTGAGTGGGAGTTGAACTCTCTTTAATTTTAAAAACACGTTTTTTTAGTTAGGCGCTCTAGACAACTGATCCACTTAAAAATCAAATTACTTTCATATTTACTAAATACCAGTTATTGAAGTAGTATTAAGTAATGCTGCGAGTGGCGAATAAGGCTACAATGTAATGCATACAGGAAGCTGTTGATTTTAAAAATAGAAGCTAAGTTTTTGCTGGGAATATAATGGCTCTTCACTACTTACACATTAGCTGAATAACTCATTATTTTAACACGGTGATAACATTAGAGGCAACTACTTACCCTATACATTACTTAGATGTCATTACAATAACTAATAACTTTCAAGCTGTTAAATAGCGCATTAGTAGAAATAGAAACTAGTTACATTTAGATTTATAAATAAGTAATGAAATGTCAGGATATAAAATATTTTTTTCGTTGTTGTAAAAAGATTTTTTAAATTTAAATTTTAAAACTTAACAACCAAAAAAAATGTAATACAAATAAACTATTTTAGACTTGTTTTTCATTTATATATCCCTTCTTCAAATATATGAATTGGTAACTGCATTATAAAAATCAATAAAAAGTAATATTTTAAAAGTCTGATCATATATAATACTGGTCGACAAAAAAATGTTTTTTCGTGCTCCTTCAAAAAAATATGTGGACTAGATGGAATTCCGCATGCTAAATTCGAATTTGCTTTCAGTTTTCTCCCATTAAGTAGGTCGAGATTTTTTTATGAGCGTTCTAATATTGCATCATAAGAAAACCGATTACTCGAATATATTTCACTATAACTCCAGAACGGTATGCACGAATAATATAAATAATACACCAAAATATGTGGAATAAAACTGGATTTAAGTCGTTCTACTAACAATTTTTTATCCGCTCAATAATATTGGAGATAATTCGAAATAAGTAATTAATTTTTTAAGTAAATTTTTTATTGTAAATTCAAGATTTATTTTTTTTTACTAAAACTTCTTTTTAAAAGTGAAAACATCAAAAATGTTTCAGTTTATCATCTTTATCTCAAAGCTGGCAACACTACTAGTAAATAAAGCCACGTAGTATAAAAATTGATGCACAAATCATGATTGCATTCACAGTACCCATGCATACCAATTTTTTTTTTTTTTTTTTGTTTACACTTATTTCAAAATAACTTCGAAACTATTGAGCACACAAAAAAATTAAATTTGAGAGATTTGAAGATATTTCTTCTGTATCACTTATGTCAATCGTACACACCGTTCTTAAGTTATAAGGAAATATACTAGAGTAATGGCCTTACTATAGCCGAAATGTGCCCATAAAAATAAAAATCCAGACCTGATGGAAAAAAACTGAAAGCAGATTCGTGTTTAGCACATTAAAATACATCAAGTCCAACTATTCGTATATGGTGTTGTATTTTTTATTATTTACATTCGGGCTATAAATAATTAGTTACTAAACAACTTCTACGTACTGCAGACAGTATGTTGTTGTCATTACAAAGTAACTACTTCCGTAACTACATGTCATTACCAAGTTTTTGCTGGGAAAACAAGTGAGAAATATATAGTCGATCAAGCCCGACCATATTATACCCTACGCCATTCTGTATGTGCATCTGGGGAAGCGTAGGGTATTCAGATCTACGATTATGTTAGATCCTACAATTAGAGTTTTAGTTTGATTAAACCTCAATTGGTTCGAAATAAAGACTCATGAGTCGATATATCGGACTGTGATTAAACCTAAAGTGAGTTCTACTATTAAGTCGTACAAAGATCTGTGATTAAAGCTTTAGTGTTACTATTCGCTTAGATATTTGGCAATATAACCTTAAATTAGTCAGAATAAAAATCTACGATTAAAATATATAAGGATCAGAAGCTGAAGCTTTAGTTTTACGATTAAAGCTTAAGTAGGTCAAAATAAAGACCCACGATTAAGGCTTATTTGATTAAAAATAAAACCTACGAGTAAAGCTTCAATAAGTCAATATATATGTAGACCTACGATTAAAGCTTCAATGGTTCCAATATCTTATCTTATATGAATCTAATTAAAGATCCATGATTAAATCCAAAAAACCGAATTATACCAAAAATATTAAATTTCATAAAAATCCAAAAATTCACTAAAGATCCAAAATCTCACTAGAAATTCAAAATTTCACTAAAAATCATAAATACCACTAAAAATTTTAAATATAACCAAAATTTCAAAATGATATTAAAAATCCAAAATATCACTAAAAATCCGAAAATTCACAAAAAATTTTAAATTTTGCCATAACACTCACCAAAGAACCGAATTTTTAACAAAAATTTTAAATTTCACAAAAAATTCCAAAATTTACCATTATTCTAAATTTCACTTTAAATCCTATATACCACTAAATATTTTAAATTTCACCAAAAATCAAAAAATTCACCAAAAATCTAGAAATTCACCAGGAATCCAAAATTTTACACTAAAGTCCGCAAATTCATAAAAAAAATTCCAATAATTTACTAAAACCCCAAAATTTACAAAAAATCCAAAATTTCACAAAAAAATAAAAATTTTACCAAAAATTCGAAATTTCATCAAAAATCAAAAAATTCACCAAAAACTTAAAATTTCACAAAAAAATCTAAATTTCACAAAAATGTTAAGTTTTAACAAAAATAGCCATATTTAACCCACATTCGATTTGCTTTGATTAAATAAAATTTTTTTCTTATACATACTTTAAAAAATAACAGAATTACAGAAGATTTTACGCGCATATAAACCTGCCAATGCCAGGAAATAAAATTATAATTTAATTTTAATTAGATCCTGATTGGATAATAGAGATTAAAATATTTTATTAGTGCTCACTGACCGAGTCAAAATTTCTTATAACCAAAATAGACCTTAACAAAATTTAAAATCACGTATCTCCGCTCCCTTTAGAACAGCCTGGCTTTGTTAGGTTTGCTAGGATGAACAGTTTTATAAGTAAGCCGATTTTTAGCTTTTTACCACGTCTGGGAACTTCAGAAATCTCTAGAAAGAGCAAAAATGCTCAGAAAAAGACACATAAATCCGATTATCTTCGCTCCCTGATAAAAATTTTAAAATTCGGCTCCGTTAGGATTTGTAGGACAAAAAGTTTTATAACTAAACCAAATTTTAACTTTCTACGTTGTCTGGAAACTTCAGAAAGCTCTGGAAAGTAAAAAAATGCTTAGAAAATTATATATATAGATAGAAGATGAGGGTAATCTTCAAAAAATAATAAAATTACACAGTTACAAGGTTACATATTTCTTCAGAAAATAAAACGCTATAAATCCTTATTCCATTTCCTTGTAGTATATTCCTCCATATTAAAAACATAAAACCTTCAATAAACTTCTTTTTATCTTCTGATTTAAACAAATTATTACAAACTTTGTCGAATGCTATTGTTGAACAAATATTGAATTATTCCTGTTTATTGCCGTAAAACATATCCTTACAACAAATCCTTGTTAACTTTGTATTTTATTAAGATTTTTCTTTTAGCCACTTAAGAACTTAAATACAAGACAGACGTCTTTATATTTATAAGACTAGAAGTAGTTTTTATCTTTTGAATTACTAATAAAATTTATCCTTGTATTATTCATTTAAATATTTCACATTTTCATTCATTTCTTTGGTTTCCCCATTGCTAACAACTTTTTGAATTTGAAAAACTGCGTCTGTTTGTCTCAGTTTTTATTTGGAATTTTTTTTTTTTTTTTCTTTTCCCCATAAAATTGTTTTTATTTTTAGTGTGTCAGCAATGTAAAATTATCTATTATAGTGTTTATTTCTTGTACAATAAAAAAATATATGTTTATAGTTAGTTAGAAACTATTGAAACTAGGACAAATGTGTGTTTATATTTTGCAAGGAAGAAGGAAAAAGAAAAACTGTAATATATTCTGACTCACTATGGGTGAACTTTAACCATGAAGAAGACTGCTACTGTGTTATGTAGAAACACGCAATAAAAACATGTTAGTATTATCGTATATAGGTCACTAGGAAGACAATATACTATTAAAACGTAATAAATTTTATTTACGCTGGATCAATAAGTTAAGTAATAGAAAATGATTTAATGTTGAGTGTGTATTAAAATAAGGAGATAGGATTTATTTAAAGACATGTATATTTTATAACAAAGGAAGAAGAAGGATTTTTTATACAATAATACGAAAATTAAAGATCTACAATCCTTAGTTTTCACAATTTACTTTTTATAGCTTAAAATTTAAAATTAATCTTTGATTAAAGTATTTTTCACATAACAGGATATGATGGCTTTAATTTGATTCCCTTACTCTTAAGAGTAAATGGAGCTTGCTGGCTGCTTTTCTTTGCAAAATTGATTTTAATTGTAATTAAGTTTCAACTTTAAATACCAGTTTTTTTATTATTATATTACCCTCCCTCTTATCTAACATTTAATTCAACCACAAATAAAAATCTGTATTAAATCCCCTACCTGAAACTCTATATCTCTCATGCTCCCCATAACTAAATAAAACTAAAACAAAACAAACAATAGTCTCAAAATAACCAAAATATAAAAAGGTTCTTTTCAAACAAATGATGTCATACTTGAGAGGCTCTTATTTTGTATATCTTATAGTTTTTACAACTTAAATTCAATCCTTCAAAAACAAATATTGCCAAAGTTTTTAAATGTGTGTGTGTGTATTATAATGAATGACACCACAACAATCCGGTTCTGCTACAATATTGTTGTTTCCCCATTTTGGCAGATAACGACCATAACAACTTCTCTTAGTATCTCACAGTCATGGTTCATTATAAGTTCCATCGAAATCTATTGTATTTAATGCCATAAACAGCCTTTGGCCTTAATAAATACGTATTTGTGAACTCTCTCTCTCTCTACGATACTTTTAAGCTCTTAGACTTGCTTACATATATATTTATGTTATTTTCAAGTTTAAGTTCAAAATCATTTCATAGAACAATAATAAAAGACCCCAAACAAAACAAACCAACATAAAAATCACAAAAATAAAAAAAAAAAAACGTATTTAGTTGTTTACTTATTTCTGGTCTCATAATCTTTAAAAGACAATAAAAAACAGATAGATAGATAGGCAAACAGACAGATGGACGGACAGGCTACCACATAGACAGCCAAATCTAAAACCATGTTTGTTAAATGCGTTTAGAAAACAAAGCCTTCAATTCCGCTTGTTTTGCAAATATTTCTACTGCCAGTAACAAAAACCATAAGACAGCATCATTTCAAATATACAATAATAACAAAAACTGGTTAAATCCATAATAAACATTAAAGGAAATACTTGTCTTATATTCTAGTATTGATGGTTCAATTTATAGGGGAATTGAAATTGAAAAAAAGTACTTTTTTTCTGGTACTATTTTTTGTTTCAAATTGTTAATAAATTTAATTTAAAATTTATTAAACTTAAATGGTTATGGGAATTTATTTGCCTTAACTCCCTAGATAACAGTTAAAAGTAACTTGTAGGATTTTTTTGTCACTTAAGGTCAAAGGTCAGCATTATTTTTGTTTATATAACAGTAACGTTTAATAAAGCAATTATAGACTATTTCGAACTATAAAACTTTGCTATAATTTTTACAATAAAATTTCCCATATAAAATTGATATAAGCTGAAGAACTATTACGACCTTTGACCTTAGGTCAGCAATGTTTTTTTTATATATATATAACTATAACGGTTAATAAAGCAATAATGTTGGACTATTTCGAACTATAGAACTTTGTTATAATTTTAATTGTTTATGTAAAATGGGTACAAGCTAAACTAGTATCGTGACCTTTGACCTTAAATAAAAAATTAATACTTACAGGTTAATTTAGACCTAGAAAGTCACTAATTCAGGCTTAATCAAAATTTAGTTAGTTATGTGAGTAGGAAATAATATTAAAAATTCAATAATATCTTTCATATTTAAGTACTTTTTTAATTCCTACTTGTAGCACAAAAAGTACCATTCTTTAATTCCTATTCTCTTGCATAAATTTTAGAAACAGGAAAAAGAGAACATGATGACGTTTAATTCTTTTTTCCTAATAATAATAATAATGATCATCTTTGTAATGACAATGACGACAAAAGTTAATGGTAGAGGTTTTTTGTGATGTGTGATTTAAGAAAAAATTATTATAAAATAACTTTTGTAACAAAATAAAAACAATTGTAATGTTTTTCATGCCTCTTGGCAATGACAATGTGATGTTTCAGATTTATTAATGAGCTACGTCTGTCATCCAGATCTTTCGAGTAAAAAAAATAAAAAATAATAATAAACGTTTTTCTTTATTTATTTCCTTTTTAATGGAAACCAGTTATTTGCTAACATTTAATTGACATAAAATAATTATTTACTAGAAATGTAAGATTATTTGTTAAAAATAAATTTTTTTAAAGATATGAAAACATTGTGTAAAGGAATTATTTAAAAATTGAATTTAGTGGTTTAAGACTCATACAATACATAGGCTATTAAATAGTTTATCAAAGACTAAAACTAATTAATTAATAAAATGTAAATCGAAAAAGTGATAATTTAAATAATTTAATATACAATTTTTTTCATGGGTTGAATTTCAATTAATAAAATAATTGAATATGAATTATACGTAATTGAAATTATATTTTAGATTTTTCTACGTTAAATTTTTATTTAATTTGTTAATACTTTGATTTTGTGTAATTTATTTAATTATACAATTATTTGAAATCATTTTAAAATTCTAAATAATAATTTAATTAAAATTTTTTCGAAAACATTTTTTTTCTAAAATTTTTATTACAAAAATAAAATAATAATAATAATAATAATAATAATAATAATAATAATAATAATAATAATAAAATAAAATATATTCTGACTTAAAAAGTTACCTGCTGATGCTAAAAATATTTAAGGTCAAAGTTCAATGATTTTAACCATGTGCCACAAATGTTTTTATACATTAAAAACATAAATAAAAATTATTTAGCTTTAATGTGAAACTGGAATCACAAGTACACTAAGGCCGCGGTCTGCGTCGTTAATGGCGACCGGAGAGTTGCAACTCAAACTGAAACGATGCAAATCGAATCACTATTTTCTATGTATTTACACTGTTTTCTTAATAATTGGTTCCAGGTTAAACATGTTTGAGCAGGAAATAAGTTAATCCTTAATAAAAAAAAATAAAAAATAAACCGAAATCATAATAGCGTAAATCGAAATTATAGCGACGCAATATTAAACGAAATATTAATATTTCAAATAGCGACGCAAATCGAAACGACTCAAATCGGGGTCTGAGTGTAAATTGAAAAATTAAAGAAACCTGTTGCTGGTAAAAATGTTTAAGGTCAAAGTTCATTGAAATTAGACTTGAAATGTCCTTAAAAATGAATAACTAAATTATAGATTTATATTACTTTATCAGCATTTTTATATTTTCATTAAATTGTCTGAAACTAATTGAATCTTAATCTATTTTACACAGAAAAAAGTAAAAATAGACTTTAATTACGAAATTGCTTATATTAATTAATTTTTAATTGATTTTGCTCCAATCATCAAAATGATAATATTAATAACTAGAATAATTGATTTAATTATTACTGCTTTCTCTTAAATATATTTAATAAGCTGAAAATTGTTAGAAATTTACTTAAATTTATTTTATTTCTATATTTTTATAGACGAATTTTTGATTTTTCTTTATATTTTTTAAAAAATAAATTGTAAAACAATTAGAAAATTAATTACATTAATAAATAATATAATTAAATTGCAATATAAAGTTAATTAATAATTTTATTACAAAATAATTAGAAATATTTTTTTTCTGTGTATATTTAAAAGCCAAAAGTGCCAACTTTTTAGAATTATTATTTTTGAGGTTAGATTGAATTTTTAGCTATAATTCAATTAATTATGATGTAAAATTAAGTACAAAATTTTTATTATGTTGTAATAAAAGAAATATTAGATTCAAATAAAAACCAATGTGAGGTTAGGTTGAATTTTTCTTTATTTTATGTAAATTGAAAAATATTTCTTATTCAAACTTTAATTTAATACAATTTATTAATATTTGAAGTTTATATAGCGAAAAAAGGCATTTTTTAAAAATTAAATTTTGAGGTTAGGTTGAATTTTTTTTTTCTTAATTCTTTAGATAAATCGCGATTTGTAAAATTAAGAAGGTTGCACTATATATTGAAGCATATCTCGAAAAGGACTTGTCTGATTTTATTAAAAAAAAAAATATCAAAAAATTTTAATTAAAATGGTCTTCAAGTTATTTTTACATCACTTTTTAATACGGTTACGGTTTTCTAAAAAAAAATGTAGACAAAATTAGAAAAAAAATATTTTTAAAAAAAATCATAAAAATTCGAAAATCTTAAAAATTAACATTTTTATTTTTTAATCATAAATATAATTTTGTTGCCAATAAAACAAAACATATTTGATTCAAATGAATACATAAATGTCGATTTTATTCATAAATTAGTGAAAATATTCAATTACAAATTACATAGAAATATTAAAAACTCACAAAATCATTTTGATATAGTTTATGATTTAAGTACCTGAACCTAAATTTAGACATTTAAATGTAAAAAATGTGAAGCTTAGAAATAAATGTCTGTTATTTTGTTTTTAATAAAAAAATATTTCTTAATATTTTTTAATAATCTTTTGGCTTTAATGATTTATAGATTTATTAGATAATTAGAAAAAATGTAATTAAATTGCAAAAAATTCTTTCAAGTAATAAAAATATGATTTGTATCTTTTCATAACAACAAAACTAAATAAATAAATTTTATTTATTGCCATTTTTTTTAGATTTTTTTTCTTATTAATTTAATTAGATTTCAATGTTATAGTTTTTTTTTTTTTTCTTGTTTCACTTTAATGTTTAAATAGTTTTATAAAATAATTAAAGTGTTTTAAACATTTTGATCTCAAGGGGTTTTGTAGATTTTGTTTTTTAAAAAAAATCATATTTTTAGCAGATGTTAGAACAAAAAATTGCTACAAAAATATTCGAGGGCGTCTGTTTTAAATATATTTGGAATTCACTATAGTTTTAATTGCTTGCTAAAATATAATAATGTTAAAAATGTTAATGAATTTGAAAATATTTAGGACAACATAGATTTCTATCTTTTTTTTTTCAGAAAATAAGCGATATTAATCCATAACTGTTGACAATATTAAAAAATAATGTTAGAATGACTTAACGACAATTTCAATTAGAATTTTTGGATATATTTTTGAACAAAATCAGACAAGTTGTTTTCGAGATATGATTCAATATATGGTGCAACCTGCTTAATTTTACAAAACGCAATTCATCACGAGAACTAGAGTCTATTCAAAAATAGTGGGTTAGAAGCTTAGTACTTATTAATACCTTGTATACGAATTGTCTGAGATACACGTTGCCATAGAATCAGTGTATCCCTCTGTAGTTGATTTTTGAAGTTGTTAAATGTTAAATAAACATTAATATAACAGCTTTGCTTTTATATTAATGTTTATAATAAAAAATTAATAAAATTGTAATTTTCCAACAGTCACAAAATCAGTTCATTATTTAATTTAAATAAAAAAATTTATTTTAATTTATTAATATTTATCTCAAATTCGAATAGTTTTTGATATTTATAATGCAGTTTTGTCTATAAAATGACCATATTTGTTAGACTTTTGTCTGATATTGAAGGTCGTCGTCATAAATATTTAAATATATTGTGACTATTTTTATTACATTTTCCCTCGTAGACTATCTAAAACAATTTGTTTAGTTTATATTAGAAAAACAATTTATGAATTAATTTTAAAACACTCTACACTATAGACCAGTGGTATTTTCTTTTTAAAACGATAAAAATGATTTTGTAATTTGTCGCAAAAAAATTTTAATATATTGCAAATCAAAAAAAAAAAAAAAAAATTATAAGAATTACGGATTTAAAAAAAAATGACTCCTACAGCCAATAATATTTAATATTTTACTTTGTCATTTTTCTTTTCTTCTAAATATAATACCCTCTAAATTCTACTTTACCTTAGTAAAATTTATCATATGTTTTTATTACAAAAAGTTGTCATTTTACCACATGCCAATAGTTAGTTTTGTTGCTACCGCAGCTGCTGCTGTAGCAGTTGCAATTACACTTGCTAGTTGCTATTTACATGGTAAATTACTTGTTGCTTTTGAGGTTTTTTTTAGACAATTGTTGCTTGTTTTCCTTTTTATTTACAATGATTTTTTATATTTTTTTTTTTTTTGTAATTCTATTTGTTTAAAATTGTTTTTTTTTTATTATTTTATTTATTTTTTTAATGTAAAATTAACATAAATTGTTTATGAACAATCAATAAGACAGGTTGGTTATTTGTTGTTTCTATTATTATATTGTTTCATATTGTATAATTTTTTTGTTTTTATTGTATATTATTAAATATTTATTTTACAAATTAAAGCCGGCTTTTGTTAATGACATCATACATGTTCATAGTTAAAGACAGTTAGACAAGTTAAAGTATTTTTTTTTTTTTCTAAAATTTGTTATTAGACAGGTTTGTTTAGAAAATTGTCATTATTTATTTTACATTTTTTATAAAAATATAGAATATTTATAGAGATATTAGAGGAATATTAAATTTTACATTAAAATTAAATAATTTATAAGTGTAAATGGGAATTTTAAATAGGCTTTAAAGCTTGTTTAAAGTTTTCAATTAAGACCAAGGCGAATTCAAACAGGTGAGCTCACTAATCAGCTGATTATGTTTTAATAATATTTAGAACTGTCAAACTCCATTTCAGCATAACTTTTGCTTACCCCGTGAACTTTTAAACTGCATGTATAAAAATCATTAATGATTTTGATGTATTGTGGTTTTTGTAGAACTACTACCACCTGTTTTATTTCGCCATGAATTAAGACTATAATAGTTTTTTCTCCTACTTTAATACACACCTCAATATTTTTTTATATATTTCGATAACATTGTTTAGAGGTTTATAATAGCAGCCTGTCATTAGTGCTGAAGTGTTTAAGTGAGAAATTAAATCAGGTTTATCAGTTCAGCTGCTTTAAAAATAACACTGAATAATGATTTATGTAATATTTGAAATATATAATGGAAATACTGAAATATTTTAGATTTTTTTCTGAATTACTGATATATTACTGGCTTTTAACTAAAACCGTGAAAATGTATCTTTTAAATAATAAATGTTAATTATTTTGTTATGTATTTTAAAGACAAAATTCTAAAGGTAAGAACATATTATGCAGGTTGACAAAATAAAAAAATCTGCGACACGGGGTTTCTCATTCAATTCGGATACACGGTATTAATAAGTACTAAGCCTCTAAACTACTTTTTTTAAATTGACTAAAGTTCTCACGATAAATCGCGATTTGTAATATTAACAAGGTTACAAAATATATTGAAGCATATCTCGAAAACGACTTGTTTGATTTTATTCAAAAAAATTTCAAAAAATTGAAATTAAAATTATATAGCATTTCATTTTAATTTTTTTTTAGAAAATAGGCTTAATATCTCTATAACTGTTTACCGTTTTAAAAATTCATGTAAGAACGACTAGAAGACAATTTTAATTAAAATTTTTTGATATTTTTTTAAACAAAATCAAACAAGTCGTTTTCGAGATATGCTTCAATAAATGGAACAACCTTCTTAATTTTCCAAATCGCGATTTATTGCGAGAACTAGAGTGAATTAAAAAAAAGTGAATTAGAATTGAAAAAGAAACCCCGAGCCGCAGAATCAGTGTTTCACTGTGTTATTATTTTATAAATTTATACCATTGGTCAGCACCCATAGCACCCAGGTGCATAGAGTATTTACTTTTTTCACATACACAACATTAACGTCAACAAAAAAACGTAAAAATTCGAAATAAACAGATAAATCGTACAACAAACATCTTAAGAAAATTAGAATTTTCAATTTCAATGCTATACATATCGACCAATGGATTTGTATATCCTCTCTTTGTGCCTATTAATGATTTATACATTTGTGCTGACGTTTATAACACCCGAAAATATTTTTTATACCAATCGGCTTAGAATCACTTTCTGAGTCGATTTAACGATGTCCGTCCGTCAATCCGTCCATGTTAACTTTGTAATCAAACTACAAGAAGCAATTTAGAACAAAAATTAATGAAATTTACTACACAGATTTCTTACAGTCCAGGGACGCTTATTGAAATTAGTCATGATCGGTCCATTATTTCACCTAGCCCCCATACAAATGACCTCCCGGCAATTGTTTAATGATCATAAATCCTTTAAATATAGCAATATTTTAATGATATTAGACACATAGAAGTCTAAATAAGTGTGCCGAATTTCAGGAAGATTGGTCCATAATTGACTATGGCTCCCATATGAACCCCTTTCAGAAAATCACTTTAACCGGCAGAAATGCCATTAAAATATTAGTATCAAGTTAATATTCGATACAATTAAGTTTTATATAAACATAAATGATAGTGCCAAATTTTACGAAGATCGGTCCATAATTTACCATAGCTCTCATATAAGGCTCTCTCTCGGGAATCACCCAAAAGTGAATAAATTTATATAAGTTTTAATATCGACGTAATACTTTTTCTGTACCAGTATGTTTTATTTTACACTTAATATGAATATCGTTCCACAATTAGCCCCAAGTCTGTTAAGAGACCCCTCCCCTCCCTTGACCGACTATGTCTTCTTTTCTCGTTTTACTTTAAGTTTGATCCCAACCAAATTTTTATTTATTTATTTATTTTTTTTTTTTTTTCTTATATTGAATATTTCGCTAAGTTTTCATTTTTTAATCTGTCTGTAGAAAACATTTTCACATTCAAACTACTAACCTGAATAAAATAAAATTCATCCAAATTATTTGATGATTTTCTAAACAGTCTCCTATTGAAAAGCAGCTAAATCGATTTAGTAGTAAAAAAGTTATAATACAAAATCTAATCTTTATAGGCTCAATAATAATTCAAATTAAATGAAATTCACCAAGATTATTTATTGTTTTCCTAAGCAGTTTCGTATTTAAAATCAGTCAATAAGAAAAAGTTATAGAATAAAATCTAGACCAAACTAGGTAAAATTTATATTTTTTATAAAATTTTTAAATTACTAAAGTAATTTTTTTAAAGTTCTCTGTTAAAAGAGGCAACTTATTTTTCTCTTATTAAGTAGAAGGGAGTATTTGCCAAATATTTTTTTAATGATTCAAACATAAATAATTTCAACACCATCTAAATTTTAGTATTGTGATTTTAGACAAAATATTTAAAATTTCTTTAGTTTTTTTCTTTGAAATTTGTATACAAAATTTTTTTAAAATCTAAATAAACATTTACAAAATGTGCCCAATAAATCAAGGACAAATTTGTTTAATATTAAAATTTATAATTAGAAATATAAATTCCTCAAAAAATTTATTACTCTATTTCTAATTGATAAAATGTTTATCAAAAAATTTCATTCATTTAAACTTTTAATTAACGAAAATTTCACACAACCAATGGGGGGAAACTTAATTAATACCAAGATAAGATCTTTTTAAATAAAAATGATGATGATCATCATCATTATGGTTACATAGTATCTAACAAAGTATTTAAACATAAATTAAAACTATTTTAAGCTTTAAAAAAAGCATTTGTTCAACTTACATTTTTGTAAACATATTTTAGCAATTTGCTAGCTAAATTGCTTGAAATTGAGCAATTAATTAAATTGCAATTAACAAACAATTGTTAATACTAAATGTATTTTGTTAATGTTTCTTTATTTTTTTATTTTCCATTTACACGTTGTAGTATTTCACAGTTTTCCCAAAATGGTTAAACTATTGAATATTGTTGGAATGTGCTAAAATATTTGTTTTTATTACTATTATTTTTAATTTTTATTATTAATTTTTATTGTTATCTGGTAAGGAATATTAATTATGTTAAAGTAAATAAAAATGTAATTAAATTAGACCTTATTTGCTGGAGGCACGTAATGAAAGTATTGAAACCAAAAAAAGTTAACAAAAACATATAAAATAACAATTGAGGGCGGCTTAAAACTTTTGATTTTTATTTTTTTTTCGTTCAAATAATTAAAATTTTAAACATAAATCTTAATATTAAAAAACAAGAATAAATAAGGTAAAGTCAATAACATTGATATTTTTTGGGGGAAAATGATTTATAGTAAATTATTATTTTTTATTATTATTATTTTTTTTTTTTAAATTATAAAAACAAACAGATGCTAGATTAGTTTAACCATAAAATTTGACTTAAATATTTTTGGTTAAAGGATTTATTTAAATGAAAGTGAAGGTTTTTGTGGGTTAGTAAATAAATTTGTCCATGAATTAGAAAGTAATAAAAATTTTTCAAATTAGTTTTACTTTATTGATAGATGAGGTCATAAGCTATTTAAGAAAGAAAATTAATTTAAAAATTTTTATATTTGTTATCTTTTAATATGATTAAAATTGCCTGATATTGTTTGTGCCCTAGTAGGATTGATACACATTGGGGTAAAAGAGGTTGAAAATTTCGCTTAATTCAGGAAAGGTGATAGCAATATTTTAATAATAATTTATTTTAAGGTTAAAAAAAGGATTTTTAGAATTTCAATTTTTTTTTTTTTTTTTTTGCTAGAATGGAAATGTCCGTCCATCTGTCTACACATATTTCTAGTAGGACTGACGCACATTGAGGTAAAAAGGGTAGAAAATATCGCTTAATTCAGTGAAAAATTATATCAATATTCTAATAATAATTTATTTTAAAGTTAAAAAAAAAAAACATTTTAGACTTTTATTTGTTTTTGCCAAAATGGTAATGTCTGTCCATCTGTCTATACATTGGAGTTAAATGAGTCGATAATTATGCTTACTTTAGGAAAAGGTGATATCAACGCTTCAATGAACACATTTTTTATATTTATTAGTAATTTAAATTCTTATAATGTAATTTTTTTTTTTTTTTTTGGGCAGAATGGTAATGTCCATCCGTCTGTCTATACATTGGGTTAAATGGGTAGAAAATTATGCTTAATTCAGGAATATATATTTTTATATTTACATTTGGTTTTTATATAGATTGAAAAATAAAAAATGTATTGTTGAAACTTCATGACTTTTTCTTGAGAGAATTCTCATGTCCGTCCTTTCGTCTGTCTGTTAGTTTTTGCAAATTTTCCAATTCAAAATCGTTTATTTTTGGACTCAATACATATATCGACTTCAACAATTTTGGACAACCTCTGAATAATTATTAAAATAAAAATAAGTATTAAACATCACATAGAAAACAATATGGTCTATTAAACAAGTTATCAAAGATAAAAACTATTCCAATTACATTTTTAATTTTATCAACTATTCAAGTGATCAAAACTTAAATTTTCTAATATTTTTTTAATAAAAATAAAACAATTTATTGGGTTTCAATTATATTTATTATTGTATCAATTAATAAATTAATCAAATCTAAGTAAAAATATCCGATAATTTGAATAATTGAATATAAATTTTTTCTAAGTTGAATTTCTATTAATAAAATAATTGAAGTTGGATTTTAGAATTTTCTATATAAAATTAAACTTATTTTGCTATAATACTACGATTTTCAGTAATTTATTTAATATTTGAAATCATTTTATTATTCTAATTAATAATTTAATTGAAATTTGTTCAAAAATACATCCGTTTCGAAGGACCATAAATAGAATTGTATTCAATAATTCCCTTATTGTCTCTACTTGATGGTACAATACAGAGTTATAAAGAAGTAATATTGTTACCACAGGCAGATAATTCTTTTTTAATTCATAGACAAAATTATTACAAAATTACTAATTAACATATTCAAGCAAAAATAAAATAAAAATTTCTAATTTTTCTCATTTCATTTATCCAATCATCTACTTGATTGATTTAATAAATTTTTAATTGGAATTATTTTTCATTTTTTTACAGTTATTTGTAATTAAAATATCACTTTCGTGAGATGTGAAAATTTAAACAAATTTTTTGAAGGAATTATTCTAGTGATTGGTGACTTTTTTCTGTATAGTTTTCATTCCTGAACAATTTCATATTTTTAATTTTAACACCTCAATTACTTTTTAAAAGTTGTTTATAAAAAATCAAATATTTCTTTAATTCCTAATAAAAGGTAGCGTATAATATAATTTTAATGAAAACCTTTTATATATAATTTGTTAAAAATGGCTTCAAATCTATTTAATTTTTATTAAAAAAAATTCTTTTATATTTTTTAAAATTGTTAAAGATTTTTTAAAATACTTCCAATAACTCATCATTTATATTTTTAAATATTTTTAACAAATTTCCCCAATTAAATAGCACAATCAGAAAAAAATCTGAAGTTTATTTTCTTTTCAATTTTATATATTTATTTAGAATATTTTCTTTACATTCTATTCAAAACGTCCAATGGCTAATTATGTTTTTTTTTTTTTTTTGAAGATTTTCGTTTGTGTCAAAAATAAGAAAATTTAAGTTTATTTTGGCTAAATTTTTATTGAAAAACAAACACAAAACAAGAAAGATTTTTTGGAAAAAATATAAATAAAAAATGATGACGACTATTGGCGACCCACATGCGTAAACTTACCACCAGTGTTGCTGAAAATAAAACTAATGCCATAAATTTTTATTATTTTTGGTTTCTTTTTGGAACATTTAAATTGAAATATTTTTTAAGATTTTGTTTTAAAATTGTGCAAAATATAGTAAAGAAAAATATGTTTATGTTGAAAAAATTAAAAATAGTTTTTTTTTAAGAAAATGTGTTTATTTTATATAGGACAAAAAAGAAGAAAAAACAAATTATTATAAAATTAAAATGTCATATTTTAATTTTGTGATAATTTAGTAAAGATTTTTTGGAAAAATTCCAAAAGTGTAGACTCAATAAATTCAATAATTTTTTAAAGCTTAAAAAAAGTTCATTTTTTTAACTAAAAAAAGTTAAAAATGTTATTACATGATTACAGCTGAATTGTCTGTTATCATAGCTGACATATCTAATGATTAATTAGATTAATTTTCAAATCAGTTTTCATTTTATTAAATTTCTAAAATTTTCTTTCTTATTGAGTATTTTTTTTTAAGTTATTTATTTATTTAATTTTATTTTTATTAATCTCAAAAATGATTTCATTCAATTAATCATGTTTTTATAATTAAATTATTTTAACTGTAAAAATGTCATGTGCATAATATGAAAATTTATTACAATTACTAATCAAGACATGAATTTATTTGTTTACATTTTTGTCACAACCATGACGCCGTTTTATTATATTAAACATTTAAGTCAAATGTTTCATATCAAAAAAAATCTGTAATAACAATAAAAAAAGTTATTAATAAGAAAAAAATAAATATTAACAAATAATCACGTACAATTCGATAATCTGCAATTGTTAGTCAGTCAATCAATAGTGCAACTGAATATTAGTTAGGGGAGCTTTTTATTTAAAAATAAAAAGAAAGATTTAAAAGAATGGAATCTTCTTCATATTTTTTTATAAATCCGCATAAGCAGATTTTCAATAGTAAACTACTTAAGAAAATCTCAAACAACATGAGTGAATTTTAATTTAAATCAGTTGAGTAGATCAGATTTAAAAAGTTTTATCACAACAGC
This sequence comes from Protophormia terraenovae, assembly GCA_951394005.1. Taxonomy (NCBI): domain Eukaryota; kingdom Metazoa; phylum Arthropoda; class Insecta; order Diptera; family Calliphoridae; genus Protophormia; species Protophormia terraenovae. The sequence goes on along the minus strand of OX596075.1, from coordinate 129,188,474 downwards.
ATCGTCCAGAAGCATCTGGCTCGAAGGACCATCCAGTAATTGGCCTTATTATCTCTATTACACTTAATAATAACGTGTAATAGAGACAATAACAAATAGAGTCATCATATCTTTACAACAAATGTTTTTAGTATCATAATATTAGTATCATCGAGTTGCATCCGGCTCGAAGGACCATAAATATTGCAATTCTTAAATTTACTTAATATCTCTGTTTAATGGTACTAAAGTCGGGATCTACAAATAGAAATTTTTCTAGCCGCAATTCCAAGTTCATAGGAGAGAGAGGAGAAGGTAATACAAAGCTTTTATATACTCTTTACCTCTCTTGCCTACAAAGACAGAATTGCAACCAAAAAAATAGCTGTGTGTGAAGCCCCACAAAGCAGTCTAAAATTACAAAATCAATGGTAACGTATTTTCTGGACTGCCTTTTCTTTTTGAATTTAGTTGAAACCTTTTCTCAATGAATATATTATAACACTTTATTAAATTAACTTAAAGAATAATAACGTCTCCAATTAGAGAAATTTATTTTTTTTAAGAGCCTAGAATTACATTTTAACATTCAAGTCCTGTAACGTAATTATATTTATTCTTCAATTAATATCAATTTTGTCTTTAATGTTAACTAATTTATTTTAATTAACTTTAGACTTCGCCCTTTCAAACTTCTGGCTTTAGATGAGGCATCAATGAAAGTTGTTTAAATTTATAAACAATGCGCGAAAGAAATATTTATTTCAAAAAATAAATAAAAATTTTCTTTTATTCGTATACTTTTTTTATAAACAAATGTTTTTATCTGTTAAACACACTCATCACACATTATGTGTCAAGGAATTGCGAAAAATTATAAATATTTGTTTGTTTTTTAAGGAAAAAAAAGATACAAATATTTTTCAATATTTTTCCAGTGCTTAAACAAAAATATTTATTTATTTATTATTTTGATGAAATTTTAAAGAAAATAATTGTTAATTGTTTAATAAATAAAGTGCTCTTTTATGAAAGGAAAATTGGGAAAAATTTATTAGTTTATAAGATGATTTCATACACAGAAAAAATATTTTCCATTAAATGAATTAACAAAAATAAAAACCATTCCAATTACATTTTATAAAAAATAAAATAAATTTATAAAATTTTGTAATATTCTTTACTAAAAATAAAACAATTTGTTGGGTTTAAATTATTTTTTTTAATTATAACAATTAATAAATTAATCAAATATAATTGAATATAAGCGATTATTTGAATGATTGAATGTACTATTGTTTTAATAGGTTGAATTTGGTGATGAAAATTCTAATTTTCTAGTATTTTTTACTAAAAATAAATTAGTTTATCGGCTTTCAATTATTTTTTTTTATTGTATCAATTAATAAATTAATCAAATATAAATGAAAATAAGTGATAATTTGAATAATAGAATATAAAATTTTTTTTATTAGTTGAATTTCAGTTAATAAAATAAGTGTCCGATTTTTCTATATAAAATTTGAATTTAATTTGTTACAATACTTTGTTATGGAGTAATTTAATTAATTATAAAAATATTTCAAATCATGTTAAAATTCTGATTAAAAATTTAATTGACATTTTTTCGAAAATATTTTTTTCTATGTAAAGTTAAAAAATTATCTATTATTTTTGATTTTTTTTAAATTGTGATATAAAATAGGTGAATATTTAAATAGATCTAATATTATATTAAATAATATATATCACATTTATTACAAAATGTTCTTTAACTATTTCTAATTATATTGCAAATTTAAATGTATAAATTTATTGTATCAATATTTTTTTAAAAACAATTTAAATATTTTCAGTGCCAAGTTGTTGTCTGTCTAATCATTCGCTATTTTATTTTTAAAAACAAAACTATAACAACCTTTACCATGTGTGTGCGTATCTGATTAAATATAATTAATGTTCTGAGTAGAATTATAATCTAAATAAAATATATATGTATACATAAAAAAAGTAGAACAAAAATTAGAACAGTGCAATCTAAAGGCGCTCTCCATAAAATTTAATGAGTTGTCATTTTTCACAAAAAAATAAAAAACAAAAAAAATTTAAAAATTAAAAAAAGAAATAAAAAATATAAACAAATAATAACAATAAAAATTTAAATTTAAATTCATTGCTATTTGTAAAAAGGGAATGCCAGACTTTAAAAAAAAAAAAAAAATTCTCAGATAAGACACTAAATAAAATAAAAAAGTATTGCTTGAATCAGCTTAATCAAAACATACGAGTAAATTCTAGCACAAAATCTTGCTATTGGATACTCTTGCTATTTACAACTATTTCCATTTCTTAAGATCGGTTCATTAACAACATTCTAATATATATAGCAATCATTGGGAATCTAAATCCCAAATCAGCTTCTATTTTAATTCAAAAAAATACTAAATCAAATACACATCAAAAATTATTACGGTATTTTTTTCAATTAACATAATTGTTTCATTTTGCATCGAAATTTAATAAATTTATTCAAGCAAAAATTAAATAAAAATAAATTTTAACTTTACTTTTATATCATTATATACATTTTTAATTCATCCAATCAACTACTTGATTAATTTAATTAATTTATTAATTGGGAATTTTTTTCTGTTTTGTATTTTTTAGAGTTTTTAGTAATTGATATAATCATTTTGGTAAGAGGTGCAAATTTAAACAAGTTTATAATTGAATGAATTATTTTCATATATATTTGTTAATTGGTGACTTTTTTCTGTGTATGCTATTAATTTTTTCAGAAATATATAATATATTTTTATTAAATATCTATTTTAAATTCTCTAAATAATTTTTTTTATTTAATTTTATAAGATATTCAACACCTGTTGTTAATTTTTGATAACGTTTTTCACATATTTAATTAATTTTTTTGCTGTATTTAGAATACATAATAGTTTTAAAAAGTGTTTAATAACATCAACATTTGTTAAAATGTATGGGAAATATAAACAAGTTTTGAAAGATTTTATTTTTTATAAAAAAATATTTCTATTTTTAGCAATATAGATTATTGCATCAAATTTCAAAAATTAATTACTCATTCCAAATATGACAAAAATGCTAAAATAATTTAATATTTTATTTTTTAAATTTTATTCTATTTAAATTAGAAAAATATTATTTCTTTTTTTGAATGTAAACAATTGAATTTAACTTCTAAGAAGATATTTGAAAAAGAAAAGCTCATTTTAGCCTCGGTTCGAACTGGTTTTACATAGAAAACATTATGTCAGTGAAATAGTGAATCTGACCGTCATTATAGCTACAAAACAAATATACGATATTTTCCGATATTGTTGAAATTTTTAACGACAAATATAAAAATTTTTTTAAATAATTACATATGTATAGATTGATTTGACACTAAACTGATTTTCGACCGTTCAAAAATATAGACAGGAGAGCATATTGTATGAAAATAGTAAAATTTAAAAAATCATATTTTTTAAGTGCGCAAAAAATATATTAAAATTAAATTTTGTAAACTTATTTTTAATATAATGTATTAAAAAGATTACGATCTTTTCGTCTATCAAAAATCATATTGATAGCTTTAGCGGTTAATTTTTTATAAATTTTCAAATATTAAAAATACTTTTCTTAGAAATACTAAAATTTAATTTTTATTTATCTGAACTGCTTCTTTTTTTTACCCTACACCACCATAGGTAGTTGGGATATTATGCGTTTATGCTGGTGTTTGTATAATCTTCAGATCGCCACCTTAAGATTCACTTTCTGAGTCGATTTAACGATATCCGTCCGTCTGTCTAGTCGGCTAAATATCTCTCCATGTAAATCTTGTAAACAAAATGCACAATTTTAATGATATTTTGATAAAATATGGCACAAGGACAAAGTCAACTGCACTTGATAATGATCGGTCTATTATTTCACATAGTGCCCATACAAAAGTCCTCCCGGTAAAGAGGTTTACGATCATAAATGCCGTAAATATAGGAATATTTTAATGAAATTTTGCACATATAAGTTCTTTTTAAGTATCAACTATTCATGCTAAATTCCTTCATCGGTTCCTAATTGACCATAGTTCCCATATAAACCCCTATTTCGTGAATCACTTTAACGTGCATAAATCGTATACAAATGCTAATATCATATTAAAAATCGACACAAATATAGTTTTATATATAAGTAAAAATCAAATTTAATAAAGATCGGTCCATAAATTTACCATAGATCCCATATAAGGCCCACTTTCGGGAATCACCCCAAATGTCATAAATTCTTATAAATTTTTATTCTTATATAATCAACGAAATATTTATATTCGTATATTTTATTTTACACTTAATACATATAAGCATCGGTTTACAATTGGCCCCCACTCCCGAAATTTGATCGGTCTTGACCGAATATATCTTTCTTATTTGTTTTTAAGACTAAACTTAATTGTTACTTCCTAAAGATTAAACGATTTGTTGTTTAGAATAAAACGAGATAAATCGAAAACCAAAATTTTGCAATTTGACCCCGCAATACTAATGTACGTAAATTTTACGTATACAACTATTTTTTAAAACCCAATTACTCAGGCGTCCAAAGATATAATGCGACCAAACTTTTTTAAGAGGAACTTTCATCAGGTATTTTTAGATATAAAAATGCAAAAATTTAACATTTTTAGTCTTTCAAATTATTAGTATAGAGACAATTAAAAAAGTAGTAAAAATAACAAGCTATAATATTTTTTCAGTCCTAAGATATTGAGTCTCCCTGTTAAAGGCTTATTTAATGTTGTCATAATAAGGGGAATAGTGGCTCTCTTGACATTTGTCTTAATATGTTAAATTAACAATATTTTCTCTTTTTAAACATTATAATAAGAAATGATTTTTAATCTACTATTAGATTATTTAACCTCTATAAAATAATAAACTAAAAAAATGTAAATCATCTGTGAAAAAAAACACCTTTTGTAATCAATTCCCTTGAATCACTTGCCGGCAGCACTATTACCTAAAGAATTGTAAAGTCTTCAAATTACTCAATTTCATTGCCTATGATTTTGCTATGAAATTGAAATTGAAACTTGAGTAGTAAATATATAACAATGACAACTATTTATTTTACTCGCTTTTAAATGAATGAATATTGAATAACGCAGCAATAAATAACATTGACCCGATTTCTTTGCACCGATTAATTAACAAAGTTCATTAGATTTTCAATTAGTTATAGCATAGCATACAATAGCAGTTTATTTAAAATTTTTTATGCAAGTTGCACTTGCACTAGGGTTCCCCTTTTCTGACTAATTTATAGCCACTAAAAAATAATGTCTATGTATGTGATGCTTAACATCAAAGTAGAGGAAAACACACATTCTCTCCTCCCACTTGTACTAGAAAGTAATTTATGTTTTAACCCAGAGTGCGTGTCATTTAATTAACGCATAACAGAGACACACAACTGAAAAAAATAGTAGTTTGTTGCATGTAATTTAAGCATAAATATTAATATAGACACAATAAATAAATAAATGAGGCAGAGTTTCTCAAAATTAAAGTTTACTATTAAAAAAGTTTAAAATATGAGAATTTCTTTTAAATAAAGATTTATTATAAAAAGTATAGAAAAACAATGTTTGGGAATCACTTTGCTAACAAATCCTCTCTAATTACCAGTATTTTAACTTACCCTATGGTGCAAGTAGTCTATTGCTAATATTACAAACAATATTTGTTTACTCTAATGTATGTCAAATGATTAACAATTGTACAAAGTGCTGAAAAATAATTACATTGTAGTTTTAAGCTTAAAAAAATAAAAGAAAAATAAAGAAAATTACTAACTGCTAAGCTTTTGAACCAAGAAAATTCAATTGTTTTCTTAACATTATCTATTTATTTATAAAAATACATTTATATGTATAAGGTGTTGGAAATTTAAATTCTCTTTTTATTTATACTATTAAAAATATCATATCAATTTAAGGCTGATTCATAGACACCAAAACACATACACATTTTAAAAATAAATATTTTTTTTTTCTTTTTTTATGGCAAAATTGTTCGTTAGTAAAATAGAAAGATTTATTATCATCACTATAATTAAATCACATTAATTTGAAACAATAATATTAACAAAATGACATACATAGACATAGCTTTGACTTAGAAAATAAATTTAAATGTAATTACTGAAAATATGTTTATTATTGCCAGATGTTTGTTTGAAAAAAGAAAGGGGAAAATATTTTTTAAAGGCATTAATTCAAAATTTTAATTTTATGATTTAACTAAGACATTACTTAGAAACAAATGATTAGCTGAAAAATTGAACAATGAATAAGTTCAAATCTGTTTTTAGATAAACAGACAAACCTTACATAGCTTTTTTACTGCATTACTTAGTAATGTGCCTGGGATACTTTAATAATTTACTTGTAATTGACAAAGTAATGCAGTTTTTATTATTTATAATTTTGTAGTGTAGAGAAATATGTACAAGTTCTATTATTTAGCACCATATTTCTATGTGAGACTACACAGTGAGGTCGATAAATAAATATTGAATTTTTTAGCAATTTCATTCAAAATGTCTTATTGGAGGGCACTATATTTGCTGTATTTATAGACGTTGTGTATATCAGTGGATAGCTGAATATGTCTATTTTTATATTTTGTTCATACCCAGCATAAACAAGGTAATGGCATGTAGTTACGGATGTAGTTACTTTTCAATGAAAACAACATACCATCTACATAACATAGAAGTAGTTTAGTGACTACTTATTTATAGTCCGGTTTGTAATTACTTATTTATAATTAAATTTTTTGTAAAACTACATTTTATTGACTTTTTTATTCAATTTTGAAATTAATATATTTAAAGAAGGAATAAATATGGGACGAGACAAAATCAAAATGATTTTTGGTACACAAAATGATAGTTAAACTTTACAATACATTATATTTGCGCAGTTAAAAAATATGATTCTAAAAATATGACTATTTTCATAAAATATGCTCTCCTGTGTACATTTTTGAGCGATTATGAATCAGTTTAGTATCAGATCAATCCATACATATGTAATTATTAAAACAAATTTTTAGATTTGAATTATCTAGCGTGACTTTTTTTCTAGCCCGATGAACTTGAAATTTACCACTTTCGACCAATGCGGAACGTTGTGTGCAACTCTCAATCAAATGAAAAAATTTTTTTTTTATATAATCATGAAGAGTTGTCTTTTGAAATATGTGAAAAAGATATTTTTTTATTAAATCAATTTTGAAAAAAAAAAAAAAAAAATTAAATAAATAAAGATTCAGACCACTTTTTTTCAAAAAAAATCATTTTTCGTACTCATTTTAAAGTTTTGATTTTGATAATTTTTCAAGGCTAGACGAATTGAGGTAATCAAAAGAAAATTCAACACACTCCCAGCAAAAACTTTGGTTGCCTGGTAATGATGGCTTTACACTACTTACACATTAGCTGAATAACCCATTATTTCAACACGGTGATGACATTAGAGGCAACTACTTACCTTATATCATTACTTCGATGTCATTACAAGAACTAATTACTTTTAAGTAGTTCAATATCTTGTTTCAAATATGTATATATCGGAAGCTCTATTGTGAATTGTAATAAAACTATTTTTTTTTATCTTTATTTAATGGAGGAAAGAGAAAACATACAGTAAATTTTTTAATGATATTCCAATCCATGTTCCAATCCAATAGCCATGAATTCGAAACCAACCAAACTTTCGGAAGATAGAGAATTTAACGTGAAAAAGATTTTAACTCGTTAATTAAACAATGTTATTAACGTGAAAAACGTTTACCTTTGATCCCAATGATTGACAGGAAACATCCAGAATTTGGAGTAGATTGATAAAATGTTAACTTCCCTCTGCTGGATGAAAAGAAATGTGTAAAAAAGTTAAATTATATGAAATTCTGTAATAACATTTTCATACTTACAATCCTTTGACCGAAATTAGTTTCTGTAGGCTCCAAGTTAATTGCTGAACGAAAAAGTTGATTCCCGTTTATTTATAAAGAGCTACATTATTTTTTAAAAATTTTTTTATAAAATTTTTGTTTTGAATGAATTTTTCCATAAATTTATAATTTTTATTTTTTTAATGTCAAAAAATTTTATTACAACATAATGACAAACCTTTATTAAAACCATAAACCAATTTATTCAGTGTCGAAACCTTTTATACGAATTAGTAATTATTATCATCACATACTTATTCCTTCCATAAATATATTAATTTGTAAACTGAATAAAAAACGACTGTAATTACATATCGGGTTATAAATAAGTAGTTACTAAACTACTTCAAAATTCAAGGGCAAATATATTTTTAACCATAAGAAATATTTTTCTTCATCTCATCAGTCTCTTTGTATAGTTAAATCTTTAAAATCGGACTTGATTTGATAGAAGTTTTTTAAACTTTTCCATACTTGTAGTGGTTAATTTAGATACCCTGCAGCTTGTCTCGTATTATTACAGGGTGACTACAAGATAATTTACCAAAAATTTTGCGACTGTGAATGATCCCCTGAATTTCTTTGAAAAAAATTTGTGGCATTGTTTTTAATTTTTTAGTTTTATTTTAAGTGGCAGAATATAGATAGAATTATGTCATGTCCTTAAGAAGATCTACAAACATTAATTCGTTAGATCGAGAGAATATAGGAATATTTAAATCTGATTAGTATTATTAATACACATCAAAAATATATCTATTCAGATGTGTATTTGCTTGAAATAATAATTTTGTAAATTTTCCTAAAGCCTCCCGCCTAAAAAAATATTTTTATTAAAAAAATTCTAATGCTAATCTGATTAAAATTTGGCACAATTTCTTGTGCTAAATTTCAATTCTCATGACAAATATTTACTAATCTTAAGCCCATAATTGCTAAAAAAAAAAATAAAAAATAAATAATCTAAATAATAAATTTATGAAAAATACTTGAACAAATATTTGCTATGCTCTATTAAAAAAATTGAGAATAGAAAAAAATACAAACTTTGATGGCTAAATTAACTTAATAAAAACCTACACTAGCAGCAGAACATCAAATGTTTCAAACGAACTTGATTAAAATATAATAAAAACTGAGAGATACAAGAGCTAAAAGTAGTATAAGAAGAAGCATAAACAAATTAACCGGTTTCAATATTCGTCGTAAACAAATCAATGAGGAGATAAATGACATCACTAATGATGTCATTTAGTATACTATAAAACAACAACAATTATAATATTAATTCATAAGTACAACAACATGAACCTAAACAAGCAATTACAACAACTATATACTTTTAATAAAAAAGAGAATTTAAAAAAAAGACTAAACGGTTTTTGTTTGTGTTATTGAAATGAAACAGAGCAGATCATTTCTAAAAGAGCACAATAAATAAAAAAGCAATTACGCATAAAAAAACGCGTTTATTTGTTGGGAAAAAAGAAACGTAACAAAAAACCAGAAACAGATTTGAAATAGCAAAAAAAAGAAAAAAAAAAGCCCATTTGCTAGAACCACAACAAAAAGAGCTTAATTTAATGCTTTAAAGATGTAAATGATGATTAGGAAGTTTTTTATAAATACATATTAAACAGATACAAAGATAGATGATAAAAAGAGGAAGATCACATTTTTTTATTTTAAATTTTTTTTTGTATAAAAAAAAGAAAAATATTTCAATGATTGTACATTTTAATAGCAAAATAATAAGCTGTGTAATGCTAAAATAGTTTTTTTTAAGTATAATTCTGTTTAATATTGAAAGTGATACTTATGCTCAATACTATTTTTCTTTTTTTTTTTTTATTTAATAAAAAATGCTTTGGAAAAATAATATCACAATGGATTTATTGTGTGTTTAGTTTGTTGAAATAATAAATTTGATCAATTTGTACAATGTCAGTGGCTTAAGGAGTATGTTATTGTATACACTACCTTGAGCTTGAGGTTAATATTATTAATTGTAGAATATAATAGAAAGGGAGGGAGCTTTTGTAGTTAATGACGATTTTTTTAGTCCGAATCATATTATGTTATCTGACCTAAAATATTCTGATCTTCTAATGTTAATGATTCAGGTTTGATATCCAAAAACACCCAGCTACCTGTAGATACATAATTTTAAACCGTTGTATGGCTTTGTGGGCAGTACTGAGCAATAATTTCTTATCTTCTTGTGATCAGCAAAAGCTGCTAGCGTTAGACTTTAAAACTTCATTTCAGTTCTTAAATTTTTGCTTAATGTTTTATGATAATGTGTAGTGCATCCTTAGTTCAATCTCCCCCATCTAAAAAATCACTTATCTGTGATTTTATTAAGGGCTCCATTTACAATTGCATTTAACATTGAAGTGTGGGTTGCAATTTATTGCAACAATAAATAACAGCCACAATAATTGTATAAAGTACTTTAAATTTATGTAGAATTGTTGACGTTTTCCCTGAGGAGGAGAACGAGTAGGTGTCAATTTAGTTGTCTGGTATTTTTTCGTTTTTAATGATGATTAAATTGTCAACTAGTGATACAATAATTGTCTACTAGTGACATTACAAAATAATGATGATAAAAAAAATCATATAAAACAATATCGAATAAAAAATAAATAATAAAATAAAGTAACAAATTAAAAAATTTTCAATTAAATTATTAATCAGAACTTTAAAATTTTTTAAAATATTTTTATAAATATTTGAAAAATTAAATAAAAAATTACTCAAACTCGAAGTATCTTAACAAATTAAATTCAAATTTTATAAAGAAAAATCTAAAATCCAATTTCAATACTTATTCAATTATTTTATTAATTAAAATCCTACCAACGGAATTTATCACTTATTTTTATTTATATTTAATTAATTTATTAATTGATAAAATAAGAAAAATAATTGAGATGCGATAAATTGTTTTATTTTTAGTAAAAAATATTATAAAATTTGCATTTTAATCACTTCAATAATTGATACAATTAGAAAAAGTAATTGGAATAGTTTTTATCTTTGATGAATCGTTAATAAACCATTTTTTTTCTGTGTAATAGATTTCTTTAAGGTTACATTTTCAATATTACTTTTTAAAACTTTTCTAAAATATTTTACAATTTTTTGTATAATCTGAAAATATTTTAATTATTCTAATTAGTTAAAAAATCAGATAACATATGAGCAGCTATAACGAAATCTGAAATTGGATACAACTTGAGCAATATCAACCTCATAAGTAAACAAAATGTGTATCAAGTCATTAATACAAATTGATACCGCATTAGTACCAACTTAACACCACTTTTAGTTTTGACTTATTAAATTACATTTGGTTTTATATTTTCTGTGTTTAAATATTATAAACCATTGCACAGTGGGACATTTTAAACACTTTTATATTTCTGTAAAGATAAAGATACAAAGCTTACTTACTAAAATTATCTCTTAGTGTTAAAAACATATTTACGCCAGAATTTAGATTTTTTTGTCTCGACTTTATTTCGATTTTCGAGAATAAGTCCTGAAGTATATAAGGGAACTTTTTTTTAAATATTGTGCAATTTGGAATATATTCCAAAACAATATGCTGAACAATTTTTTCGATTATCTCAATTCGTCTAGACGTGGAAAATATTCAAAGTTTTCTTTACATATTTTTAAAGACAAGGCTTCATAAATAGTTAATAATGAAATTTGAATTAATTTAGGTTTGCGCCCTACATGTAAAATGTATCAGCCTGGATGTCGAGGAGACACTCGAGAGAGATTTAATCGCGTGCTGCCTATTGACTTCGAATATTCTTTAATACATTATCCAATTTACCGCTCTCCTAATGGACAAGTTCTCCGATTGAAGGGCACTACAGTGATGTAGCAGTTTAAAGGAAATGTAGTTCCCATATAAAGGAATGTATTCATAAGATTTAACCCCCTAGACTTTCCTATGGCCTTCCTACACATATAAGGAACTTTGATGTTCTGGATAGTTTAGAGTCCAGTATAATGCCGAGGTACTTCTCACTATTCCACATCTTTTATTCAATCCCGTTTAGGCAGCGGAGTGGGAAAGATGGGGTTTTATATCTTCTTGAAAAGAGAACTAATTCCGTTTTTCCTGGATTCACGCTAAGGCCGCTATTTATACTCCATCTACTGTGAAGTAGGCCTAGCGCAGTTTGTAGGTGGTAGGATATGGTATCTAGATATCTAGACACAGCCACCGCAACAACGTCTGCATATGCGACAGTTTTGTACTTCAAGGAATCAAGTTCCATGAGCATGAGGCTATATTCCACAGAAGTGGAGATAAAACTACACGGTTCCCACTCTATAAGTGGTAGCTGCTCCCATATTGGTGATTATGACCCTTATGGTTAGAATTCTTCATATAATGCTAATAGTCGACTGATATATATTCAGTCTTTCCAGAGCCAACTTAATTTCCTCCGGTATCACATTATTAAAGACACCTTCTATGTCAAAAAAAAAGGTCACTAATACATATTATCTGTGCTCGAGAGCATTCTCTATGTACCCTACAAGCGAGTGTAACGCCGTTGGAATGCTGACAATAGGTTGAGGTTGATTGTCCTACAAAAATGCATGTCAATCAGCCTTCCAATATTTTTAAGAGGAAGGACGATAGACTGACAGGTTCTTCGGTCTCGTGTGGGTGTTCTTACCTACTTTCGGAATAAAGTCTATCTTGCATCTAGTCCATGACTCGGGGATATATGAGCATGTACTGTATGCAATGTATAAAATAAATAACAATCTTTCATTACTTAAAAAAATCATTAAAAAAAGCTTAACAAATGCATTTTTGTAAATTTTTCATTTATAAAACATAAGTCAATAGTAGTTATGACCAAGAAACTACACTGAGGAAAAAATATTGACAATTTCCGATGTCGACTTTTTGATACCTTTTGAGTGGTGTCAACTTGAGTCCAATTGGGATCAATTTTCATTAATAATTAAAAGATTTATGATTGACAATGAATGGTAGGTTTTTAATATGTATGTGGTAGATTTTTCTCTGGTTTATATTTCTATTATTATAATTGTCTATGATCACTCTCAATGATTTTTTAATGCTATTTTCAGCTTAAATATTTTTATAATTATAAATATATTTTTTACTGAAGTAAATTAGCTAAATTTAATCTTCAATTACATTTTGATCCCCATTTACCGCTTTCTAGGACTTTTTGCAGTTTTTTCTTTTTAAATTTTCTCTAAATTAACAATCTGTGATTTCTCTAAATATTTCTTTCCCAGCTAATCCGCTAATTTCGGCTTAAACTATTCGTATATGCGTATTTAGCATATTAAAGTTGAATTCAATTTTATACCTCTACAACATTAGGTGGCGACCAACAATATCAAATCTAAAAAAACTGATATAAACAAAATAAAAAAAATTAATTTAAATATGCTCAATATTTGTATTCAAGGTGTGCAAGTTTTGTTTATTTATTTTTTTTTTTTTTTTCAAACGGCGAAGTTATATTTTAAACAGAGGCTTCTTACGTAGACGCCTTAATACTCAACAAATGAACACGTTGGAGTAACGTTTCTAATGTTGAATTAACATTTTGTTGTGAATTTTGCATTTGGAAAAAGTTTTTTTTTTTTTTTTTTTGTTTTGGATTTGATTTTATTATAAAAAATAATTTATAAACAAATTGTATGAATGAATTTTGCTTGTTTTTTATTTTAAAATATTAAGCATGCGTAACGTATTTCAATACCTTTTAGTTTTTTTAATAAGTATTTTTTTTAACTGACAGTCAGTCACACTGTCTGCGATTTGTTAAAGTGAGTAATTAAACTAAAAAAATATTAATTTTACCTAGTTTTTTTGTATTTGTTTTGGAGATTATAAAAATGTTCAAATGACGTTTCATTTTTAAAAATCATCAAGTGGAACTTTAAAGGAAATTACTTAATTGAATGAAAACATGGAAGTTAATTGTAATACAATAAAAAACAACTCTGAAACAAGGAACAGTTATAAAAAATATTTAAAAAATTTTAGATTTTTTGGAAAGTTTTAAAAATGTTTCTAAAAAAACATTTCAGGTGGTTTAAAACTTAACTAAAACATTAAAATTTATATTGTAATAAACATGTGTTTTAAACACAGATTGAGAAAATATTTTTAATTATTTTTTACTCTTTATATTATCATTTTTCATCATCTACTTAATGAAATCATAATTCTTTCCAAAAATCCCTAAAAATTATTTAATTTATAAATTTTTGTTTAAAACATTAACAATGTTAGCAGCAGCACCAGTCGCACTTAAATATAAATTGATTTATAACTATTTTTTTACAACCACAAACAAATGTAATTTGTAAACAATAAAAAATAAACAAAAATTAATTAAATTTTTATTTTAAACAATAAAAGGTCAAGAAAAAAATTTTTATAATGTTCAAACAAAAAAAAATTAATAATAATAAATTAAAAAAATGTGTGTGTTTAAACAAAAATTAAGAGCCCAACAGTAATTGTAACAATATAACCCTGAATTAAAATAAATAGAAAACTAAGCAAAAAACTATTTTTAATTTAAAAAAAAATAATTTAAATTAAACTCTTAAAATGACATCATTATTAGAAATATAAATGAAATAAATTTTTTTATAATTTAAATATTTAATTTATTTTATTTTCATTATTTTTCTCCTATTTTCTATTTACAGATTTCGTCAACACCTTTAGTTTTTATTGTGTACGAAAACCAACGAGATTCCTAACCTTCTCAATAGCTTGACTCACCCACCCGGAGCTTGAAAAAGCTCTTACGAATTGTTGTTAAAAACCTCTCCACCTATTTTAAGTAAAATATTTAAATTAGTTGTTTAAGGAGACTCCAAATACCTGAACTTATTAACACAAAAACACATACTAACTCCATTAAAATGGGAGCCTTTTCCAGAAAGCCTAGAGTCAATAAGACTCTAATATCACTTAAAGTAGTAGCCTTTTTTGTATTGAGTGGTAAGTATTTTTTAAACAATTCTTTATATTTTTCAAATTGATTTCAATGATTATCTTATTACTTAAATACGTTTATGCACGGAAAAAGTCTTAGGACACCCATTTTCAGACATAGAATTTTCTAACTCGATTTAAAGATGTCCTTCTGTTTGGCCATTTAACTTTAAAAAAAATTATAATGAAATTTGGATTAAAAACTTCTTTTGAACGAAAAGTGAATCCCATTGAAACTGGTCATGATGTGTCGATTATGTTCTTAGTCTATTTGAATCTATACGTCCTTCCGTCCATCCGTCCGTCCGTCTGTCTGTCAGTATGTCCATGTAAACTTTTTAATCAAATTAACAGCCTGTCCCACGATATCGAACGAAAAATTCGATCGACAAAATATATGTAAAACAACAACAAAATTTAAAATTTATTTGTTGTTTTCCATATAAATTGTCGAAACGAATTTTTTAAAACGGTTATGATTTGTCGATTATTTCACCTAGAAATAAATCTACTCTGAATTTTCTTAGTGGATTTAAAAATTCCGTCAGTCTATCTATCTGCCCATGTAAATTTTTTAAACTACCATGAAATTTTATTTATAAACTTCTTTTGAATGAAGAACGAATGCTATTGATATTGATTATGATCAGTCGATTATGTCACAGATAATTTTCGTAGTTCCTTGTAATCTGATTTAAATTTTTGTGACCGTCCGTCTATCTGTCCATGTAAACTTTTTAATTAAATTCCAATGAAATTTAGTTTATAAACTTCCTTTGAATGAAGAAAGAATCCTTTAAATGACTAAAGGAAACTGGCTATGATCTGTCGTTCATTTCACCTAGAAATAAATGAGATAGTTGAAATGTTTTTCATAGGTCTTACTTAGAGCTTTAAGAAGATATAGAAATATTTAAATCGCATAAAAAACAAAAATTTGAAAAGCGTTGACACATTTTCTATATCAAAGATACTCTATTTTGAGCTCTAATAACTCCGCTCTTGAAGAGTTTATGGGTCCCCCTTCCGAACTTAAAATTATACACTCCTCTGCTACGCTTATGTGAAATTTTATGTAAATCCAACCAGTCGATTAGTAGTTACAGATTTATTTCTACAAAATTTTTGATTATGCCCCACTGTGCACTAATATAAGAAATGTTTTTGCATTAAAGCACATTGTATTAATGCCCAGCCTGTTGGCCTGTTATTGCATCTATAAGTTTTCTAAATGTTGTTCCATTTGGTTTCGAAATCACTTTTGTGTTTTGTTCCTCTGAGAAATCTTTGTCTTAATTACAAATTTCCGATCCCGTAGTAGTGCATACCTAGTCTACGGGAAATTTGTGGCAATGGCAGTAATGGACCGGTCTCTCAGTATCATTTAAATACCAATTTACACCTGATTCGTCACCAAAGTTCCAGTTGACACCACCACACTCTCTATATATCAGTTGACAGTCAATTTCTAACAGACATGTTAAGTGCGCAATTAGCAACTTGCGTGTAATAACAATCTGTGGCGGAGTGGTTAGAGTTGAAGACCATAAAACGTGAGATAACGTGAGTTCGATTCATGGTGCTGCCATTGACATTAACGACAACCTAGCAGTTTTTTCGGTGTCAGTTTAACCCCTTTTAGACACACCCAGAGAAAAAAGCTATCACATAGGTGTTGAAAACGATACCATTCTGTGTTAATAGTGAATCTGCACCGTATGTGTTTAAATTCAACACTTCGTGTTTAATTCTTATCATAAATCGATACCAAATTGGCACCAAGTTGAAACCATTTCGGTATAAAATTATTAAATTACATTATGTATTTTAATAAATTTGTTAACGAAAGGTGTCAAAAAGCTGTTACAGTAAATTACCAATGTGACCACAACCGTGGTGGATTTTGAATCGAATTTTTTTCCCTTAGTGCAGTAAAGTTCATCAGTGTGTACCCACCTAACTTCCACCTTACTAAGCACATTTTATGAACGATCGTTGAGGAAAAGATACTTTATTGATACTTTATTGACTCTTTGGTACTTTATTGACTCTTTGGTAAGAGTAAAAGTTAGGTCAAGAAAAAAGTCCAAAATGTGAATGGTTCATCCATTGTCAGTACAGGTAAGGTTACTTGACTAATGGTAATAAATATATGACAGGACATTTGTCTCCTATATATCTTTTTTAGGCGTGTGTAGCGTCAAATATCAATTTATTAACTTCTTTGAACTTAACAGAGTCTTTAGTATTTTACTTTTGAAGTAAGAAAAAAAAGTTAATTATGTTTTTATATATTTTTTTGTTAAGCCTACTGCATTAATTAAATGTGTTTTTAATTTAAACATGTGGAATACATCCAGTAGAAATGGATAACCTCCCCGTTATTTTATATAATACAACACCCAGTCTTGCTAATTAGAGTTTTCAATTTATTATAGAGACTAATTATTCTATATTTGCGGTTTTTCTTTTACAGCTTTGTAAAAGTGATTGGTTTTCGAATAACATAATCATAAATAAATGTAACCGGAATGATTGAATTTTAAATAATGAATATCTGACTCAATGTTGTAACGAAAAAGATTTCGATAAATAGACTTTTTTAACTACCCACTGTATCGCCACGTTTTGGTCCTGTCTGACTTAATATAAAAATAATGAAAAGAAAATAAAACAAAAAAAATAGAAAAAAAAAATATTAAATAAATTAAAAAAGTGAAATAAAAATACAAAAAAAAAGTAAAAAAAATATACGGAAAAAAGATATTTCTTTTTTTTATTTTTTACATCCTCAAATTGGCCACAATTTAAATAATTTATCAAAAAACTGACTGGTAACTAATATACATATATGTATTTCATAAGATTGACTTTTTCTAACAACCCACGCTTGCACACTTTCTGGTCCTTAGGTGCCAAAAGACTTCCTCATAGGACATGCCTATGTTAAAGTGGCTAGTCCCGTAGTTAGTAATGTGACTAGTTGTGTCCTAATGTAGTCAGTCAAGTAAGTGGCTTGGGACAGTCACCATAGACTGCTGGGAATAAAAATAAATATAATTTAATACAACAAAAAAAATCTAAATAAAAAATGTTTAAAAAGTAAAGAGCCATGTGACCTGTCCCAAGGTACTAATTAGCCACCTCTCATATAAACTGATTCTCTTCCCTCTAGTGTTGCTGCAGTCTCTTAGTTGTTTGTTCATGTTGTTTTTGTGAAACCATAAAACATAAAAATGTTATAAAAGATTACTCTTAAATTTTCACTAAATAAAATATTTAAATATCAAAAATATTTTCCACTCCAAAATTAATATATTTATTCTCAATTCCTTTCAGGTATCTCCGCCTTACACATACTCAACAATCGTATGCCGTCTGTATTGGGTTTAAATTTCGATGAATATCGTAACATTACCATTATTGCCTCGTTTGTATCGATATTGGGTCCCCTTATAGCTGGTCCCTTGGCTGATCGTTTTGCTGCCAAAAATCCCAATAACTTTGGCAAAACTTTAAGAATATTAACTGCTATATTTCTACTAATAACCGCTATTATTTATGCCTGTCTATTTGCTGTACCCGAAGTAAAACGTGGTGAGGCCCATCAACCTTTAGTTAGTTTTGGTTGTGATGCCAATGGAGCTGTTATATTCCAACAACGTTGCTCGGAAGATAATCAATGTCATCACTGGAAATCTAAAGTGGGTAGTGTTAATTTAACCAGATGTACTTATACCTGTCAAGATCCTACACAATATGAAAATATGTATACTCCCTGGTTGGAAAGTATACCCACACCATCACCTTCTACAGAACATAGTTCAGAATTTGATTATGAAGATGAGTCTACAGCTGCAGTAACAGAAAGTTTAAGACAACGTCGTAATGCTCAATTGGTTGAACAATCTTCGGAATTGGGTGCTGCTGAGGTTATAAGTTCTGAAATTTTGTCTAGACAAAAGAGAGGTTATAAATCGTCTCCTAATAAGGTTTATGTAGAACCTCCTCATTTGTGTATGACCGAAAAGAATGAAGAGGGTGAGAGTGTAGTGAAACATTGTCATGTTTATACAGATGATACCACTAGTATATTGGTGCATACAGTAATGAAGGCGGCCACTAATATGGAAAATGATACGCATTCTGCTGAATGGTGTAATTATCCTTTGGGTAAGTTGTAAATTTATTAGTAATAAAGATGGTATACAAAATAATTTTTTTAATTTAATTTTTAGATGGTTTCCAATGTCAAATTCCCTTACAACAGGCCAACTATATGATCCAACTGAAGAACAACAGCGATTGCAAACCCATGATTGAATGCCAGGTTATTGACCCGTATGGCAGCAAAGGCAGTGTTTTGGCCGATAGTGAATGCGTTAAGATTGAAGGCGATTTAGATTCTACTTTGGGTGGCTATACTGCCATACGTATTTTGGGTGATATTTTCGCTTTAGCCTGTTTGACTTTGTTGAATACCGCCATAGTGATTGCCGTCCGTGAAACCTCCGAGGGTAGAGGAGAAGTTTGCCGTCAATATGCCTGGGGTGCTGTAGGTTATGTTATACTCTTCTGTTCTTTGGATTTGTTCTTCTTCAAAGAAGCCGAAGGCATGACTGTAGCCATAATTTTGGTTATTATTTGTTTTGTCATAGGAGCCTTGGTTCTATTGTTTGCCTCCCAAATGCCTTTGAGTCCTCCTGAATGGTGGTGGCATACCAAGACGGGCATGTTGGTTTATCCCATGTCTGCTATAAGAAAATATAGTCCAGAAATCTTTGTTTTGACTTTGGTAGCCATATTGTTTGGTACTTTCTGGGGTAGTATACATAGCTATTTGTATTGGAGTTATTTGGGTGAATATGCTGCCTACTTTGCTGGTTTATTGTTGATCTTGGTATTGTTCTTTAATGTTGATAAATTCATTGAATATTGTGGACATTCCAATATTTTCATTGCTGGTTTTGCCATGTTTATTATACGTTTCACCGCCTTAGCTAGCAAAGATACCGATTGGTTAACCAATATTATGGAAATTATTGAACCTGTTATTTTGGGCATCGTCTGGATTACTATTATTCTATATATGCGTCATGCCATGCCACGCAAGTTTACCGCCACTGGCCAAGCTTTAGCTGTTATAGCCTTCTTTGCTTTGGGCAAAGGTTTTGGCGCCTTAATAGGTTTGGTACATGATGACAAGAAGGGCATACACAATGATGATGATCTCATTAAATTTGAATGGTTATCGGTTACTGCCTGTATTATTGCCTTGATTTATTTTGTTATTTATAATCTAATATTGGCTCCTAGATGTGCTGCCAAACCTGTTCATTTAGATGATTTAATGTCTGGTTCTGCTTCACAAACCTTTGCCAATGGTGCTGGCGGTACTGGTGGTAATGGCAGCGCAGGCGCCGCCCTTAATGGTAATGGTGCTGGTACTGGTAATGGCAACAGTTATTCACCCTTAAGAGTATATCACAATGAAAGAGGAAAGAAAGGTCAATTTAGGTATTAAATATTGTTTTTAGTTACATACATATATTTTTTTATACACTAAATTAAAGCTGATAACTTTTTTTTTTTAATTATTATTTTGTTTAATTTAATAAAAAAAAAAAGAGAGATGATGATGATTATATATTAAGCTTAATAAAATGACAAAATTATAAAGAAAAAAATAAAATAAAAACAACCAGTGAAAAAAATTTATTATTTAATTTAAATTTTAAAAATAAAGCTTAACAATACAAATAAAAAAACATTAAATAAAAATTAAAAATGTGAGCACGACTTTTGTAAGATAACAGTTTAAGGAAAACTAAAATGATGAATTTGGTAATTTTTTAATTACGTAATTTTAATTTTTATATTTAAAAATTTTCTTTGATCAAATGTTTTTGCATTTATTGAAGCTCTAAGGAATTTGAAAATATTTTGTTTGTACTAAAAATGTAACATTGTTGTCTGGGAATCAAATACTAAAGATCGGTGAAATTCCAAGGCGAGTACTATTAATCAAATCATATTTTTTTTATGAGTATACACCTTGGAACAAAATTATATACTAGCCTGTACCCTCTAGTGCAACGGTTCTCAAATGGGGGTCCGCGGCCCACAAGGAGTCCGTACAAACATTTTAAGAGGGTCGCGATGAGAATTTATTTGAAAAAACATTTTATATTTAATGAAATGTTAAATCTGTACATTTTTACTTCTTTTTTTACTAACACTCGAATTTACAATTATATCAATTCAATTATGGATCGTTCTTCTCTTTTTGGAGGAATCGTTCGTAAATTACCTTAAAATTTTTGAACTATTCTTAATTTCATATGGAAAAACAAGACAACCAGAAAGACAGTAACTACTTTTTTTTTTTTTTGTGCTGGTTTTCTTTTTAACGAAAGCTCGATCTTAAATTGACAATGCACAGTGGGGCCAAAAGCAAAATAAATGGTAATAAGTCTGGAACTTTGAAACCACTGAACCGATTTAGATGATAACTATAAGCATTTAGAAATTATTCAGTCTCAAATTTTTGAAATATGTTCATATAAACATTATTTGCATTTGTTCGTTTTGTTTCAAGAAAAGTGTGCTAAAAATATTAAAATAATGAAATTTATTATACATAGTTTTAAAGAAGACACAATTTCCTTTAAAATGATATATAATATGACTATTTTGAGTTTATTACGTTTATAGTAAATTTCAAATAAGCAAAACGCAAAAAAATTATCAACTCTTCATGTGTCCTTCTATTTTTGGTAATGCAGTGGGATAAGACAGTGCGGTAAGGCCGTATAAGAAACAACAAGGAAAAAACGAAATATTTTACATTTTGCAACTCTTTGCTAATTTCGAATTTATTTACAAGAAGCGTTGCAAACACAAAATAGTCACATTATATATCATTTTAAAGGAAATTGTGTCTTCTTTAAAACTATGTATAAAAAAGTTCACTATTTTAATATTTTTAGCACACTTTTCTTGAAACAAAACGAACAAATGCAAATAATGTTTATATGAACATATTTCAAAAATTTGAGACTGAATAATTTCTAAATGCTTATAGTTATCATCTAAATCGGTTCAGTGGTTTCAAAGTTCCAGACTTATTACCATTTATTTTGCTTTTGGCCCCACTGTGCATTGTCAATTTAAGATCGAGCTTTCGTTAAAAAGAAAACCAGCACAAAAAACAAATATTGTGGTTACTGTCTGTCTGGTTGTCTTGTTTTTCCATATGAAATTAAGAATAGTTCAAAAATTTTCAAATTTTTAGCACACTTATATTAAAACAAAACGAACAAATGTAAATTATGTTTACATGGACATATTTCAAAAATTTGAGACAGAATAATTTCTAAATGTTTATAGGTATCAACATAATTTTTTCATATGATATAAAATATTTAATGGATAATTGATAAATGTGAAAATCAGAAAAATATATATAATTTTACTATATATATTTAAAGGTCAAAGTTTTTATTATTGAAAATATGGGTATTTTCGGAAAATTGTCTCGTGTGACTTAGTTTACCGGTAGGCTGTCATTAATTTTTGCAAAACCTTTAAGAACATATTGAGCTATATAGTTTAATTCACAGAAGTACAAAAATCAATTTCTTTTACAGACTCAAAAATTTCAACTTCGCATCCAAAATTGATCATATTTGACCACTGCTGGAAGTAGGGTAAACGTTTAGAACTTTGTAAAATTACACTTATACGTTTTCTTGAGGACTTGTCTTTCAGAAAATATCAAAAAATATTAAATTTTTTCAAAAAGTTAAATATATAAAGTTACTTTATTGACAAAAATTTGCAATTTTTGAAATTTTGAGTTTGAACATTTTTTTCTTGTTATCGTATTGAGTCACAAAAATTTTTTTTATTAGCATAATTTAGAAAATTATAGAGAATTTCAACATATTTAAAAAAAAAAAATTAAGAAATTTTATTTTAAAAGTTATAGGGCAAAATCGCAAAAAAGTCAAGGACTAAAATGAGAAATTTATTTTTTGAAGTTAAATATCTTTTAAACCATTGGAGATAATTTAGCACAGTGAGCATGTTTTTGTCCTTGTCTTGCTTAGGAGAATTCAAAAATGTAAAAATATTTAAAATCGGTTAATATTTGTAAAAGTTATAAGCCCCGATATGTTTTTCACCCTCGAGGTAGTCAACTTTGGCCCACTGTAGCGGCGTCCGTACTGCAGCTACAAACTCTACCCAACAATATTCTGAAAGCTTAATTCCTACTCTATCGATGTTTCAAGTTTCATCTAAATTTCAGTACAGTAGTTTCAAACTTATTACCATTTATTTTGCTTTTTTCACAAATAAAAATTTTCCTTTTCTGTCTAAAAACCTGATGGCTTTTGCTGACTTTTAAAAAATATCAGCGGCACAAAATCCGTTGAAATTTTTTTAAAAATAATGAAAGTAAGTATTTAGTTTATCATTTCCTTTGTAATATCTAGTATATTCATCTAGGATCCTACAGCGTCTATTTGTTCTAAGTCCTAGGATTATTTAGGGTTTTGTTATGATACATTAATACTTAAGAAAAACTTCTGAGAATTTCTTTATTTAAATTTACACAAAACAGTCCACAAATGACTGAATTATGAGTAAAAATTTGTATGAAATAAATTATTAATTTTAATTCATAAACGAGTTTGAATTTATTTAAATTACTTTTTAATTCGTTCAAAAAATACGATTTCTTGCAAAAAAAAAAAATAATAATAATAATATTTTTACTTTTAAGATTTGAGTTGTGTTTAAAATACATACAAACTTAAATTTTTTTCTATTTTCCAAAATTCATCATTTTAGCTTTCAAAACTAACCAAATCCATTGACTAAATAAACCAATAAAATAGTGATATTATTTTCAATATGGCAGTTTCTCTTTTTTGCTTAATATTCAACTGGTAATATAGAAATAAACGACTTCAACTTCATCTTACTGTTGAAAAAATTTCAGCAAATTAAAATAAGCTGCAACAGTCAAAATTTGTTTATAATAAAAAAATCAATATTATGAAATTTTTTCAGAAATAATATTTGCAATAAATTTGCCTTTCCCCTTCCCCTTATTAAACAAAAACTATAAGAAACTGAAAAAGTGATCAACTATTTGTGTTCAAATAGTCTGCCATTAATCATTTTAATATTATTATTTTTCAGTTTCAATTATAATTTGAATAATTTTTTAAATTAAATTTTAAGCTAAACTAATTATTTTATAAGAAAATTTATTTAATTAAAAAAAAAAAAAAACAACTGGAAACTATTTTTGTATTAAAATTTTCTCTAATAAAAAAACTAAACTAAAAGCTGAATATTTAAAAAACCAAATCAAATTTGAAAATTTGCATCTTTATAAGTAAAACAAACAATCCGCTATATGTGTGTTTCATAAACTTAAATAAAAAAAATTATACTTATACAAATAAATTAAAAAACAAAAAAATAATTGTTAAGCTCATTTTAAAATGAAATAAATTCAAAATAAATCTACATACAACAAAAACAAACAAACAAACATCCGGTGTTTAAATTCCTTTAAAGAAAAATTTATAAAAAGCAAAGAACATGTAAATATAAACATTAACAAAAATTTAATAAATAAAAGGTTAAGCTTACAAGGTTGTCTTATTTTGAAAATTGCCTTAATTTAATTAAATATGTTGCAAGTTCATTGGTATTTTGTTCAAAGATCAATTAATTTCAATTAGAAAAACAAAACATTAACTGTTAAGGAATTTCTTTTTCTATGTATATGTAGGTATAATGTATAATTTCTATTGACACTTGGAGTATTTGTGTGTGAAGTGTTTGATTTTTTGACACTTTGAGTATTAATCAAAAACAAGTCATTTCATTTTATTCCTACAATCAATTAACATTTTTTACACTCGTTTTTCTTTAGACATACTTACATACATACGTTAAGAAAGTCGAATTTAAATGTACAAACAAAAATAATTGAAAACACGTAGCAAATGTTTGAATATTTACAATTTCCGATTTGCATTTGTTTTCAATAAATGTTCAATATATATTTTTTTGTATTATACGACTTTTGTAATGTAGTAAAGTAGAGGGCTAAGAAAAGTTTCATTGCCATAATAAATTATTATTGACACGTTTTTTTCTTCTGCTTTGTATTATTATCATTTCATCGACATTTGTTTTATTAAACGAAAATGGTCTTTGGTTCAATAGGAAAGGAAGTTGAAATGTTAATTTGTTCATATTTAATTAAACATAATTTGTGTTGTGAACAACTTCTAAATTGTTGTAAAGGTCAAAAAGTTGTAAAAGAACAAATAGTTACGGAGACTTCCGTAATTTTTCCTTAAAAAGTTAAACAAGGTTTTTAAAGAATTTTATTTAAAAATTTTGTTAAGAAGTTTTAAAAAATCTTTATAAAACAAACACATATAATTTCGACCTTTTCATTTTATTGTAATGACCTTATTATTCTTCATAAATTTTAAAATTTATCAAAATTTGTTTTTCAATTCAACATTTTGTTATGCCTAAACATTTTAGAGAACTTTATTTAAAAATCTCTATAAAAATAAAATTTACCAAAAATTTTAATTAAAAAAAAATTTACCAAAAATTTTAATTAAAAAAACATTCTTCGGAATTTTTTTATAAAAAGGATATTTATCGAAAATTGTGTTTAAAAAAAATATCAAAAATTTAAAAAACAAAAAAAAAAAAAAAAATAAATAAAAATAAATAATTAAATTTCGTACAAAAATACAATTTTTTCTAAAACTGAGATTTCAATAAATTTTTTATAAAAAACAAAATTTATTGAAAATTAAAAAATACTAATATTTATTTAAAATGAAAAAAAAAAATATATAAAAAGTTTGTACAAAAAAAAAAATATTGTAAATTTTGTACAAAATTTCCTGTAGAATAAAATTTATCTAAAATTTTCTATAACATAAAAATTTATCGAAAAGAAGAAAATTCGTCGACAATTTTTTATGAAGAGAAAATTTATCAAAAAATTCAACGAAAATGTTCTATAAAATGAAATTTCACAGAAAATTTTTAAATCTGAACTATTTCTGAATTGGAGAATGAATATAAAAAGAATTTAAGGGCTTAACAAATTGAGAATTTTTTTATCACCCCAATACTTTACCAATAATTGGAGCGCTTTTAGTAGTTATAAACAGTTTTTACTATAAAAACGGAGAGCTTTTTTTAATCCGTGCCTAAATATGATACATACATGCATATATTAATAAAACTTCTCCGGGTGACTTTGGCAAATTAGTGTTTAAAAAATATAATCTTCTTGATTTCCAGGTCATCTATATTTATAAACTTAAATTAACAAAAACATAAAAGCACTAGGTGTATAAATAAAGCTAATAAACCCGCATTAACTATACGTAAATATACATAAAGCGAGTGCAAGAATATTCTAAACTTCATCTTCATTTAAAAGCATATTGGGTATGCCATCGGTAATGGGAAAAACACGACCAGTTTCTGGACATTCCAATTGACCCTCTAACACATCAATTTCTAATAAAAGATGGTGTAACTTTTGTAAGAGTTCCTCATTGTCAGCTATGTTGGCAGGTTGTTCAGGAGGTATAACATCACCCATATCCACCTGAGACACACAAGAAAGAAAAATTACATTAAAAAAACTTACAACTAGGTACGATTTTTAATTTACCATTTGAGCAGCTAAATGCACCGTATGCCAATCCAATTTGGGTAAAAGTCTTTCTATGAAAGTGGGATTAAATTCAGCCTCCACTTCATCTTTTTTGGTAATCTGCATAAAATAAGAAGCTACATCATTCACAGTTCACACAATTTTGTTTTAATATCTAGTAATATTTACCGTTAATTTTAGGGGGAAACCCACTTTAACTCCTTTAATAGCTTTAGAGGTAAGAAAATTATAGGTACTTAATTTCATTTTTATTTAAATAAATGCAAAATTTGACAAAAAATTGAAAAATTCTATTACTCCTCGTCAAGCACGTTGTTGTGTAGAAAAAAATGTAAACAATTACCGACACAGTTGTTTAAAAATAGTATTAATGTACATAAAAAACGACGGCGACTATGAAATTAGGTAGCGGCGACTCGCCAGTAAACCGCATTATCATTATGAGGTCGGTAGAGCCGTTATAGTAATGCAGTTTTTTCAATAATGATTTTGTGGTGATTTCCCCAAATTGATGTGATGATGTGAATTAAAAATATAATTGATTACTCAGGGCTGTCATAGAATCCAATTGCGGTCGAAATTGGATTCAATGTTTAACAAAAAAAAATTTTGTTTTGGTGTCATGAATTCCAATATTATCGGTTATATGTTCGATTCACAACGAGTGTCGGTTTTAGGTGTCACAGAATTCAATTTTATTGGTTCTTCTATTGGAAACATATCAAGTAGCTAACAGCTGTCGGATTTCATTTGCTAACTTTTGTTTTTTTTTTTTTAATATTTTGGAAAATGTAATTAAATTCATAGGTATTTTATAAAAAGATAGATTATTTTTTTTATTTACTGTAAGGAAAAGCGTAAAAACAACTCAAAACTCGACAAAATATTTAAAGCCTTGCAATGTGCTTCACATCTTGAAAAGAAAACTCTAGAATCTAATTAGCTGAATCACTGGACTGCAGAGTCGTTTCCAATTGATTTCTTATTCGATCATTCAGATAAAAAATGCAAAGCCGCTAATTGCAACATTTTAATAAAAATACATTGTTTTCAATAATAATTTAACAAAAATATTATTGCTTACAAATTTTTATAAAAAAATTGTAGTTAAAAATTTTAAACAAATGTATGAAACAGCTGATTCGAATATCGGTTTTGTTTACCATCGAAAATACCAAAACCAATGCGGTTTCTTGACTCGAAATGAAATTAATTAAGTTTCTAATTGCGATAAAAAGCAAATTCGACTTGTATTCTATGACACCCCTGACTACTTTCTTTTTGAGAGCAAAACCGATGAGAAAAATTTGGCGGAAAATATATAACAATAATTTCCTATTTATTGATAGCAGTACTGAAAATGTATCAGAATCTAATAAATGCGAAAGTATGAAAGTATCAAAATAGTCTTTATATAATTTTGTATGACTTTTAAGAAAAGTATAAGTTATATATTCTCTTCAAAAGTTTTTAAAACTGTTGTTTCTAAAGCCCAAATTATAATAGCGAGTAGTCAGCAGCAGTGTGTGCTGACATAATCAGCTGATTATTTAGAATGCACTGTTTGTTATGGTGTTGATTACATTTGGTCAGCAGCAGTTTGCAGTGCTGTTTCATTTAGCCCTGTTTCTAAATTCACTGCGCTGCATTCAGATTGAGAGCGAGACAAAGAGAGTGAGCAAATAAATGAAAGGCTAAAATACACAAGTAGAACAAAGCTAGATTTGTGGTTGTAAATTGTGGCTGCCTACGCTGAATTGTAATTATAACGGCAGCAACATGTTGTACTGACAGTGAAGAGCTGATAATTTTTGCTGATACTGATGCTGACTACGCGCTATTGTAATTTGGGCTTAAGACTGAAGTTTGTAATAAAAATGGCAAATAAAGCGTACGCAATTGAAGTGATAAATTAATCATTTAAAAATTTTGTGATGTTTACTTTTATGATTATATTAGTAATATTATAATTATTATATATGAATAATTTAGCTCTGAATTAATCTTTTAGAAAAAATCATCATATTATCGTAAAAAAACGTCAACAGGTAATCTTTACCAGAAAAAAAACGTCTAAATGACAATAAATCACGAATCTGGCAACTTTAGCTGGGATTTAATTCTCTCTCTCTCTGACAATCATTTGACGTTTTAAGTTAATTTTATTTTATTGTACAATTTGGGAGTATTATAAAAAAAATTTCTTATTTTATTAAGCAATCTGTTTTTAATTTAAAGAAAATACTTAAAAATTGTTGCCAATATAAATAGATTTTAGTGTTTTTCATAAAATATAAGTTAATAAAATTGAGATTCATTAAAATTAAGTGTTTTTGTGTGTTAAAAATATAAAGAAAAAATGGAGGATATATTCCATTGGTGTCGCGAAGGCAATTCCATACAAGTCCGTTTATGGCTTGATGAAGTGGAACATGATATGAATTTGGGGTAAATTATTAGAAAACAAAATAAATATTTTAAATTCTTTGAAAGGTTAAAAAAGAAAAATACTACAAATAGTTTCCAAAGGTTTTTAAAAGCATAAATGTTCTTGCAAATTTTATGTGAAGGTGTATGACGTCATAGAATATTTTTATGAAAAATTTGATTATTGAAGTGTATTTTTTTAATAGAAATTTTTTATATTTGAATACAACAACAAGAACACCTACTTTTTTTTGCTTCTTATAAGATGAGTGATGTTATGTTGTTTTTGTTGAAGCAACAGAAAAGGAGAGAGCATGATGTGATTTTATGTTAAAGAGAGCAATGTAAACAATGCAAAAAGGGTGACCATTTATGTTATAAAAAATCAGTAATATTTTTAATATGTAAAAAATATTAATCACTTAATTTAGAATGTGTTATTTCAAAACTATTTTATTTAAAAAAAATATACTATTTTTAAAATAAATTCATATTTATTTGTAGAGATGATCATGGCTTTTCACCTTTACATTGGTGTGCCAAAGAAGGTCACTCCAAATTGGTGGAAACGTTATTACAAAGAGGAGCTCGTGTCAATGCCACCAATATGGGAGATGATATACCTCTGCATTTGGCGGCTGCCCATGGTCATAGAGATGTAGTACAAATGGTATATATAGCATAGAAAACCAAATTATTTTGACAAAATTTATGCAAAATTGTTTATTTTCCCTTAGCTTTTGAAAGAACGTTCTGATGTCAATGCGGTCAATGAGCATGGTAACACCCCCTTGCATTATGCTTGTTTCTGGGGTTACGATATGATTTGTGAAGATTTAGTGAATGCCGGAGCCTGTGTAACAATAGCCAACAAAGACGACGATACACCTTTGGACAAGGCTAAGCCTGGCTTGGCTAAACGTTTGCAAGATTTGGCTGAACGTAATGGTCAAGAAATGAAAAAAATTAGTTTCAAAGAACAAAGTTGGTTGGGCTTTAAGACACGATCACGTGATGCTACCTTATCTAGATTTAAAGGTATCAGTATGGGTGATTTAGATTTGCATACAAAATTGGCAGTGACACCTTCAGGAGAAACTTGGCGTGGAAGATGGCAAAAGAATGATGTTATAGCAAAGATATTGGCCGTTAGACAATGTACTTCAAGAATATCAAGAGATTTTAATGAAGAATTTCCCAAATTGAGAATCTTTTCACATCCGAATATATTGCCAATAATAGGAGCGAGTAATTCTCCGCCAAATTTGGTGGTAATAAGTCAGGTGAGAAAGAATGGTCGAGCTTCAACAAAATAAAATTATCACTTTCAAAAATAATTTTTAATCCTAAAAACTATTCTTTTCATCTAAAATTAATTATTCACCTCAAAATTAAAGCATTACAAGTTTTTCACCCCAAAAAAGATTTTCAAAACAAAACTACCACAAAACACCACAAACAAGTTTTTTACCTTAAAGCTAGTTGTTTACCATAGAACTAGTTATTTCACCTGTAAAAAAATTTTTAACCACTAGAACAGTTTTTCATTACAAAAATAGTTTTTTACAACAAAGTTAATTTTTCACCACAAAATCATTTTTTCACCGCAAAAAAGTTTTTCACCACAAAAACTATTAAACTAGTTTTTCTTCTCCAATAGTATTTCTCTACTTAACTATTTTTTCAACAAAAACGATTTTTTAACCTCAAAGAAGAAATTATTTTTTTTTACCACAAATCAATTTCACCTCTAAACAAGTACATATTTCACATATAACTAGTTTTTACTTAAAACAAAAATCGTACTATTTATACAAATTTGGGTATTTCACAAAAAAAAAAGGCTTCAAGAATAAAACTGATTAAATTATGAAGCTAATTTAAAAAAAAAAATAATAATAATAAATAAAATTATTATAATTATTAATTAATCTTTTCTATTTTAAGTTCATGCCCAGAGGTTCTTTATTCAACTTACTACATGGGGCTACTGGGGTAGTAGTAGATACTTCCCAAGCAGTACGTTTTGCTTTGGATATTGCTAGAGGTATGGCTTATTTGCATTCTTTGGAAAGAATTATACCCACTTATCACCTCAACAGTCATCATGTTATGGTAATGTATTTATTTACTTTTCTCCAAAAAACCTTCTTAATTTGCCCCTTTTTTCAAACAGATTGATGAGGATTTAACAGCCCGTATTAATATGGGTGATGCTAAATTCTCCTTCCAAGAAAAAGGACGTATTTATCAACCTGCTTGGATGTCACCAGAGGCTTTACAACGTAAACCCACCGATCGTAATTGGGAGGCTAGTGATATGTGGAGTTTTGCTGTACTTCTATGGGAATTGACTACACGTGAAATACCTTTTGCCGAATGGTCTCCCATGGAGTGTGGCATGAAAATAGCTTTAGAAGGTTTAAGAGTAAAAATTCCTCCTGGCACTTCACCACACATGGTGAAATTAATAAATATATGTATGAATGAAGATCCTGGTAAAAGACCCAAATTTGATATGGTTGTGCCTATTTTAGAGAAAATGAAACGTTAATTTATTTTTTTTTTATCTAAAAAACTCGAAATTATTTTTAAAACTTGTTCTTCTTCTTCTTGTGTACCTACTCCAATCTTCTAAGTTTTTGTGTTAAAGAAAAAAATCTGCCAAAATATTGTTATTTTCAAAGTGCCTTAAAAGGGTTATATTTTTTAAAGATTTTTTTTGTAAATGTTATTTAAAATTTTGTATTAAAATGAAAGTAACTAACTTTAGTTTTATTTAAGGTGCTCGATTTATGTATGTTTTCTTGTCTACTAATGCAAATTATGGGATTTTTCTTTAAAACCCTTTTTTTAACGAAATGTATTTTATTTTATATATATTATTTATATATTTTATATTTATATTTTATATTTATATTACTACTAAATAACTATACATTTTTAATAATGTTTATTAAATCTTTTATATAATAAATAAACAAAAAACGAATTTTTTTATACATACATATATTTTTTATAACAAAATAATTAAAGTAATATAACCAAAGCCTTAACAATAAAATTATATATTTTGTTATTTTAATATACCGGTCACGTGAGTATTGACCAATATTTTTATTTTTACCATCAGCTTTTATAGCAGTATGTTATTTCTATTAACTTTTTTTATCAAAAATAAATCCCTAGGAGTATAGAAATACACTTCCTGTAAGCATTTTTTACTAGTCTCTTTTGTTCATAGCTTTATTTCTCTTTTTATATATATTTTTTTGTTGTTATTTGTAGTATTATTATTTAATATGAATTTAAGCTTTCGTTTTTTACTTTTTCTTTTGCCAAATGTGTGAGCAGGGGAATTTGTGTTAAGGGTTTATTGTAGTGTGTGTTTATTTGCACATTGTTGGAAAATGAGCACAACGTCCCTGACCTACTTTGTCCCACTGAGAGTTGGGGTAGTTAAAAGAAATTAACAAAAACAAAACAACAATAGTAATAGTATAATAGTACGAATTACTCACAAAGAGTAATGTGTTGTGAATAAAAAGGGTGTGCAAAATTATAAAGAGTCTTTGTTGTTTATAGAGAATGAGAGATTCTAAGTTTAATAGGATAACAAGTGTTTTATAGAGAAATGGTTTAAAAAGGAATTTACAATATAAGAAAAGGACAATGAGGATTTGAAGAAAATTTCGAAAAAGTTAGATAGATATTGAAATCTTTTATAATAGTTTATTTAAATAAAAATTTAGGAAAAAAACTTTATATCTCATATTTGTTTTTTTATTGAAATTTCAGCAGCTCATAACAAAATCATTAAGGACTTTTTGATCACAATCTGTTTTAAAAATTTTTAATATTTCCTCAAAAAATTCTGTTATGTTCAAACAACTTTTTTAGCATGTTTATGTGTAAATATATAGCTCGTTTTACATTGGCGTTACAACCAATGATTTATGTTTGAAATTGTCACCTCTAGAACTAGATTTGCAGAAATGATACCAAGCATTTGACGTTATGACATTTTTGTTGTAAATACGATTTAATATTTTTTAAATTGGACAAAAACTGTTGGAATTAGTTGATTTTATGTGGAATAATAATTTTTGCCCCAAAAAGTATGCACCAAATCAAACAAAAAAAATTGTTTATACCCACCATCAAAATGTTGGGGGGAGGGGGTTATATTTATTTTGTTATTCCGTGTGTAACATGTCGAAAGAATCATTTAAGACCTCATAAAGTATATATTTTCTGGGTCCTGGTTAGATTCTGAGACAATCTAGCTATGTCCGTCTGTTGAAAGCAGGATAGGGCTCGAACGAGACAACGTAGGGGAACAAAATTTGACTCAAATATTTATATTATATAAGGTTTGTTTGGTATTGAAAATGGGCAGTTAATAATAAAACAGAAAAGTTACTGGCTAAAAACTAGAAACACAGGGTCCGTTGTAGCTTAATTTCATACTTTTCTGTTGATAAAGCATGTTTTCTTAAACAAAAGCAAAAGTTTATATTAACCCTTGAAATAGTTCAATGGTTAATATAAACTTAGAAACTAAAAATGGGCGTGTCCCCCCTCTTTACCGCCAACCTCCCATATAACGTAAAATTTGAAAAAGTTGATGGTGGGTATATAGATTCGGACGAGCCAAATAATTTTAATTTATGATATTAATCTTTTTTTCGGAATATTTGAAAATTTGGAAGGTATTTCGAAATTAATTTTTTTTTTTGTGATTACGACCTTCTTGATCTATGTTTATCATTAGCTGTGTTTTGTTGCTAACGTTCATGGGTAATTTCATTCAAATTTTAAATTTATATAAGTTGTAGAATTATACATGTTAACTTTAACGTCGATAAAAGTGCTCCCAATTTATGAACAAAAATACAATTATGAATATAAGAATGACAAGAAATAAAAAAATATAAAAATTTAATTAAATTCAAATAAAAAATTTTTTAATTTTTAATTTTCTAAAGAAAATCGCTTAAATTTTGTAGTGCAATTTACAAATAAATATAAAGTGCTCCCAAATCGGGTTAGTGTCGTTTTTTTACTAAGAGCCTATTTACATTGGGAATTATCACAGCAATTTTTAATTATATTTTCTTTTGAAGTTGTTTCCAAATCCCTTCTGCATTTACACATATAAATTTGTATTGTGAAATTTTTTCAAAAATGTTTGACAAAAAACAACAAATCATAAAAATTTAAAATAAATTTGAAAAAATTTCATGAAATTTTTTTGCTTTGCGACGACATGCAACTTTTCTTACCCCGCTTGCTTCTCTATACCTCTTGCCTACAAACGTAAAAGTTGCAGCGATTTTTTACAGGGAAAATCCCCAATGTAAATGAGCTCTAACAGTCAACATTAACACTCAGCGGGAGCAACAAAACACAGCTATTAGTTCTTTTCTTAAGTAATAAAAAGATTTGTCCTTCTGCACATTAGGGTAAAAGGGGTCGAAAATACGCTTAATTTAGGAAAAGTTGATGTCAATATTTTTACATTTACATTTAAATAGTAATTTTTCGAAAATTTTAATATTTTCTTTCTTAAAATAATTTTGATGTCCGTCCATCCGTTCGTCTGTTTGTATTTTTTTTGCCAATTTTTCAATTCAAAATCGTTTTTTTTTTTTGGGACTCAATAATCGACTTCAGAAATATACAAGAAAAATAGTGACCATATGGAAGATGATAAAACTCTTTAAAATCGGTTAAGGAACTAAACTTCGCTAGTTGTTAAACATTTTATATATCATGAGCGTAACCCGGTGTGCTTCGCTACCTCTTTTCAGGCGATATCAAATATTTACTACCGTTTATGAGTTTTAAAAAGTGGGTGTGACATCTAACTCAAATTTCGTGAAAATCGGGAAGTCGTTTGAGAGTTTTATAAAAGTGAGCGTAAAATGTGGGCGTAACATCCATAACGACCACTGGTATTGGTACTATCTGTGCGTCAAATACCGTGAAAATCGGTGCAGCCGTTTAAGAGTTTTAAAAAAGTGGGCGTGGCATCCAATCAAAATCTTTAATAGCTTATAACCACCTCCGGCTTAGCCGTTTAGACGTGATTGATGCACAAACCAAAATTGAAGCTTTTTCGAAAAAAATAATAATAGTAATTTCGGGCTATATAATATTCATATTTTAAGTTCCATTCCATGAAAGTTGAAAATTTGTGTGCTTTAAGAAAATTTTCCAAAAAATAACAAAAATATTTGGACAAAATATAATTTACAAAAACCTTAAAAAAGTATACTTACTTAAATACCTGAAGTTGATGGATCCAATTTAATTTTTTACTTTAAAGGACTGTTTATTAAAAAGTTAATGAAAATTTAATTTTTACTCTTTTATCAAAATGACAGCTCCGTATAAGATAACAACGCAATCTAGGTTGATGATTTCAATTGATTTTGACACATAATTTTGTATATTTTTATTCGGTACACAATTTTATAACGAAAATGTAAATTTCATAATTCAATTAAAAGCCACTTGTGACACATTTTATCCAACGTGTGCTGACATAATATAGTGAAATTAAAAAAGTAATAATAATCTATAATTTAAATTTAAACTTACTTTTTATTAAAATAATTAAGTCACCAATTTGTATAGACATACATATGCATTTATGTTATTTCATTTTTTTATTATAATATTTTAGCACAACACTTTTTATATAAAACAGGCCATAGTGCAATAAAAACACTTTTTTAATAGATATTTCTTTCAATATTAAATTTTATATTTCTTTTTTCGATTCTTGAAATTAAGAAATTTGTTTTTCATATTTATTGCATTTACATTTTTGACATTTATATTTTTAACATTTACTTTTTTTACGTACATTTTTATTTAATCAATAACAAAATCACACACACACACACGAATATATGACCAAATATAAACGTACGACCGGCCGGCTTACGGGTACACAAAAGTTAACATTACCACAAATTTCTTTATTAATATAATATTTTTAATTTAAATTCACATTAATTACTTTAAAAATATTATAATTTAACACTTTAAATAATTTATTTTATTGGAAATTTTCTTAATTTTTTAACAATTTCTTTAAATTTCCTTAATTCACTTGCGCACTCTTCTTAACAAAACTAAAGGAAAATGTAAATAATAATAATAAAAAAAACAAGTGTAAAACAAGAGAACAATTGTTAAGAGATAAGCTCTTTTAAACACATACGTAAGAGAAAACTTATTTTTGGTTGAATACTTTACTAATTGAAAACATTTAACACAAATGCAAATAAAAAGCTGGAAACGGAAAATAACTACAAAATGAAAAAAGTAAATTGCTCTCTTACAAAATTAACTTATCGAAATAAGCAAAATAAATAGCGGGAAACGGATATCGAAACGAAAGAAAATAACAAATTATCTTATGTTAAGTTGTTAAGTACGTAAAGATTTTGGTTTTAATAATTTACAAACTTTTAACAATAAATTTCATTTAACAAGCGTCACAAGTTAATATATTAACAAATTTTCTTTACTTGTAAAGTATTTAAATTTATTTTTTAACACTTTTGAACAATTTAATAAGAAACCAAACTGACGAGTCACTCGCGCACGTCTAACTGTCACAAACTATCTAAAGAAAGCTGTTGAGCTTTTTTAAGGGAACATTTTTAACGAAAGGGAATTATTATTTAAGCTTAATAAAAAATTTAAAAAATGTATGTATAATGATAGTTATGACAGTTATTAATTATATTTAAATAATTATGAAGTTTAAATAATAATTTTAATACATACGAATTACCTACATAGTACTTATATATAAATAAACAGGAGAAAAATGGTTTTATTTATAATATTTTATATCTTTGTAAATTGTAAAGAACATTTCTTGTAAATTTAAAGTTAAAAACAAAGAGTATGTTACTCTATGGTTAAAAATTTCTTTTAAAAGCTCATAAGCTTTTTTCTATATTCACTGAAAAGCTTTTATCATATCTGAACGAAATAATTAAACAATTGGCGGGAAACGGATAACGAAGCAAAAGGAAATAACAAACTAACTTTCGTCAAGTAGAAAATCTTTTGTAGATTTACTTTATAACTAATTAAACACATTTATTTAATATTTTTGGTTTAAAAAATATTGTAATTCTATTAAATAACACTTTGTGTTCACGTTTAATATATTTTTATAATTCTTCGTAGTCGTTTAACCGTTTTAATATGTACACCGAAGTGAGAAGCCTCTCGCGCACGTCTGGCTGTCACAAATATTAAAAAGAGACTAATGAAAGAACTTCCTAAAAGCTTTTTATTTAAGGAAAACTTTTTAACGATATGAAGAAATAGGAGTTGACAAGAGTTTTTAATAAAAAGTTGATATGGGATAATAAAAAATCTGATTTTGTGATTTTTTGTTTTATTTGCAACAAATTTATCTTTGTGATTGAAGAATAAATATTGGCATTTTCGAATTTTTATTATTTTTTGAAAAGAAAACTTTTTGAAATTTTTTAAAAATTTGCATTTTTTTTTACAAAAGTGACTTAATATCTCCATAACTGTTAAACGTATTTAAAAGTAATGTAAGAATTACTTGAAAACAATTTTATTTGAAAATTTTTGATATTTTTTGAATAAAATCAGTCGTTTTCGAGATATGCTTCAATATATGGTGTAACCTCCTCAATTTTACAAATCGCGATTTATAGCGAGAACGAGAGTCAATTCAAAAGAAGTGGATTAAAGTCGTAGTACTTATTAATACCGTGTATCCGAATTAAATGAGAAACCAATTGCCACAGATTTCTTTTTTCATTTTGTAAACCTGTGTTATTTATTTTTTTATTCAAATATGTATAAATAATGGGTGTTCCAACCAAAACGCACGATGTAGCAAAAGAACCATTGTTTCGTTGGCTAGTTTCATCTAGTTTCATATCCTCAATTTCTCGATAGCGAATACCATTCACGGTAACTGCTTGGTCGACCTTTTCGAAAAAATATGGCCCGATGACGTCGCCAGCCCATAAACCGCACCAAACAGTCACTCTTTGTGGATGATCGACTTTTCAACAATCAATCGTGGATTCTCATTTGCCCAAATGTAGCAATTCTGCTAGTTAACGAATCCACAGAGGTGAAAGTGTGCCTCGTCGCTGAAGATGATTTTCTTTGTAAAGTCATCATTCACTTCTGTCTGTTCAACCAACCATTCGGCGTATGGACGACGCTTTAAATGGACCATGGTTGAATTTGACAAACACTGAAATAAAGAAATGTCAAATTAATTTGGGCAAAAAACTTGACGTTAAGGCGTGACTCACAATTAACATAGAGCATTATGGTTGGACCACCCTTCATTATTGCAATTAAAATTATAATAAATTGACTAAATATTTGGTGTAACCTAACTGTACCTGGTTACGTTCTATCAAAACTTTTATATTCATATGCAATCGATTTCGATAACCAAATTTTTAAACTTTTTTGGTGGTGTACCATATAAAACTCCAACGATTTTTATTGTTAGAGACTAATAAAATCGGTGGGTTGAATTCGTAAACTCAAGCTTTCTACACGAAAGTGTAAATCGAGTGGAAGGTTTGCGAAGGAGGCTTCTTTGGATTAAATAATCTGATATTTTGTTATAGCCTAATAGCTACGACACTTTGATTTATTTAAAAAACTAAAGATGATTTGAATACTGGAAAAATATTTTAAAATTGTTCTTTAGTGTCCTATCTCCGATTTATGAAAGGGTAAATATTTTTGTAATTTTCAGCTTATGAATAGGAAAAAATTTCAGAAAGCAATAAGCATTTGATTATTTTTAATATTTAAGTCTTTTCATTCACTTTTAAATCATAATCCCAATTTTAAATATTTTTTTTAACTAGCTTGGCAGTCCTTAATTTCCTTTTATTACCATATAAGCTTTACTTAAATATCATAGAAAACAAATAGAACTCCAACTTGCTCACAAAAAACCTAACTCAATTGTCAAAAAAACCTAACTCTTTGTATGTGCTAGTAAAATTTTCTAAAGAACAAATTTATACGTGTGAAGAGAGTAATTTTTTGTTTCTGAGCGAATGAAAAGAGTTGGACTTCTAGTTGTTTTCTATGTTAAATATCTTCGTTAAGTTCTCTTATTAGTCTTTTTAGAAAATTTGTGACAGTAAGACGTGCGTGAGTGGCTGGTCACTTCGTTTTCTTATTATAATAGTTAAAACGGAACCGAAGTATTATAAAAATAAATTAAACGTAAAGAAAAAGTGTTATTTAATGAAATTGTTATATTTTTGATATCAAAAATATGAAATAAATGTATTTAATTTGTTTAAAACAAAATCTATCTATAGTTTTCCACTTAACGAAAGTTTATTTGTTATTTCCTTTTGTTTCGTTACCCGTTTCCCGCCAGTTGGTTAAATAGTTTGTTAAGTTAAAAAAAAGCTTTTAGTTAATTACGAAAAGAGCTTTTAGTTAATTCTAATAAAAACTTTTTGCTAAAGTAAAATAAAAAAGTTTTGTATTTAAGCTTAAGGTTTGTTTCTCAATGTATAGCAGCTTAATTAAGTTTAATGCGCAGATAGATTTTTTTTTTAACTTATAAAATTTTATTAAAAATCAATTAGTTGAAGAATTGGGAAACAATATTTGATAAAAATTGGGATGTAAATGTTTTTTGAAAAGCTTTATTAAACTTGTGAGCTATTATTAATTATGTTACTTTTCAAAAATATTTAATTATTTTTAGAAAATATTGCGAACAAAAATAATTTTTTTTAGATGAAAATGTGAGTTTCATTTAATAAAGTTTAGCGATTTTTTAAAATTAAAATAATGATGTTTAATATTAATAAATTTGCTTAAAATAAAAATGCATGCAATTTACCAGTTAGTGTTAGTTTGTCATTTCCTTTTATCTTGATATCCGTTTCCCTCTAGTTTATTAGCCACTTCGTTAAAGCTTTTAGTATTTAAATAATTTTTGTTCTCTTTAAAGAGTAAGTAAAAGAAAATTAAAATTGATTTATATTCTCTTTGTTACGAATTCTCTTAAAATATAAGGTTTGGATATTTTCGCTTATTTTTTGTTAAATTTGAATAAAATAAAATAAATAATAATTAATTAATTAAATAAATTAATTAAAAATTTATAAATAAATTATATTGTTCGTGTTTAAATCAAATCTTTTTCTTAATTAATCGTTATTTGGTTAACAAGACATTCGATATTGCGGTTGTAAGGCTTAAAAAAAGGTTAAATTATTTTGTAATATTTCTTTTCAAAAGCCTATTAGAAATATATTATTTATTAGAAAAAAAAAAAAATATGTACATATATAAAATATTGAAAAAAAAAAAAAAAAAAAAATATTAAACAAATGTTGAAATTTAAAAAAGAAATAATAAAAATTATTAAAATTATATATTAACAAAAATTTTTAAAAATTAATTAAAAATATGCTAAAAGAAAAGTTAAACAATTTTAAAATTTAAAACTTTTGTTTCAAAAATTAAAGTAAAAGAAAACAAAATAATTTATATAAAAATATATCTATTCTTTGTTGAAATGGGTCCAAATTTGCTGGTTAAAACTGGTGAGTAAGACAATTATTTTAAATTACTTTAATAATGAAAAAATAATCAAAATAAATTGTCCTTATGTATAAAGTTGTTAATAATTTAAACTAATTCAATTGTATTAAATTTTCTATAAAATTTTACGTTTAGGAATAAAAATTATAAATCAAAAACATAGAAAATTAATTAAAAAAATATGAATTTGAAAAAAAAAAAAAAAAAAAAAATCTTAGCAGAAATCCTAGAAAGTTTCTAAAAATACTCTGTATATGTATTGATTATGATAGACGTCTACTTTATCTATATAATCCAACAAATTTGTTACGTCAATGTTTTCCCGAATAATAAACCCAAAATTTTTGGTAATAAATCTGTATCTCTTAAACCTACTGGTCGGATCGAATTTAAATGAGAGTTGTAGATGACCTATCTGACTTGATTTGTAGAAGTCACGATTTTTTGAAACTTTAACATCTCCAGGCAATCACAATATAGCTTATCTCGTGTTATCATAGGATGACTACAAGATGAGTTTTCTGAAATATTAGGTCCTCCTGTAATAACAACAGTTTCAGTTTTTTTTTTAAAGATCTATTCAGATTATAAAATTAAAACTAATATTTAAACAATTTTAAAAATCCTCAAATAATGTAAAAAATTACATTTATTTCTCTTTAACATGAGTAAATATTTAAAACTCACACTCTCTTACTACATCAACTCTCCTATATAACGAATAAAATTCTGTTTACAAATTTGTCCTGCATTTCCTGCCGACACATGTTTGTTGGAATGTGTGTGTGTGTAAATGTTTGTTTATTTTGCTACACATTTTTGCACTCGCATAAATGCACACACCTAAACATTAACTACCGTTATTTATAAACATTTTTTATATTTTTCAACTTATTCTCCTATTCTCCAACTCTCTTAGTTTATGTTATTGGTAAAACTTGCAGTAGTGCAGCAGTGTTAGTTTTTTTTTTTTTTTTCCTAAGTGTTATTATTGTTGTTGTTAAATAACAGTTTGGGGATGATGTTTGACTTTTTTTGCATATTTTTGGTTGGCCATTAGTATTAGTGGCCCATTAAAAGAAAAAATGAAAAACAACAATTTTACATACACTTTAAAACACAGCAAAAAGTAGTTGTCAAAATTTTGTATAAAAATGCACATTTTCATATAGTAAAGCGGACAGCTAAAAAGACGGGAAATAATGTGAAAAATAAATAATAAAAAGAATAAACTAGAAATAAATTAAAATAATACAAATTAAACTTTATTAAGTTAGAACATAGTAAAAAAAAAAACTATATTATAATTTATAAAACAATTCTTGGTGTTAAATAAAAGAAAAGTGCATTTATGAATTTAAAAGTATTTTTAAATTATAACAAAGAGTAATTATTGTGTATAAAAATAGTGTTCTTTTTGTAAATGTTCAATATTTTTACAGTTTTTTTTAATAAAGAACTTAGGTTTCTTCAAAATATTATGGAAATATCAATATTTCCTTTACATTTTAGTGCAAATTTTTTGTGAAAATCCTTTAAATGTTAATTTCTACCATGTTTTTTTCTTGTTTGTCCTCTTCTCATTTTAACCCAATAAAAAAAAGCTGCATTTTGATGCTTTTTTACTCTTCCTTTTTCAATCTACCTTCTCCATCTCTTGGTTGCTAGAACATAAACAGAAATTAAGGAAGACCCGGCTATACCGTATCAAACAGCAATAACAACAAATTTATGCACTCACAAATACAAATAGAAACACACACGCACTTGCACTCATACACACCCAGATGTTCAAACAATAAAATCTGTTGTGTGCTTAAAGGGGGTTGCCAGATTAAGGGATTTTGTGGGAATAATATTTAATCTTGTAATGAATTCAAACATCTTTTTTTTAAATTAATTTAAACTTTTGTAGAAAGAAAATTATCTATCGAAAGAAAATTTATCGAAAATTGTTTAACGATAGAAAACTTTTAAAAAAATGTTTAACGAAAGAAAATTTATAGAAAATTTTTTAACGAAAGGAAATTTATTGAAAATTTTTTAAAACGAAAGAAAATTTATCGAAAATTTTTTAAACGAATGAAAATTTACAAAAGGAAATTTATCGAAAATTTTTTATAAAAAGAAAATTTTATCGAATTTTTATCTATAAAAAGAAAATTTATGAAAATTTGTCTATAGAAAGAAAATTTATCGAAAATTTTCTATACAAAGAAAATTTATCGATATTTTGCTGTGAAAGAAAATTTATCGATAATTTTCTATAGAAAGAAAATTTGTCGAAAACTTTCTATAGAAAGAAAATTTATCGAATATTTTCTATGAAAAGCAAAATTCATAGAAAATTTTCTATGAAAAAAAAATTCATCGAGTCTTCTATGAAAAGAAAATTCATCGAAAATATTCTATGAAACGAAAATTCATCGAAAATTTTCTATGAAAAGAAAATTTATCGAAAATGTTCTATGAAAGGAAAATTCATCGAATATTTTGAAAAAAAAAAATTCATCCAATATTTTCTAAGGAAAGAAAATTCATCGAAAATTTTCCATAAAAAGAAAAATTCATCGAAAATTGTCTATGAAAAGAAAATTAACCGAAAGTTTTCTATGAAAAGAAAAAAAGGATAATTATCCTTTTTCTATAAACAAAGTCGTTTTCTTAATCTGGCCACTCATCAAGTTTCAATTGCAGCAGGCATTTTTTAACACACGACGACGAACACGACAACCGGCCAACGAAAAATAGAGTAGAGTAGGCCAAACGCAATTCAAACTTAAAACGAAATAAAAAGGAAGAGGAAGACAACAGCCACAACAACAACAATAAAGTGAAAACAAACAGTAACGCAAAAAAATAAATAAAAAAAATAAACAGCTTTGTACTCGCACTCAAACTACAGGCAAATAAAGTGCAAAAATATTGTACAAAAAAAAAAAAAAAAAAAACAGTGTAAAAGAATCCAAAAAAAGGAAAAC
This sequence comes from Protophormia terraenovae, assembly GCA_951394005.1. Lineage (NCBI taxonomy): Eukaryota > Metazoa > Arthropoda > Insecta > Diptera > Calliphoridae > Protophormia > Protophormia terraenovae. The sequence goes on along the minus strand of OX596075.1, from coordinate 129,144,653 downwards.
CATAAAAAACAACAGAAAAAAGTGCTGCAATTTCAATAGGGAAGAAAAGCTTTTCGTATGCAATTCATCCACGAACATGTTAAAACAGCAACAAAATGCGGTCATATTAAAGTTTTACACATAAAATATAAAAAAACAACAAAAATTATGAAAGAAAATTAAACCGGGTGGACAAATTTTTTCTCAATAAAGCAAAAAAAAATTTAAAGTGGAAAAAGTACATCAAAAGAAATTATTTATTTATGAATATTTGCGTTTAACAATACAGCGGAAACAGTAAAATAAATAGAATATTTGTTCGGCTAAAAAAGTGTGTCATAGATAAAACAACGTTTGGTATTTTAGTGGTTTGTGTGTGTATTCTTGAAAATAAAATTTGTTTAAATGTATTTAAGGCGTTTTAATGTTTTACGGCCAGCCCCAATGAGGGCCGGCGATCCATGGAGTATCCAACTACAACTATATTAAGCGATACATACGAAAATTGTCAAAGGTAAAGAAGAGGAGATTGTGAAGAAATTACTTTTATAAAATTATTCTTTTAGAAAAACTACCTAAACATGTGCTAAATATCGTTGACAGTATAAGTAATTTCTTTGATAAATATAAGCTGACATCGGATTAATTTACAATTGAATTTATTTATGTCATAATTTTTATTATGATTTTTAGCACCATTTCCAGTTATACAAAAAGTAAATATGGTCTATTAAACGATTTATCAAATATAAAAACTATTCAATTACAATTACTTTTTTAATTGTATCAATTATGATAATTTTATAATATTAAAAAAATAATAAAAAAAAAAAAAAAAAAAATAATAAAAAATAATTGGCTTTCAATTATTTGTCATATTGTGTCAATTAATAAATTAATTATTATAATTACTTTTTTAATTGTTTCAGTTATTCAAGTTATCATTTTCTAATATTTTGTACTAAAAATAAAACAATTAATCGGCTTTTAATTATTTTTATAATTGCATTAATTAATAAATTAATAAAATATAAATAAAATTATACCTCAACTAACTACGGTGATGTACGGTAATAATCTGAATAATTGAAAGTATATTTTTTTTTTCATAGATTGAATTTCAATTAATAAAATAATTATATAAGTATGTATGTATTAGTTGTAATTCAAATTGGATTTTACATTTGCCTAAGTAAAATTTGAATTTAATTTGTTAGAATACTTTGATGAGTATTTTTGCTTTAATTATAAAAATATTTGAAATCATTTTAAAAATTTCAATAATTTAATTGAAATTATTCCTTTCTGTGTAGTATAATCTGATATTTTAATAACTTACATTTTTATTTTATTTTGTCATAATTTTGATTGATTTTTACGACAATTTCTAGTTACACAGAAAAAAATATGGTCTATTAAACGATTTATCAAAGATAAAAACTATACCAATAACTTTTTTAATTGTAGCAATTATTTTTTAATTGTATCAAATAAAACAACTTATCGGCTTTCAGTTATTTTTCTTATTGTATCAATTTATTAATTAATCTAGTAATAAGTGATAATTTGAATGATTATAATTTTCTTTTATACATTGAATTTCAATTACTTAATAAAATAATTGAATATTTATTATTATTGAAATTTTTGGTTATAAATCTCTGTCGCCGAAACTACTGGTTAAATCGAATTGAAAAGTGTAAATGAGTTGTAGAGGACGACCCGGGCTTTCAGAAAAATCATCTTGTTGTCACCTTGTAATAACATGAGATAAGCTACAGGGTAATTTGTAATATATTCCGATGTAATATGCTGAAACATTTTCCGATTATCTCAATTCGTATAGACGTGAAAAATGTTCAAAGTCAGCATTCATAAATGCATGCATACTTTAAGACTTATAACATCTGATGTGGTAAAAATAAATAATTCTGTAAACTGGTTTATTTTTGTCATTATGATCAACAGCCATGTGCTAAATTTCAGGGTAATAGCCTGAAGAAATTGAACAAAAAAATACCTAAACACACAATTAAAACTTTTAATGAAAACTCACATTGGTCATATAAAACAATTGTCAGGTGTGTCACAAAATTCAGTTTCTCGGCCATAATATTATACAATGAAGTCATGACCACTGAAAAGAAACCTGGTGGTGGTGGAAGAAAAATAGCATCTTCAGACTGTGAAACTCAGACAAAATAAAAAGGATTTTGAGAGAAAAATCTCCTCATCTCTGGAAGAAAAGTGTCACAAGAATCTTTCTCAACAAAGTTGAAAGGAAATCTAGCCTGAAGCTGTACAAAGTACAAAATGTTTCCATTAGAAACGAAAGCAAGAATTTGGAGGTAAAAAATAGCGTGAAAGTACTTCAATGTAATTTTTTAAGAAATTTTATTGCTGCATAATAGATTATAAAACTTTCGTATTGGCTGACTGTTTCCAACTTCCTGGCCAGGAATTATATGTTGCAGATGCTAAGGCAAGGGAGTGGTATCAAAGAAATTGCATTGTGTTTGTACCGAAAGAGGCTAATCCATCAAATTATCAATTGGAATTCCGTGGAATTGATAGATGTAGTAAAAAATAATTTAAAGGACACCAAAACCTCAAAAAAATTAAACGGAGTTTAAAAATAAGTAGTATCATTCGAGCAAAAAAGTGACCGAAACTCAATAAAAGTTTTAATGGGAAGAATTCTTGAAAAGGTCTGATATTTCTGTAACGAAGATTATTAGTTCATGAAGAATCAAGCACTAATAACGACATACATATATTATTTTTATTTATTTATCACAACCGCAACACAATATTCGCTTTAGTCGCAAACATCCTTATTACTAATATCTTTCCTACACCCTTATTGTTATTCTATTTCAATTTGGTTTTCGTACTTTTTACACCACTTTATAGTTCTCATTTAGTTTATACCATTTTTCATACATATACTCTAAGGTTTGATGTTTGTGATTGCGGTTCAAACGAAACAAGAATTTGCCACGGTTTTGATAATCACTTATCGAAACCGACTGATACGGTTGCCACTGAGACTAATCGTTCATCTTTTATGTTTGGGGCTCGGATTCTACTTATTATTTTTAGAAAACTAATATTTTGTGTGTAGCTTTTTGTTATTTATAATCATTTGAAGTCTGTTTGGGATGGATTTAACTAAATTTTAGCAATGTTCAGGTGATATTTTTTCCCATTCTTCAAGTAAGACTATTTTTAATTCAGCTTTTTTGATATAATCTCACAAATTTTCTATATGATTTATGCCTGGGCTCTGGGGCAGTGTTTCCATGACATGGGGGACGTTGTACAGCAGCGAGGATCGAAATTTGTGGGCTTTATATTTTAGATCATTGTCCTGACAAAAGTACAAACTCTCGTTAAGGCTCAATTTCTAAATATATATTAAAAAAAAAAATATTTTAGTCCATAACCCTATCAATAAGACTGGCACTGATCCACCCCCATGTTTTACAGTCGATTTCAGGTTGTTTGAACGCAATTCTTGATTTTGCCCCCTCCACACAATTGGCTTTCCATCCAACATAAATTTGCTTTCATCGGTAAATAAAACGTTTCTGCAGAAGGATAAATCCTTATTTTCATGTTCTTTTGCAAATTTAAATCGAACCGTTTGATTGCACTTTCTACCTCTTAGAGCTGTTTTGTGCAGCACGTTTCTTTTTGTAGATGCATTTGCTTTTTTGCCTAAATCATTTTCAGTTAATGACACAAATTTTGGAGCACTTAAAAAGGATTAGCTTTAATTTTTTTTTATTAAAAAGCATAAAGAAATAGTAGTGAAAATATTATACTAATATGCTTTTTAATGCAATTAAGACAAAGTCACTTAAAAAGTTGACTTTTTTCTTAAAATCTATACTCCAGCATTAATTTTTGGCCGTAAAGGAAGCTATTTAGTGTCAAATCGATCTAACTCGTTTTTTTAATCTCGTAAGATAGTCAATTCTGACACCTTACAGCTTATCTCATGTTATCACAGGGTGATTACAAGTTGATTTTTCTCAAAGCTTTGGTCCTCCTCTACAACTCTCCCATACATCTCAATTCGAACCGATCAGTAGTTTAGGAAATACAGAATTATTACTAAAAATTTTGTATTTGCCCCCACTGTGCGACACAAAAATTATAGCGGTTTTAAATTAAACATATACAATATATTTTTTTTTTTTGGTTTTGCTTAGGATGGAGTTTTTGACTAATAAGCTCTCGAATTTTGTTCTAAAGCTGATACATTTTATTTGTGAATATTTTATGATTAATGACCCAATTTAAATTCCAATTGCCAAAGCATAACTAAAATATATTATTCTTTTACAACCAAGGCTCTTCATTTTCAATAATAAGAATACATTTAAAAATCTATTTTATTTTCTATTGTATTCATATTACTGTTCTTTTTAATCTTTAATCCTAATTAAAATTCTTTTGTTTATTTTCACTATTTTATCTACAATTTTTTTTTTTTTATCATTTGCAGAACTTATGCGAATATTAGTACTACTGCGTGTTATTCCCCGGCAACATATTTTAATTTCGATTTAAAACCACATCAACAAAAACAACAGCAAAAAGAATTGACAACAACATTCGCCTCATCGTCGTCGTCATCATCAACATCTTTGGCAACAACACCTACGCCGGCAACTACAAAAATTTTAACAACAATAGCAGCTGCAGCAGCTTCAAGTGCCGCTGCTGCTACAACAAACAGAATATCATCACCATCATTGTCGTCACCATCATCATCTTCAACATCATCATTGTCATCATCAGCATCGGCAGCATCACCATCATTAACACCACCCACACCCATAAGTCCTTCCTACGAATCACAATCACACAGTCCAGATGGGCATGCATCAGTAGGTTCAACAGTATCAACTAGTGATAATACAACATCAGGTAAGTGAAGGAATTACTGGGAGTTAAAATTAAAGAAAGAAAGAATAAAAATGTATTCCCAAATGTATTTAAAGGGGGGTATCTTTGGAAGGTATTGTTTAAGTATTTCTTCCTTCATGTACGTATGTAGATCATGACCCAGGAAATTGTTAAATTTTATGAATTGTACATTATTGGACAAGACAATTAGGCACATGTTGTATGTCATTGTCTTCTTTGTATGTGTGTGTGCGTATTCATCCATTTTATTGTGTTGTGTCTTGGTCTTTTGGGAGCACTGATGCTTGTTTAATTGTAAGAGATGGTTAAATATTTTAAATAAGTACATGGTAGTGAGTATTTAAATGCCACTAGTTTGTATATATTCAGTTTAATTTAATGGAGGAAAAGAAATTGAGAAATATTTGTCGGGTTTGGTCTTTATTATAATACGCTGGATTGGAATAGTCTGAATCAAGGCACATTAAAAAAGGTAATAGCAGTTCAGAGAAGATTTTTTTCTCAAATTGTTTATATATGGAGTTTGACGTTATTAGCAACTGTAAAGAGAGGTATTTTTTTTATATAGAGTTAAAATGTATTTCACCTTGAATTTCATATGTCATAGGATCAGATTTTAAAATTGCTTAATGTGTTCTTACCATATAGGTTATATTTTAAATATTTTTCAATATTTCTTTTTAAACTCTGTCACTTTATCGATGTTCACACACAGCAATTTTCCTTACCGCAATTCTGAGTTCGTAGGTGAGAGAGGAGAAGGAAATACTAAGCTTTTACATCATCTTTACCTCTCTCACCAACGAAGTCAGAATTACGGCAAGAAAAATTGCTGTGTGTGAACCCCGACTTCATTTTTTTTAAATATCCTAAAAGTATGCTTTAGTATTTCCAAAATATAATTTTGTAATGTTCTTTAAAATAGTCTAAGTATTATAAATTTTCTTATTAAAACTCTTATGTTCATATTATCTTTAAAATCTCCACTTGAATAAACACAATTTCCTTAATTTAATTACAATTCTTGCTCTAAAATTATTTTGTGTATTTCATGTATTTAAATATAATTAAAAGGAAAAAACAATTTGCTAATTTAACAAAAACAATTTGTTTTATTCTCGGTATATTTTTTTTTATGCAAAAAGTTTATGAAAGTGCTTTGTTTGTTTAATGAAGACAATTTTCTATAATTTTCACTTATTTTATTACTTGAATCTTGGAATACATTATTATTGTTAATATTGTTATGACAGCCTTAGATGTTGTTGTTGCTGCTGCTGCTGCTAATGTTGCTCTTGTTGTTGTTGATATTAAATATAATTGTTTACAACACATTTCACTATCAACACTATGTCTATGTCAAGTAATAATTTTTTTCTCTCTATTTTTTTTTATTTATTTATTTTATTTTTTTTTTCAAATACTCTAGAGCTATTTGTAAAAATATTTGTTTGTATTTGTATTAGTATTTGTTTAAGAATGTATCTATCTGTGTGTAGATGTGTTTACGAAATACAAACGCATTTAAGTTGTTTGCCCATGACGTTGCTGAAACGAGTCATTGAACTTAAAAAAAAAATATATATTGCAGTTTTTTTTATATTTTCTTCTTCTTCTTTTAAGAAACTAGGCGAGAATCTTTAAAGAGACGAGTACGTTCATTGGCACTTATTGTAACGGTGATGAGCTTTTTTTTTGTCTCCTTGGCTGTCAGAGAGAAGTAGGAAAAGAAATGTTTACATTGATCTTTGGAAAGTGTTTTGTATTTAATGGCTGTAGTTGTTTAAAGGGAAATGGTACTTTTGGGGGACTCAAATTGGACTTTTTGTAAGGTTTAGGTTTATTTTCAGTTTATGGATTTCTTTTGTAATGAATATAGAAATGAAGAATATTTTTATTAGATCCGTGTGTAACATGCCGAAATAGTCATTTAAGGCCCCATATAGTATATATTTACTGGGTTCTCGTGAAAATCTAAGACGATCTTACGATTTCCGTCCTTCTGTCTGTTGAAAGCAAGAGAGAAACGAAATTTTGCTCAAATATTTCTTCTTATATAAGGTTCGTTTGGTTTTGAAAATGATCAAAATTGATTTATAAACCAAAAAGTTATGGACCAAATTTTAGAAAAACATAATGTCCGTCAGCCGATATCTTTTACTAAAAAGCATGACCATCAATGCTATTTTTGCACAAATAGATCATGCACCAATGTACGATCGAGAATTGACATTTTTTAAAAATAAATCTGTAACTTCTGATCGGATGTTTACATTTACGTAAAATTTTACATAGGCATATCAGAGGAATGTACTATTTTAAGTTTTGAATACACTTGAGGAGCGGAGCTATTAGGGCTTAAATTAAAGTACCTCTGAAATAGAAAATTTTACATTGCTTGGCAAATTTTTCTTATCCCATTTGAAATATTTTTACATTTTCTTAAAGCTCTTGATAAGACATATAAAAGCGTGTTTGTATGTGCTATTTATCCCTTTAATTTTAAATTTATTTGTAATAGAATTTTAAATTATCGCAATTTTGCAAAATCTTGGTCCAGTTTTTATACTCTACACCACCTTAGGTGGGAGGGTATTATGCGTTTGCGCTGATGTTTATAACACCCAAAAATATTGGTATAAAACCCTCCTTAATTTATACTAATCGGCTTAGAATCACTTTCTAAGTCGATTTAACGATGACCGTCCGTCCGTCTGTCCGTCCATGTAAACCTTGTAATCAAACTACAGGTCGCAATTTTGAACCAAAATTAATAATTTAATAATTTGGTTTCTTACAGTCCAGCGACGAAGCCTATTGAAATTGATTATGATCGATCCATTATTTCACCTAGCCCCCATACAATGTCTTCCCGAAAAAGGGTTTAACGACCTTAAATATAGCAATATTTTAATGAAATTTGGCACATATAAGTTTCACATCTAATAAGTGTGTTTTTATAATAAGTGTGTTTTTATAAAGATCGGTACCTAATTGACCATAGCTCCCATATAAACCCCTTTTCAGAAAATCACTTTAACGGGCATAAATCCCATTAAAATGTTATTATCAAGTTAATATTTGACACAAATAAGTTTTATATAAACATAAATGATACTTTCAAATTTTAGAAAGATCGGACCATAATTTACCATAGCTCCTATATAAAGCCCTCTTTCGGGAATCACCCAATAGTGAATAAATTCATATAAATATTAACATCGAGGTAATATTCTGTATTCGCATGTTTTATTTTACTCTTAATATGAGTATCAGTCCACAACTGGCCCCAAATCCAATAAAAGATCCATCCCCGAATTTTGGTGTATATAATGGTGTAGGGTATATGGTCGGGCTTGACCAACTATATCTTTCTTTTTCGTTTTTAATATATATCCCAACATTTTGAACATTACTATGTGCAGATCCTTCCGATTTTGACCTATTTTAAATAAAAATGTTGAATTTAGCCTATACGTATTAAAATCCCAAAGACTAGTTCTACAAACCGAATGCATATGTTATGTAAAAGAGTTTGCCAATCGCTTTTTCCAAACCTGAATTAAGTGTACATTTTATGGTCTAAATAAAAAAAAAAAAAAAAATTCTTGGGATTTTCATTATTGACTTTATCATTTGAAATGATGAAAGTATCATTAAGATATCTCAACTAAGCAAGATTTTACTAGAGATCAAGTATTTATTGTTTCTCCAAGAACTATTCTTTTAAAAAAATGTTACTTTAGTTCTAAAAATCAAAAAAACTATTATTTTTTTTTCAATAAACTTCTTGATCCAGCTACCATAATGCTTAATTATATACAAAAAGATTGAAGTCAATATCTTTTATAGAACAAAAACTATGCCACTATTTTATAAAATTGGATAAGAAATAAAAATTTGGCAATCAATGAAAATTTTTCTATGTCAGAAGGAGTCTCCTCTATTACGTTAAATTATGTTAAATTTTATGTAAATTAATCAGCCTATTAGAAGTTACAGATTTATGTTCAAAAAATTTTAAAAACTAGTTTTGCCCAGACTGGGATTTTGGATATTTTGGGATTTATTATAATTCCCCTGACTTAAGGACAAGTCCATATAAATTGTGCATTTTGGTACCACTGTACAGCGTCAGTTCCACGTGAACGAAATATGACTTTAGTTGTGTATAACTATCTCCGGATCAGAGAAACAAACCGATACAAAATTTTCGGCGGCGCAGCACATTTTCGGCTGGGGTTTAGTAAATATTACATTGTGCCGCCCGCCAGCTCCCCATTTACAAAAAAACTTGAAGAAGTTGAAATAGAAGTGAGGATTTTTATTTATATTTATTAATTCACTCTTATACATTCTATTATCCTTAATTCTAATAAATTCATCATATGAAAGTAAAATTATAATAACAGATGGAGCCACTACATTCAGTTCTTCGAATTGAATTTTAATAAAATTTAAAAATTTTGAGCCGATGAAAACGATCGGCTTGTATTTGTGCACCAGATCCTTTAAACAATTTTAAATATTTAGTCAATTATTAAGGAACCCGTTCTTTGAGTTTCTTATTTAACTCTTAGAGAAGTTGATCGCGTCTAAAAGAGGAAGTTTTGTCCTAAAAAAGTAACATCTATCAATAAATAACTTTAATAATGTACTTTAATTAAAAACTAACTGAAATTCAATAAAAATAGATTTTCATTTCACCAAAACTTAACAGATGTAAAGCAGCCACATAAAAAAAAATCCCTTAAAGCGTAAAAGCGATAGCTATATAAAATCCCCCTGATCGTTTAATGATTTTGCAACAACTCTATTTACTCACAACAACTATAACGAATACTCTAAGCAATAGCAGCAATAACAACAAAAATATGCACGATTACTATTACACAATCTTAAATACTCCGGCCTCCACAATACAAATATACATACAAGGAAAAATATCACAAAAAAAAAAAAAAAAAAAAAAAAAAAAATTGCAAAAGAAAATCAACAACAACAAAAGAAAATAACAACAAAAATAAGAAGAAAAAGAAAAGAAAAAAACTACAAATAAACCAATGCACTCTACTTGAACAGTTTTCTTCCTGGTTCAAAGATAGTTGTAGATGTTGTTATTGTTTGTTTTCATACCACATTATAAAAAGCAGCAACAACAATAAAAACAAATACGAATCAACTGATAGATGCCACACGTTGCTAGCTAGCTCTTGATGTTGTTGTTGTTGCTATTGCTGTATTTGTTATTATTGTACAATGTTACTCATAGACAGACATGAATTTTACAAAATTTATCATTGCAGCAAAGACATTCAATTCAGCCTGGCAGAAGACAGAAGGCAGGCAAATAGTCAGTCAGTTAGGCAGCCTGGCAAGAAATAAAGAAAATACTCCAAAGACTGGCTGGCAATCAGTTATAGATATTGTAAGTTGTTTCTTTTTTCTTTATATATGAAGACGACAATGATGATGTTGCTATTGCTGTTGGTGGATAAGTAGGTGGAAAAGAGTTTGGTTGGAAGTAATGAGCAGAGTAAAAACATTATATTTGTGGTAGTAGTAGTTGATAGTTTTATAATAGTAGTAGGCGAATTGTGGTTTGGATTTTTCTTATTGCTGTTGTTGTTTTTTTCCTACTTCTTTCGCTTTCATAGTGTAATTTTGCAGAGTTCTAAAAAGTGAATTGTTTTTTTGGGGGAAAATTTGGGAACAGATTGAAGAACAAGAATTGCATCTAAACTAAACAGCCACTATTCGATATATTTATAAATTTCATATACGATAATAATATCCTTTGTACGTCTCGGGGAACTGCCGTTATATTTGATGAAATTTGATCAGCTAAACTCAAATTTGCTTTCAGTTTTTTTCTATCAAGTTGTATTATTATACGCTACACCATTATAGGTGGTTAATTAAATCGAATCAGAATCACTTAAATCGACACAAAATCACTTTCTGAGTCGATTTAATTAAGTCCGTCCGTCCGTCTGGTCGACTGGCTGGCTGTCCATGTAAAGCTTGTACGCAAAATATAGTTGAAATTTCTTTGAAATATATTTAACGGTTCATAAGTTACACAAAATTATTAAAAAAAAATCCATTTGAAACTGCTATGCACTTATGCTGCAGTACGCATTTACCATAGACATGAAGGAAAATGTGCAACTTTTGCTGAAGGTGGTCAAGTTTCAGTTAGTTTTTTAACGATTGTGTAAAGTATTTATGCAAGTATATGATATCATTGGAAAGTTTATTACTTGAAAAATTATAATATACAAATAGTAAAGTATTAGAACTAAACTTTTTCATTAAATTGATCGAAAAATGAAAAAATTTTGTGTTTAGTGTTATTTTGTAAAAAAAAAAATAATATTTTGACTCAAATAAAATCTATATTAATTAAGCTATCATTATGAAATTTTAGCATAATAGAAAAAAATGTGTCATTAAAAGAAGAATGTAAATAGATTCCCACTTTTTTATTCTGAAATACCCAAAATTCCAGTTCGGAGAAAGCTTGCTTCAAAAATGTCCTTTTTTTAGTAAAATGGTCACCCTGTCGTTATAAAAGGCGTGGCTTATTAAATATTTTTTGTGTGTTTAGCGAACGTATGTAGGTATGTAATCAAGGTATTTATTTTTTTTAATTTCAGCTTTGACATTTTTGAGCTCCACAAAAAACTAAAAATATAAAAATTAAAATTAACGAAATTCTGATAGGGCTATCAGGGAGACTGTTACCCCAACTGCCCTCGGATTTGTTTTACATGCATTTATGTTAAGCATTATTTTAGGACCATGAAAAAATTTATGGTTCAGAGGAAAATACAAAATGGATTTTTTTTTTTTTGAAAAAATCAAATTTTCTATTTCAAATTTTCTATTTCAAAATAATATAGCTTTTTATCTAAACCACATAAGTATATGATTCTTGCACGAAGATTAATTAGAATTTTGTACAGAATCCATAGAATATTTAAGACAAATTTTAGGACTCAAATTGAGCCCACCAAGTTAAAAATAAAAACATGTCCAAAAAAGGTTCTAAATTTTACTTTGGTCCAAATATCTCTTAAAGTAAAAGAGATATCCCACACATGTGAGCATATTTTTTATAGAGAATTATAAGGACTATCTATATGCAAAATTTTTTTCAATCAAATCATAAATGAAATTTTGATGATTTTTTAAATAATTTTCATACCCGAGGTGACCAACTTTGGAGGTCCACCCCCACGTCCCCCAGACCCACTAAGAATCTGTGCTCCTCCAGACCAATTGAAATACACCTCAGGATTGTTCATGCGAAATTTCATTCAAATACATTTAGCAGTTCTAAAGTTACAGAATTATTTCCAAAAAAAAAAAAAGTTTTGGAAGCACTGTGTAATGGAGACTAATTGCCAATATTTTTGCTACATTTGTTTTCTCTTTTAGGTATTATTTTATTGTATTAATTTATCATAGACATATTTTGTTTATTTAGTCCTTTTTTTATACATACATTACATTCAATAACGAATTAATACCTTTACATTATTTAATGATAAATAAATGTTGTTGTAGTATTTCGTTATTATGTCTATCTATTTATCTATTACGTTGTTTTTTCCAACTTTCAAGATTTATAGAGTGTGTACTGTTTTTTTTTCTATTATTATTTGCAATTTCCTTCTTTCGAAAGCAATGAAACGAGGAAAAATAAAAAAAAGAAAAATTGCGTGGCTTTTCTTTTCATTTGCCATGATCATTGACTTTTGTTAAATTGCTTTTCTTATAATATTTGCAATAAATAAAATATACATAAATAGTTATTGAATACTTTCTTTTATAACCATAAAAAATTAAAGAAAAAAAAAATTATAAATAAATTAAAAAAAAAAAAAAAAATTTAAAAATAACTTTTTTAAAGTTTAAATTTATCTAATGAAATCTTTAAAAAAATCATCTTCCAACCTTCAATCGATCTTGATCTTTAGTGTTTAACAAAATTTTGTTTAATTTAATTTTTTTACAATTTTTCTGTTTGTTTTTTTACTTTTATTATTGTTGTGACATTATCTAGCAAATGTCAAAGTACTTTTTATTTTTCTTTCTTAAAGGAAACTCTTCCTGTTATTTTTTTTTTGTCTCATTCTCTGTTGTTTTTTTTTTTTTTTTGTTCTTGAGTTTTCAATGCAATTTATTTATTATTGTTATCTAATTAGATGTGTTAGTGTGTGTGTATGTGTTTATTCTCAAGAAATTGTTTACTCAAGTTGTGTTTTATTACTGTATACAGAACGTATGCCTCCTCATTATAACCCACTGCTAGTAACGGTTCTCACACATACTATGATATAAATATTTTGTGAAAAAAGAGTATTTTAATAACTTCTCATACTATTAAATCATATATGGGATATTCTATACTATAGATTCTATAGGAAGAATAAAAATAGTAAAATGATTTAATTTAAAATATGTAGATAAAATTAAAGATTAATTGAAAAAATAGAAAATAATTTTAGAAACAGAGAAAATTTAAATTAGCTTTGAATTTAAATTTAAGACTATATATAATAAAAAAGGAACAATGAAACGATATATTAATGTTTAAAATTTTGTCCTACTACAGGGTAAGTTACTGATATTTAATTTTATCTCCGAAAAAAAACCTAATTCAAATCCTATTAAATATTTGCAACTTTGTGAACAAAAATTTCTCTAGAATTTTTTGTGAAAATCCCCATATCTTTGGTATTTAGTTCTGTGCCGTTGATCTTGTAACTTGAAGATAGATAGTTTGTTTTCTATTCGTTTTTTATTATTGTATTTTGTAAAACAAAGTTGTGCTTTTTGTTGTTCTTGTTGGTGTAGTTTCTCTTACTTGAAAAGAAATTGAAAATAGTTACAACAACATTAAATAAACTGTAAGTACAAATATAATACTACAAACTTACATACAAACAAATATACGTACGATTAACAATGACACATGAGGCTCTATTGGACTCTTTTTATAATAAAAAACTTTAAAAAGAACAGCAGTTTGTTAAAATCTTTTCTATAAACACACACACACACAAATACACTTTCTACGAAAAGTTCTCTAAACGAGAGTCTTGTCTTTTTGTGTTGCTCTTTTTTGTATAGAAGTTTGTATGTGTTTGTGAGTTTTTCCTGCTTTTAAATAATTTTCACAACAATATTTTCTTTTCTACACACATAAAACATTAGAAGTGAATTTTCTTTTTTTTTTTCTTTCTTAGTATCGTTAGAATTTTTTAGTTGTTGCTGTTGTTGATATTTTTGTTGTTGTTACTGTGGTTGTTTATAGTTGCAACATTCTCGTCTTGAGTTTTTACTTTCGTGTGGATGCAAAAAAAAAAAAAGTAAAAAGAATTGCAAATGGATTAGAAAAATATTATATGGGAACGGCATAGACAGCAATTGCAACAACAACAAGCGACAAGAAGAATTGCAACTACAATTGTGATAGAATAGAGTAAAGAGTAGAATCTGATGTCCATGACCACAACTTGCAATTACACAATTTCCAATGATAAAGAGTAATAAAGGAATCAAGATCGTAGGAGAGATACCAAATGTAAATTTGTATATAGATAGATAGATAGATAGATAGATAGATAGATAGATAGATAGATAGATAAATAGATAGATAGATAGATAGATAGATAGATAGATAGATAGATAGATAGATAGATAGATAGATAGATAGATAGATAGATAGATAGATAGATTGATAGATAGATAGACAGACAGACAGACAGACAGACAGACAGACAGACAGACAGACAGACAGACAGACAGAAAGAAAGAAAGAAAGAAAGAAAGAAAGAAAGAAAGAAAGAAAGAAAGAAAGAAAGAAAGAAAGAAAGAGATAGATAGATGGATAGATAGATAGATAGGGTCAAACTCAGGCTACTATTGTAACGTGACAACGTTTATTAAAAAGACTTTTTAATATACATATATTTAAGTTTTAATTTTATTAATTCAAATTACAAAGTTCTTTGCTTAACAACTCAATTATCAGTGAAGTTTTCATTTATTATATTTAAGTTACATCGAAGAATTGGCGTATGCTTGTTCTGTATGTTTGTACTATTTTATGATTTTTCCTCCTCATGACATTCGTTACTACTAATAAACACATACATGTTACAACTATCGGGGTGACATGTAGCCATGTCACAGAGTATAGATGCCGCCATTAACTAGGTATCCCCCATAGGGGTGTCCTCAAGAGAGGAGCACTTAGAAGTGTGACGCCTCCATCAATTCCCTGTTATATATAAACCCAGAAGAGTCTGTTCTGATTGGACGGCTACCTAATCAGCATCGATTCCCCATGTTAGTTGAAACTGTACAAGAAAATCCTGGCGGATAGGTAAAAAAAAAACGCTACGGATAGGATCCCGCAAATAAAAACCAAAACGGAAAAGTCTAATAGGTAAAACTTAATTATGGTGCAGGGAGTAATGACCCCAGTGCCAACGGCTTTGGATACTGCGCGAGCAGGTTACCAGTTGTCAATATCCAGCTCCTGCAATGTTACCCCAGTAAGCTTGGATAGGGTAACAAATAAAGCTACAAGCAACGATCAACGGCCGGATTAAAGCCCTTTTGTTAGAAGTTTCATTATAAAAAGAACACCTCCAACAATGCTGGCTGCGAACATGGAGAGTGCAGAGCTATACATCAGTAGTAAAAAAGAAGCTGAGTCATAGAAATCCCTTGATGATATATTTGTCGAATTAGGAGATCTTATGGACTATGTCAAAAATCGGAATAATATCCACCATGCTATCAAGGAAAAGGTGAGGGAGATTAGAATCAAATACAATGAAATTCGTGATGAAAGATCTGAGTTTTTTATCCGTGTAGAAACTAGCAATCGAGCCACACAAATATCGCCTAAAGTTTGCCCAAATAAAAGCGATGGAAAGAGAGGTAGAGGCCCGGCCGATGTGGTATCTAGCATGGAGACGCCAAAGAGACACAAAAAACGTACGCCGAAGAGAAATGAACTAGTGCCCTTACATGAAAAAAGGGTAATAAAAAGTCCGTTCCAAGTGGTAATGTTCCAAATCAAGCGAATAACTGGATGATCGTAGGAAAGAAAAAAAGGTTACATAAACCAAAAACTGACACAATGATAATCTATGCCAAGGGAGAAATCACGTATGCGGAAATTTTGACAAAGATCAGAACTGATCCGGAACTTATGTACCTGGGCCATGAAATAAATAAGGTTCGGAGAACTTAAAAGGGAGACCTTCTTTTAGAACTGAAAAACACAAGCAAGGGCATCGCCGACAAATTCAATGTGAAAATAGAGACATCTTTCGAAGGTCATGTGGAGGTTAAAACCTACAAAGAAGAGATGGCCATAGAATGTAAAGACATGGACGATATCACGACAAAACATGTTCCAAACTTGGAAGAAGAAGTAGTCAAGTCATTTCGGAATACACACAAATAGCAAAAATATGCTTACCCGTAGAGGCAGCCAGGAGAGTCCTAGAAATGAGAAAGCTCAAAATAGGATGTACAGTGTGTCGCATTAGAGAAACAACATCCTTCAAAAATTTACTTTTTTTTCACTAAAATTGAAACTATGTACTTTTAAGAGGCGTCCATCAGAAAATACTTTTTGGGTGTTAACATTACTTGTGGAAGTATTTAACTAAACTAAAATTATGTTGTTTTGAGAATTTAACAAAAAAAAAAAAAAATAAAAATATATATATATATTTTTTTTCAAAATTCAGAAAGTTTGGATAGGGCTTGTGGGGAGACCTATTCTCCAAGCTCCTTCAGATTTACTTTACACGCACTTGCGTTAAGATTTCATTTAAAAGCTTTAAAAAAGTATTATAGCACAGAACAAAAAACAAATTTTTGAAGTAAATAAATATTGCCACCTTTTTGAAAAAAAAAAAACAAACAAAAAATTATAAATTTTTTAAAGTTCTAACTTCAGATTAGTATAACTTTTTATCGGGTTCATATATTTATATGATTCTTGCAGCTATGTTATTTAAAATTTTATAAAAAATCTGTTGAATATTTTAGAAAAAATTTAGGGTCAATATTAAGGCCCCCAAGTTAAGAAAACTTAAAAAATTAGACTAAAAAGAAAGAAAAATTAATTTCGACCAGAATATCTCCTTAACTAAAATAGAAAACCCACACATGTAAGCATATTTTTATATGAAATTTATTTTCTGTAATATGATAAATGAATTTTTGGCGATATTTTTTTTTTAAATACATAATTAACCCGAGATTGCCAACTTTGTATGGCTTTCCACTAACCCCCTGAACGGCTAGGAATCTATACTTCTGTAAAATACCTCATCTCTGGCTATGTGAAATTTTATTGAGATATCTCCAACTGTACAGAATTATTTCTTTATATGTTACTTCATATCATTAAAGTTTATACAAAAAATTTAAAATCATCGAAATCGGCATTTATTAAAAGAATCTTTTACAACTTGTGGTGGTAAAATATGATACCCAGTAAATCATCCTATTATAAAATCACTTTTATGAAAGCTTAGGTTGTTCTCTAAAACTTTCCTGTGTATTACTTTTCGATTGAACCAGCAGATTTATATAAATTAACAATTTATTTTTTGCGATCGGTAACATTGTGTGATTTGCTTATATTGCTTTTAATCTTGAAATGTTTTTCCGATTCATCTTAGTAAACAAATTATTATTTTTTTTTTTATTATTTTATTCTTCATCACAATTAATATCAGTAAAAGAAAAAACTCATTTACTCTCTCCCAGAAATGGTGTAATAGATATTGTTTTATATGTGTTGGCGTCGCTTTTTTCGAAAGCAGCAGCAAGCAGTAGTTTTTGTTGCTGCTATAGTAAAAGCAAGCAATAACAACAACTAAATAGACAACAACACCAACTACAACAATAAGAAGAAAAGAATAAAAGAAAGAAAAAAAAAAAGCCATCCCAGAATAGGCCTCAACTCGCTTTTTAGTTTTGCTCTTGTAGTTTTAAAAAACATTTGCAAGTTCTAATAGAGTTAGAGCCATTGGTTGGTTGGCAGGGAGTTGGGAGTTCTTCCTCTTCTTCTTCTACTACTACTTTATGATTTTTCGTATAACATACATATTCTTATTGCTAAATGTTCTTCTTATACACGCTTCTAAGGTTCTTTTGGCAAACGATCGGGATATTTACGTGAATATTGACTATGAAGCGCTTTACGTGAAAATTGTGTTGTAAACGCGTATAAAAAAAAATAAATATAAAAAAAAAACTAATTAAATTAAATAAGATATTAAAAATAAATAACAATTAAAAAATAAATAATAATTTTTATATTATTAAACAAAATAATAAATGAATGTTATTTAATAAAAAAAATAATAAATTAAACGTTACTGTTGTAAACGCTTTAAAACGATCACTTTCATGTTTGTGTGTTTTGATTTAAAATTTTGCGAAAAAATAAAAAAAAGATTATTCCCTTTTTTTATTTCAAATACACCCTTGTGCGTCCTCGTTATATGTGCGGTTGTGTGTTCTTATATCCATTCAATGGTGGTGGTGTTGTTAAAATTCGTTGCAAGTTGCAACACTGTTATATTAAAAAATAAATGATAGTGTTTTAAATACATGAAAATATTTATATGACGGAAGTGTATTTAATTTAGTATTTAATTAATTAATTAAATTGAAAAATAAAATTAAAAGAGATGTATCATATTAATTATATAAAAAGTTTGAATAATATTAAACCAAATCCTTTTTATCCCTATTTTACCTGTTATTCCTTTAAACTGCTTTATCAATTTCCTCTTGACACAAATACCCTCAAATTAACACCAAAGGATTAAGGATTTATAGTGGCAGAAAAAAAATGTGATCAACAATAGGGATTAGCTAAAGAATTTTAATAAAAAATAAAGAGAAAATTTGCCTCAATTTGAAAATTTTGGATTTCAAATTGAGACAAAAGAACAGAATAAATTAAACTCTATATTCTTTGAAGAACATTTTAAATAATAATTTTTAAACTTAAATTAAGTGAGAATATTTTATAATTTAAGAAATACATTTTACTGAATAAAAAATATAATAAAAAAATAAATTAAAAAAAGAAAAAAATATTATTTAAAAAAATAATAATTTAAAAATAATTTTATTAAAAAAATAGTAATATTAAAGAAACCTTTCGATTCAGTATGAAATTATAAAAAATGTTATTATTAAAAAAATTTTAATTTTTTTTGTTGCTTAAAAACTTGCTAAAAAATATTTGTTCTTTTTTAAAGGTTTTGGACGAAAATCGATTTTTACACAAATGTCCGCATTTTGAAAACAAGCGATAATGTTATATTCGGCTTGGCCGAATCTATATACCCATTTTTTGTTTTCGAGTTTACATTGATCCTTAAACTATTTGTACAAAATTTCGTTCACCATATATGGGAGGTAGGCGGTAAAGTGGGCGAACAACGTCCATTTTTAGTTCCACGTCGAACTATCTGTACAAAATTTCGTGTTTCTAGTATTTAGGCCATAACTTTTTTTATTAACCGATTTTGCCCATTTTCAATCCCAAACAAACCTTATATAAGACAAATATTTGAGCGAAATTTCGTCCCCCATAGGTTGTTCCGTTCGTGCACTATCCTGCCTTCAACAGACGAGCAGACGGGCTGACATAGCTAGATCGACTCAGAATCTAACTAGGACCCAGAGAATATATATACTTTATGGGGTCTTAAATGACATTTTCGATCTTTTTGGTTGTAATCTGTTTTTTTGGTGAATTAGGGTTTTCAATAAAAATTCTCTTTTCTATGAAAATTTGGTATTTTCTTTTTTTTTTTCGGTGACAATGTGAGTTTATGGTAGAAATCAGGTTTTTTTTCTTTTATTTTTAATTAAAATTCATTATAAACCGAATTTAATCTGTTCTTGGAAAAAATTCAGGTTTTTGGTGAAACTTTTATTATTATTTTTTTGGTTATAATTGGAATCTGATGGGATAATAGTGACTGAAGTATTAAATTAGTAAACTTAAAAAAATAAAAAATCGACGCAAATGCCTCCCTGCCCAAAATGTTTTCGATATGATTTAACATTTTGACAATGAGTATAGCAAATCAAAATTTCTTAAAACCAAAACTGACCTCAAAAAAAAAAAAAAAAAAAAAAAAAAAAATTAACTTCGCTCTCTGATAGAAAAATTTGCCTCCGTTAGGATTTGTAGGATGGACATATTTTTAATTTTTTTTATCACACCTGGGAGCTTTAGAAAGCTCTGCAGAGAGAAAAAAATGCTTTGAAAAAGACATATAAATCCGATTATCTCCGCTCCCTGATAAAATTTTCAAAATCTGACTAAATTAAGATTTGTAGGGCAAAAAGTTTTATAAGTAACCCAAATTTTTTGCGTCATCTTCAAAAGCTCCGAAATGAGCTTCGAAAAGTACAAATATATATAAAACAATGTATTTCCGCTCTCTGATAAAAATTTCAAAATCTGGCTCTGTTAGGATTTAAAAGACAAAAAGCTTTATAAGTAAACCGAACTTTAATTTTCTACCATGTCTGGGAACTTTAGAAAGCTCTGGAAAGAGAAAAAATTACACATAAATCCGAATATTTCCGCTTCCTGATAAAAATTTTAAAATTCAGCTCCGTTAGGATTCGTAGGAGGTTAGTCTGGGAGCAT
This sequence comes from Protophormia terraenovae, assembly GCA_951394005.1. NCBI lineage: Eukaryota > Metazoa > Arthropoda > Insecta > Diptera > Calliphoridae > Protophormia > Protophormia terraenovae. The sequence goes on along the minus strand of OX596075.1, from coordinate 129,124,006 downwards.
CATCATACTAAATGCTTAGTAAATTATATATAAGTTATAAATAAGTTTATATTGGAGCTATGGTAAATTATGGACCAAATCCAATAAAATTTTGCAATGTTGTATGTACTTCAGGGATTGGCGCTCTTAAATTTCACATTCTGTATTTGTGTATGGTTTATATAACTCTCCTGCTCTTATATTATGCACGGAAATATTTGTTAAGCTTATAATTTCATAATATCTGTTGCTCTTAAACAATTTATGGTCTGTAATAAAAGCTATAATTGAATATTAAAACAATTTGCTTAAAAAAATATTAATAATATAAAAAATTAATAAATAATTATTCTCTTCTCATTTAAGAGCATATAGATGTGATAAAATTAAGAGATAATTTGCACGCGTGCACCATTTTGCGTGTCCCTGATCTATTTAGACAAAACTTATTTGTGTCGAATATAAACTTGATACTAACATTTGTATGGGATTTATGCACGTTAAACTAATTTTCGGAAGAGGGAGCTATGGTCAATTGTGGAGCGATGTTCATAAAATTTGGTACAAAGTTTAATACTTGTACAGGACTTCTTTACCAAATTTCATAAAAATATTCTTATTTTTAAGGCAGTTTTGAGTGTTGAAACTTTATTCCGGGAAACATTTGTATGCGGGTTAAGTGAAATAATGGACCTTTTACAACCAATTTCAATAAGCTTCGTCCTTGTATCATAAAAGTGTCACGTACCATTTCATTGAATTATCTTCAAAATTGCGGTCTGTACTTTGTGCACAAGGTTTACATGGACAGCCAGTCAGCCGTCTAGCCAGCTAGGCGGACGGACGGACATCGTTAGATCGATTTAAAAAGTGATTCTGAGTCGATTGGTATACTTTAACAAACATTTTGTTTTTGGGTAAAAATTAATTAAAAAAAAAAAAAAAATAATAAAAAATAAAATTTTTTTGGTTAAAAATTATTTTTTGGTTAAAAAGAATTTTTGTAAACTTTTTCTAAATTTGCATTTTGATTAAAATTTGGTTTCTTGTTGGAAACCGGTTTTTAGAAGAATATTCATTTTTTTGTTGTAAAAAATCTTGTTTTGCGAAAATATATTTTTATTTATTTTATGAGATGAAAATAAATTTGCATCTTTTAAACTGCTGGACTGATTTTAATGAAACTTGGAACATATCATTAGTTAGAGTGTTTAACTTAAGCACGATGAGCGTTACAGTGGGTCAAAGCTTACCGTACTATAGTAACTTTTATTGTTTAAAAATATTTGATTTAAAAAAATTAATTCCGCATTTTTTGCCTTGACTATCGCATTTTTGCTTTATCTTCTAGAATTTTTTTTTTTAAATATAATAAAAATCATCATAATTTTTTAGATTATTCTAAATAATTTATTTTTTTTATTATTTCAATTTGAAACAAGAATTTTTTTTTAAATCAAAATTGCAAAACAGTTTTAAAAATTTTTGCCGAAAAAGTAATTTTATAAATATAAGTTTTTTAAAAAATTTTGTTAAAGCACTTCAATATTTTCTAATATTTTCTGAAGGATTAGACCTTGGGGAAGCATATAAGCGTAATTTTGCAAATTTTTGAAAGTACACCCTACATTCAGCAGTAGTTGAAAGTGGTAAATTTTTTAACAAAAATTCAAGTATTTGAGCGTGCTAAAAATTTTTGTTCGTGGATTTCGTTACTTTTTTGACTTATATAAGATAATACGATATGCTTTTAAAGTTTGTGCAAAAAATTGCGACAACCTACTACTGACATGAGGTCACATGAGACAATTTTCTGAAAAATTCCATATTTTCAATAATAAAAATTTCAACCTTTAAAAAAATATAGTAAACTTATATATATCTGAACTTTATATCTCTGAAATCCTCACTAAATACTTTATAATATGTGCAGAACTTATTTTGACATCTATAACCATTTCCAAAATATTTTGGCTCAATTTTATGAAATATTTACAGCAACATTTCATAATTAGCTTTTTTTCTGGTTTCTTATAAGAAAAGTATTCTATAAATTTTAAAATAGTAAAATTTGTTATACATGGTTTTAAAGAAGACATAATTAAACATATACCTGAGCTCTGGCCAAGTCAAATTTTATTCAGATATGTCTAACGGTTTACAAGTTACATAATAAATTCCAAAATAAGTGTTTTTGAATCACTGCGATATTGATGATTTTCAATAGTAAAACTCAAAGCACCTAAACTAAAAAATAATTTATCACATATAAACCATAATTATTTTATTCTTTAGTTATCTAAAGCATTTGAAATATCTATTTTTATTTCAAAAAATGTTAATATTATTTTTTTGAAAGAAATTAAATTTAGTTAATTAAAAAAATATATATTGCTGATCACATAATTTTACAAATACCAAACAAAACTTGTAAATATATTAATTTTTTTTATAAACAAACTACACATAAACAAAACCCCTAAACCGCTTACCCTAATCCTTGATTAAAACTAAATCCCTTAAATGGGAGTTACAAACTCAAACGGATAGGTTTATTTTTTTACAAAACAAGTTCAGCAGTGATTTAAAAAAATGAACTAATTAAAAAAAGTAAAATAAAAAAAAACATCCCACATCCATGACTCAATACAAAACGGTAAACGACAATCGAAATAAATATCTCAGTTCGATTTGTGTAAAAACTTTTGGCAATACAACCAACAAAAATGTCTACCCCAAAGACGATGGCTCTGGAGTTGATTGAACCATGGATGTATTCAAATTAGATTTGGATCAAGCTCAAATCGGTTCCAGTCTGGTGGAAAATAGTAGTAACAATACAAATACAATACAACGTAATTTACATACAACAACCGGTACAGCCGGTAAACAGTGCCAACGATAATTTACAAGGTGTCGATGAAGACGACGACGAAGTCTTACCTGAAGTTAGTTTTGATGCAAATTCTGATTTTTAATTTACATTTTTTTGATACACCAAGATTCTTCAACGCAGGGAGGTTTTAGTGATCAGGGTT